>CM034156.1:132832415-134032415 GCA_019776745.2 Taxus chinensis
TGTTGAAGCAAGATGAATGCTTGTGGGTTTATGGGAAGAAATTTTAATGCAACAAACACAAAACCAAAGAAATGACATAAACTTAAAAATGAGAGAGTATTTGATGAAATTGTAGCGTAAGCAGAAACGCATGATTTTTATTTTTACATTTTTTCTGTTTTTTTAATGAGTAGTGCATTCATTGGGGCACTAGGGGAGAGGACCCTATAGCCATGCACCCTAATTTTAGGGGCACATAGATATATGTAGGGGTATTATTTGTGTAAAATAATTATATCATTATGTAGTGTATCATCATGCCACATTACCATTTTCCGTTTCACATTTTTATTTGGAGGGAAAACTAGTTTTTGAATTGATTTAAAATGAAGAAAACTAATATAAAACATTTGAAAGAGGGACCAATGACCGAGGGGCCCTATGTGTCACATTGTCATTGACTCTTAAAAAGTGTCATTAATCAAAAAGTGAACAACCCAAACCATTCCCTACTCCTATTGGTCATTTTTTCAACAACCTATGGTGAAAACAAATGTACATGTTTTGGTCAATGCACAACTAGAGTGTCCTTTCCCCTAGATTACATAAATTATCAACATCTCTGCTCATACTTCAGAGGAAGTATATAGCGGATTTACAATTATGAGTAAGCATACAACTAAACTAATGATCACCTTCAACCTAACCAGCTACGAGTAAGGGGCGTCACACACATCCGCACCCTCAAAGTCACTCAAGGTACGATCCTAGCCTTAACCGTTTTGACTCTCCGGGTCCGGATCAGCATCTCCAAGCCTTGCACTCAGCAAGACTTGATCTATATCAAAGCCAAAAAAACTTCGCCATTGAACCAAGGGCCCTTCGATTAAACACATGAATTATGAAAAGAATGCAAACGTTAAAAACGATAGAGGATTGTTTGTAATTTAATTCAGGCACTTCTAATTTACATATTTATTATTAATATTATAACATCATAATTTAGTAAATTTAGAATTTACAAATTTTATAATATAATAAATTTATTATAATTTATAATAAAATAAGTTATACAAAAATTATAACTTATAATACAATATTATTAATTATAATATTATAGTTATAATTTAATACAATATTATACATTAAAATAATATAATATTATCACCTTGTCACGACGCGTCCCGAACCCGCTACGAAATTGTAATAAATTTGTTATAATTCATTATAATACAATAAAAAATTATAAATAAAAAAAATTTAATATAATTTATAATATTGTATTATATAATATTAATTATAATATACAAAATTTGTTATAAATTACAATATAATATTAATGACAATACATTATAATATAATAAATTTATTATAAATTATAATATAATATTATTAAAATTAAGAAAAATTAAAAGTAAAAATTAAAATTAATTAAAATTAATTTTAATAACAAATTAATAAAAATTAAAAAAATTAAAATTAAAATTAATAAAAACTAATAATTAATAAAAAATAAAAAATTAATAAAAATATAAAAAATAACAAAAATTTATTACGTGTATTGTATGGAGGAGAAAATTTATTAAAATCTCATACAAAAGCCCAAAGACTTTTTTAATTGATTATTTGCTCACTCTTGAAATTTTTCTTCGGGTTTGAAGCAATATGAATACTTTTGGGTTTATGTGAAGAAATTTTAATGCAACAAACATGAAAATTATAGAAACGACAAAAACTTCTCTTGGGGGTTGAAGCAACACGAATGTTTTTGGGTTTATGCTAAGAAATTTTAATGCAACAAACAGGAAAATCATAGAAATGACAGAAACATAAAAAAAAATTGAGAGTATTTGTTGAAATTGTAACATAAGCACAAATACGTGAATTATGGAAAGAATGTAAACTTTAAAAATTATAGAGGATTGTTTGTAATTTAATTTAATTTAGATATTGATTTTTAGTAGAGGTTAAGAATTATGGGATTAGAGAAGATATTATATGAATATAATATAAAAATAGAGTGTCAAATATATTTATAAAAAATATAGAAAAAGAAAGAAAATTTCAATACGAAAAAATGATTTTAAGGCCATAGATCTTGAAACTAATAAAATTTACGTTGTCTTATCGATTAGAACCATGTTGTTTGGGTATGTGGTCTTTTAAGGTACCTAAAATATGTCGTTTGGAAGTAAACAATGATATTCATGGAATGATTTGTATGTGAAGACTTCAATTGAGTTTTCTTTGTCAAAGTTGAAGTGTCATGAATAAACAAGGCTAAACATCTCTAGTCCTCATATTGAATGAAGTTCTTTAAGTATCCATGGGAATCTCTAAAAAGACAACAATATCTTCCATGGATCTCATAGTATACGTAAGATTTGAATACAAAATACTCTTCACTTTCAAATTGTAGAAAACAAAATTGACATATATGTTCATGCTACGGGAGGTTATGATCTGATTCCATCTAGAGTCGATGAGACAAACAACAAAACTGAGCTAAAGGGATCCTTAAGCAAAATGAAAACATCTTCTTCATGTACTTATGAACTTGATTTCATTCCTCATGAAAACAAGAACAAATATGGAACAATGAAGAAGTTTTGGTTTCAAAGGCTCTTTTGGATCAAACCATGTAACTTTCAAAAAGTTTTAGTGATCTATTCATGAATACCTCTATTAATTTTTTGTTTAGTGAGTTAGGGAAAAATTAATAGAAAATCCAAGAGGAGTCCTTGAAGTCTTTTAACATCGATATCCAATTTCTAGAGGAGATTCCTACCTCTTTCATACCAACAAGGTTTGCATCCTTGTTTGGAAAGATGCATAAGAGATTGACGTGCTAAATATGATTGTCTATTCTAACTAAAGAAAGAATTTGATATGCATAGAATCCTATGCAAAAAGTGATAATGTGGAAAATTAAAAAGATAAAGAGTGGATGTACCCCAAAATCTGCATAGAGTAATTGAGCGATGAACTGTTCTTTTCATGGCTCAAATGGTCTTTAATAATATGTAGAGAGAGAAAAATTCTTTATTACAGTTAATATAATTTTGTCTCAAGTATGGGCCCCAAACCTCATGTTGACAATATGAGAGTAACGAATGTATGTATAAGTCAAATATTTGTTTGAAAATCTTGAAATTGGAGCTAAAAAGTTGTCTTTCCAAAGATGTCAATGTAGCATATACTTAGTTAAGTCTTGCTTCTATTGCAAGTACTAAGCTAAAAGTTGGTCCATAAATACCTCACATCCATATAACAATACTGGAGTAACTAATGTATGAATAAGTAAAAAGGTGAAACAAAAAAAAAATAAAAAGAAAAAAAGTAACTTTCCAAAAAAATTGACCCCAAGACATCTGTGGCAAACCCGGAACGTGAAGTAAACACTTCAATGAAAGCAACAAGACCAAAAAAGTGACATTGCCTAAAATAGCAGCTCCTGGGACCAACTTTCTAAAAATAGCAGTTTCCGGCTTCCGTTGTAGAAAGTTGTTACCATCTCCTTAGTAACTTATATAGTTTCTTTTTTCATCCTCGTGGGATTACAAGATTATTTTAAGGCTCAAACAGAGCATTGATAACTTCATATTGGTCTTAGAAGCATCGTCTTGAATTTAAGTGTGCACAGAAGTAATGCAAGACATCACAAGGCACAACAAATGAATTCATCTCCATCACTCAAAGAGTTGGGTGATTCAAAATGAGTTTCTCAGAGAGTTCAATGAATTGCAGTGGCTCATCAATTAGGTATCGAGGAGGATCATCGTGAGCAATGCTCATGTCCGTCTCGAGCTCACATTGAGAAGTCCTAAAACACTTTTTCTCAACACTCATTTTGTGACCCGAGATGTCTAAGCATTGTGTAAAAGGATTCAAAATGTGGTCATCATTCATGGATATAAATTTTTCAATCTTTCTGATGAGTACAATAGTATGGTTATGTAGCAGAACTCATCGGATATCAGTTTCCATCCTTAATTTTTTTTGGAATGGACCTCAACGAGAAACACCTACGATCATCAAAGTGATCATTCAACAATGTTTTTAAACACTTAGTTCGAGGTGTTTGTGTGTCATATGAAGGAAATTTCTCAGGGTATGAATAGTTTGAGGGTTCAAAGTTCACTACATTAGAGCATCTCACCGATTCACCAATGGGGTTGATCTGCATTAGAGGCAGAGTGTCCCTCATCCACGCTTCAGAGCATATTCTTGTTTCTCCTTCTCCCTTTGTCCCCCTTTTTTCTCTCTCCATTCTAATTCTTCGTTGGGCCCCATCGTTTTATTTTATCTTATTTAATTAACTGACCTATTTTAATATTGTAAAAGTATTTTCTCAAAATTACGAGAGAAATACATAACTTAATGAAAAATGAAAGGTCACAAGTGTAATAAGAATACTAAGAGTCATGCAAGGAAGATGAGAGGTCAATTCAAATTGTATAAATTGGGATGGCTTCTCCATTCCAAGGGATTCCAAATTTTGAAGAACTATCACTCTGTAGCAATAGTGGATTGTGATTTGTTGAACTTTATGTCACCAATGCACATGAAATAAAAGCTACAATTTCTTCCAACTCTTATTTTCCCTTACATTGTACAACTTGTGTAAAAGTCAATCAAGGAATAGAGTATCTACTTTCCAAGATGTATGAATGTTTGCAACTTTGTATGCACGGTTTCCTTTCATCGTTGACACAATAAGCATAGTTGGTACAAGCGTCTTTTGTTTCTTCCACTTCTCTCATTTATGCACTTTGTAAGCATAGTGATACAAGAGATTTGTATCTTTGGTAGATGAACCTGAAAACTTTGTGTCTTAATTCATTGATCTCGCTAGCTTCATTGTTGCTTTCTTCTATAGTGATTGTGAAACTATTCCGGTTACTGGGTGTGAGCTCTGAAATCTACACATGACAGTAATCTTCCTTTCTTGATTTCTCTCCTTCCTCCTCATCACTCTGATTTTCCTCCCTTGTACTCCATACAAGCACTTTTCCAAAGGTTAAGTGGAGTGTCCCTATGTGATACACGACCAATTTGGTCACCCACATATTACAGATAGGATTAGAATCAGTTTAATTTCAATAATGGGAGATGTACCATTTAATGCTGAGGGGCATATCCCCATGAACGTTGGTGGAGAAACCTAATTTGTCCACCTGAAATTTTTTCTGACCAACAGTTTTTGGCGGCTTCGTTGGGGAGAGATTTTCCCAAGTACACCCAAAAAGGATTTCTTCCCAAAAAATACATGTGTGTGTGTGTGTGTGTGTGTGTGTGTGTGTGTGTGTGTGTGTGTGTGTGTGTGTGTGTGTGTCCAAAAAACATAATTAGATTTCAAAAGAAAATCATTTTTGAAGGCAAATCCATCAAGGAATGAACCATTGTCACATTCGTTTCCCACAACACAATGAAGAAATTTCTAGATTAGAGTGAAGAAGAAGAAGAAGAAGAAGATCATGACTAAGAAAATAAGATTGTTGATCAGCCATGGTTCCGAACCAGTCCTTACAAAAATGAAAATTCAAGAACAATAAAAGGGTCTCCTACTTCAAGCAACAATGTGAAATTAGACACAGGAAAGAGAAAGGAAGTTATTGATGAAGAAGAATCCATGGAACTATTGAAGAATATTTAAAGAAACTACAAGACAATGTGCAAATGTCAAGAATATGCCGAAGGTAATATTCTTAACCATGCACAATTGAATGAAAAGCTTGGGGTCATGTCTTTCATCACCCTCCATTAGGATGATTTCCTTGCATATAGAAATAATGAAATGACAACCTTAAAAATTGAGTATATGGAAAGAATCATAATCACTATGCAGGGAAATTCCAGTCCACAAATCTATCTTGAAATTTTGAAATATGTTGAAGCCTTACAAAATATGTACGAGAAACTTGAAGCAACCCATAGCAAGGAAGAAGAAGAGGAGATTTTTCCTATAGAGGAAGATCTCGAGGGTTGTTCGTACTACAGAGTATTTGTCTCTGGAAGGTTTCTAGATGTTGTTAAAGAAGATCTCATCCTTGAGCCTTATGATGAAATTAGATCAACACTATGGAGGAGGATGAAGGACAAGGTGGCACAGGATCCATTGAAGAAAAATTGTGTAGCCTCACACAACTCACTACAAAATTAAGAACTTTGTCCGTGAGGAATACTAAAAGTTCCAAGAAAAGCTAAACTAACAAAACTAACACCACATAGTATAATTGATAAAATGCTTATTGAATCTAACAATATTTACATCAATGATAAAAGCTTAATGGAATGCTTGAAAGGAACTAACATGAATATAATTCAAAACCTAGCTAAAGCATGCCTACTAGTATGTTCAATTGCTAGCTAACATAGACCTAAATAGATCTAGGAGCAATCAAATTGGGGGTTTGTTGCTACTCCAAGGAAGGTGAGATGGTCTCTCCAACAATGACTACAAGATCATATTGGATACCCATCTACTAACCCCATTGAAGACTTGAGGCAAGGATTGAGCTTGGCTATTAATCATATTTCTTATATGATATGCAAATCAAAGCATGGTGTAAAGTTGGAAGGTAGTACTTAGTCCTTATTTATAGTTTTTCCTTTGAGGAAAACTTGCATCTTGGTGCATGTGGGACTAAAAGTACAAAGAAGATTAAGACTTGTTAATCATGATTAAGGTTTCTAATCTTGATTAGTGAATTAACAAGTGATTAGGATGTGAGGAGCCTTAATCAACCACTTAGGGTCAATTAGGAGGCTAGGATAAGCTTTTGAAGCCTTCTGAGATGTTGTGGAAGGAAGTGGGGTGATTTTGAGTGGTTGGAAGAGGGGTTTAAGCCAATAATAGGGTATATTGACCAAAACAAGGGTAAAATAGGCTTAATTAGCTAATAATCGCTAATTGTTTGTTTGGAAGAGGATTTTGACTTACGATTTGTCGTAAAGTGGCATCCTGAATGCGAAAGAGGATAGGTAATCAACAAAGCATTGTTAATTGACCAAAATGGTAAGAAACGTTAGTTAATTAGCGGAAATCACTAATTATAATGGAAATGGTAAGAATGAGAGTGATTTGTGTGCTTTTAGCAATAAGATTGCAAAAGTTGAATTTAGGTGTCTACATTTTCCCCTATTTGAGGTGAAGTAAGTAACTTCACTTCAAATATAGTAGACAAGCATAAACAAGTAAATTTTTGAAGAAAAATTAGTAGAATGAAGGATGCCCCCTCGAGTGTCGATGGGGTGATAGAAGAAGTCAATTGACGATTGAAAATATGATCGAAATGGATAGAAGAAATAGGATAGGAATAAACATGATTGTTTATTGCCCCAGGTGATTTGGAAGAAAAATTAATAGTGATAAGAAATGATAGTGGAGAATGTAGGACTAGCTCTTTGCCTCCAATCTTCAATAAGAAACTTTTATTTCATCATGTTTCCCCTATGATCTACATCATCGACCTTTATTAAAATAAAAAAAGTGTAAAATAACATGAAAAGCTAAATTACTAACATTTTCTCATTGTTAAAAATACATAACTCCATGCAACATACATAATGCAATGCAATACGAGAAAGTAAAAATGATGCTTAACTCCATGCAACATACATAATGCAATGCAATACAAGAAATTAAACCAGCTAACCTAACAGAGAAACAAGTACAATCACACATACTCAAACAAACAATGTTCAAGACAGTTGCACCAATGTTTTTGTTATCAAGCTTCAGTTCCCGAATGTTCGTGTTGTAATGACAAGGGTTAAAAATGGTGCCCCAAGAAAGGATACATGTGAGGGGAATAACGGAGGACATAAGTAGTCCCATGGAAAGCATTCGTGCACTATGACATAGTCTCTGACAACTCACTGTTGCATGGGAGTACCGACATAGTAAGCAAGCCAACTTTGTTAATGGAGGTAGATCACGATGATCTGAAAATCGTTTGAGACAAGAATAAGTAAGAACCTAAGAAATATGTTTTTGTAGGAAAAATTTTGATGTTCAAGGTCAATGTAATTAACACATACTACAGGTGCGTGCATGTCATTTACCAATTTTTGAAATGTTTTGAAATTTTGCAATTATTTTGGATTTTTAATGATTTCACCAATTTCTTTGGGTTTTTTTTTAAATTTTATACTGTTTTGTTTTTTTTTTTTAATTTTAGGAAGAAAATATTGTAGAAGAAATAACGAAGTCATGAGACATTGCCAAAAGTCACCGTAAGGCAAAAAATATGCATCGAGTAGTAGAAAAGGTCGTCGGGAAGCAAAAACATGCCCCAATGTAGAAAAAATAGGCATAAAATAATTATTTATTTAAAAATAATCATCACGGTGAGTGTTAGAAGAATTTAGAAGAACCACGATGGCTCCAAGGTGCCTCGAGGGTGAGAAACACGTCGCGGGGGGTAAAAATGGGTATATAAACCATCATGACAAGTTCATTTACCACACACACTTACCTTTTTACTGTTGATTGAGCTCTGACCTACGAGAGAAGATGGCGAGGGTGCAAAACCGGAAACACCATGTGGATCACATGAGAGACTACATGAGACTCCCTGGGGATGGCCCATAGGTACACAAAGTTGAACTTTTCACCTTTATTTGTTTATAACATTTAATTTTGGTAAATGGTATTTATTAGGGCATTAGATAGGGTAGATGTGCCAACACGACCCTTGGGGTGCCAACACGAAGCATTCGCACGGGGTTGGCTTGTGCTAGAATATGCATGGGTTGTGCATGTGTTCACCAGTGCTAAAGGGAAAGGGCTCATATGCACTAGGCTAAAGGGGTGCCTATGTGCCTATGTAAAAAAGGGATGAGAGCACCGTGGGATGCGCTACCATGCCTACGAAGAGGGTTGCACTGGGAAAAAGGACAAATTGCGGGCACCATGTAGGGTGATGAGGGGAAAATTTGCAGTGTGCTTTGAGGGGTGTGCTGCCATAGGGGTGCGCTAGCACTACCAGGGGGCATTAGTGCACAAAAGTCAATTTGTAATGACTTTAGCAAGAAAATGGAAGGTTCTTAGGAAAACCTAGATGGTAGGAATAAATGAATAAGATGACAAAATAGAAGAATTAGATGATAGAATATGAGAATAACATGGTAAAATAGAAGAATAAGATCATAATAAATGACCCAATTAACCCTACATGTGGATTTAGAGTGACTAGAGATGCGAGAGCAACATAGGTGGCTCCAGGCTTATGAGGTGACATTCAGACGACGGGACCAGATTTTCTTAGAGATCACACTGGAGGTGACTGGTTTATCACACGTGTCTCACATGCCACATATTACTTTAGATCACATCCTGCTCATAGCCTTAGCTGAGAGATGGTGCATAGTGAGAGTCAGATGTTTCAGTCTTCTTACCGAATGTCAAGATGAGCATCACTTTAGAGGATGTGTGGTGGATTCTATGAGTTCCTATCCAGGGTCGGTTGATTACCTATGATGGTCACCAGGACCGTATTCAACGATGCATAGCCGAGATGTTTGGAGTGGTAGACATACCCCGTCGGGGTATGACTACTAATATTAGCAGGTGTATGGCTAATCAGTGGCTGGGATGGGTTCCCGTGTTTTTGTTAGCTCTTGTCAGTGGCATATTGTTGCTTGACAAGACTAGTGTGCATGATTTCCTCTAGGCCTTATTGGAGTGATTCACGACCTTCTCCAGGGAGAGGTTTACTGTTGGGGTCAGTGTATATTGGCTCATTTATACGTAGATTTACATTTGATAGCTTACCATGGTCACAGAGATTCGTGGGTCCTGCCACTTTGCTACAGATATGGGCTTGGGACCATATTGCGATTGGACGCCCTGTATGAGCATTGAGAGCTCTTGCCCTTGGTGAGCCATCTTTCATGGGTTGGGTTCGGGATGGAGATGATATTCAGTCACAAGGGGGACAAATATTATTATAGATGTGTATTTGAAGAGCTACAACCCCACATGATTACATGATGGCCATACATGTTATACCAGTGGCCTGAGGATGCAGTTGAGCTTAGCATAACTGCAGTTGATCATTTTATCCTTAGGAGCAAGAGTCATATCATGGAGTGGTACAAAGTGGACAGGGTCCAGTGGTAGTTTGGTCTCATCCAGGGGATTCCTGGTGATGAGATGTGGTATGGGCGCAGATACAGAGAGACCTTTCACATGGGGCCCAAGGATTAGGCTAGGCCGAGCTTACTAGCTTTTTATAGGTGGTTCCAAAGCCTTGGGTATAATAGCACAGATAGTGGATCTCGGGACGACCCTGGATTATGTAGGGTAGTATGCAACAGTTTTGCCTTGATGTTTGACCATTCCACAAGAGGTATTAGACGCAAGCACATAGGTTACAAGCCCAGATCCTAGGGCACAAGACACACAGGCAGGTCCATAGGTAGGACCACAGGGATAGGGGTACTAGTACAACAGGTGCTAGTTCAGCAGCAAGTTTTAGTGCAACATCAAGTAGTGGTACAATGGCCACAGATACTGGCACTACAGATGCATGTTTTGGTTCCATTATAGGCACCATTGCGGGCACCTCTATCACCCCCTCACGTGATTCCACCACATAGTCCACCAGGAGGCTGAGGAGATGGCGAGGGTGGAGAGGATATGGAGCAAGATGTATAGGTTGGTGGGTAGGTGGTTGCTTTACAACAACATGTACAGGAAGTTACGTCCCTACAACTTCAGGTTGCAACTGAGAGGGACCAAGCCATTACTCAGAGAGACTAGGTTATTGCAGAAACGTATCAGCTCATTATAGAGTGAGATCAAGCTAGGACAAAGAGATATTACAACTTATGATAGAGAGAGATTAGGTGATCACAGAGAGTCTACAACTGTAGGAAGATAGGGACCAGGTTGTAGCAAACAGAGCCTAACTATGGATAGAGCTAGCCAGTGTGAGAGTGGCATGTGACATGCTCCAGCAGGTAGATACTGCTTCATGAGCACATCTTTTTATTGGCCAAAGTGCCTCTCTAGAATCTGAGGCTACATAATACAGGATGCAGTATCATGTGGTTTTCCTAGATGAGTAGAGAGCTCCTAAGTTCAACCATATAGCGGGAAATATGTCACGATCTAGAGGACAGAGGCTGTTGTGATCAATGCGATCTGTACAGGGTCCTTTAGGACAATAGGCTTCAGAGCAGCATGGGTCAACACAACATGGTGCATCACCTTCTACACATCCATCACCTCAAATGCCCCCACCTAGCGGTAGACCTGGACTAGGAAGTCCCGAAGAGGGTGAGAGTTGTGGTTGACTCTCTTATTGATATATTAGATGTATATTTTTGGTGTATCACCTTGATATGAAGGCATACTTTTGTACGGATCTATATGTATTATTTTTTATCATGCCTCATGATGAAGGCATATTTTTTTACAAATGTACGTTATGTATTGTTTTTTTATGCCTCATGATGAAGGCACATTTTTTATCCATGCCCATGATGGATTTTTGTATCTGATATGTATCGAGACACATTGATTTTGTACACGGACATTTGATATTTATGGATATATGATGATTGATGGATTACTGATGTATCACACTTTGTTTATGAGATATCATGCTTAATCTATATGTTTATGTTTGTATCACATGTTGTTATATTTATGAGATAGCCTTAGTTGATGTCACATTGCATGTTGATGAGATACTTTGAGTAAAACATGTTTTTATTTTTGATATTGGTGTGGGGGGATAGATTTTGATCATGCACAACCCCTCTTACCCCATTGATGATACAGTATTGATGATTAGCTTTAGCATACATGTGTGATGTAGACTTAGCTTTTATTGATATATGATGTATAGATGTGATGGTTTATTTGATATGATGATGAAATGGTAACAAAATGTACAAGTAAAATAACAAGCACAAGTTAAAAAAATCTAATCAAAGCAACACAACTATCTACAAGTATGCAAGATAAAATGAACTCAATGTAATGCACCATAGATTAAATTAACATTCAATCTAAGTAAGCAAGTGAATTCAATTTAAAGCACACAAAAAGTAATGCAACTAAAATCATACAAACCAACAACTAAAAGTAAGCAAACTACTACCCTATTTTTGCGAGACAATTTTGGTTTGGATTTTTGCTATTTTTAGTATTATCTCAAGACAATTTTCTATTGTTTTGGAGTTTTCTATGAAACATATTTGAATGTTTTTTATTTTCTCAACTAACATATATGTATGTTTTGGGATTTTCAAAAGGTTATACAAATGTTTTTGATGTTTTCTAAGGAGTTTTCC
The DNA here is from genome assembly GCA_019776745.2 of Taxus chinensis. NCBI lineage: Eukaryota > Viridiplantae > Streptophyta > Pinopsida > Cupressales > Taxaceae > Taxus > Taxus chinensis. The sequence goes on from CM034156.1 coordinate 132,844,704, forward strand.
GAAGCGAACGTGCAAGGAAATGGAGAAACATGGATGCCCCCAGCGTTAGAGGGGATGTACAAGTTATGTGCAAGAAGGTGATGATGTGAAGTTTCCCCTAGCATGAGATGGGAATATTCAAAGTCAAATTCTCCTCATTCAAAAGTAGGATCAGTTGGATCAGAGAAAATAAGGACAGGCTCACAAGGGACTCAGAAAAAGGTAAGGACCAACTTAAGAAAAAACTATCATACTCCTAGACCTGAAATGCTTGTGAACAACGAACCCTCCAATGGCGTCGGAAACTGGTTTTCACCAAAGGACTTGTCCAAAGTGCCACCATTGCGTGGTTTTCACTATTGGACGCACCTATTTATTTCTCTTTTTCTTTTTCTTGTTTTTATAATTTTTTGTCATTTTCTAATATTTTAGGGACCTCGTACCTAAGCATAGAAACACTTAAGATGCATTGCGTTCATGGGTTCATGAAGCTCTTGGCCATCTAAATAGGTAAGCTTATAGGCACTTGAACCAAACTTGGCAACCAAAACATATGGCCCTAGCCAATTAGGCTCAAATTTTCCCTTCTTTTCTCAGTCCTTTGTGGTGTTGAATTGATTTTCTTTTAACACCAAGTCTCCTACCTCAAATTGATGAGGTATTACTCTTTTATTGTAGCTTTGCCGCAATCAATCGCGATACACTTTAAGGTGATTGAGGTTGTGAAGTTGTTTCTCATCTAATAGCTCCAACTCTTCTAGTTGAGCTACTTTGTAGTCCTCTTCTTCATTCAGGTAGTCCCTTAGCTCAATACGCAAAGAGGGGATCTCGATCTCTAGGGGTAGCATGACTTCTGTGTCGAATACTAAGGAGTATGGATTGGCACCTATAGGAGTGTGGATAGACGTTCTGAAATCCCAAAGGGCAGGGTGAATATGTAAATGCTAGTTACGGTCTATTGTATTCACCATCTTCTCCATAATACAAATGAGGGTTTTATTGGAAGCTTCAACTTTCCCATTACCTTGAGGGTAATAGGGGGTTGAGAATTTGAGAGATATTTGAAAACATTTGCATAACGCTTTCACAATTTTATTTTTAAATGGCTTACCATTGTCAGTGATAATGACAGAGGGGATATTGTATCGACAAATGATATGGTTCATTATAAATTTAGATATTTGGTAACCTTCAACATAGGTAAGAGGAACAACCTCTACCCATTTTGTAAAGTATTCAGTAGCAGTGATAATGAACTTATGACCATCTAAGGATAGAGGGTTAAGCTTTCCTATTATATCGAGACCCCACTTTGAGAACGACCAAGGTGTTATGATAGGTTACAAGGATTGCACAGACGAATGTATCAAATTTCCATACTTTTGAAAATATGAGCATTTCTTCACATGTTTGCAGCAGTCATTTTTATGGTAGGCCAATAGTAGCCTATTCTAAGTATTTTCTTTGCCAAGATGATCCCATTAGTATGAACCTCGCAGATGCCTTTGTGCACCTCTTTTATTTCTTGGATATACTCATATGAATTTAAATAGTGCAACAAATTCCCATCATATCCTCGGTGGAAGAGGGTTCCTCCAAGTAGGGTATAGCGGGCTATACGCTGGATGAGGTTTTGTTTATCGGTACAGAAATTTTTTTAGGAAAGGTTCCATTATGGAGGTAATTAAATATGTCACAGTACCATGGGAAAAAGGGACCAACAACTTCACACACCAAACAAGACTTTGGCATGTCATATGTTGGTGTTCATGGATGCTCCACAAAAAATGACATATCATTGTTTGTTGGTGGAATACTTAACATGGATCCTACTATAGCCATAACATTCGTTGCTCTATTTTGGGCTCTTGGTATTTTCTCAAATGTTATCTTCTCAAAGAAATCCTTCAAATAATCAACCATTCTCTTGTATGGAAGAATTTTCTCATCTTTTATTTTGTATTCATCTATTTCATGTTTTATAATCAGCATGGAATCACCAATTACATTTACTCATCTAATATCCCACTTAATAGCTAGCTTCATCCCTGCAATAAGGGCCTCATAATCCGCTATATTATTTGTGCATGGGAATCCAAGTCGAAATGCCTGGGGGATCAAGTCTCCTATAGGAGTGATCAACACAACTCCAACACCTGAACCATGAAAGGTAAAGGAGCCATCAAAGTATAGTTTCCATACAATTGATTCCTCAAGGTACATCGTAGATGCATCTGGGAGCTCTAGACTCAAAGGTTCGGTACCTGGTAGCGGAGCTTCTACTAGTTGATCTGCTAGAATTTTCCCTTTCACTAAATTTTGATGTACATACTCAATGTCAAACTCACTGAGTAAGATGATCCAATTAGCCATCTTTCCTGTGAGTGCGGGCTTTATCAACAAGTATTTTAAGGGATCTACTTTTGAAATAAGCTTGACCTTATTGTTGAGAAGATAGTGACGTAGTTTCTGAAAGGAAAAAACTATGGCCAAGCAAGCCTTTTTGATATGTGGATAGTTGAGCTCGTAAGCTATCAATGTTTTGCTTAAGTAGTACACAATCTTTTTCTCTCTTCTCCTTATCATATTGGGCCAACAGTGCCCCAATTGCAAAGTGTGTGGCAGAGATGTAGAGTAACAAAGGTTCACCTACTGTGGGCGGCATTAGAACAAGGGGTTTAGCTAAATAGATTTTGAGAAAAGAAAATGATTGCTGATGCTTTGGTCCCCAGTGAAAACTAACATCTTTGTTGAGAAAATGCGTGAATGTATGACAATTATCTGTAACCTGAGAGATAAACCTTCTTTTTTCTAAATCTTTCCTTGTAAGCTCCACAGTTGTGTGATGTTTGTAGGAGGATGCATTTATGTTATAATGGCAACCTTTGTTGGATATACTTCTATTCCTCTCCTTGAAACAATGAATCCTATTAATTTTCTAGTTAACACGCTGAAGACACACTTGTTTTTGTTTAGTCAGACCTTGTAGTCCCTTAGACACTGAAAAATATGTCACAAAATCTCTGAGTGTTCTTCGCGAGTCCTGGACTTTTCTAATATGTCATCTACATAATCTTCCATGATGTTACTAATCATATCATGAAAAATAACAATCATTTCTAGTTAATAGGTAGCGCTTATTCTTGAGGCTGAAGGGAATGACTTGATAATAGAATGTCCCCTATGGGGTAGTAAAATTTGTCTTGTGTTGGTCTTCCTCAACAATATTTATCTGGTTAGAACCTGAGAAGCCATCCATGAGTGATATCATGTCATAACCATTCGTCGAATCAAAAATCATGTCAATTTTGGGAAGAGGAAAGTCATCCTTAGGACAAGCTTTATTAATATCTCAAAAATTGATACACACTCTGATATCAACAAACTTTTTCTTAACTGGGACCACATTATAAATCCACTTTGGGTAGTCGATAGGCATGATGAAGCCTACTTCTAATAACCTGTCTAGCTCTGCTTTAACCAGCAAGGTGACATGAGGATGCATCTTCCGGAGCTTTTGTTTTATGGTTTTGACATCTGGGTGTACAATAAGATTGTGCACCACTAATGTAGGATCAAGTCCTAGCATGTCTGCATATGTCTAGGTGAATATATCTACAAATTCTCTCAAAATTCTTGTAAAATTTTTTTGCTCTTGATATGAGAGCGAATCTCCCAATTTAACTATCTTAGGCAGATCCTCCATGTCAATGTTAACATTTATTGTCTCCTCCACCAGTAACTTGGATTCGTCTTCCATGCACATAGGATCAAGAGGGAGGTTGAGATCCTCCTCTACCAAATGTGGTTCAAGGATATCCTCATCTTTAGGTGGGTACACTATCTTTTCCATAGGTTTCTCTCTCTAATTATGCACAAGCGCCTCAAAGAAGTTTTTGCTATAAGACTTGGAATTTTTCTTTTCGCAAGGATTTTCTGTAGGACTTTTTACCTTGCTCACTTTTTTACTTAAGTGACCACACAACTTTGCCTCCGCTCTAAAGTATGCACATGCGTTGAGATGAATGGAGAATCCTTTCTTGTGGTCATTTATGGGAACATCGTCACAGATACCAAGGAATTCACCAATGGCATCTTCATTCTAAAAGACATTGATAAGTACGTGTTGTTGTTGGTCCTAATTCACAAGTGATGGGTAGATGAGTTTTAGTTTCTGAGTTATAGGGGATACGATGGGTTTTATGGTTAGGATAAAAAATTTATAGAACAGGTTCGTGTAGGCTAGGTCTTCATAAAGAGTACACTAGGAGTTTGTTTCACTTTCATATTCAGACGGACTATCTTCAAGTTCAAAAGATACCTCTTCATCATCTAAGGAGTGAGACTGATACAAATGGATGCCAATACCAGATTTACCCATTATACGAAGAGGTATTGGAAGAGCTTCCAATGGACCCTTGTCTTGATGGCTGCAACCACGTCCTTAATATCCCACAGTAAAAATTATTCAGTTAGGAATAATGTACTTGAGAAACTGGTAACATAAAGCTATTTCATCATCTTGAGGACAAAAAAATATCATTGAGTATCATTTCATCTTCTAGTAAGCCACCTGGAATGAAACTTTCAAAGGGGTAGTTTTCTCTTGATCTTTGGAACTTGTAACACGGCCTACCATGTACTTTGGTAGACAAGGGAATGTTTTGAACCATATGGGCTTGTTGCACATCATATTCTCCACAATTTCTTGGTATAACCTTCATCTCCCATGCAGTGAAAGGAGTTTCTGAGGTGGAAGCACCATTATCATTGGTAGACAAGGTATCTAGATCCACTGGTGAAGTGAGGCCTTTTGAATGAACAGGAATAACGATCTTCGTAGAAGGACACTCATAGATGGTAGGATAATAACTTGAAAATGCTCTACAATGAGTAAGTGGTTGGGCATCTCCTTGTATGGTAAGTTTCTATCCTTCATGTTACAACTTTAAACACCAATGATAAGTTGATGGCACGACTTGCATGACATGGATCCATGGGCAGTCGAGAAAGATGTTATAAGGGAGCTCCAAGTATAAGACATGAAACTTCGTATCATGGTTTATGGGACCAATTTCCAATGAGAAAGTCATCATTCCAGATGATTTTCATTCTTCATTTTATATGCCTTTATGGTGATGACATTTGTCTCCAAGTTAGCTTCTTTATACCCTAGTTGTCTAACTAGTTTAAGAGTATAAATATTTAGACCTGATCCATTGTCCACAAGCACTCTCTTGACCTTCTTTCGCTTGATTATTACTTCAATATGTAAGGGTGGGTTATAGGAGGGATTTTCTGCTAAGACTTATGTCATACTTAAGGTTATGTGTTCTAAAGGAGTGATTTATGCTACCATGTCCTGTAAGTGCGTTGGGTCAATATCAACAGATAATCTTGATCCCTGTAAGGTTTTGCAAAGGATATCCTTATAGACGTTAGAAATATTTAGGTCTAAGATTGAAATCTTAGCTTTGGTGTTCTCTAATTGATCTAACACATCATAATGACTCTCTTGAGGAGGTTTTGAGATAACAAGGCGAGCTCGTCACATTTCCACGATGCACTCTCTTGTTCTGATTTTGATCATGTTGATATGATCAAATAGTGAGTCAACATCACTTATTAAGACATTAAAATGGTTTGTCTTAAATACATAGTTAGCACTCTTATTTTGAGATGATTGTCCCTGATCCTAATTTTCTTTTCCTTTTTGCTTAGGGAAAGGTTCTTAAAAAATCCCCATGTTTATGTTTGGATATTTGGTAGTGGTGGCATAATCTATTTCCACATCACCACTATCAATCAAGTTCTGAATGTAATGCTTTAATTTAAAGAACTTGTAGGTTTTGTGACCTTTGACACGGTGGAATCTATACAACTCATATCCCTAAACCATGACGGTTTAGGTGCATCATCCTCGTAAGGTATTTCTTTAGGGTATCGAACCATGTTAACGGCCTCTAGTTGCTTTAGTATTGACGATATTGAGTCAGATAGAGGAGTGAAAGTATGGCATTTATACTCCGTAGGAGGAGCTACCTTTGCAAGCTTCAAAGGAGTGTGATTTTGAACAGATTGTACTCGCTTAGAGTCTACTATCCCATCACTGATAACGCTTTTGTTCCTATTAGAGACAAACTTTGTCTTGTCATTGGTTTTGGAATCATTATGATAGCATGAAAAGGGCTTTAGGGTCCCTCTGGCTAACAACGTTTTTTTCGATTTGACTCCCTTTTTTATTACCTCTTCATATATGTTGCCACAATGCATTTGCAAGTGAAACATAATGTCAGGGTGGAGGTTCGGAAAAAGTATACTTATTTTTTTTTTCAGGTATGAAAAAAGGGAAATGCCTAGCTAACCCTCTCCACCATTGTAGGAAAGCAGCGAAGTTCTCATTGTTTCATTACTTCGCATTGCATATATCTAGCATGGTGACATCACTCTCTATATTAAAAGAAAAGTGACGTACAAAATTTTCTGATAGGTTCGTCCAAGTAGATATGGATCCCTTGGGGATGTGTAAAAACCACTCTAGTGCATATCCTCCTAAACTCCATCGGAAGAGGCAAATAAAATATTTATCGTTATATGCAACCTCTTGACATGCCATATAAAAATATTTGATATGATCTCAGGGATCACCTTTTCCCTTATATTTATTAAACTTCAGAGAATCAAAATGTCATGGGAAAGGTACTTGAAACATGGCTCTATCAAACATATAAGGGCATAATTCATCAAACTTGTATTTCTTACTGTTATTACCAGTTTTTCCTTTTTGTAATGATAGAAGGACGTTCTTCATAGTGGACCACTCTTTATTGAAGAGTTGGTCTTGTGTGGGTGGCGTAGGCCTGTATGAAGGGTTAAATCTAGGTGTATTCCCACCCCTATTCTTTGCAAGAAATTCTTCATAAGGGTATTTTTAGTGTTTCCCGTCGAGGAGTATTTATCAGGAAGTCATGATATGAAGCCTTAGGTTTGGATTTTGGAATGGCTTATTTTAATAGTTGTATTTTTTCCTTGTTTACATGTGAGGCTAAACATTCCAATTTGGCGAGTGAGAGCTTGTACTTTTTCTTCTAAGGTTACCTCCCAAGTGGGTATTTTGTTACAATTTTCATGAGGAGGAGGTTGTTCATGATGAGCATGGAAATCATGATATTCCTAGTGAACTCTAACCATAGGTATACAATAGTCTTCGTCATTTTCAAAAGGTACCTCCTCATTATTCTGTTGTCCAGAAGTAGAGGCGTGTCCTGGGTTTAAAATCTCATTAATATTGCGACGAGGACGTTCAAATTCTTCTTCTCCCCGAACCATGTCGGTGATAAGAGAAGGGTCAACTATGGAATATTACTTAGCTCGTTCCACAACCTGCATAAGAACCTCATGCTTTTTTTGAAACAATTAATCGTTAAATTGGGTGGGATGAAGCTCCATATCCATATGAGGAGAATCCTCCTCTCCACCACTATGGTCAATCATGACATTATTCTCTAAAAGAGGGTTGTCACCTCCAAAGAGATCGATTTCTAATTTTTTGGTACCCCATTCTCATAGTAGTCATACATGAAATAGGGGGTACAACGTCAAAGGTTTCCACTAAGGTTTACTAAAAATGGACCCTAAGAAAATTTATGCAGCATAACAATGTTAAGTCATCACAAAGAATGGTGACTATAAAATAGCCATGAATCCAATGAGTCTATATGCACCCTGGATAAATAATAAAGAATGATCTACCTTAGCAAGGTAATATATGATGTAAGATTTCTTAGGACAATACAATGTTGTATACAACTCAAATCCAGTCACAGCAAAAGTTTACTCCCTATGTTTTTTTGAGATAAGTTTGAAACAAAAAATGACACCACAATATCACCAGTTAGGCCAAGTTTGAAACAAACAATACCTAAATGCTAAGAAAATGTTGGCATGATCCTCTAATAAGGTATACTAACAACTATTTTCTAGACACTAACAAATTTTAAGTCTTGTAAAATGGAATATATAAATGTGAGTAGCGTAACAACGCTATTTGGACACACTAGTCAAGATTTTCAAGAAAGAAATATTTTAGTATTAAAATAGCGTTATAAAGATGATAACAAAGTAACCTCAACACTCACAAAAATAAAGACATGGCTAGGATGTAAAACCTATGCCTAATTATATCAAGGAATTACTATGCGTGCAAGCATCATAACAATACAATCTAGAGATTTAGATAAAGTTCCACAATGGAAACAAGACATAAATATCAAAATTATATGGCTATAATGTGGGCAACATAATAAATCCAAAGAATTCAGTGCTAAGACAACCTAACTACAATAATAATAAGTCTTAATATGGGTTTGAGATAAAGGGACTACTTTCAACACTTGCATTCCGACATTGCAACCTAGTCATGCAAGTAGACTAAAAAAGTGGTGGACACAATTATTTCTAGTAGGTATTTGTATGTGCTTGTTCTTCTTTTGTCTCAAAATGAGCAACAAGAAAATAAAGGAGTAGACCAAGTGGTGATGAAAAATAGTTGGTGTAACTTTGACAGAGTTTTGCCTTGTCTTAGGACAAGTGAAAAACTAGGAAAAAGTAACACTAAATAAAATTTGTGATGAAATGTCAGGTGGTTTCAACTTTAAGCGATTCTTTCCCTTGTTTGAAAAACAAGAGTTTGAATCTAAATTTTTTTTCACTTTATGAGAGCTCTCAAGTATAATAGCTAAGACAAAATTGGCTCCAAGTTGGAAAAATTCATATTATTTCTCTCACCTAGGTTGTCACAAACTACCTCTGTGAGCTCAATTTACCAAGAAAGTCACATTGACTAGTCTTCGAGTATCTTGGATTTACTTTACCCCCTTTAATACAATCAGTAAAAAATTTCATTCAATTGTATTTTCACTAGGGTAGCAATTTAGGTAACTTTGACTCTAATCTCTCAATGTGTACTAATCAATTGGGTAGTGTGGAGCACTTTCCCATTTTGTTCACAAGGTTCCCTCTTGCGTGAACTACTTTGGGGTTCCTAGAGCATTCCTCTTGTTATTTTAAGGCTTATGCTGAAAGAAGTTTCTCCTAGTTAAGTGGACGAGCTTTAGCTCTTAATCATACATGCACATACAATGTTTTGCAAAGTGGTGTATTTTCTTATCTTTTGGATTAAGCAATTTGGTTCAGACCACCGTTGGCAACCTTTAACACATGTGAATGTTAGATTTTTTTTTGAAGAGAGTTCTCTTTTCTTTGGCTAGTGTTATGTCCTTCACACAAATGGTTAGTAGTTCAAAAAGATCTACAATATCATAGAAAGAGGATTGAATGTCATTTTTGGTTCTCAAGATCACTTAGGACGCTAGAGAAGAACATACACAACAAACAACCCAACTAAATAGCAATAAAAATCTTGTAAGTCAATTAACTACCATAATACCTTGCAAATTAAGTTATTCCCAATTATTCCAAGTGCTTCTTAATGAAATACTAAAATTGCTTTTGGTTCCCAAGATCACACTAGGTGCAAGGGAAGAGCATACACAAATTTTAGCCTTGGTTATTTATCAAGTGAAAAAGCTCTTAAACTAAAAGATCATATACATGCCGAAATGAAGGTTTATACCCTTAAGCATAACAATGAATGATTATTTTTCCTACTTACTCTAAAATTATCAAAAATAAGGTTTAGGGGTGCTTTTGATTCTCAAGATCACACAAAGTGCAAGAGAAGAGCATACACAACCCTATTCCAAACTCATACAAAGCATGAAATTAAATTACTCATCAAACCCTAAGTTAATTTGTTAGAAAAATTGCTCTAATATATACCCCCTTCCCCTCCGGGACAATAGCTTTTTACCTCTGAAGTGTGCACAGGTGGAAAGGTCTTCAAGATGAAGATTTTGAACTTCTGAGCCAGTTAAATCTTGATTGTCCGGATATGCGCTTCCTAGTGTAGTAGCACGTCTTATAGAGCATGGGTGCATCCCTTGAAGTAGCAGTACATAGATTTATGCACATGTGCACCTTTGTCAAATTTACACAATTCATCTAAATAGGCGTGTCCAGAGAGGCATGGGCACACACTTAAAAGGCACAAGAGGCAAGCTCCATCAAAATAGAGGTTTTCAATTTTTTCCATTGATGCAAAAGCACAGTCAACATCGCTTGTCACAACTCCTGTTGGTAAGAACCATGTTAGGCATGTCCATTTTACCTTTGTCATGGTTTTAGAAATATCATGGGAAGTGCCCCTTTGAGCATTTTATAGCGGTTGTCTTATATGTAATTTTATCAAGGTTAATACCTTCTGTAAGCAATACGATATAAAATTGTTTAAATATTTAAACCTATAAACTGAGGCTAAATATTGACAACCCCATCACCTACTTTTGTAACTCCATTTGAATATAGTTTATATATTCTAAAACTATATAATTATTTATCCTATAGTTTTTTAGAAACTTTATCATATACGTTTATATTAATTACAAACTATACTATAAAGTTTAAAAACTTTTTATTAAAAAGTTTATTAAAAAAATACTAGTTTATTATAAAACTATATCATTATAGTTTATTAATCTAGAATATGAAACTATATCTATATATAATTCCTAAGCTAAACCTAGCCTAACTGAACTCTAACACTTTAAATGTGGGCCCTTACATATTTTTTTGGGGTGGCCCCATTCAACCCTGCCACATCTCCTTTTCCGCTGCTTGGTGGGCTCTTCCGCACCCTCTCCTAGCCCTCTCCTCACATGCCACATGGATGGTTATCCCCTCTGGGCCAACCCACATTCTCCCTCCTCTTTGGCTGCGGTCAAGTGGCTCGGCTGGCCGCGGGCCTTCTTTTTTGGCTTGGTTATTTAATACCACATTGGTGGGAATGGAAACAACTTAGGATTCTACAATCCATGTAGAAAAGTATTGTGTTTGTGATTTCGGTCATACCACCACATTTTGATTGAGAGCCAATATGGATCGACGATGCCTCATCCTTTGCATCTCATCCATGGGTTCTGTTGTGATTGTCACGGGCTCACTGTGTTGATAATTGTTAACTCACCCGAGTTTTTTAGACAATGGTTTAACTTGTATGGTTAGTCGAAATATTATAAACAAGCTTGAGACCCATCTCGACCCATAGCTCGACGAGTTTGGACCTAGTTTAGCTCCTAGCTCGACCTCTCTATGAGAGCTATGCTCAACATGTTTATATATATATATGCATTTATTATTATTTTTTTCTCATTTATTAAATTGAAATAATTTGATTTAAATTAATCCTTGTTTATTTTTTAAATAGGAAATTTATTTTAAATAATATCATTTGTATAAATTGGTCATTCAAATAAACTTTTGAAGTTTTTTTATGACACAAGTACTAATTCGTGATCGTTTTTCATGTAAATAAAAATCAATTACATATTCGATAAATCATTACGCCTTGTACTGTCATAACTAATTATATCATATGTATTAGATTATTTGTTTGACAGGTCCTAATTTTTCATTGTAAAAACTCATACAAAATTGATTATGTGGCTGAACAATGACATGGGGATTTTTAAAACCTGATGATTCCTATAAACTTCGGTATTTTATTTATTGAAAATTTATTTACTTGAAAATGGGATCTAACCACTTTACTATTGATAAATATAAAATGTCGTGAATGGAAACAATAATAACATCTGGAAGATACGATATGAAGGAAAAGTTTAATGGCTCACAAGCTCAGGACGATTGTGAACGGAACATAGACGGCTCTGACTGGAAGCTAACAAGTGACTCTGGATAATGTTGTTGCATATAAATAAAGGTACAATAATGAAGCTATATGTCCATTATTTTGTAAAACGTGTAAGATTATTTCCTCCTTCATATCGGGAATCAAGAAATTTTGAGTGAGGCTTGAACGTAATTGGAATCAATGCATGAAGCAAATAAAAGGAAATTATGAACCCGAATGTCATTAACATTGATTCTATAACTAATGACAACTACTACATAAAGGGAGATGAAAAATTGAATATATTTTTTTGAGCTAAAGTGGATTAAAAATATTACATTCTTCCTTTGGATGGAATGTGAACTGTATGGCTGAATTTATGAGGAATTACATTACTTTATTATTCAGTTGAAATATACACGAAAGGTTTAGAAGATTTCATCCTTCAATACTAAATTCTAAGTATCAAACTGAACAAAACAATCCATGATTTGAGATAAACCCTTGAGATGATCTCCTATTCATTCAGGAAAATAAGTTGATGAACAAACTTTGATATAAAAGAGAATACCATTCAAGGCACTTCTTACTCAAATATGATTCAATGAAAAATAAACCTTCTAGGTTCAACAAGAATCAAAAATAAACTTTTAAACCTTTTAGTAAAGAATAAGAAACCAAGAAACTCGAGAGTTATTTTTGATGCTAATGATTTCATAACTATGGAAAATATGGCCATAAGAAATGAAGACTGTCTCATTCCCAGATAAAAAAACAAGTCAAATTTTAAAAACCAAAGGGAAATAAATCTGACCATTTTGAAATCAAAACCAAAACAAGAATAAGAAAAACAATAAAAAACATAATGTAATTGCTTTGTATGTTGCCTTTGTCATCATGTAAATAAAAATGGTAGATATTGAACATGGGTGCCTCTAGGCATATGAACCTTCAGATTTGATATCCTATCTGACCTTAGATAATGTAATGATTAGATCTATTTATGTGATCAACCCATCCTCGACGTTTAAGGAGCATAAAAGGACTTAAAGCAATGAGAGGTTTCGAATGGTTTTATTAACAATGTTTTGTTAGTTACAACCCTAAATGTAAAATATTTTTTCTTTATTTTTCTCAATTTACTGCAAAACAAATGGATAGTGTAACTTTTAAATTGAAAGATAAAAACCATAAGTTCATTAAATTTGGACATTTTACAATCTAGACTAAATACCAAAATCGACTATATTGGTTTTTCTTATACTAAATATTGGAATTTGATTTGGCTATTTCCAGAATCCAAAAAGGGATTTTTTGGAATTATATATCATGTATGAGGGATTTCCATTTTAGGAGTCTACAATATTCCTATATAATAAGATTAAGAAATACTTATTGGAATAACTTAATACATTTATGTAAACATTGTAATGGCATAATCCCAGTACTTATATTGTCCATTCTCATACAAGCAAACATCAGGCTTTAATCTTGTATTGGAATGGGTATATGTCCATTCTCATACAAAAAAATATTTAGTTATCTTGTATTGAGCGGGCATATGCTAATTATCTCATATAGTGAGAATGAGATGAGAAGAGAAATGCCTTGGCTCAATATAGAAAGAAAGTGAAATTTCAGATGCGAATTTATCTTGACTATGGGGTAGTATGCATTTGAATGTTGTCAAATGGTTTTGACATATTTTGATCATATATCAATTTGTGTGAAAAATTTTTAATTATAGCGTGGATTTATTTGCATAGAATATTAGGTAGGAAATGTGTTATGAGATAGATTTACAACATGAAATAATGGTAATAAATGAATTGTTAAGAGATAGTCTATAACAAAAGACCAATGTTTAATCATATTGTTATGAGATAGACTACAAAACAATAAGACAATTAATTTATATTTATTAATCAACACAATAGTAACGAAGCAAACTCAATCAAGCTTAGTAATTGTGGAAATGATGTACGGTTATGAAGATAATACAAGTCATCAATTTTTTTTGCATAAAAATATGGTGAATAAATTCAATAACCCATGTACATATTATGTATGAAATTGGAAAGAAAATTCTATAATGCTGTGAGATTCAAATTTCTATCCCCAAAACCAATAACTTATTTTAATGGCCAAAATGAGATCTTTGTATGAAGATCTGTCAAAGCTAGATTTGAGCATTATATACTAATCATCATCATTTGGAGGAAATGTGAAGAACCATAAAATTGTAGATAAGATAAAATTTTGATAACTACATACTAATGACCATCAATAACGTCACTTCAAATGGAAAATGGGAAAAAGAACTAGAAAAATGCAATAAATACAATTTTATATATTGATCCCACTTGTTCCACTATTGTTTGAAATAGAGAACATCCCTTTAAGATGTCTTTTACATCATCCAAAACCCTCTACCAAGAATAGTTATGTAAAAAATGATGACACAAGCCACTTATTGGATTTTTAATGGCTTTTTCAGAAACCTTTGGAGACAACATAAAAAAATACTCCAGGAACTCCTTTGATACCATGACTAGATTAACTATAACTGTAGTTTTATCATTTGTATGGAAATTATGGTGTTTTCCAAAGAGTCGAGTTTCCAAATATGTTTAATAAATTTGTCTCCCTCATTTTGTACAATGCTCCATATTACAACAACTCTATAAAGGATGCATGTTCACTTTAGTTTTTATACATTAGCATACGTATCCAATTTTCTCCACTTTAGTTTTTCCCTACATTGTGCATCTAATAATCCAACGTAGACTATGAGGATGTAATTCTGATAAAACTCTTTAGATACAAAAGTTAGAAAATGGGAAATATACATTCATTATTAAACTTCATTATTAACTTGTATGTATTTCAAATAAAATTGATCACAAAATACTCTTACCTATTTCTTTACACATAGTTGTTAGTGTAGATCAAGAATTTCGCGTTTGTTACCTGTCCAAGTTAATGTACCAAACTAAACACAAAACCCTGAAAAACCTCAATGAAATTGATACCTGATGAAGATGTAGACGGATGAGGAAGTTGATGTAGACAAGACGGGCGCACACAAGCAATTTGCACAATAGATCCGAATAACCTGCAAAACACCGGTGCTTGACAGAAAAAGATGGCGTTAGAAGATATATGGGTGGACTGCCCGAGAAGCGGGTCCGGGAAGCGATAAGCTTCCTCGGCGGATGTCAGTCCACGTTTTTAATAAAGAAAAGAAGTATACATGATAAAAGATGTAAATAAAGACGAGATTTTCTGATTGCAGTGATAAAACAAAAACTAAACAGCAGACAGAAAGTACAGAAAACAAGGAACAAGGAAATAATACTGGATTTGTGTTACCTGTGACCTTTTACCTGTCTGCAGAGAAATCGGCGTCGACTGGGTCTAATCGGCGGCGACTGATGTGATCGGCGTCGACTGGGATTGATCGGTGTCGACTGAACAAGATCTGTGCCAACTGAAGACAGACTGAACAATCGGGGACTGTGCGATAGGATTTGAGGATTGGAAGGTGAATGTGTTTTGTTGGATGTGTCAAAGTTGGCGAGACACTGGAACAGGGTCACCAGATGATAGATGGTGATGCGACGCTGATATGACAGGGACAGAGTAACGGTGCTCCTCTCAGGGATTGACTTGGACAGGATCTGCCCTAATTTGATACAATTGATGCTAAGAAGATCTCTCTTTCTCTCAACCTGTATCTTTCGTTCTCTATTCGCTTTTTCGCTCGTTCGTAATCTCTTCCGTTCTCTTCCGTTGTCTTTTTCGGGGGCCTAGAACTGAGTTCTGGGCTTGCTTTTATAATCGGCGCCGCTCCTATAAAATCGGCGCCGACCATATGGGTCGGCGCCGATCGCGGAGAAGACTCCCGAGATGGCCAAATTGATCGATTCGAGAAAGATAAGACTTATCCCGACTACGGGGAAATATCTCGCTTAGGGAAGATTAAAAATGGATGCAATGCATGGGTAGAATAAATTTGGGGTGGATAAGTGATTAAGATGCATGGGAAGAAGCGTAATCAAATATTTAATATTTAATTACTCATGGATAAGATGTGATGGGATGAATTAAATTTGGAGTAAGCTATTAAATTGCAAATTGGATAATATCCCAAGGGGATAGTTGGTGACGTAAACCTGCCCCAGGTTACCTAGGCAAGTAAACGGATGGGAGGGACACTAAATTGAGTAACCAATTTTAGGTGTCTACATTTTGCCCCTTTTTGTCAAGTAACTTGCGATAAGCAAGGTTATGAGACAAAAACAAAGGGATGGAAAAAGAGAAGAAATTTGTGGTGATGTGATCCCCCTCAAACTAGGGATGGGATGGATGATAGAACAGACGGTCCCGAGTTTGAAAAAGGTAGATGAAAAATGCGGGATGCCCCAGTTGGATAGCTGGAGTAGATCTGATCATTGAGGACGCATTAAAATAAACACCAGGGGCAGCAACCTAAGGAACTCACATTGGTAGGGAAAACTAGCCGGTCTCCTCATGAGACGACGTTAGTGCCTACAGACCCGCGAGTGTAAGGAGAACGGCAAAATAGTCAACATCGAAAGAGAGACACATTGGTAGGGAAAACTAGCCGGTCCATAAATCAGACGACGTTAGTGCCTACAGACCCGTTTAACTCTAAGCTGCTGAGAGATACGAGCGTCCTACGCAAAGGGAACAAACCCGAAATAGACAATGACATCTAAAAGATGTGCCAAAAGGCAAGATTCAGCACACAACAATGATCAGATAGACCACAAAGCCAAGTATCAAGACTATGGCAAAAAGAGATGGAAAATCGGCGGCGACTAAAATAATCGGCGTCGACCAAAACAAGCAGCGTCGACCAAAAGAATCGGCGTCGACCAATCCAGACGCATATAAATATGCGAACGGAAAACGTAAACGATTTATTTTCAATGTGACGATTGATTCAGACAGAGATAGATTTGAGATTTGAACGCAATGGAAGCCTCTGGGAGCGGACAGAAGCGCAGGAGGACACGACCTGGGGTAAGTGATTAGAATCGAACCCCTTCGTTATATTATTTTTTTTTGTTTGATTTTTTTGGATGGATATGAGGCTAGGGGCTGATTTACGTCCAGCCAGGCAGTCGGCGCCGATTGGTATAATCGGCGTCGACTAGTTTTGGATCGGCGTCGATTGGTAACAATCGGCGCCGACTAAAATGAACGACGCCGATTTTATCAAATCGACGCCGACTGATGGAAGTTCATTGATTTTTATGATTTGGGAAGATGTGATTTATGAAAATAAGAGACTAATTATGCTTTTGATGTCGTGGATGCAGGCACGAGAGACCCTTCACATGAGGGATGCCATCCCGGAGCTATTGGAGACGATCCTTCCTGATGTGACAGATGCAGACTGGCAGCATTTAGAGCTGGCCCGGGCTCGGGGGATTTAGATATTATAGACGAGTGCCACGGGACGTGGAGCTCATGCGAGCATTAGTGCGACGGTGGGACAGCCACACGTGCACATTTTGGTTTAGGACGGGTGAGATGACTATCACCCATGAGGATGTATACAGGATCCTCCGATTACCGATTACGAGGGACCCGATTGAGATCACACCCCGAGAGCAGCAGCAGAGGGCCCTGGTGCGGTTGTACAGAGACAGAGCAGATGATTCAGAGATAGTATCTGGGGCAGTGAGGATATCCTCACAGTACAGACAGGATAGCCCTCGGAGCAGGCGGATAGCCCTGATTCAGATGGCTATATCTTATTTTGCCCTGCCAGACTCAGGAGGTGGGAGATTCCCATTGCTACTGCTAGGCTGCGTGTGCGACATCTTGCAGTACAGACAGATTTTTGCTTTCGCTGATGCCCTGATAGCTCAGATTTACTATGAGCTATGGATGTACACTACTGGCCGGAGGACAGGGATCGATGTCAGCTTTGTGCTCCATTGCTGGGCGTATGAGCACATAGCAGTGATTAGGCCATCCGGGCTTCCGTGGATGCCGGCAGCAGTGGGGGGTGTGGACTATGGATTTCGGAGATGGCGGGCTGACATGGCCGCAGGAGATACAGGTAGATCGGCCGAGTGGTATTCGGAGCGTTTCAGGACGCTTACACCAGATCAGGTTATCTGGAGACCATATCGGGCATTTCCGATATGGGTTGGTCAGGATGCCCACTTGGTAGCATTGAGACGGAGCCGAGTGGTCAGAGGTCGCAGACCAGATATGTGGGAGCGAGTCCCATTCATGCGGATATTGAGGCAGTTTGGTCTAGTACAGACAGTACCGGCCACATATACGCCATATAGGCGGGATGGCCGAGAGACAGATTTACCGATTTTGATCCCGGCAGACCCACTGAGAGAGGCTCCACCTTCCGCAGACAGTGATGATGACGCGGGGGTGGATGAGGGCTACGCAGCGTGGTATGACACAGAGCTTCCATGATATCTCCCGCCCTCGATAGATGCTGGCGAGGAGGACATAGCTGTGACACTAGACAGATTAGAGGGAGAGCATGCCACACTGATACAGACACATCAGGTAGCTCTAGAGGAGATCAGGGCCTTGACAGAGGAGAGGGATTCCCTGATTGCGGAGAGAGACACCGCTCGCCAGGAGCGAGATACAGCGATCCAGCAGCGGGACCGCTATTTTCGGCACAGGGAGGCCCTCAGGGCCAAGTATGGGGAGACAGGTGCCACATCAGAGTCTCGCACACAGGGCACGACCCTAGGAGGGGCACCACCAGCAGTGCCAGCAGCCCCAGCAGCACCAGCAACATCGTTACGAGCACCGGGTACTGTGAGCCTGAGCACATATCAGTCTCTCCTTGCTGAGGTGAGATATTATGAGGATGCCCTAGCGCAGCATGCCCCAGATGTGCCTCGGTATGGGGCGAGGAGGAGAGCAGGGACGGCTACAGCGGGCGGAGCCTCAGGCGGAGGGAGCACTGGGAGAGATCGAGGTGGGCCGAGACCTCCAGCAGCAGGTGCATCGAGCTCGGTAGGCGGCGGCCAGGAGAGACAGCCGGGTGGAGAGGAGGGGTGGAGGAGATAGTGTCCTCCACACTTCGGATTTTACTATATAGAGATTAGATAGACTTTTGTATTTGTATAGTGATGTAGCCTCGATTGGAATGCATTGTACTAGATGGCTTGATTGGAAGCCACCCATTTTTTGTTGTACAGACACACATGTATATATAGATTCACATTTCATTTGTCATATAATTGTTCTCATGCTTTTGTTTTGATATACATGGATAGATGTAGCGTAATTGTGATGGATATAGATATGGACTGATAGATGATGAATAGGATGTGATTGGATAAATATAGACTGATAGAGGAAAGAAATAGATGTGATTTGAGTTTGATGTGATTGATATGTGGATATAATTTTGATGAAAAATAGAGATAGATGAGATGTAATGTACTTGGATGTGCAAGTTTTTAAATAGTTTGATGGATAGATAGATAGATGTGATTGATGTATGGATTTTATTTTGATGAAAAATGGATATAGATAGATCCATATGTGTTGACAATAGATGCTTTGATAGATAAAGATGAAATTGGATAGAAGATAAATTTTGAATTGAAATTGAATTTGACTGGATGAAAAACAAAGAATAATGGGGGAATACTCTTTAACGAGAAGCCAAGGAAGTAATGAAAATGACCCTTGACTAGAAATAAAGAAAAATATGCCGGATACGAAAAGAAAATGATAAGTTGGACTCCCAGACCGACATAGATAGAATCCGGATAGGAAATCACAAATATCATGCATGTAAGGCCCTACATGAGGTTAAAATAAACCTAACACTAACTAGCCGGCAAAACAGATCTAAGAGGGAAACGAAAGGAACATTAAGTAAGTATCTTATCGAATTTACAAGGGAACAGAATACATGTCCATAGTGGGAAAATAGGATTCTCCATATGATCGACAAAAGGTCTTAAATCTCAGCTTCATGATTTTGGCAGAAGAGCAAACTGATCAATGCGGGAAGTTTTCTTGATATGGAAAGACTGATCAATACAGGAAGTCTTTCAGTGATGCTAAAAAGTGGAATAAATTAACTGAAAGGCTGATTAATTGCAAGAAGCCTTGAATATGTCTTTGAAAAATAGCCGTCCTTCCAGGGAACGGTTTGTATTTTGAATTTCAATGATAGCCATCCTTCGAGGGTATGGTCTATAATTTTTCTTTTTGATTCATTTGATTAATGTATGGATAGCTGTCCTTCTAAGGGATCAGTCTATCTTTTTGGATAGCATCTTTTTTTTTTTTTTGAAAAATCTTTTTGGAAGAAGCTGAGTTTGCCACTAGATAGATGATGGAGGGGAAGAGAACATAAAAGGAACAGACACTCATGCCGAGTAGATCCGACCCTAACCAATACCAGCACCTTGGGACAGATGAAGTGGTGATTAGGTATTCTACATGAGAGGAACATATCCAAAGAACATGCAATGAGTAGAGCCGCGATACTCATATTTTATGGTAAAGAGGTTAATTGGCGGAGAACCACATAGTTTCGAATCACCATGAAAGTATATGACTGGTTGTTTTGACGGATGAAGATCTGGTGCGACTAGACTTGTGTAAGATAGATGGTTAACAGTTAGAAGGGCCGCTAGATGCAAGGCTTAAGAGGTTCCGCGTCAGGTATACCATCCTGGAAGATAGACGATACGTCCCAGACCCATATTTATGAGTGAATAACGTACGGGCCTATCCAGTTGGGAGCAAAACTTACCACGTGACTTCTTTCGAGTGTAGTGACATTTTGATTTCTTTAAGAAACAAGATCCCCATTTGAAGTCACGTTGGGCAAGTGTTGTTATAAGCACGTGGACACGCTCAAGATAGACTTGATGATGGCAAGAGCGTGGAGACGCCGCCATCTAATAATTCCGTGTGCTAAAGACGTTTTGACGATAGTCCTCATCAGAGACAAATTCTCTAAGAGAACCGGAGAGATGGATTTGACTTCCAAAGGGAGGACCCAAAGCCGCAAGACCCATATATGGGAAAGGGAGTAGCACCATTAGGAGTACAGAATTCTAGTCCCGCTAAGCCCAGAGAGCAAAAGGGCTATTAAATGCCAATCCCTACCCCAACCACCTCGCGAGTTTACCTTTGCGGGAATATTTGCCAGTTTTAATTTATTGGAAGCGTCGTCCTGACCATAGCTTGATGATGTAATGGAGATTATAAAAAACTGATTTTGATATTGAACAGCGTTGTCAGAGGTTCTGCAATCAACGTTCTTTGAAAGACTTAACCATTATCTTGATTAGCTGTGTGGACGCCAAGCACCAAATGATGTGTTGATAGACGAAATCATTGGGTTTAGCTTTGTTGAAGAAAGAGGGATATGCCTCCACCCACTTAGTAAAGTACTCAGTGGTAGTATGATAAGAATGATGACATTGGTAAATAACGTGGATTGATGAGACCACTAAGATCAAGACCCCATTGCGAAAAAGGCCAAAAATCCGCCCGTAGGTTACAAAGCTTGACTAGGATTGTGTGTAGTGGAATGTTGTTTGACACTGACACCTTCTTAGTGTATTCACAACAATCTCGATTAAGATAATGCCAATAATTCCCAACGTAAGGATGCGTTTAGCTACAGCTACTGCCACTAAAATTCCCCACAGATACCGCGTCATGGACCCTCCTGGATACTTAGATGATTCATGGGTTTTTGGAGGCACCGAAGCAAAATACCGTCAAAAAGCCGCGTTTGTAAAGAATCCCCCGCCTAGAATAGTAATCGATTAGCGCGTTTGGATAAAATATCTTTATCATTGGAAGTCGATCTGGAGGAAGCACCGAATGAGAGATAATCACACTCGTTGATACCAACTCATCCTGAGTATGTTGTGACAGAATGGATGAGTTAGTTGCCTAAGATAGATGGTTGATCTATCTTTACAGCTACATAAATCGCGAGTCTTCGGTAAAAGGTGGATAAGGGAGGGCTAACAAGCCAATTGTATCCGCGAATCGATTTGCAGGTGAGGAATCGCTTTTGGAATAGTGACTTTATCCAAAGAGATTGAGTTGGTCAAGATGATGTCACGATATTTTTTTTTTTGAAGGATCTCATTCTTGCATTGATAGACCCCGTGAATTGATTAACGAGATGTTCAGAATCACCAAAGATGGCAATATGATGAGAGCCTAGATTATGGCATTTTGAAGACCCAAGACAAAGCTGTCGGATTCACCATATATTGGTGCACTGCAACAGTTCATTTGTGTGGACCGGATAGGCGTACCCAAGATGAATCATCACGAAAACCCGCACCTCCCCCTCTGACATTTTGGTCCATCAAGAAGAGCTTTACTTTACATTGAGATAGACCAAAATCAATTTGTGGATATATTCATCGGGGAATTGAGCAAGGGGTCTTGAGTGTCCGGAAGAGGAGCAATTAGCTAATTTGATCTGCAATAACCTGACCCTGATGAATTTGTGCGGATAAACGAGGTCAACTCCTGTCCATAAGCTGAGCCAACAATGATACGCTCATTGTGAAAGGCTTTTGCATGAATTGTCTTGGTGGATTGACCTTGTGACCAATTGTTTTGTGGTAAGGAGTATGACGAAGGCTTAGAGTTGGGAAGAAGAGAGCCACAACATGCTTTTCATCCAGCTTCGAGTAACGTGTTTCATACTCATGGAGGGTGCGACTGAATGTAATAGACAAGCTTGTTCTTTACCCCTTTTTCTTTACTCGCACGTTGTCCCCGATGCGAAATCATGGCTCCCAGAGCATGGTCATCACAGAGATATAAGATAGAAAGGCCTTCCCCTCGGCGTGGATGTAAGCACAGGTGGGAAAAGAAGATAAGCTTTGAGATCATCAAAGTCCTTTTGGTAAGTTTCATCCATTCAAATGAACATTCTTACGGAGGAGATGTGAAAAGGCTGACACTGTCCGAGCACTTGTGAGATAAAACGACGCCTATTGAAGACGTCCTTGGAGACGCAGAGTTGCTTTAATTTTAGAAGGGGGATGCATCTCAATGATAGCTTTTATTTTTGTGGGTCCATTCAAATACCCCTGATGGAAATGATAAAACCTAAAAGTTACCAGTGAGAACGCCAAACACGCACTAGCTGGATGTAGACGAAGACAAAGCTGATAACCTCTTCAAAGGGGGCAGATGAAAAGATGATCCTGACGACGTTTGGACTTACCGAGGAGATTGCAACGTAATCTTCCACAGTTTTGTGTCAAGAATCATGGAAGAGTAGGTCCATTCGCGCTGATAGTTTGTCGTCTTCCTTTTCCTGCCTGCGTTCTTAAATACCGAACTCAGACGCGCTAACAAAATGTCCCCCAAGGAGTTTGAAGAATCTTATGTTTGGTCTTCTGGTTGTGATGAGAATTTGATTATATCCGAGAAACCATCCATAAGAGACTGCATCTCATGACCCGCAGTTAAATCCACGAGTTGGGTCGATTGTAGTAAAGGAAAATCCTTATGGACAGCAAGATTAAGATCACCCGGAAGTCGGTAACAAATTCGAATTTTCCCAGTAGCCTTAGTTCCTTTATTCCATTGAAACCATTTTGATAATCGATTGGTGTTGGATAAGTTGCCGAGAGCAAAAGCGCTGTAATTTTCTTTAACAAGAAGGGCTACTCTAGGTGCATTTTATGTATTTTTTTTAACTGGTTTGATGTTTGGATGTGTAAACGATATTGTGAGCCAAATATCGGGATCGAGTTCTGGCCATGTTCTCATAGACCAATCAAAGGCTTGACAATGGTTTGAGAAAAGTGTAAAATAATCCAACTCCTGGGGATTAATGGGATTAGCCGACCTAATGAGCGAGGGTCTTCCGAAGTCCCTATTATTAAGGTCACAGTGTCTTCGTTGAGAAGCGTAGACGTGTCATAAGGAAAGTCTTGGTAGATATGAATCCTCTACCCCCAATAATGTGTGGACCAGAATCATCATCTGCACATTGGATAGTGTTGATATTGGTAGAGTCGTCTCCACTTTTCGGGAAGATTAACGGGTCCTGGAAGCGGACCTTTGTTAGTTATTATAGGCTAGCGGCCCTAAGGAATGTTATTTGATAACAAAAAGAAGTAGGTGGGATGGAAATGTCAGGTTCGTCCTTGTTTCTAATGGCATTGACTTTCTTCCAACCCATTGTTGGGTATTGGGGGGGGATTGATTGTAGTCCTGGATCGCTGCAGGACGGCTGCGGATTGCCAAGATCCTTCCTCTGAGCTGGTTTGCTCATGGCCCCGCGTCCTATGCCTCATGGCATGTTTACGTTTGATTGCAGCGCTGTCTTTGTGCCGCTCCCTAGCCCCGATGGACGCAGGGGGGAGGGGGTGCTGGGGTGGGGGTGGGTGCGGTCTTGGGTTGGGCGGGACACTTCCCGGATGGCAAGTCTTGGCCGTGGGGGTCGCGTAGGCCGTGGAGTATGTTCATTTTCGTATAGTTTCTGTGTTTTTATTTTTTATTATTTCCCTACCTCGTATTAAATATTCCCTCCCCTTGTAACATAGTTTTCTTATTTTTGTTGCGTGTTGTTTCCCTGTTTCGTGTGTTTCCCTTCTGTTTGTGTGTTTAATAAAGCAAGTTGTGTAGTATATCTTTCTGGTGACTCTAAAGCCCAATGGATAAGGCGCTAGTTTACAATTGAGGTTCTAGAGTTCTCATGTCATGTACTCACTGCGCTCAATCAAAAATATTCCCCCAAGCTAGAGCCAGCTATTTTCATGTAGATCAAGGATTTCGCGCTTGTTACCTGTCCAAGTTAATGCACCAAACTAAACACAAAAACCAGGAAAAACTCCAATGAAATCGACAATACCTGATGGACAAGATCAGAAGATGTAGACGGATAAGATAAGGAGGTCGATGTAGATAAGACGGGGGCGAACACGAGCCAAATTCGCCATAAAGATCCGAGTAACCTGCAAGGACACCAATGCTTGATAGAAAAAGATGGCGTTTAAAAGACTATTTAGGTGGACTGCCGAGAAGCGGGTCCGGGAGGGCGAATAAAGCTTCATCGGAGGATGTCAGTCCATGGTTTCAATTAAAGTAGGAGAAGCATTAATGAAGAGGATGTACATATAGCCTAGATTTCGATTATAGTAATGAAAACTGATTTAAACAACGATTAGAAGCCTAAAGAAAAAGAAAAACAGGGAACTATGAAATAAGATGGATTGGTGGATTTGTGTTACCTGTTGTCATCCTTTTACCTGTTGCATGATGATCAGCGTCGATTAATAAGGATCGGCGTCGACTGATGTGATAGGCGTCGACTATGAAGAATCGGCGTCGACTGTATAAGATCGGCATCGACTGAAAGTAGATCAGTTGATCAGGGACAGTGCAAGAAGATTCGGAAATTGGAAAGTGATGGACAGATAGTCGACGTCTGCTGGATGTGTGAAAGTCGGTAAGATACTAGAACAGAGTCACCAGAGGATCGATGGATACGTGCGATGTTGATATGATAGGAGCAGAGTAACGGTGCTCCTCTCAGGGATTGATTCGGACAGGATCCGATCTCATTTGATACACTTGATGCTAAAAGATCTCTCTTTCTACAACCTGTGTCTCTTTCGCGATCTGTCTCTTTGTCTCTCCCTGTTTGTGCGCGTCCTTTTTCGCCGTGTGTCCTTAGAACTGAGTTCTGGACTTGTATTTATAATCGGCACCACTCCTAAAAAATCGGCGCCGACCGTATAGGTCGGCGCCGATCGCGGGACAGACTCCCGAGATGGCAAAAATGATTGATTTCTAGAAAGATGAGAATTACCCCAATACGGGAATATCCCGCTTGGGGAAAAGGAAAAATAGGGGGATACATAGATAGAATAAATTTGGGGTAGATAAGTGATTAGGATACATGGGAAGAGGTGTACTTAAATATTTAATATTTAATTATTCACGTGTAAGATACAATGGGGTGAATTAAACTTAAGATAGGTGTTTAAATCACCAATCGAATCATAATCCCCCAAGGGGATAGTGGTGATGTAAACGTGCCCCAGGTTACCTAAGCAGGTAAACGAATGTGAGGGACACTAAATTGAGTAACCAATTTTAAGTGTCTACATTTTACCCCTTTTTGTCAAGTAACTTGCAATAAGCAAGGTTATGAGACAAAAACAAAGAGATGGAAGAAGGGAAGAATGAGTGATGATGTGATCCCCCCTCAAACTAGGGATGGGATGGGCGATAGAACAGACGATCCCAAGTTTGAAAGAGGTAGATGAAAACGCAGGATACCCCAGTCGGATGTCTGGAGTAGATCTAATCATTAACGATGTACAAAAATAAATAAAAAGGCAGCAACCTAAGGAACTCACATTGGTAAGGCAAACTAGACGGTCTCCTCATGAGACGACGTTAGTGCCTACAGACCTGCTTAACTCTAAGTTGCCAAAAAGTACGAGTGTCCCACGCAAAGGGAACAAAACCCGAAATAGATGATGATATCGAAAAGATGCGCCGAAAGGCAATATTCAGTGCACAATAATGATCAGATGGATAAATAAGCCAAGCATCAACACTATGGCAAACAGATATGGAAAATCGACGGCAATCACAGTAATCGGCGACGACCAAGATAAACGGTGTCGATCAAAAAAATCGGCGCCGACCAAACGTAGCGCATATAAATATGCGAACGGAAAACGTAAACGATTTATTTTCATCGTGACGATTGATTCAGAGAGAGACAGAATTTGAATTTGAGCACCATGGAAGCCTCTGGGAGCGGTCAGAAGCGCAGGCGGACACGACCTGGGGTAAGTGGTTCTTCTTGAACCCGTTGCATTTGATTTTTTTTTTGTTTGATTTTTTTGTTTGTGGGGGCAATGGTCCAATTTATGCCCGGATAGTCAGTCGGCGTCGATTGGTAAAATCGGCGTCGATTGGTGTTTGAGCGGCGTCGATTGATATGAATCAGCGTCGACTAGAAATAAACGACGCCGATTTTATTAAATCGACGCTGATTAGAATAGATAAGATTTTTGTTGTTGTTTTGGATGTTCTGATTCGATACTAAAATTACTCTTGCTGTCGTGGATGCAGGCACGAGAGGCTCTACACATGAGGGATGCTATTCCCGAGTTACTGGAGACTATTCTCCCAGATGTGACCGATGCAGATTGGCGGCATCTAGAGTTAGCCGGGCTCGGGGGCTTTAGATATTACCGACGAGTGCCGCGAGATGTAGAGCTGATGCAGGCACTAGTGCGACGGTGGGACAGCCATACGTGCACGTTTTGGTTCAGGACGGGTGAGATTGACCATCACCCATGAGGATATATACAGGATTATGAGACTGCCGATCACTGGGGACCCGATCGAGATTACACCACGAGAGCAGCAGCAGAGGGCCCTAGTTCGATTATATAGAGACAGGGCAGATGATTCAGAGATAGTGTCTGGGGCAGTGCAGATAGCCTCACAGTATAGACAGGACAGCCCCCGGAGCAGACAGATAGTGCTGATTCAGATGGCCATATCCTATTTTGCTCTGTCAGATTCAGGAGGTGGGAGATTCCCACTGTTGTTATTAGACTGCGTTTGCGACATTCTGCAGTTCAGGCAGGTGTTTGCCTTTGCTGATGCCCTGATAGCTCAGATATATCATGAGTTATGGATGTACACCACAGGCTGGAGGACAGGTATCGATGTCAGTTTTGTGCTCCATTGCTGGGCATATGAGCATATAGCGGTGATCAGGCCATCCGGACTTCCTTGGATGCCAACAGTAGTGGGAGGTATCGATTATGGATTCAGGCGATGGCGGGCTGACATGGCCGCTGGGGATACAGGGAGATCGGCCGATTAGTACACCGAGCGTTTCAGAACGCTGACACCGGATCAGGTCATCTGGAGGCCATATCGGGTATTTCCAACATGGGCAGGTTAGGATGCTCACTTGGTGGCATTGAGGCGGAGCAGGGTGGTTAGGGGCCGCAGGCCTGATATATGGGAGCGAGTCTCGTTTATGCAGGTATTGAGACAGTTCGGCCTAGTACAGACAGTGCCGACCACTTACACGCCTTATAGGCGAGAGCAGGGAGACTGATCTGCCAATTTTGATCCCGGCAGATCCATTGAGAGAGGCCCCACCCTCTACAGACAGCGATGATGACGCAGGGGTAGATGAGGGTTATGCAGCATGGTATGATACAGAGCTACCATGACATCTCCCGGCATCTATAGATGCCGACGAGGATGACATAGCTGCGATGCTGGATAGACTGGAGGGAGAGCATGCCACCCTGACACAGACACATCAGGTAGCTCTTGAGGAGATCAGGGCTCTGACAGAGGAGAGGGATGCCCTAATTTTGGAGAGAGACACTGCTCGCCAGGAGCGAGATACAGCGATCCAGCAGAGGGATCGCTATTATCGACATAGGGAGGCCCTCAGGGCCAAATATGGGGAGACAGGTACCACGTCGGAGTCTGGTACGTAGGGTACAACCCTAGGAGGAGCACCACCAGCAGCGCCAGCAGCCCAGCAGCACCATTACGAGCACCGGGTACCATGAGCTTGAGCACATATCAGGCTCTCCTTGCTGAGGTGAGATACTATGAGGATGCCTTAGCGCAGCATGCCCCACATGTGCCTCGGTACGGGGCGAGGAGGAGAGCAGCGACGGCTACAGCGAGCGAAGCCTCAGGCGGAGGGAGCACCGGGAGAGACCGAGGTGTGACAGAGACCTCTAGCAGCAGGTGCGTTTAGCTCGATAGGCGGCGGCCAGGAGAGACAACCTGGTCCAGAGGAGGGTGGAGGAGATTAGTGTCCCTCCATGCATCGGATTTTACTATATAGGGATGGATAGATTTTGTATCCATGTATAGTGATGTAGCCTCGATTGGAAGGCATTGCATAGATGGCTTGATTGAAAGCCACCCATTTTTTTTGTTGTACAGACACACATGTATATATAGATTCATCATTTCGTTTGTCATATAATTGATCTCATGCATTTGATTTTTGATATACATGGATAGATGTAGCATAATTATGATGGATCTAAATATAGACTGATAGATGATGAATAGATGTGATTGGATAGATATAGACTGATAAAGGATAGAAATAGATATGATTTGATTTGATGTGATTAATATGTGGATATAATTTTGATGAAAAATAGAGATAGATAGATGCAATGTAACTTGGATGTACAATTTTTTCGATACTTTGATGGATAGATAGATAGATGTGATTGATGTATGGATTTTATTTTGATGGAAAATGGATATAGATAGATGTAGTGTAACTTGGATGCACTAGTTTGGAGATGTTTTGATGGATAAATGGATAGATGTGATTGATTTACTCGGCATGGTTGAGATGTTAATTTAATTTTGATGAAAATAGATAGCCAGAGCCACATGTGTTGATAATAGATGCTTTGATAGATAAGATGAAATTAGATAGAAGATAAATTTTGATTGAATTAATCATACGAAATGTCAATTTGACTAGATGAAAAACAAAGAATAATGAGGAATACTCTTTGCGAGAGCCCAAGGAGGGTAATGAAAACGACCTTGACTAGGAATAAAGGAAATATGCTCGGATAAGAAAGAAAATGATAAGTTGGACTCCCAACCGACCATAGATAGAATTTGGATAGGAAATCACAATATCATGCATGTAAGGCCCTACATGAGGTTAAAATAAACCTGACACTAACTAGCCGCAAAACAGATCTAGGAGGGAAACGAGAGGAACAGTAAGTAAGTATCTTGTCGGAATTTTACAAGGGACAGAATACATGTCCATAGTGGGAAAAATAGGATTCTCCATATGATCTACAAAAAGGTCTTAAATCTCAGCTTCATGATTTTGGCAGAAAAGCAAACTGATCAATGCGGGAAGTTTGCTTGATATGGAAAGACTTATCAATACGAGAAGTCTTTTAGTGATGCTAAAAAGTGTATAAACTGACTGAAAGGCTGATTAATTGCAAGAAGCCTTGAATATATCTTTGAGAAATAGTCGTCCTTCAAGGGAGCGGCCTGTATTTTGATTTTTAATGATAGCCATCCTTCGAGGGTATGGTCTATATTTTTTCTTTTTGAGTCATTTGATAATGTAGGGATATCTGTCCTTCGAGGGATCAGTCTATCTTTTTGGATAGCATCTCTTCTTCTTCTTTTTTTTCTTCTTTTTTTTTGAAAATCTTTTTGGAAGAAGTTGAGTTTAGACCTAGATAGATCAGATTGAGGGGAAGAGAATATAGAAGAACATGCACTCATGCCCCGAGTAGATCCGATTAAGATAAGCACTTGGGATAGATGAAGTGGTGATTAAGGTATTCCTACCATGAGGAGGAACATATCCAAAAGAAACATGCAATGAGTAGAGCCGCGATACTCATATTTTAAGGTAAAAGAGGCAATAGGCGGAGAACCACATAGTTTTAAATCACCATGAAAGTATATGACTGGTTGTTTAGATGGATGAAAGATCTGTGTTGCGACTAGACTTGTGTAAGATAGATTTCAACAGTAGAAGGGTCGTAGATGCAAAGCATTAAGAGGTTCCACTTCAGGTATACCATCCATGGAAGATAAACGATAAGCCCCATACCCATATTTATGAGTGATAATGTATGGGCCCATCCAGTTGGGAGTAAACTTACCACGTTGACTTCTTTTGAGTGTAGTGACATTTTGGTTTTCTTTAAGAACAAGATCCCCAATTTTGAAGTCACAGTGCCGCAAGTGCTTGTTATAAGCACGTTTGACACGCTCGAGATAGACTTGATGATGTTCGAGAGCATTGAGATGCCGTTCATCTACTAATTCAAGTTGCGCTAGATGATTTTGACGATAGTCCTCATCGGAGACAAATTCTCTGAGAGAAAACACGAAGAGATGGGATTTGGACTTCCAAAGGAAGAACAGCCTCAGACCCATAAACGAGAGAGAAGGGAGTAGCACTAGTAGGAGTATGAATGCTAGTCTGATAAGCCCAGAGAGCAAAAGGGGATATGTAAATGCCAATCCCTACCCAGCTCGACTAGTTACCTTTGCGAGGATATTACACAAAGTTTTATTGGAAGCTTCGGCCTGACCATTAGCTTGAGGATAGTATGGAGAAGAAAAACTGAGTTTGATATTGAAAGCTTTGTAGAGGTTCTACAAATCAACATTCTTGAAAGACTTACCATTATCTGTGATGAGTTTGTGTGGGACACGCCAAAACGACAAATGATGTGTTGATAGACGAAATCAACTATTGGGTTTAGCCTTTGTTGAAGAAAGAGGGATAGCCTCCACCCACTTAGTAAAGTACTACAGTGGCAGTAATGATAGAATGATGACGCTGTGAAAAACAGGGATTGATGAGACCAATAAGATCAAGACCCCATTGTGAAAAAAGGCCACAAATCTGCCGTGGGTTGTAAAGCTTGACTAGGGATATGTGTGAGATTGGAATGCTGTTGACACTTGACGCATTTCTTAGTGTATTCACAACAATCTTGATTAAGAGAAGGCCAATAATATCCCAAGCGTAAGATGCGCTTAGCCACAGCCAAGCCACTAAAATGTCCACCATGGATACCATCATGGACCTCCTGGATGGCTTTAGATGATTCATGGGTTTTGAGGCACTGAAGCAAAATGCCATCAAAGCTGTGTTTGTAAAGAATCCCGCCTAGGATAGTATAGCAATTAGCACGTTGGAGAAAAGATCTTCTACCATTGGAAGTTAGATCTGGAGGAAGCACTGAATGAGATAGATAATCAACAATCTGTTGATACCAACTCATCTTGAATATGGGTTGTGACAGCGTGGATTGAAGTTAGTTGCCTAAGATGAGATGGTTGATCTAATCGTTGCACAGCCACATAAAGTCGCGAGTCTTCGGTGAAAGGTGGGATAAGTGAGGCTAAGGAGGCCATTGTATCTGTGAATCGATTTGCAGTGCGAGGAATAGCTTGGATAGTGAATTTATCGAAAGATTGGAGTTGAGCAAGAACGATATCCACGATATTTTTGAAGTATATCATTCTTGCATTGATAGACACACCTGTGACCTGATTAACGATGAGTTCAGAATCACCAAAGATGTCAATATGACGAGCGCCGAGATTAATGGCATTTTGGAGACCTAAGACAAGAGCTTCGTATTCAGCCATATTATTGGTACACCTCAAAGTTCAATTTTGTGTGTGACTGGGATAGGCGTACCCCAAGGAGGAATCATCACGAAACCCGCACCTCCCCCTTGCTAGCATTTGGATCCATCAAAGAAGAGCTTTACTTTAAAATGGAGATAGACCAAAATCAATTTGTTGGATATATTCATCGGGGAATTGAGCAAGGGGGTCTTGAGTGTCCGGAAGAGGAGCATCAGCTAATTGATCTGCAATAACCTGACCCTTGATAGACTTTTGCGGGATAAACTCGAGGTCAAATTCTGTCATAAGCATGAGCCAACGAGTGATACGATCATTGTGATAAGGCTTTGCATGAATTGTCTTGAGTGGATTGACACTTGTGACAATGTAAGTTTTGTGATTAAGGAGGTAATGACGAAGCTTAGAAGTTGTGAAGAAGAGAGCACAACATAGCTTTTCAGCTTCGGAGTAACGTGTTTCATACTCATGGAGGGTGCGACTGATGTAATAGACAGCTTGTTCTTTACCGCAAGTGTCCCGATGCGAAATCATGGCTCCCAGAGCATGGTCAGTCACAGAGATATAAAGATAGAAAGGCTCCCCCTCGCGTGGAGGTGTAAGCACAGGTGGAGAAAGAAGATAAGCTTTGAGATCATCAAAGGCCTTTTGGCAATGTTCATCCCATTCAAAATGAACATTCTTACGGAGGAGATGGTGAAAAGGTTGACAACGGTCTGACAATTGTGAGATAAAACGACGCACTGATTGAAGACGTCCTTGGAGACTGTGGAGTTGCTTTAAGTTAGAAGGGGGAGGCATCTCAAGGATAGATTTTATTTTTGCGGGGTCCACTTCAATACCCCTGATGGAAATGATAAAACCTAAAAGTTTACCAGTGAGAACGCCAAACACGCACTTAGATGGATTTAGACGAAGACAAAAGCGGATAAGCCTCTCAAAGAGAGGTGCAAGGATGAAAAGATGATCCTGACGACGTTTGGATTTTACCGAGGAGATCGTCAACGTAATCTTCCATAGTTTTGTGTAAGAGATCATGGAAGATGTAGGTCATTGCTCGCTGATAGGTTGCTCCTGCGTTCTTAAGACCGAAAGGCATGACGCG
Organism: Taxus chinensis; assembly: GCA_019776745.2. Lineage (NCBI taxonomy): Eukaryota > Viridiplantae > Streptophyta > Pinopsida > Cupressales > Taxaceae > Taxus > Taxus chinensis. The sequence continues at coordinate 132,877,754 of CM034156.1, forward strand.
ATAACAAAAGGTCCCCCAAGGAGTTATGAAAGAAGTCTTATGTTGGTCTTCTGGTGCGATGAGAATTTGATTATATCCAGAGAAACCATCCATAAGAGAAAGCATCTCATGACCCGCAGTTAAATCCACGAGTTGGTCGATATTAGGTAGAGGAAAATCATCTTTTGGACAAGCAAGATTAAGATCCCGGAAGTCGGTACAAATTCAAATTTTCCCAGTAGCCTTAGTTACTGGTACTACATTGGAAACCCATTGTGGATAATCGATGGGTTGGATGAAGTTAGCCGAGAGTAAGCGCTGCAATTCTTCTTTAACAAGAAGGGCTACTCTAGGGTGCATTTTACGCAATTTTTGTTTAACTGGTTTGATGTTGGGAAGAGTAACGATATTGTGGACCACAATATCGGGATCGAGTCCTGGCATATCCTCATATGACCAAGCAAAGGCTTGACGATGGTTGGAAAGAAAAGTGGTAAAATCTCCTAACTCCTGTGGATTAAGGGATTGGCCGACCTTAATGATGCGAGGGTCTTCAGAAGTCCCTATATTAAGGTCGACAGTGGCTTCGTTGAGAAGCGTAGACGTGTCAGAAGGAATAGTCTTGGGAAGATATGAATCCTCTGCCCCCAGATAGGTGAGGACAGAATCATCATCCGCACAGTGGATAGTGTTGATAGTAGGAGAGTCGTCTCCAACTATTTCAGGGAAGATTAACGGTATGGAAGCGGACCGGTTGTTAGTCTTATAGGCTAGCGGCCCTAAGGAAATGGTATTGATCAAAAAAAAAAGTTAGGTGGGATGGAAATGTCATCGTCCACATCGAGTGATGCTTCTGACTTAGCGGGAGAAGATGGTTCCTCAGTAGGAAGAGGCTCATCGAGGATAGTGACGGTGGCTTTTGAAAGAGGTTAAAATCCTAAACCAAATTTTTGATGTGGCATGAGAGTAGGAATGGATGTGAGGTCATGCACACCTTGTTCATATTTTCCCAGACCAAAACCCTTCCACGCGCATCGATATAGATAAGTTTTTGCAAACGTGGGATTCTGTAGATAATCGAACCCTGTTAAGTAAGGTTTGGTCCTAGGAGGAGAATCTGGGTGATAGTGAGGCGTATCAAGACCACCGTAGATGAAATTAGTCTGTTGATTGGGCAGACCAATGGTGACGATGCGACCGAGACCTGGTTGATATTCAGGTTGTTTGTCCGGTCTACCATACTCACTAGGATTGAGATGGGCGTCGAAAGAAAAGAGAGGAAGCTCTCCCAGTGAGAAACGCTGCAATGTCTCTTCTAGATTTTGTAAATCCGGTAGTTTGGTTGCAGGTATGGAAGAAGATGAGGCCCCGTCAGGAGAAGAAGTATTTTCCTTTAGAGGGGCAGACCTTGTGGTCATGTCGCATTGTGCGGAAGGAAAAGGATCTCCTGGATGAGTATATATTTTTCCCTCATATTGATATTTTAAGCATCGATGGAGGGTGGATGGGACACAATGCATTGCGCGAATCCAGGAGCGTCCGAGGATCATATTATAGTGGAATTTTCCTTCGACAATGTAGAAGAGTTCATGAAGCAGCTTCTTACCTACTCGAATGGGTAAGACCACAGTTCCTAAAGTAACTGCTAACTGATCGTTAAATGATCGAAGGGCGAAAGGCGGGGGGTGACACTACGTTCTTTGGTAACTTAAGTTGCTCAAATGTGTGCGAGGAGATGACGTTGAGTGCAGCTCCACTGTCGATCATAACGCATTTTAACGTGGTGTTGTCGATTTGGACTGTGATAAAGAGGGGAGCCTCCAAATCCTCTGAAGAAAGAGGAGGAATTTCTGAATCTTCAAAAGAAATGGCGGTTGATGGTCTATTCAATCCAACAACCAACTCGAAGGGCTGGGGCTCATCTGAATTCACTGCGATGCGACGCAGATTATCAATCAGAGCCTGGCGATGTTGTGGAGAGGATTGGATGAGGTCAAAAAGAGACATTTTGACCGGAGCCTGGGTGAGTTGTTTCATAACACTCTCCTCAACTGACACGGGAATTTGAGCCCGAGGTGCAGCACGAATAGAGACCTTAGGTCGTGGGGCCAATGAGGAAGGAGGAACTCCTTCAGGGGCTGCAGAAATGACAACCCGTGGTCGAGATGCTGTAGATGAAGATGGATTATCATAGTGTTGGGTTCTAGTGGCGATATGGATTGTGTCAATTTGAGAAGGTGGAAGATCAATTGGAGTGGAATCACTAGAGGTCTGAGTGGATCGTTGGGGCTCAGATGGGGCTAAGATGACAGGAGATACTTGTTCCTCCTCCTCCAGCAAAAGATCACTTTCTTCCAAAAGGTTGTTGACAACAGCTTGAAGAGCTTTACATCCCTCAGTATCATGACCCGGGGTACGGTGGTAAGCACAAATTAGATCAGAGTTAAACCAGGTAGGTTTAACTCCTTTAGGGTTATAGGGTTTAATCGGAGGAAGGGATATGGATGAAGATTGGATAAGTTGGCGAAGGATTTCGGTGTAGAACCCGGTAGATGAAGATGAGGATAGAGGTGATGAAGGTGCCTCTTTTGCCTTAACAGACTGCCGAGGCAAAAGAACCTGCATGTTAGGTTTGACAGTCTTTTTAGGGATCATCTTATTCTTTTGGACACTTGGAGGAGCAGTCTTGGGCATTTGAGATGGAAGTAAGTGAGACATGATTGATTTTGGTGGAGGAGGAGCCCCTAAAATAGATTTTGAAGATGACGGAGATGTGACAAGTGTTGTGGTCTTCAAAGATAAAGGAGGTTGCTTGGTTGAATTTACTGATGATTTAGATAATGTCGATTTAGATGAGGAAGAAGCTCCCAAAGTAGGTGTAATCGGAGGGACATAGGGCGCCCTGGCTTTTGGTAATGAAGATGATGATCCTGATAGAAGAGGTGGCGTCTTGTTAGTAGGTAAATCCGCTTTTCGGGGTGTTGGTGAAGAATGTGTTGTAGAAGAAGATGATGGTTTTGATAAGTGTGTAGAAGAAGACGCCTTCTCAGCGGATAAATCCAATCTTTTATGGGGCGTAGAGAGAGATTTTTGTGGGAAAGCACCAAGGGTCTTGATGGTTCGAAATATGGGCTTTCCTTTTTCAGGGATGGTGACAACTTCAACGGCATAAGGTGATTGTAACCTTTTCGGAGGAAGCAAGTGGGGAGGTACTGATGGCGCAATGTTAGATTTTGGTTGTCTCGGTTTAAGTTCAGGAACCGAGCGTATAGGTGTTGGTGCTACTTCTTTTGATTTTCCTTTAATGGGCGAAGCAGCACTAGTGGTGGAAGAAGTGAGTGATGAAGAAGCAGTTCCTTGCGAAGGGACTACTTCTGGTGCAGTAATTATGGGTGGAACTACTGTAGGAAAAGAGACAGGAAGAGTCAAAATCGAAGACGCTTCCGTCGGAGTTGGCACAATTATAGGTACGTTCACCAGGGGCATAGTTGCAGCGAGAATGGGAGCAACAGAAGTAGATGTATCTGTAGTGGAAACTCGAAGGGATGTAATTGCCTCGAGCATTGAAAGAATGTTTGACGATGAGACAGATGAGGATGACACTGTCTCGGGTATGGATGGAAGGTGAGACAAAGGAGTGGAGAGAGATGAACCCGTATCTAGCAATGTAGGAATATTCAAAGACGGGCTATCGGAAGATGGTGGAATTTCAGTGATTGGCGAAGTGGAAGGAGGTTCTGATTCGGTTGATGTGTTCGCAGATGGCTTGGTTTCAGAAGAAGATTCTTCAGTAGAGATGAAGTTGATAGTATGAGTGTTTGGTTTTTGAGACTCTGAAGCATTATGGTTCGGGGAATGATTAGGAAAAGGTTGTTTAAAAACATCCAGTGCCTGATTTGGGGGAGCATTTGGGTTATCCAGAATGAGCTCGCCTTTATCAATGAATTTCTGGACAAGATTTTTGAAAGTCTGACATCGTTCGATGTCATGACCTTTGGTTCTATGATAATGACAGAAATCATTTTCTCTATACCAGAATGGACGTTCTTGGCTTTCATCGATATTCCTAATAGGGGGAAGTTCGATCATGCGAACTTCCAACATTTTCTCTAAGATAGAGGCATATGATTCCCCCAATGGAGCGAAGGATCGAGATGATGAAGTCCCTTTTCGAGAAGATGAGGAGTCTCTTCATGGTGTTTGATTAGAAGTATTATCGGCTCGTGATGTTTTTAATACGATGGCATTGGTGGATCCCTGATTCTTGTCTTTAGAAGGGGAAGAATTTGGTTTGGTAAACCGAGAAAAATCAGGTTTAGATTTAGAGCGAAGTTTTAGCTTCCCTTGTTCAATGGCGCGAGATTCAAGTTTGCGTGCCATCGTAAAGGCTTCTTCAAAGGTATGAAAAGTTTGGATCCTTAAAGTGGAAGAAATGTGATTAGCACAAGATCGAGTAAACAACTCGATTTGTTGGGATTGAGGAAGGGAGAAAGACAATTGGTTGATTATCCCTCTCCAACGAGTGACAAAGTCTGCAATAGACTCATCATCGAATTGACGAATGTTATAAAGATCTGTAATCGAGATCTTATGCGCGATATTTATTGAAAAGTTTTCAACAAACATCTGGGCCAATTGAGAGAAAGAAAACAAGGAATGTTGAGGAATGTTATTGTACCAGTCTAAAGCAGGACCTGCTAGAGACATAGGAAAGGTACGGAGCATAAGCTCCTGATCCTGGACTATGAGGTAGCAAGCATGTTTGAATGCTCGCAAATGTTGTTGAGGGTCCTCCCGACTATGAAACTTTGAAAATTTAGGAAGTTCCCATTGGGGAGGATAAGGCTTAAAAGCCACTGAGGGGTGAATGGGTTCATTACACACTTCTTCAAAGGAGTATGAAGGACGAGCCCCTTTTGTGGAGGCTTCCAAGTCTGCGATTTTCTTGAAGAGAATTTGAACCACGTCAGATTGAGGAGGAGGCACACTGGCATGTCCTACATAAGAAGCAAATGGTGGATGTTGTTGAGGTGTCAACGGGGGATTCATCTGTTGATTGATAGGATGATAAGAGGAGTAACCAGGGGTTCTGGGTGACACCTGGTGGGGTATTTGTTGTGAAGTAGCTTGTGTATAGGCAGGCTGTGAGATAATAAGTGGTTGAGAAAATGAAGGTTGGATGACGGGTGGAGCCTGTGATTGGTGGACTCCTATGCTTGTTGACTGAATCGGGATAGATTGAGGAACATGAGTGCCAATTTGATTGGACATATTGGGGAACAAGACCTGAAAGGGGCCTTCTACTGCCGGATTAGGCATTAAGGGTGCTGATGCTAAAGGATGGGCGAAGGTCACTGTTGCTGGAATATTGGAAGAAAGACCCACTAGAGGACGAGAAGCAGGAACCAACTGACTATTCGGAGGGGGTTGGCTCATAAAGGGGTATTGACCTTGGGACACAATGGAGGGCATAGATGAATTAACAGCAATATGCGGGTGCACAGACGCATTCATTATAGCCAGGGCAGAGGACCTCTCAGAAGTAGGTTGTGGAATATTCGAGGTAACTGCGGTGTTAGGAATAGGTAAGACTATTTGAGAACTAGTCGATATGGTTGGTGGAAGAGAAAAAGGAGGCACAAGGGCACCGCCCTTCTCCGTGACTCGAGGCAAGAGAGATGATGCAAACTGTTCTACAAAGGCCTGGGATGGTTCACGAGAATAATCGTACACTTGCTGGATTGGTGGTCCTTGATCAGATATTTGAATAGACTTGTGTACTAGGTAGTCCATAAGGGCTACCGGATTGCGATCGAGGAACGCCTGAAATTCAGGATCCCCGCGAGGAACATACTCTGAGTCAGAAGTAGATGATATTTCTGAAGGACTAGGGGAAGCTGGACGTGATGGGGTTGCTTTGGCTTGAAAGAAAGGATTATATGACCAGGATGGGGAACCAACTAGCAGCGGTCCCGAGGAAGATTTGGGGGGTGCCGAAACATCCACACTAGTGGTAATCTCGGAAGAAGAAGGAGCCAGTTGAGCCATTCTTCTAGATTGTAACCGAGTGATGACCGTCATAAACACGCAGAAAAGAAAATTGACCTAACTAATGCACAGACAATTCAAGCAGCGCAGATGATTATCTCCTTTAAGTTTTGATGCTTTTAAGAAAGAAAATATTAGGGAAGGCTTTTTAGAACAGGAACTACTCAGATAGCCAAACTAAGGATGGTTTGGGGAATGTTTGGTGAGGAGTCCCGAAGGCACTTCAGTAAAAGACCGGTACGTGGCTTGATATAGGGGCCTACCCCCGCACTTCACACACCGCTGCGATAAGGGAGTCGGGTGCTTTGCCAATATATACCAGAACTTCCGTGAATTTATAGCGCGGCCTGAGTACCGCGTAGGCTCTTCCTCTTGGATATCACTTCCAAGTAGGCGAGGCCAGGGAAGGAGTTTTGTTTAAATGCTTTATACCTAGTGATTTTGGCTTTGTGTGCAAGGGTGAAAAATAAAAATCAAATAGTGTCACTACCGATTTTGATCAATTTTCCAGCCTAATTAAAACTAGATGAGAAACATGCAGCAATGACAAAGAAAAGGTACTTTTTAAGCACTTAAAAATGAAGTGTTTGATTTCGATGAAGACAAGTCAAACAAATTCTTTCCCAAATGCGATTAAATTCTTTTTAAGCACCAAAAATTGAAATGTTCGAATGTGATAGACAATCAAACAAAGAAATCCTAAAAAGGAGAAAACACCGTAAAAGAGAAATACCTGTAGATTTAGCTCTCCAAGGTGTGTGGACTTCAAAAAGCGCGTTGTTGAGCTCTTCCCCTCGGACAATCCCACGAACAAGCAAAGTGCTCCGCAAGAAAAGGTTAAGCAAACAACAAACAAGACCCAGAAAGATATATCCGGATAATGGTGAAACGAAAAATTTCTATTTCAAGGAAATAGAAAAATTTCAAGATAACGATTTCGCATAAAAAGCAAGATTGAAATGATGAAAAGAAATGCTCAAGCAGAACTGATAGAAATCAGTAAAGGAAAAAGAACAAAGCTCAAAACTAGAAAAGAAATGAACTTACCAATAAGGGACTTTGGTTGGGTCCCACCGGGCGTGCCAGAATGTAGATCAAGGATTTCGCGCTTGTTACCTGTCCAAGTTAATGCACCAAACTAAACACAAAAACCCTGAAAAACTCCAATGAAATCGATACCTGATGGACAAGATCCGAAGATGTAGATGGATAAGGAGGTCGATGTAGATAAGACGGGCGCACACGAGCAATTCGCACAATAGATCCGAGTAACCTGCAAGACACCAATGCTTGACAGAAAAAGATGGCGTTAAAAGATATTTGGGTGGACTGCCCGAGAAGCGGGTCCGGGAAGCGATAAGCTTCCTCGGCGGATGTCAGTCCACGTTTTCAATTAAGTAGAGAAGCATACATGATAAAAGATGTACATATAAGACTAGATTTTCTGATTATAGTAATGAAACCGAATTTAAACAGCAGACAGAAAGCTACAGAAAACAGGAAACTATGAAATAAAGCTGGATTTGTGTTACCTGTGTCCTTTTACCTGTCTGCAGGATGATCGGCGTCGATTATGTAGAATCGGCGTCGACTGATGTGATCGGCGTCGACTGATGTGATCGGCGTCGACTGAAACAGATCGGCGTCGACTGAAAGCAGATCAGTTGATCAGGGACAGTGCAAGAAGATTCAGAAATTGGAAAGTGATGGACAGATAGTCGACGTCTGTTGGATGTGCGAAAGTCGGTAAGATACTGGAACAGAGTCACCAGAGGATCGATGGATACGTGCGATGTTGATATGATAGGAGCAGAGTAACGGTGCTCCTCTCAGGGATTGATTCGGACAGGATCCGATCTCATTTGATACACTTGATGCTAAAAGATCTCTCTTTCTTACAACCTGTGTCTCTTTCGCGATCTGTCTCTTTGTCTCTCTCTGTTCGTGCGCGTCCTTTTTCGTTGTGTGTCCTTCTGTCCTTAGAACTGAGTTCTGGACTTGTATTTATAATCGGCGCCGCTCCTAAAAAATCGGCGCCGACCGTATAGGTCGGCGCCGATCGCGGGACAGACTCCCGAGATGGCAAAAATGATTGATTTCTAGAAAGATGAGAATTACCCCAAATACGGGAAATATCCCGCTTGGGGAAAAGGAAAAATAGGGGGATACATAGATAGAATAAATTTGGGGTAGATAAGTGATTAGGATACATGGGAAGAGGTGTAATTAAATATTTAATATTTAATTACTCACTGGTAAGATACAATGGGGTGAATTAAACTTAGGATAGATGTTTAAATCACAAATCGGATAATATCCCCAAGGGGATAGTGGTGACGTAAACGTGCCCCAGGTTACCTAAGCAGGTAAACGAATGTGAGGGACACTAAATTGAGTAACCAATTTTAAGTGTCTACAAAAAAATTTGTTGTAAGCCTTCCCAGACACTTTCCCAGGTCACCCTAACCCCCTGAGTTAGTCCTATCCCATCTCTCTGACCAGTCCAATGCATTTTTTTGGTATGCCCATAGGTGATTTAGGGATACCCAATCATTCAAATGTCTTCTAAGGCAAGATCAATCAAGATAAGCCTTTTAGCAAGCTGGTGAAAGGGCATGTTCTGATCTTCTCAAATCTAACACACACCCCGTGAAGTGGAATGAAAGGCCTAAATTCATTATGGAGGAATATAAGAGAGTTAGGAACATTGTGCAATAATATTTTGAAGCTTTTGGGAGGTTCTATAAGTTTTGGATTAGTTTCAGCAACAATAAGTCTTGGAGGCCTATGTAGTGCACAATGCAAAAACAACCCCTAAGCTTCGGGAAGTGATTCTGAGAGATCCAAAAAGAGTTAGGAGTCAAAAAAATATCGTTGGAAATATATTTCAAATCCCTAGAGGATGGTAAAATTGTATTTTTCACAAAACCTATGTGCATTATGTCCATAATAAGTTTTTTTCATACACAGCCTTGGAGCCAAAAAAAAAAAAAACCTACATTTCAGGGAGAAAATTGCATAATCATGAGCTGATACCCTGAATTTTATTTTGAAGGTAATTTTTAGGAATAATCATATAAAATTTCACCAAAAAACTCCTCCTGTAGCTCGAGATATGGTCCCGATAGGTGGCTCCCTATGGTAAAACTTCAACAGTTAGTCAATTTTCAGGGATGTAAATCCAGCCAATGCGAATGTGGCACACTTTTTTACACCAAGTACACCAAACCTTGGTGCAGCTGGTGCAAAAAAAAATTACCACCTCCCTCTTAATCCCTTAGCCACGCATGTGAACCTGGCATCGGCTTAAAGTGTTATTTTCAGCCCCCTCTCTCATCCCCATTGAAAAATCAAGCAGTGACAAGTGGCCCAATGGGGATGGGGCACACTTTTTTTCACCAAGTGCACAAAAAATTTGTTGCAAGTGGTTGTTTCTCCCCAAAACATTAAAATTATGCAAATTTTCTATCTGTCATGTTGTCACCAGTTGCATCCATTTTTCTTACACGCACACACTGGTTTTCTCCAACTTTCAAATTCTTCTTCATTCCTCCATTGCTGTTGCATCCATACCTTCCATAGTATCCTCTCCATAATTTATCAATCATTCCATGTTTCTACAGTGAATAAAAATGTAAATTTCAAGAAAAATCCATGATTAAGAGCTGCTAGAAAACTTACGGCACAAAAACAAAGAAACAATCGTATCTTCCAAACCGCGTGTCTGATCTTTGTGAAATTTTGGGCTGATATCCCTCATCTAGGAGCCTTAGAGAAGCAAAAAATACAAATCCCTGATACAATCCAGATATTTTATGGCATCCTTTCAAAAATTTCTGCCCTAGAGTGCTTTTTCGTTATTTGTCGCCAAACTATGAAGCGGATTGAGACAAAAAATTGAATAGAGCATTTAAAGAAAAATCCCAGAAAGAATCCATTGATTTTTTATCAATCCAACACCCAAAATTTTAGCTTCTAAAAATACCAAGTGTCAGTGGTTCATACTTGTCATGTTTAGTAAGTTTCCAAAAATGGAAAACTCCTCCAGAAGAACAGATATTGAAAATCAAACAGATCCAAAACTAGGGCATGCGGGTCAAAAAAGTTAAAAAGCAAAAAATAAAAAAAGAAACTTTCCAAAAATGGAAAGTGCTTCAAATTGACCCCAAGATATTTGCAGAAAACCCAGAACATGAAGGAAATACTTCGGTGAAAGAAACAAGACCAAAAAAGTGACACTGCCTAAAATAGCAGCTTCTAGGACTAACTTTCTAAAAATAGCAATTTTTGGCTCCAGTTGCAGAAAGTTACTACCATTTCCATAATAACTTATATCGTTGTTTTTTTTCATCCTCATGGGATTGCAAGATGATTCCAAGGCTCAAACAGAGTATTGATAACTTCATATTGATCTTGGAAGCATCGTCTTGAATTCAAGTGTGCACAGAAGTAATGCAAGGCATCATAAAGCGCAGTAGAAGAATTCATCTCCATCACTCAGAGAGTTGGGTGATTTAAAATGATTTTTTTTAGAGAGTTCAATGAATTGCAGTGGCTCGTCAATTAGGTATCGAGGAGGATCATCGTGAGAATTTCTAGTGTCCGTCTCAAGCTCACATTGAGAAGTCCCAAAATAGTGTTTCTCAACACTCATTTCGTGTCCCGAGATGTCCGAGCATCATGTAAAATGATTTAAATGTGGTCATCATTCATGGAGATAATTTTTTCAATATTTTTGATGAGTACAATAGTGTGGTTATGTAACATAAGTAATTAGATATTGGTTTCCATCCTCAAATTTATTCGGAATGGACCTCAACGAGCAACACTTGCGGTCATCAAAGTGATCATTCAATAGTGTTTTTTAACACTCAGTTCGAGGCGTTTTTGCATCATCTAAAGGAGATTTCTCAAGGTGTGAATAGTTTGAGGGTTTAAAGTTCACTACATTGGAACATCTCACTGATTCACTAATGGGGTTGATCTACATCAAAGGTGGAGTGTTCCTCATTCACGCTTCATAGTGTCTTCTTCTCTCTCCTTCTCCCTTTCCCCCTCTTATTTCTCTCTGCGTTCTAATTCTTCATTGGGTCTCATCATTGTATTTTTTCTTATTCACTTAAGTAACCTATTTTAATATTGTAAAATTATTTTCTCAAAATTATGAGAGATATACTTAATTTAATGAAAAGTGAAAGGTCACAAGTGTAATAGGAATACAAAGAGTCATGTGAGGGAGATGAGAGGTATATTAAAATTTTATAAATTGGGATGGCTTCTCCATTCCAAGGGATTCCGGATTTTGAAGAACTATCACTCTGTAGCAATAGTGGATTGTGATTTGATGTTAAACTTTGTGTCACCAGTACACGGGAAATAAAGGCTACAATTTCTTCCAATTCTTCTTTCCCCTTGCTTTGTACAACTTGTGTAAAATTCAATCAAGGATAAAGTTTCTATTTTCCAAGATGTATGAATGTGTGCAACTTTTTATGCATGGTTTCCTTTCATCGTTGACACAATAAGCATACTTGGTCTAGGAATCTTTTGTTTCTTCCACTTCTCTCATTTATGCACTTTATAAGTGTAGTGATGCAAGAGCTTTGTATCTTTGGTAAATGAACATGAAGACTTTGTGTTTTAATTCATCGATCCCACTATCTTCATTGTTTCTTTCTTCTATATTAAATGTGAAACTATTCTAGTTATTGGGTGTGAGCTCTGAAATCTACTCAGGAAATTAATCTTCCTTTCCTGATTTATCTCCTTCCTCCTCATCACTCTTATTTTCATCCCTTGTACCCCATACAAAAACTTTTCCACAGGTTCAGTGGAGTGTCCCTGTGTGATCCCTGGCCAATTCAGCCACCCATAACTTATAGATAGGATTATGATCAGTTTACTTTCAATAATGGGAATTATACCATTCAATGTAGAGGGGCGTAGCCCTGTGAATGTTGGTGGAGACACCTTATTTGTGTGTGAATGGATTTGGATAGACCCTACAGTCAAACCTTGTTGAACCAATCCAGGTGTTGCTCTATATCTCTTCACAAGAAAAAGAGAAATCCATGTAGTTCTCTTGGTGTAGGTGTAATATTCTACACAAATCTAAGATGAACCCTATGTTTCCCTTGTATTTTTTAACACAAAGAGTAATAAACATAACTACAGATAGAGAATACTTGTACCCTACATAGTAGTGATATAGTGTGATGTGCTTCAAATGCTAAATTGATTCCGTTTGTCCGTTTAAGAATTTGACAATTTTTTGTGTGAATTTCTCTTATTATGACATGGCTTTAGGACCTTTGAAGGCTTGGTAATGGAGACAGCTAGACTCTTGAACCTGGTATGATTACTTCAGACCTGAGTGATGGTTTCTCTAAAGGATATGTTATTTCTTTAGGAAGATTTAGGAGAGCCTTGAGTGCTTTTAGAAATTTTTATGTTTTAGGATTTCTTATTAGTGTCAGGTGAGTTCTTAAGTGCATTAGACTTGCTTCTATGGAGTTTCATAAGTTATATTCCACATTAATTCTAGCCTAAAGGATAATAAATGACCCATTACATAGATTCAAGTTAAAGGAATATTCATTTAAGAGTGGTAGAAAGGACCATACATCTCAACCTAGAATGTACAATATGACCTAGTCCCATGTTGTATGGTTTTGAATAGGTAATTTATGATGTTCAAGAAATATCCCAAGCAAGATACTTGTGATTGATGTAGTGCTTTAGATAATTGAAACTGAGTGAGTGAACAACATTGCAGTGTGTAGAGTTAAGAAATTCATGTAGGAGGGAGAAATATATGTCAATTAGGCTTAGGATGTGTGTGTAATTCATAGTAGACGAACAAAGTCAAACTTATCATTTCCAAAGGATAAGTTACTAATTTTAGGTGTTTATATTCCTCCTTTTTAAGTTTGAAATCAAAAATTACATGCTTAAAGGAAAATATACCTAAGTGTACACACATTCTTTATCATTTCTCGTATATTTTTGTTCAAGAAACATGCAATATAAAGTGTATTCAATATCCATGGAATAAATTGAATTGTAACTCAGATGTGAATAATGTATTTGTAACTTTTAAATTTTAATTTTACATGTTAGCATAAAGAATACAAAGCACAAAAAAATAAACTTTTTTATATTTGATGAGGGAGGAGCTCCTACATTTGTTATACTTGGAGGTTTATGATTTGTGTTAAGATGCTAAAGGATCAAATAAGATTAATCCCTATTTTTTTAAAGGAGAAGCCAAAGTAGGAGAGGAGTTGAGTGGACTTGACCCAACACTGAGAAGAGAGATACCATAGGATATTTGTACTAAAGAACCCCAAAAATATGAAAAAACAACGTACAAAATAACTAACCACTTTGATATCTTCAAAAAATAATGTGAGGAAGGAAGAACAATCTACATATTATCTACCCACCTTGATATCTTCCCACCCTATAAACCACACCAATACATATAGGCCCAAGTTTAAATAACAAAAATTCAAAAGGGAATGAAGTGTGGATCATTTCCCTACCTTGTGGTGTAAGTACTGAGATATATGAAAATGTTGAATGTAGAAAGTGGAGAAGAAGGCACATGCCACCATACTATGTATTTGAACCATGTAATAAAGAATGAATTAAGTACTTATTGTCACCTGAAATTTGCACCCATCAAATACCTACAAATTTGGAGGACTTTTTGCATCTCATCAATAACATGGGATCGTCTCTCAAGTGTGGGACTTGACTCGATGAGAAAAACCTTCAAAGAAAGGTTAACTCATAAACTAAACTAGTATACTTCTAGCCACCAAGCTATTCTAATCTATGACTAATCTAACCATGAAAAGGAAAAAATGGAGGAGAAAACTGAAAGTAGCATTGTGATACACCTAAGTGGAAGGGATCACTCTCCTTGAGATGAGGAATAAAAGGACAAATTAAAGTCCAATATGGAAAAAACTTGCCACATTCAACTCTTCACTCCATCAAAATCTAATTCCCTACATGTTTGACATAGTAAACTAAAACCACGTAAATATACTCCATATACATCATGAAATGAAACAAGAGAAAGGTAAAAATAAAATAACATAAGCCAAATGGTAGATATGAGACACAACAAAAAAGATATCATTGCTTCAAATTATACATAATCTCTTACAATCATTAGATGCATTACACTAGCACAAAACAAATGTCTACAACTAAGAATGTTCAGCCACCATTTGGGCATGGTAAATTTGCATTCAAAAAAGGGTCCTTAATAATAATAATTTAGTTACATTTTATAGAAGAAAGAGAATAGAGAGGAGAAGAGACGGATGAAGCGTATTTTCAAGAATATCTCATTTTTCATCCTTATATTCTCAGAAAGATGAAGAAACCTCCTAGAAGATGCTTTAATTGAAAACATGCACTCAATACCACTCCCTCGCACATTATTCTCCTTCTAATGACCCATAACAATAAAATATGCCTTCACCTAGAAAACCAACAAGAAAATATTTGTTTGAAGACCAATCCCATAAAATCAGGACAATGTAGGAGGGTTAGACTACCATTTGGTTGTAAAAACCATGATTTCACCTTTGATGACCTTTGTAACTAGTCACCCATGATCAAAAACATGTTTTAACCTTTTACCCTTGTGTTTTGGTGGGTCTTGATGACCATAACAACCAAAAAGAAACTTCTAGGCATGAAAATATCCCTTTAATGACATATGTAACTAATTTGGGCATAAAAAAGAGCAAACAAGCTTTTAAATGGCTCAAAATATGTCATTATGATCTCCCCAGTCCTTACAATATTCAATTTAAAACAAATCTCTAAGTGAAGGTATCCTCCATATGTTTTGAATGATATCATGTGTAGGAAAAATGGAGCCTTGAATCTAAAGATATCGAAAAACTAGAAGCAGTTTGTGATTTCATGTGACATTCCTAAGATCATATTTGTATTGGGAGAAGCCATAAAATTTAGTTAACCGATAGATCTATCTCAAATATATCGACCTCTTCCATGTTACCTTGATCGGTTCATCTTCTCCATGAAAGGTCATAAGGCTTGGACCCTGTTTGTTCCATATATGGGAGGCACCACTGTGAGACATATGTCTCACATCGGCACTTCCAATCATATCATGGGCCAAGAAATGGTTAAAACACTGATGAGTTCCACTGTGTACCCATGTTCCACATGTCACACATCAAACCCATTTGATACCATCAAGTAGCCATTAAATTTTAGAGTTAAACCAAAATCCTGGGGTGACCAATCTTCAACACTTGTTTATCTTATCACATGTCAACTAGATCAAAATACCAACAAGTGAAAATGTTAACTAGGGAAATGGAAAAGATATACAAGTGCTAATAGGTGACATGCAAGTGACATTGGAAGCTCAGAACTCCTTGGGGTGAGTGAAATTTTTGAAAGGCCACAGGGGACAGAAATGCGGATAGGTGATACATGTTGCTAATAAATGATTTAACTAAATATTGAAAAATGCTAAGTCTCAATTGTTGCAGAGGTGTTATGTGTCCTTGTTGTAAAATATTAAAATTTATGGTTTCATTCCTTCAGTAAAACAAGAAAATGAACATCACTTGCCCATTTACTAGCCAAAATAAGACCAAATCAACTAAGTCCTTCAAGGCTTGACACTTGCAGACTTAGAGTGTCATGTCCTATTATCAAAACTAATCCAACTAGAAGACTCTTAGCCTATTTTTGTTATGCATAGGTTAATGGGGTGGTGCAAGGAAAATAAATTAATAATTCAACTTAAGTTGGGCAAAAGTAACTTCAGGTTATATCATAAAAAGGTGACTTATTTTTTATTATTAAAATAAAGGTAACTTTTGATAAAGCGACTCAACGAGGAAATAAAATAAATGACATTGCTTTATGACTATTTTCCCTTTAAAATCATGAAAGTAAATTATAAAAGTAAGGCGTCTTTTCTCATTTAGGGATTAACATTTCAATCATCAAACTTATTTGTGAGTTTGAGCATTCTGCTTCATCTTTCAGCCTTAGAGGATGAAAACCCTCTTGTGGATCATAAAAAGATGAAAACCTATACACACTAAAAAGAAGAGGGGATTTTCATGTGCACTTGACTCCTCATGAGTACGAGCCAAGGTAGCTGATGTAGAGGATGATAAGATGGTTTTGGGATAGGGTTATAGATGGTGTGATACTGGTAAGATTTGGGGCATAGTAATGTAAAAAAGTGAGAAAATGGATAACTTTACCTATACTCTCAGGAAAGCAAAACATGTCCATCGAGGGAAACGATAATCCTACAAACTTGATCAAAGTGGATGGTGTAATCAATAATAATGGAAAAATGGAGCCCTAGTTATATTTTTAGTTAATGAAAAGAGGGATGTTTTGTTACACTACTTGGGTGAAACAATAGTTAGAGGTGGGTCGGACCTGATCAGGAAGGGTCATGTGGAAGAGAGTAATGGATGGTGAAATAAACCAAGAAGAATTAGATTTGTAATGGTAATAGGTGTCATATAAGATGATGGATATGGTTTTTGTCTTATGAGGACTCACCATCAAGAACAACTAATTGTGAGATTATTAGTGTGAGGGATGACAAAGAATGGAATACATCTCACCTGAGCTCAGACAATATGTCATATTGGATGTTTTGATGTTCGAGTGGAGTTCAAACATGAGGAAAGTGTTCATATCTTCCTAAGAATATATGGTTTCCCAGAGTCATCCATGGTTGATGGTAAATGATTTCCAGGTGGTACTCACTATGACCTGGAGCAAAGCACAAGGAAGTGTGTGATGAGAGGTTATGTTAAGGCAATCCCAGGATAGAACTAGAGCCTTAGGGATATATTGTGAGGTTTTTTTAACACAAATATTGCTCATTGTCCTACGGATCAATAAGTTTTGTTGTTTGAGATGTGGTGTTCCTTGCACCCAAAATTACATGTTTGTGTATTGTATTTGTTGTAAGTTTGAGTGTGAATGTCTTAGAACTTTTTTGGGTCTAAATTTTTTCCTATGTGTATGTTCAACTCAAGTTTAAAGTCATTGTTTGTGTTTTCCTCATTTAGAATTTGTAAGATTTGTTTCGAGCATGTTTGAATGTAATGCAATAAAATGGATCCATAGATTTCAGAAGTCAATTTTCATATTGTTTACACAATATTTTTAACAACTAATTCACCAATTTGGTTCACTTGCTTTTATGGGAGTTTAAATAAATGAATTTTTTTTGTTGGGTTTATGAGTTGCAATGAATGCATGCAAAGAAACAAAGTACAAAAACAAAGTATAGATGTATTTTCCAAATTAGAATGTATTATAAAGAAAAGAAAAGAGAATAATAGTATCCCTGAAGAAGTTATTATTTTCAGATCTAAGACATCTATGTTGTTTAGTTGAAATTCTTTGATCTAAGAGATGATATGGAAAATGAGAGTTATGAAAAATAATATCTACAATCTAAACTCAATTTAATCTAATTTTCTATTGGATTTCCCTTAATCTATGAGTAAATGCAAACCAAATATCTAAAAAATTAAAATAAATTCTTTTTTTTTTAATGTTTTTGTGGCTTTCAAACAAAACTTCTAAAACTAAGATTACTCTATATCTAACAAACAAGTGATTTTCCTATTCTAACACCTAGATTCTGATATGAGAGATGGTAAAATCCTAGAGCAAGATGATTTGGAAATTTTAATATACTAACATGAAAATTACACAAAGAAAATCTATTTTAATATCTTTTGTTTCTATTTCTTTTGATGATTTTCTAATTACCGCTGGAGAAAAGAAATTAAATATAATATAATTATGGAAACAAAAACTTTTCTTATAGCCAAAATTTATCTTTTTATTGAGGTGAGGATAATCTAATTTTTTTGTTTGTACCCTCACCCAACTACTCTATTTGAGCTCACTAAAAACCGGTTTGTGGTCGATATGTTTAGTTAAGAGAGAAAAAGATTGTGATGCACTTGGGAAGAAGAACATGTAGCTGATATGAGGCTGGTCCAAAGGGAGGAAGAAGCATAGTTTGGTGGCCCTTGTGTTCTCTTTTTAGGTGGAAACAATAGTCCAAGTCTTTAGGATTATTTGTACTAGAAGCAGTCTTGTTCGGGCTTGGTATCTCTCTGAATTAATTACACAACAACAATTAATCTTTGGAAGTAGTAGCTTTAAAAATACGGGGATAGAAAATGAGCGTACAAATTTTCATAATATCTAACCTTTAAGTGTTTTCCAATCCTAACTCAAGATCAAAACTCAATCTAAGGCTTATATTTAATCACTTAGGGAGTAAACTCAAGTGCTAGAAGATAGGTGGAGTGAACTGGGTATTAAAAATAAGGAAACTATGTGGATAGATCAAAGAAGGATAAAAATCCACTCATGGGAAGTGAGAGTTTAAGTTTCACTCATGATGGAACTATCAATTCCTGTAGGCACCGGTTATGAAACCACCACGACGATTTACATAGTCATGGATATGGAAGAAAAAACCACTGGGTGTTTACAGAATCACCACAAAGTGGGATAAACCCACTGTGATGGTTTTGTAATTTTCGTGACAGTTGTCTCCCGAGATAAACAAAAGGGGAAACACAATAAAGGAGAAAAACAAAGTTTCATGAGATCCAAAAAGGGCTAGAAAGGGGTGTAATGAGGGTGAAGGGTTAAGAAAGAACTAGGCAATGGTTTTGAGATTTTAAAAACATATTTTCATGTTTTTCAAGATCCTCTTCATCATTATTAAGTATTTAAAATATAACATCATGAAAAATGGGGTGCTTACAAATTTACCACTTGGATGAATAACCCTAACATGAGTTGGCTAATGTGTTATACTCGAGAAGTAAGCACCGAAATCAAGAAAATATGGGAAACTTACCTTACTTACCTATCTTACCTTGTAGCATAACAAATCTAGCCACTACATGCGTCCCTCATCCATCTTGAAGACAAAAGGAAGTGGAATCAAGTACAATATATCAAAATATAGTATAAAATGACTACAAAATCCCCATAAAATGAGAGGAATTACCTTTTGGTTGGGGTTTGGAGATACTACCTTTCATCTAGCATGCTTGTTACTTGAAAAAATGTCTAAAAATGCAACTATAGAAAGATAAACTGAAAAATAGTCATGGTTATCCAAGTTTCAAATCATTCTACATCTCTCACAACATCCAACATATGAAACAATTACTAAAATTAACAAAATTTCAAAATTTTGGCCAAAAATAACTCCTTTATATTCAAAAACTTGTTAAATTTGGAAATCATTTGTATGGGTGAGAGTTGTGATATTTCTTGAGGTGCCGAAGATATTTCTTGATATTGTGTTTCATCACATTCATACAAATTTCTTCTTAGAATAACACAGGGATATAAACTTGTACCACTGGAGGTTGTTGCAGAAAAGGTTTGTAAACAACTTATAAATGTTTAACATATATTTATATGAAATTATATATACTTAAAAACATATTGAATATATAAATAATAAATACCTAAAGTCAGTGACATGGTGGTCGTGTTAATTCGATGAGGAGTTAAAGACCTCCTCATCTAGTTCACTTGAGAAGTTCTTAATTTTGGTGGGGTTTTCTTGAGATCCTCTGAAAAACTAATTGAATCTCTGGAATCTGGTGGGAAATTTCCTCTTGTAACAACCTCTCTTTGAGAAGAAACTACAACAACTATGCCCTATTATAATTTAACATACTATTAATACCTAATATAATATATAAAATATGAAGAAAATTAATGATAACTTTTTTTATTATTGGAAAATAGTTTTGAAGGGACTATACCCTATTACAAAAAGGCTCAACAACTAGATAAATAGGAGGGAAAAGCAAAAAAGGATTAAAATCTAGATATTACAAAAAGCCTAGCTGTAATCAAAAAGGGAACTACAAAAAGGAGACAAGATAGGGATATAACTGCAAAAATGAGTAAGTAGCAACTGAGCAACATCAAAACAACATCAAGACAATTCCGTGGTAAATTATTTCTTAGAATCCTTGTCAATTCTTGACTTAATAGTCTACAATGAGGTAAAGAGAGTCAGGGTAGTGACATGTGTAGGATCATTGACATCCATTTGAGAAAGGACATGGCCCCTTTCAGCATTTGTGCCCCAAATTGCATCAGAGATACCACCGAGCGTGCTAATACTTCTAACCTGTTGTTCCAGAAATTCACAAATAGCTTTAAAAACTACAATGTTATGGTCATGTCTATCTTTAGAATTATCTAATCTATTATCAAGGGAATTCAACTTCTTGTAGATTTCATTGACGTGTTCTTCACCAATGCCAACATCATCATTCAATTTCCTTTTCCCCTTTTGTTTGGACAGTTGATGCACTTCCTTTTTGAGACTCTCCAGTTCTTTTTCCATGTTTTCAATTCTATTTATAAGGTTCTCATTCTCCTCCTGGGTAGTATTGTTGTGTCCTATGGCGCTGATGTGTAAGAGATTATATGTAGTTTCCATGTCCTTGCTAATGCTAAGGACTCTTCTGGAGGGAGAAGGTTGCATTTTAAAAAAAGAGGGGTTTTTGGTTCTAATTATTATGAAAAAAATAATCATTAATTTTAGACTCACCTCATGCTCTTCAATTGTTGAGGACATAGATGTTATATTTATGTGGAGTGTGATCGGAGAACGGGTGTTGCGTAAATTGTAAAAAGATTTCTAATATAACACAAGAATAAAATTTGTGGAACTAATAGAATCAGTTTCATTCACAAGAATGTAATTCAAGTCACTTCTTATCCTGGAGGATAAGAAAATTCTCCAATCATATTTTTGGTCCACTAAGGGTTCACACAATATAAGATAAGATCCAGTTTAGAATATCCATATGTTGACCCTGTAAAATAATTATGGCTTGGAAAAACTAAACCATAGCTTTCAAAAATGATTGACTGAAATATTTTAGGGGAATTCCCCTGTTTGAAGGATTTGGGGAAGTTATAAGTGTAACGAAACACAAAATTGATAAATACTTAATAAAACCAAAAAAAAAAATCATAAAACAAAAATGTTATGAACAATAATATGATTATTAAAAAAATTAGAAGTAGTTGTATCAATAGATAATTCATAGTGAGAATCCAAATACTTGATGTCCTCATCTATTAAAATAGCATTCGATGTAACAAGATCCACATATTTGTACGATAGTCTTATCAAACTCTCAATGTCTTCAGGGGACGTTCCAAATGACAATGTGTGTGATGGGAGTTTAATGTGAAAATTACAAGAGGAATTGTTATAGTTGGTTAAAAGGTAGTTGAGTGTTTTTTTGTTTGTTTTGAATTGGGGCATATAAAATAGCCCTATAAAACTTATGGATTCAATCCATTGTGAAAATGAATTAATATTTGATCGAAGGGTGTAGAATTGGGTAAAGATAAGGCTCTTGTACGTAAAATTACAAAGTTGAATTGGTGTGCTTGGGGGTGGTTTGGTGATGGAATTCCTTCTTGGCATGTTTGTAACAGATGGAATTGATGCCTGCTATGGATTTTGAAATCGATGGATGGTCTAGTTGGTTTTTGGTTGATGGATGAATTTATCTATCTCATTTTTTATAGGCCCTGATAGTCTAGGTAAGCGATTGTGTAAAGTGAAAATAACTAGACTAGTTGTCTATATATAATAAGACATAGAGACATGGAAACAACTAATTAATTGGAACTTATTAGATGCTACCAGTTGACAACATGTTTGATGCTACTGGCTGACAGTATGTTGGATGCTACTAGCTGGAAACATGGTGGATTCTACCGGATGGTAACATCTAACATGCTGCTAGCTTATATCATCGAAAATGTTTTCAGTTGGTAGCATCCAATATGTTGTCAACCGGTTGCATGTTGGACGCTACCAGTCAGTAGCATGTTGCATGCTACTGGCCAAGAACATCCAAAATGATACCATATGAAAACATTCAAAAGGTTGCTATTCGATAACATGTTGGATGTTGATGATTTATAGTAGGTAATTTTCTATCGGTCAGTAGCATCCAACATGTTATTGGTTGGTAATATCCAAGATGCTACCAACTGGTAGCATCCAACATTCTACCGGTTGTAGAATCCAACATGATACCAGCCAATGGCATATAACATGCTATCGGCCGATAGCATCCAACATGTTACAACAACCTCTTTGCTTCTAAGTTCTTACCAGTGCTCATGACTGAGTGACTCCCTTAATGTTTTCAAACATTCACCAACCCAACGAAACAAATTTTCTTGTGATTCACCATATTTCTGAAAGTGGTTTACAAATTCTCCAAATAATTTCTATGGTTTTTTAGGGGTCCTTAATATTTACCCTGATAGAGACTACTGGTGAGTGGTGGTAGCTTATTCAAGACACCCTGGTTGACATGTTTTCCATAGTCTCAATGAATACCACCAATGAGTTGTAGGTGGATCTTGAACTTCCTTGGAGCATTGGGTGACACACTAACATCTTTACCATAAGATACCAAATGGAACAACACTTGGATATTGAAAGGGACACGACCTCAATATTGAAGGATAAGATCTATACTATGAAAAAGGTGATGAGTACACATTCAGGTGGACATGGATATTCATTGAGAAAGAGGACCTAGATGTAGATGGCTCAAAAACCCATATATGAGCGGGTCACACCATATGATTCGATCGAGGATCCCTCACCATTCTATGATAGGTTACAAAGGTGACGAACCATGATTCCTCCACATCATTTAGCTAGAGGGTCACATCGGTGACCTTATTTGTATTATATGATATGACACATATTGTATACGGAGGCATTCAAATGCCCCATTTTAAAAAATATATTGATCTTTTAGCCCACACTTTCCCATTCAGTGTGGATGCGATGACATAATATATAAAATTTGATCAACCTATATATATATATAATGGGATTTTGTTTAAAGACTTCTATGAGACCCATTTGATTATGTATGATTCAAATTATTTTTTCTTATAAATGTATGTAATATAGTGAGTAACAAAATGGATGTATGAAATTGTAACTTTTATTACGCTTGTATGATGGTGTAATGGATGAAGCACAAATGCAAATATTATGTTGACTAGTTGTTTTGAAGGTGAGATAAGGAGATGTGACTCTATAGATGACTCTTATGAAATGAAAGAAAAATGTGGCAGATGTAGACACCTAAACTTTGCCTGCACATTTTTACTAATAAAATTGTACTAATTGCCCTCTTTCCCATCCTTTCTGTAATAATTAGTTATCTCCCGCTAATTAACTAACGTTTCCCCCCATTTTAATCAATTAACAACACTTCGTTAATTAAATAGCCTTTACTTCACTCCAAATGCCAATTATCGACACTTCATTAATTATAATCCTCTTCCGATTGAATAATTAACTATTATTAGTTAATTAATCCTATTTACCCTTGTATTTAATCAATAAATCTTCTTATTGGTTAAAACCCCCCTTCCCAACCATTCAAATTCTTTGTATTTCCCTCCAAATCATCTCTAATAGCTTTCTAATCTTATCATAGCCTATTAATTAATCCTCTTTGATTAAATAAATCATATCTAACTCCCATGAGTTGTTAATCACTTGTTAATTCTTCTAATCAAGATCATTTATTCTAATTGTAATTTATCATTTTTCCCGCACGCACTAGGATTCATGCTTCTCCAAATAGGAAAGCTATATAATAAACACAATATTCTCCTTACACACCACACCAAACTTTGAATAGTGGAAACTATAGGCATAAGATAAAGACATTCTCCATTGTTGGAAATAGCTCCTTCATCCTTGCATTCATTCTCTCATTATCGGGTAGAAAGGAAGATCTAAATATTGCCTTGTAGCCATTTATTGGTGAGATCATTCCCTCTCTTTTGAGATTAACACAAAAAAATTATTTCTCATGATATAAAGAGGCTCATGCTTAGGAGTAATCATACATTACAAGAGTAGGCATGGTTAGCATTAGGTGATTTCATTCATGTTTATGCAATAGAGTAAGCTTTTATCTTGATGTTCTCACTAGATTAACTTTGCTTTGAAGCTACTTGGTGTTAGTTTCATTTCAACTAGCTTAGTTAGTTTAGTATGGCTACATTTGGCATGCCTGGTGGGACTTGAACCTGGGTCTCTTCCCCATTCTCACATAAACAAAAAAATAATGCAAAACATTCCAAAAATGTCCCACAAAAACAAAGTAGTGTTTACTTACTTACTTGTTTGTTTTTACATAGTTTTGTTGGTTTGTTGTCTTGTGTGCTTTATTATATTAATTGTTCTTTTCTTACTTTGATTAAATCTTACTTTAATCTATTGTATATTCGATTAGATTAATTTCGTTTACATGTGTGTTCATTTTATACATAGTTGTGTTGTGTTGTTACTTAGTGTGTAATATAATAGATTTGATTAAGTGTTAATTGTGATTGTATTCATTGCTTGTACATTTTGTTATCATTTCATTATCCATATCATATATCATCACATCTAACATCACATATAAATAAAATGCTAAGATACATTATTAGGAAACTAAAATCAACATGTATGCTAAGCTAACATCATATAATATCATTAATGGGGCAATAAGGATTATTTTTATCCCCCCTCATCATAAAACATAATAAAAACATGGGCTAAACATGCTCTCTCATAAAAACAAAAGGCGATAAATAATCAAAGTTCATCATCATCATATATCCATATATCAAATGTCAATGTCCATATACAAAAATTGTCTCGATGTACATCAGATACAAAATATATGCCATCATGGGCATGGATAAAAATTGTTCCTTCATCTTGAGGCATAATAAAAAACAATACTTATACATCCAAGATAAAATTGTGCCTTCATCACGAGGCATACATCAAAAATTGTACATGAATAAAGAGTCATAGATGACTCTCAGTGACACTAGGGTTTCCTGACCTATGACTCAAACTAGCCTGTCTCTGACTATGTGATGGCATCTGTATGGATATGGCATACCTAGATGGCCTATATGACTTGGATCTAGATCAATTTCCTAAAATATGACTCTATGGCACTGCCCTATGTCCCTTTGGTACTGCAACATTATATAGATCCCTATAATGTGTTGCCTCACCTGAAGCTGTTGCAAATTCATATACTAGGTCCCTGACTTTATCTATATCAGTTGCATGATAAAGAGCATCACGATCTCCTATAATGTGGGTTATATCCACCCCTAGTTGTGTCTTAAGTTGTTACCATGTAGATATGGTCTAGTCTCTTTACTTTGGCTTGGTCCCACTTTGCGGTCACCTGTTATAACTATGTATATAGGGGATGTACCATAATACATGCTACATCACTGCACCTCATGGCCATAGCCCTCTGTACCTATTTAATGTGGCCACTAATGTCCCACCTGCTTCTGGAATAACACTAAATTCAGGCACCTTTATCTGTGGTACTCTCTGTGGTGACCTAGGTGGTGATCCCTAACCCCCACCTGTTGCAATCTATCTCAGAGGTGATCCTCATCCATCCCATCCATCCCCACCCACTGCAATATGCAGACTCATTACTCGAGGCAATAAGAGTGGAACCTATATCACAATTTGCTGCAAAACCTGTTATAACATAGGTATATGTACTTGTGGCTACGGTTGCAGCTACAACTATGGCTGCGGAGGTTATTGTGGGGGAGGACCTTGTGGTGGTATTTGTAGCTGTGGTGGAGCCTTATGAGCTGGAACTTATACTATGCATGTACCTATGGACCCTGGCCCTAGGCCTGTAAATCCACCTCAGCCTTAGGCTGTCCTAATCTGGCCTTGTCTCTCAGAGCAGGTCCCTATAAACCCTGTGTTGTTACGGCTATACCTACATCTATCATAGCCTATGGGATTTTAATACGTTGAGGTAGTACTATCGCATACCAAGTCCCATAATGTGGTGTGGTCCCAGGGTTTATCACCTATGGTTATGTAACCCATAGCTATGGGATGACATATTTGTAGCTATCTTGAGCTCATCATTGTATAATGTGTCACCAAAATCAAATGTCTCACGTGCTCTACATGCATACCGCATGTCATCTCCAGGTGTACCCTAGATGCTTCACAACTATCGTTGCACCTAGTCAACACGGTACCACTCTGTAGTATGTCTTCGACTGCCAACAATGAAGTGTTAAACCTCTGCAATGTTAAGCTTTACGCCATCATCATGTTACTGATATAATCGGTAGGGAGGCCAAGTAACCGTATGAAGCTATAGGTCATCTAAGGCATGTCTATAAAATGTGGTATCACCCATATGTGATTGGGCATCTTCACCTACTGGCTCCCACCCCATGCAAGATGGCTCATATATAGCCCTAGTTATTAGTACTCCTTGTGGGCACCTAATCACAATATGGTCCCACACCCAAATTTGTAGTAGTGTGGCTAGTCTTAGGCTCCTCATGCCTCGATAGGAAATCAAATGCAAATCTTGGTATATGTGGGCTAGTGTACACTGACCTCAATAGAAGACATCTCCATCCATAAGCCTGTGCACTACTCCTATCAAACCAAGTGGAAAGTGCATACCAATCTTTTCAGGCAGCAAGTAACCGCTAACAAGAGCCATCAAATATACAGGTATACGTGTAAGCCATCGATTCTCAAAACATTTGTATAGGAGAACCACCATACCTTTTCAGGGTATGTCCCATTGCAGAAACATTTCCCAAATACAATCTAAGACCCATCTACGATCCCTGTCATACATCACCAAGTTTCCCTGAATTGGAACTTTGAGGATCCGATATACATCCTCTAGAGTCACGATCATCTAGTCAGTCAAAAATATGAAAAATTGGCTCTCACTCTACCACCTCTCTACTAAGGCAGCCAGGAGGGTGTGATCTAACATAATATGAGTAATATGTGCAATATAGGAGAGGCTTGTAGCCTCTAATGTCGCAGTCAGAAAAATCGGCTCTCAATGTGAAAAATTCTTCTCATAGGCTCGAAGGTTCCCATGCCACTTGTGTACATCCAAATTGTGTAATCTCAACTGTAAGATTACACAAAACACTTGATTAACATCATTTCTTCTCATAACATCTTCCTAAGGTGTTCTAATTGCTTCTACATTCTAATATTCATCCCTAAGTTCTTCTAACAATCTTTCAATTTCCTCTAAAAATTTCTAAGGCCAAAGTTCTGCACTAGCGCAATCCTTTTTACACTAGTGCGCCCCTTTTGGCACTAGCACAAGCTTGCTCTAGTGCATGCCTTTTAATGATAACTCTTTCATTTTCACAATAGTGTAAGCATGTGCTAGCATACACATTTCCACATGAACTCACTCATCTTCACACTAACTTACTCATTCTTACACTAGCATGATCTTGTCTGCCCTAAAATCTAGTTTTA
Organism: Taxus chinensis; assembly: GCA_019776745.2. Classification (NCBI taxonomy): domain Eukaryota; kingdom Viridiplantae; phylum Streptophyta; class Pinopsida; order Cupressales; family Taxaceae; genus Taxus; species Taxus chinensis. Next base: position 132,905,247 of record CM034156.1, read on the forward strand.
CATTAGCACATTAGTTTTCACACTAGCACGTGAACTGTGTGACCCTTGACACTAGCACGCCCAAAGGCTTGCGCTAGTGTGAACCCGCTAACTTCCCCTAGCAAAAACTAGTAATAAATGCACTCCAAAATTAAAAAAAAAAATTTGCGTACCAGTGGACCATCCGTGGGAGGCATCCTTTATTCTCAAACTCGATCAACATGGTGTTTATAGTTCTGAATTTAAGCCATCTCTCTCCAAGGTCAAAGAAAAAATCTCACAAATCTCAATACGGTCTAATAGGAATAACTGGTCGCGATGAATCTCACCCCTCCTGACCTGTTAGTTATACCCGTTTTCCCCTAATTCTTCAATTTTCTCACCCCTAGGGGTTGGATAACTAATTTTTTATTTTATTCTCTTCGGGCCACACACTAGCATTCCATTGTGATGATCATTTTTATTAAATGGTCATTTTTCTATTGTTTTTACTTCATTAGGGCATATTTTTTCTTCCCGGTGACCTTTTCTTCTGCATGAGGCATATTTTTACTTCCTAGCACTTTTTGTTGATGTCCCATGCCATCATCATTCTTCTATATGTCATTCTTCCCCAAATTTCAAAAAAATAAAAAATCATCAAAAATCATTAAAAAATCCAAAAAATTGGTAAAATTTACAAAACCCTAAACATTCAAAAAAATCCACAAAATTGGTAAACATAACATTTACACATCTGGATCATTTATTAGACACAATGTACTCAAACATCAAAATTATCCTAAAAACATATTTCTTTGTTCTCACCTGTTCTTGCGTATGACTTACAGATAATTTTGATCTACCCTTCATTAACACAACTGGTTTTCTTACTATGTTTGTATTCCTTTACACAAGCAGTTGCTTGGGGAAATTTCATAGTGCATGGTTGTTTTTTCATGGGACTTCTACATCCTTCATTTATAAACCTCACATGAATCCTTGCTTGGGTGCCATTTTTAACCCTTGTCGTTAACTTGAACATTTGGGAACTGAAGCTCGATAAAAACGCATTGGTACAATTGTCTTGAACATTGTTTGTTTAAGTGTGTTTGTTTGTGCTTATTTCTTCATTGGTTTGCTTATTTAATTTCTTGTATAGCATTACATTATGTATTTTTCTTCGAGTCATTCCTTGCATGTATATATTTATTAAAGAGCCGATGAAGTATATCATAAAGCAAAATGATGAAATAAAGTTATTCTTCAGTCAGTTGGATGGGAGATATTGCCATTCTCTTCATCTCCATTTCTTCTTCATTATCGTTTTCTTCTATCCTAACTTTTCTTAAACAATCCACCTGGGGCAATAGAGGTCATATTTATCCCCCTCCTTGTTTCTTCTATCCATTTCCTTCATCTTTTCGATCATCGATCAACCTCTTTCATCACCCCATCAACACTCGAGGGGGCATCCTTCATTCTACTAATTTTTCTTCCATTCCATTCAAAATTTACTTGTTTATAATTGTCTACTATCTTTGAACTGACATCGCTTACATCACCCCAACGAGGGGCAAATGTAGACACCTAAAATCAGCCTGCACAGTTTTACTACTAAAATTGTACTAATTACCCTCTTTCCCATTGTTTCCGTAATAATTAGTGATTTACTGCTAATTAACTAACATTTCACCCATTTCTATAAATTAACGACACTTCGTTAATTAACTAGATTTTAATTCACTCCAGATGCCAATTAACAACCTTTGTTAGTTATAATCCTCGTCCGATTGAATAATTAACTATTATTAGTTAATTAAGTTTATTTACCCTTGTATTTAATTAATAAATCTTGTTATTGGTTAAATCCCTCTTCCAACCATTCAAATTCTTACTATTTTCCTCAAAATCATCTCTAATAGCTTTCTATGCTTATCCTAGACTATTAATTAATCTTAGTTGATTAATTAAATCATCTCCAACTCCTATGAGTTGCTAATTACTTGTTAATTCTTCTAATCAAGCTTATTTCTTCTAATTTCAATTTATCATTTATCCCACATGCACTAGGATTAATGCTTCTCCAAATTGGAAAGCTATATAATAAACCTATTATTCCCCTCACATACCACACTATACTTTGAATAGTGGAAACTATGTGCATAAGATAAAGGCATTCTCGATTATTGGAAATAGCTGATACATCTTTGCATCCATTCTCTCATTGTTGAGGAGAAAGGAAGATCTAAGTATGGCCTTGTAGCCATTTCTTGGTGAGATCCTTCCCTCCCTTTGGAGATCAACACACAAATTTGATTTCTCATGATCTAAAGAGGCTCATGCTTAGGAGTCATCATACATTACAAGAGTAGGAATGGTTAGCATTAGGTTATTTCATTCATGTTTATGCCATAGAGCAGCTAATTGCTTTAATATTTTATCTTGATGTTCTTATTAGATTAAATTTTCTTTGAAGCTAATTGGTCTTAGTTTCATTTTAATTATCTTAGTTATGTTAGTATGGCTACAAAAAAAAACTAAAATTGAATAATTAATGAAAAATTCAACTAAACTAAAGGGAAATTATATTAGTAAATAATGCAAGCTTGAGCAACCGGCTGCGTAGTAATCACGATTAGGATTAAAGAATCCCTTAGGGAGAAAGGATGATGAGTCTATGTAGAATTCTAGGTTTAAACCTTTAAGTAGCCAATCATGACATAATGGAAAATGGGGATTATCTCTCTCTTTTTTATTGCAAACAATTAGCTTTTCTTTGGGATTTGGGAGCTCTCGATTCTTCACTTTTTCTTTTTCCTTTCTAACATATAGATTTCCTCTTTTTTTTAGTATGAAACCTCATGTATAACCTCATGTGACCTGGAAGATACATGGGATCATCTATAAATATTCTTCGTGGGTGAGTAAGGGTGCTACTCCCGAATGTTGGTCTCACACGACATAGAAGATGTGCGGGCTCATCACTAAAGACCAATAAGGGCGAGTAACGTGGTGGATCAGTTAATAATTTTTTTCTATATGTTTTCTTATCCTTTGATTTGATATTTTCTTCTTCCTCTTTTTTTGAGAGAAAATCAAAACCTCTTTCTCATACCCATGGCCCATGTAACTAGTAAGATATAAGGGCTCCACACCAAAGACTCGAGATGGTGAGAGATATTTGAAGGGGTGAGACACACTAATGTTTCACACTCAAAGATAGATAGAGAAGTAGGGGATTATGTAAAGAACAAGATTCTAGAGACCTAGATAAACCAAATTCCTTATTTCGAACTAAGGTTTTCTAGGGGATAATGGAATCACAACACTAGCCAACAAAGAATATGTGTGTGTGTGTGTACGAAATTTGGATAGTAATATACACAAAGATGAATCAATAGAAATGGTACTAAGAAAAGCGTACGAGCGTGAAATAGTTAACAACATATGAAGGAAAAAAGGATCATTGCATAGAGAAAACATACTAAATATTTATTTAAAACAATTTTGTCAGGTATTAACATAATGAGATAAAACAACACAGAATTCAGTCAGATGACACAAAGGGCAATGAAAAACATCACATTAGACATATTATTGTTTGAGGCGAAGAGGTGTAATTGACTGACCAAAATACTCACCTTCAAGCATACAGAGGTGAATGGCCCCATCATTGAAATCCTGGATGACCAATTAAGGCCCTAACTAGTTTGGTCAAAACTTGCATCCCTTGCTAGTATTTTTGTTTATCTGACTATCTTAATGAAGTGCAAGGTCGCCAACTTGAATAGGGAATTCATGCATATTCTTATTATACCTTTCAAGTCATTCATGTGACATATAATTTTTTATGTTGTTCCAATTTTAATGATTCTCATCTAAAATTTATAAATCAATTAGTCATGTTTCCCTATGCCCATTCATATCAAGAAGACCTTGAAGCAAGATTCATAGACTAGGGATATTAAATTATAATGGAGGAATGAATTTGGCCCCAAAAACCAATGAATAGGGGGTAACACCTATGGATGTGCATATGCTAGTTAGATAATCCCATAATGCGGGATATAAATGCAAATCCTGATCCCGCTTGTTACTCTTAATTGTCTTAAGAAAAATGGGCTTCAATTTCTTGTTTGTTTCTTTAGCCTGCCCATTAGCTTAAGGGTAATAAAGAGATATATTATGGTGTGAGATCCAAAAATTCTTGCAAAGTTCTTACATCTCTGGGTTTTTGAATGATCTCCCATTATTGAAATGATGACTTGTGGGACTCCAAACCTATAAATAATTTGATTTAGGATGAATTTTCCAATGTTTAAACTAGTGATAGTGGTGAGATGCATAACCTTTTCCCATTTCTTAAAGTACTCAGTTGTGGTAATGATGAAATTGTGTCCATATATATAAGTAGGGTCCGGTTTACCAATTGAATCAAGACCCCAAGTAGAAAAGGGCCATGGCATAACAATAGGCCAAAGTTCATGTTTCAGAATGCGTATAACATGTACAAACTCTAGACATTTAGGACACTTTCAAACATAGTCAATAACGTCATTTTCATGGGTGGGATAAAAATAATCCATCCTATGATTTTTTCAAGCCATTGCATGGCCACTAAAGTGCCTGTCGTATATCCCATCATGACATTGGAATAAAATGTGCTTAAACTCTTCTTCATTGATACAATGAAAGATAATGCAATCAAAGGATCTCCTATATAAGAATGTATCTAAAATTATGTACTTTATGTCCATGAAACAGAGGAATCACATCTATTAGGAATTAAAATCCTCTAGACAAGTGCACTGAATGCGATAAGTGATAATATCTGCATACCAGGGAGATAAAGCAACATTAGGATTATCTAAGTAGCAGACTATCTCATCAATGAATTCAATGTCTACTAGATATCCTGAGTCCGAGGGGTTTTATGCCAGCCAATCAATGATGATTTTTCCCTTGATTGATTTTTGATTAACATAGGTCAAATCATACTCACCAAGGAGTGTGAACAAATGAATAACTTTCTTAGATAGGGATGGTTGTGTTAAAAAAGTATGCAGTCCCTAAGATTTGAAAATTACCCTAGTCTCTTGATTTATCATGTAATGCCTTAGGAATTTAGTGGCAAATTCTATGGAAAGACATTATTTTTTATCTTGAGAATAACATGTTTCATAGTCCAATATGACATGATTGATGAAATAAATGGATCGTTCTTTTCCGTCGTCATCTTCCTGAGTAGTCATGTAGGATGATGAAACATCAATTACAAATAATTAGATAATAAGTGCTGTGTTATCTCGAGGATCCATGAAAGTGGGAGGGGATAATAGGAAGCATTAAAAATATTCTAAGCCTTCCTGACATTCTTGGTTCCATTTTATGGCATTGTGTTTTTTAACAAATTGTTGATTGGGTTAACCACATAGGCGAGGTATGGAATGAACCTCCATATGGATCATAATTTCCCAAGGAAATATTGGATCCCTAACTCAATTTTCAAAGGGAAAAATTCTAGGATAACATGTATCTTAGTAGGATCAACATCTTTACCTTTTTGCGATATGACGTATCCTATGAGCTTTCCACATATTACTCCGAACACACACTTATCAGGGTTTAAGGTAACACCATACACAATGAGATGTGTGAGAATGATTCTAAGAACTCCTACATGGTCTTATCTCTTTCTATATTTAATGAGGAGATAATCAATGTAATAATCAACAATCTTATGAATTAAGTAATAAAATACGTGGGTCATTTCTCGTTTGTAGGTTTCCCCTACATTATTAAGACCAAAGGGCATGACAATATAATAGAATTTTCCTCGTAGGGTGGTGCATAAAGTTTTGTTTTAATATTCCTTTGAAATGTGAGTTTGATTATAACTGGAGAACCCATCCATAAGAAAAAAGAGTTTATACCTAGTGGATTCATTGACAATCACATCGATAGAGGGAAACGGGAAGCCATTTTTAGGACACACTTTGTTAATATTGAAAAAGTTAATATAAATGTAAATATTTACATTGTTTTTCAAAACTAGCATGATGCAAGACAACTAATATATATATATATATATATATATATATATATATATATATATATATATATATAATCTCTTGGTTTTATGCAACCAAATTTGAGAAGTTTGATGACTTTCTCTTTCACCATTAGTGATATCTTGAGTTTCATTGGTTGCAACTTCTGTTTGACCGGCTTGTCTTCATGTTTTATAACTATGTTGTGGATGACAACATCTATATGAATATGGGTCATGTTAGAATAAGAGAAAGAAAAAACCTTTGATAAATCAGTGGGAAAGGCTTTGTGGTCTTTGAATTATTGTGGTGAGAGTGAAAAACCAAGTTTTAAGATATTTGGTTCTTCCTCCATGTCTATATGTTTATATCAATAGTATCTTCGATGAGGGAAGCATTTCCTTCTTCAAACTCAAGAGACACTAACAGAAGGTCCAAAAATTCCTCTTTGGTTTCGAAAGTGTCAAGGTATTTAATCGATAAATCATATTTATCAATTTTATAATACAAATGATAATATTGACTTTGTAGGGTGGATGAAGGATGCTGAGCAATGGAAAACCATTTCTTATTATGTAAGGTAGGAAGGTGTTTGTAAGCATGCAATCATTATAGAATGACTTCATCTTTCTCTAATATGTCTAGATTTAACAATCCAAGTTCATCTAGTTTGACTACATCTATTTTGGATTGGAGTTCCTTCTTGATGAGAGGGCCACACCTTAAGGAGACAATATAATTAGCTTTAGGAATCCTGTTGAAAGGACAATATTGTGTAGAAGTAGTAGCAATGGGAATTATTAGATGGCATTTTGAATCCTAGGGATGAATTCAATAGATATGAAATCAAAATCCTTAACCAATGTCTAAGTGACCATTTTGTATAATTGAAAATGTTTGGTTTGGTCTAGTAGACATTTGACATATGGTTAGTGATAATATAAGAATAAAAAATGATTTTTAATCTTTGAATACCTAGGTGCATTCGATATCTTGAAGAAAATTGAAAGGAAAAGTCCTTTTTCCAAGGGAAATTAAGACCATAATAGTTCCTACCCCTATAACACATTTGGCTTCATCATAGTACATTGTCCAGATATTGTTATCATGGAGGGGGTCTTACGATAGAATGGATAGAGGAACTTGGATATCAATAATTTCAACCATGTTCACATCAACCATGATGGCTAGAGAAGGTTGGTCTTGGTTGTTCTCAAGTAAGGAGAAGTAGTGTATGGAAGGTCCTTTTCAGTCAAAAGGAAGTACAAGAGATGAATCCTTTTCTAGGATATTAATAACTTGTGCAATGGATTTTAGGGAAATAGTGTTGATTTATAATATAAAAGTGTTGATCAATAGAGAGGTTTCTTTTCGTGCCTTTGGGTCCTCTTTCAAACCTTTATTAGAAGAAGGAACAACAAGAGATAAGAGAGAAGGTTTGGGCACAACATATAATTTTGTAACTATGTTTTTACCCTTATCTATGAACGTGGGTGTCCGTAGATTAGTTACAGATAAAGCGTGATGAACATGTGTACCCGATATCCTCTTATGTATACCTTTGTAGCCTTTTATTTGTGCACTCATTAGTTATGTGTGCTGACACTTCATTCAAATAGATCTGAATGCTCATCTGAAGTGCGCACAGTCACTAGTTCCCTCCTTTTATGCTTACCAAAGTGTTAGCATGCATGTTCACCACATTTATGGCCAAGTCATTCATTCATGCATAACAGTTAACACAAAAATTTGGAAACACATATAATAAGGAAGATACTTAATCAATTTGAAAAAGAACTAAGATCAACTACATCATCAATACACCATCTTCTAGCATATCAAATATCATTATCCAACCATAAGTATCCATTATAAACCATAATTCATTACATCAAAAAATATGAATACATTTGACAGTCATTATAATAGTGTGTAAGACCATGCACACAAACATGAAACCCTAACTCTGTGAAAAAATAGCATAACTCTACACTTACACACATGGTCTGAATTATCTATCTCTCTTAGTAATGATGCAATACCTATATTTATAGGGTGGGTACTTTCCCTTCACTGCTCATGTACATTTTTAATAATAGGCATGCATACCAAAATAGACCACATGCTTTCTTTCCTAAAATATCCATGCATACAAAACTTTCATGCTTTTACAAAGGTAGCTAATAATAGACTAGCCTAAATATACACCATGCTTTAATTTTATTATTATCTATCCCCATGCATGTGTTTTATCTTGATCTGTATGTGCTTTTTCCAAATATATCCCTTTGTTTAAACATCAAGTCATCATGTTTTTATCCTTTGTGTGGTCAACACTCAAACCTTGCTTTTCCTATTTTTAGCTCTAGTTATGAGAAAATGGCTAAGTCCATGTCCTTGCACACAACCCTGCGCACCAACCTATATCACCATTGCGTGTGCCCCTTTTTTGTTATTCTTATCATGTCATGTGCATCCCCTTGCGCGTAGTGTTTATACCTCGTTAACACTTAGCATTTTTCCCGATGAACATTACCCCATGCTATGCATATTGTCCGTCCTCGGTAATATGGAATCAGAAATGTCTCCAAAGAATCAAAGAATGTCCCACCATGAAGGAAAGAATAATAATATGGCTTGCGCTAAAATAATTAAGAGAATTAATGCCTCATGTCTTCTTGGGTGCAAGGAGCCCTAGAAATTCCTTATCCAAAGTTTTCTCTAACTCCCTCCAACCTTCCAACTCCTTCATTACTTTTATTGGCGTATCATCAATAATAAAAGGCACTTATGTAGGAGTGAGCTCATCTATCCTTCCTTTAAGGTTCACAATCACCTTCTTAAGCTATGTTTCCACATCATCCAATGCATCCATCCTTCCCGTTACCAAGGGAAAGAGTTCTTTAAATATATCCTTATGCGTTTCCTTAAGTGGTATTATCATATCTCTCTTTTGCTCAACTTCAACCATCATCTTTTCCCACTCTACCCTATTGTTCTTCCTTTTGTCTTGAAATTCCTTTAATTATGCCTCATCACTAGTAACAAGTGCACTCACAACATGGTTAAAATCTTAGCAGTGGTCAAAAACAAATTCATCCCTTTGCGCAACCTTCTTAGCCTCTATATCCAGTGCCTCATACTGCACAAGATGTGCCTCTATTTTTTCCCAGTTAGTTTTCTTTTACACGAATACCTCCTCGGTTGTCAGCCTTGTCCCCTTTCTTATCTCATGTGAGAGAATCCATGCCAAATCCTCTAGATAATCCAATTTATTAAGTGCATTGCATGTTTGCTCATCAGTAAGAAGTTGTACGTCAACCATGGGGAATGCCTCTCCTAGAGCTGATTTGATCTGAGTCTCAAATAATGGTTGCATGCTAATCTCAAACTCAGGTTCCTCCATATGTGACTGATATTCCCAAGAGATCATTTTTCTTGTGTGTAGGAGGGCCTTGTCCTTGTTAAAGAATGACCAACAGAAGAAATCCTCTGTGGCCACCAAACTTTGATATCTTGCTCACATGAATTTCGTAGGATCATCAGTATATTGCAACAAGGGGCCTTGGGTGACGTTCGTTCACTTTCTTCCATTTCTTTTGTGCCCATTTGGTAACCTTTGCGCATTAGAGTGAAGTGTGCCACTCACTTCTCTCATACTTGTGCCCCCTCATACACTTGTGTCCTTATTTTTCTCTTCCTTCTCCTCGCACTCGGATTCAAAATATTCTTCAATTTCCCTATCTCCACCTATGTTCTCTTTAATGTTAGGAAATAAGAGATAAAATATGCGGAATAATCCCTCACAGAATCGCAACAGTAGAAACTAATATGTAGAAATTATTATAGATCTCAAATAAAATTGCAGAATAAAATAACACAACACAAAGAGACAGTATTTATCATGGTTCACCCAATTTGGGTTATGTCCACCAAGAATCACTTCCTCAAATTTTATTACAAGCCACCACTCTCTCAATACAATACCCAGATCCGTTTGGAGCTATGCTTAACAAACTCTACAGAATTCGCAGCCGAATTCAAAACACATCTGCAATACATTTGCTTGTACATCTATCATATGCATAAGACCATATAAATAGACAACTGCTTAAGCAGTTTTACAAAACCGTGGGTATCAAAACCATGGGAAAAACCTGTCCCATAAACCTATGGGTCAAAAAACTCACCCATATGAGAAAAGCACGTTTCCTGATATGTCAGGTGCATTTTTTGAGGCCAAAAAAGTGTACAGTACTCTTAGTGTACAGTCTTCAACACTTTCACACATGAAAAATAGGCTCCACAACCTAACAATCTCCCACTTGGAGACTAGTTTTCCTCTGAGAAAGCTTCTCAACCCTTCACTAGTTTCTGTGAAGACCAACCAAAACTAAACACAACTTCAGTTTTTCCCTTGTGACCACCTTGGTCATCATGTATGCAGGATTCTGACTGGTATGAATCTTCTCCAACTTCAACTTCTCTTCCTCCAAAGCTGTCCTGATGAAATGGTACCTTAACTGTATATGCTTTTTCCTAGAGTGGAAAGCAGAGTTCTTAGCTAGGTGTATAGCACTCTGACTATCACTATGAAGCTTACATTCCTCCTGCTTATGCCCCAACTCCTCAAGCAATTATTGTAACCAAATCATCTCTTTGTTTACCTCTGTGGCAGCAACATACTCAGCCTCTGTGGTTGACAAAGCCACCAACTTTTGTAGTCATGAAATCCAACTCACTGCTATCCCACCTACAGTGTAAATATAACCTGTCGTGCTCCTCCTGCTGTCTACATCTCCAGCCATAATTGAATCTACATAACCACGTAAAGTGGTGTTTGATCCACTATAGCACAAAACTGTCCCCATGGTCCCTCTCAAATACCGAAGGATCCACTTTACTGCTTGCCAATGATCTTTACCTGGATCACTCATAAATCTACTTATAGCTCCCACTGCATGGGCAATATCAGGCCTAGTGCGCACCATAGCATACATCAAACTACCAACTGCTGATGAGTAAGGTACCTTGGACATTTGGTTCCTCTCCTGCTCTGTCTTGGGACATTTCTCCTTTGATAACTTGAAATGGCCTGCCAAAGGAGTCCCAACCGGTTTAGCATCCTGCATATTAAACCTCTCCAAGACCTTCTTAATGTACTCTTCCTGAGATAAATTCAGCTTTCGTTCCTTCCTATCCCGACATATCCTCATACCAAGGATTTGTTTGGCTGCACCCTAATCTTTCGTAGCAAAGGATTCACTTAGCTGCTTCTTGAGTAATTTTATTTCCTGCATGTTTTTACCTGCAACCAGCATGTCATCAACATATAAACACAGGATAATATAAATTCCATCCTCAAATTTCTTTGTATACACACAATGGTCAGAATGACATCTGATATAACCTTGCTCCATCATGAAGCTATCAAACTTCTTATACCATTGACGTGGAGCTTGTTTCAAGCCATACAAGCTCTTTTTCAGTTTGCACACCATCTCCTCTTTACCTTTGACTTCATATCCTTCTGGCTGCTACATATATAGCTCCTCCTCCAAATCGCCATAGAGAAATGCAGTCTTTACATCTAACTGTTCTAAGTGCAAGTCTTTTGCTGCCACTATTCCAAGAACAGTTCTGATAGAAGTCATTTTTACTACAGGAGAAAAAATCTCATCAAAATCTATACCTTTTTTTTCTGTGCAAACCCCTTGACCACCAACCGGGCCTTGTATCTTTTCTTGCCTCCTTCCTCTTTGACTATAAACACCCACTTATTCTGTAATGCTCTTTTTCCTTCGGGTAGCTTTACCAAATCCTATGTCTAGTTCTCCATGAAAGCCTGATTCTCCTCATCCATGGCTTGCTCCCACTTCTTCCTGGCATCTACCTGTATTGCTTCATCAAAGCTCTCTATTTCTCCACTATCAGTGAGTACTAAATAATAAAGAGAAGGAGAAAAACGTTCAGGTTCTCTTCTTACCCTAGAAGACCTCCTCAATATAGGAGTTTGGGGTTCCTGTTGAGGGGGTTCCTGAACTAATTCATGTGTCACTTTCCCATCTAGAAGATCCTCTACCGCTGCATATTCTTTCTTGGATTCTTCCCTATTTTCCTGCAACTGCTGCTTATACATGACTTTCTCATTAAAGACCACATCCCTAGATCAAATGATTTTCTTGTCCTTAATACTCCAACATTTATATCCAAAGTCATCACCACCATAACCAATGAAATTACATTTTTCTGATTTAGCCTCTAGCTTAGTCCTATCATCCTTGTATATGTGAACAAACACCTCACATCCAAAGACTCTAAGAAATGAATAATCAACTTTCTTACCATACCAAGCCTCCTCAGGTATGCCTCCATCCAAGGCACTTGAGCGTCCTCTGTTTATCAAGTACACAACTTTGCTCACCGCTTCTGCCCAAAAAGAAAGAGGCAGTCCTACATGTAACCTCATGCTCCTAGCACGTTCCATTATTGTTCTGTTCATCCTTTCTGACACCCCATTCTGCTGTGGAGTTCCTAGAACCGTCTTTTTCCTGTGGATTCCATTCTTAGAATAGTAATCATCAAATTCATTGGTGCAATACTCCCCTCCATTATCTGACCTGAGACATTTTAGCTTAAGACCTGTTTCATTCTCTACCAAGGCTTTCCATTTAACAAAAGTGTCAAATACATCAGATTTGTTTCTAATACAATAAACCCAAACTTTCCTTGTTGCATCATCAATAAAAGTAACATAATAACTTGAACCCCCAAGAGATGATACCTGAGCTGGCCCCCACACATCAGAATGCACCAAGTCTAACTTACTCTCTTTCTTTGTAGGTCTAACCTTGAGAAACCCTTACTCGCTTTTGTTTCCCATATATGCAGTTCTCATAGAAATCCAAACCTATTTCTGTGTATCCAGGAAAATTCTTCTTTATGAATGTTCATTCCCTTATGGCTCATATGACCAAGCCTATAGTGCCATAATTTTGTATCTGCATCTGAAGCCACAAGATTACAATCATTAGTACTATCAGTGGTTAAATACAAGGTTCTAACCTTCTTACCTCTTGCCACCACAAGAGCACCCTTGGTAACCTTCCAAGAGTCTGTTGTAAATATCATAGTACAACCATCACTTCCCAACTACCCTGCGGATATCAAATTTCGTCTTAATGTAGGCACATGTCTGACATCCTTCAATAGCCAAGTATTCCCATTCTGCATCTTAACCTGAATAGAACCTTTTCCAACTATGCTGCAAGGCTCATCATCACCAAGAAAAACATGCCCAAAATCTCCTTGAACATAATCAACAAAATAATGCCTATATGGAGAAGCATGGAAAGAAGCCCCTGAATCTAAAACCCAAGATTCAGTAATATTGTGCAAAGAAAGAATCAAAGCATCCTGACATACATTACCCGTTGCCACATTTTCCTCCTTGTTTTCTTCCTGTTGTTTCTTCTTATCTCAAAGCTCCCAACAGTCCTTCTTTGCATGCCCAGGCTTTCCACAATTCCAGCATACAATCTTGTTCTTGGATTTTGACCTTGCCCTATCTTTTGATTTTCCACGGTTTCCTCTATTCTTCTGTCTCCCTCTAGTTTCCACTGTCAAAGCATTCCCTGAAGTAGAAGATTCCCCAGAGCTTTTTCTTCACATTTCCTCGCTTAGAATCACCCCTACAACATCCTCAAACTTCAACTTCAAGTTAGCTGGAACCGAGTTACTTACTGCCCTTACCAGGCTATTCCAACTCTCAGGTAAAGAGCACAGAATTATTAAATCCCTAACTTCTTCATCAAATTCTATTGTAACCGAAGCTAGCATATTCACTACCGTATTGAAATCATTTAAATGATCTGCTACTGAACTATTCTCAGACATCTTCATATTAAACAAATTTTTCATTAAAAATATCTTATTAGAGGCAGAGGGTTTTTCATACAACTTCCCTAATGCATCCATTAGATCTTTTGTAGTCTTTTCCTTTGAAACATTAAATAATACCGAAGATGCAAGACTCAACTGGATCGTTCCAAGTGCCTTCCGATCCAAGAAATCCCATTCCAAATCTATCATACTCGAGGGTTTGTTCACCTTCTCAGACAACGGAGTATAAAGATCCTTCTGATAAAGGTAATCTTCCATCTGCATCTTCCAAAGACTAAATTCTACCCGTTGAATTTATCAAAACCCTAGATCTTCCTTCATCTGCCATAGCTCCCACTCAAGCTAAAAACTTTCCTTGCGATTCAACACTTTAGCAAACCAAACCAGGCTCTGATACCAATTGTTAGGAAATAATAGATAAAATATGCGGAATAATCCCTCACAGAATCGCAACAGTAGAAACTAATATGCAGAAATTATTACAGATCTCAAATAAAATTGTAGAATAAAATAACACAACACAAAGAGACAATATTTAACGTGGTTCACCCAATTTGGGCTACGTCCACCAAGAATCACTTCCTCAGATTTTATTACAAGCCACCACTCTCTCAATACAATACCCAGATCCGTTTGGAGCTATGCTCAACAAACTCTACAAAATTCACAGCCGAATTCAAAACACATCTGCAATACATTTGCTTGTACATCTATCATATGCATAAGACCATATAAATAGACAACTGTTTAAGCAGGTTTTACAAAACCATGTAGGTATCAAAACCATGGGTAAAACCCGTCCCATAAACATATGGGTCAAAAAACTCGCCCATATGAGAAAAGCATGTTTCCCGATATGTCAGGTGCATTTTTCGAGGCCAAAAAATTTTACACCTAATTTTTTTTTTCGGGGGCTGTGCCCCCGAACCCCGGCGAGGATACATGAAAAGTGTACAGTACTCTTAGTGTACAGTCTTCAACACTTTCACACATGAAAAATAGGCTCCACAACCTAACATTTAAAGGGCTCACCATGGCCTTCTTCCTCATCATTATTCTTTGGACCTTCTTCATCATTCTTTCTTGGCCCTTCTGCTTTGTGCTCATCGCACTCCTCTTCATCTATATCCTCCACATTGTGGATGACTGGGGGAATTTTCAATATCTATTGTCCAACTGAATTATCTACTTCCTATATTTCCTCACTTGAAACCACTATGGGTTTCTTCTTCATTGGTGTTTTCTTATTTTTTGGACTTGTCTTTTTCAGAAACTTTTTGGTCACTCTAGATGTGATCACGTTTTAACTAGACTCCCTACACTCTTGTTGTTTCTTTTTCCTTTCTCCTTGGTGTAGGGTCAGCCCTTCTTCCTTTGCCTCCTCATTATCACCCTTTCTTTCTTCTTCTTATTCTCAATAGAGAGGGGTATCCTTGTGCATCCTTTTTATTCCCACCATTTTATTTCCCTTAGGTGGTCCTAGGAGTGATATTTTATTCATCAACATACTTTTCATTAGACAACTTAGGATTCAAGTAAATATATACTTTAGTCGCTTCTTCATTTCTTATTGCCAAAGTCATGGAGTTGATGTTGATATCATCTAATATCATTGTTTCTACATATGTTGTCTTCCTAGGGTACACAAAAAATTTGTGAAATGTGTGGTGATCAAAAACCACCTTATCCACATAAAAATTCAGCTTTCGCGTGTCAAAAAACTTGTTCACAGATGCTTGGAAGTACCTCACTATAAAGGAAAAAGGGAGTTTACACCAAGGGATATTTCCACCAGTATTCAAATAAAACCTCCCAAGGAAGAAGTGTTGATATACTGCAAACGTTGTTTTCCCTTCCAAGACTTAGGAAAACTCCCTTGGAATGTGACACACATGTTTGAATTCCTCGTGCATTTTCCTATACCATCTATCTACTCTTAACTTATGGATATTATTAATCCCATCGCATTTGTACTCAATGAATCTCTTTGTGGGGGACTTGTTCTCTTGGGGATACTGCCACATATTGTCATTTGGTTCATCTAGCACCCCAATTTCTGAAAAGATGATAAAAATGAGAATGACACCTCAAGTTATTTTATCTTCTACGTGCATCTATTTGATAATTCCCTAAAAAATGAAGGATGTTATGTTATAAGAATTTTTTTTACCATCTTCTGTGTAATATGGAGCCACCTCTTATTTTCATATGTCCATCTCTTTAACGCGCCGAACTTACAACTAAACAGGAAAGCTACAAATCTTACAGCTGGGTCATTGATTTTTATGATACCCATCACGCGACCCCCTCTCTAATATTTCAAGGCAACAAAAATAGACTCCAGTCTAGCATCATCCTCCAATTTTTTTCTATTTCAGCACCATAACTTTGCAAACGAGTGAATCTTCCAATCAACTGCAGGGTGAGGCACATCCTTCTGCACGTAAAATAGAAATCATCCTCATGGACTCACAACATCAGCTATTGATAAAAGCACTCAGGCTTGCCAAAACAGGGCAACTCATAGAGCTTGAGAACTCCCATGCTTTCCAAGTCCTTCTACACCTTATTATCACAAACTAAATTCCCATCTCGAGTCCTTTCATCTATTTTTCATATCATTTTATTCTTCATCTCACGCTCCCTTACATCTGAGTAATGATTGTATTAAATGACCTTGCACTTCCTCAAGTGAGACTCCCATTTTTTCCCCATAATTACATCCTCCAGATACTACATTTTTGAATACCATTCCTCTGACATGTCCTCAACTTCGATATTATTTCCTTTACCCTTTCCTTTTCCTTTAGGTGAAATGGTGGATGCCTTTCTTGGTGTCATGTCTTCGGTTGTGCAAAGTTTTAATTCACAGCTCAAAACTTTCATGCCCTAGGTGCTCGATCTCCTACTGCATGAAAATTTGTGCCACATATTCACATTGTTCACCTTCCATGCTCTTAAAATTTTTGTACCTCAACCCTGTGCTTTAGTTTTAAATATGTATATCTAGATTTTCACAAACCCTTACTCTTAATAACGTAAACCCTAACATGAATAAATACCAACTGCCACGCCTTCCCCACGTTATAAACTTCTATCTGAAAGAGATTCTCAACTAGGTCGTGTGCTTTCTCAATCTGGGTTACTTTGATTCTTCAAGTTTTCTCACAAATTTAACAAGTTTTCACAAATTTGCACTCTTCAATCACTCAAATAATTTCACAAGGTAAGGTAAAATGAACTCTCTCCAGGGCTCATTTTATAGATTTCTAAATTTGTATCACTTTTATTGTTCCTCACCTACCACCGTACTGCAATGTTGAATACACTTTTTAGGCAAGTGCATAGAGATAAGGGGCCAAAAAGTGGACACTTTTTCCATTTTAAGCGAAATGCAAGGGTGTTACGAGAAAGCACGATCACGTTATGAATTATTAGGATTGGTAATTACCAAGCCTAAAACGTGACCACATTTTAATGTGCTCGCGCTCTAATGCGAACGTGTTATAATGCGCTCACATTCCTATTTGCTATGTGGTATATGTGGTTGTGGGAGGGATATATTTACTAAAATAAATGGTTTAAGTATAATTTTTTCATTTATTAGTCTTTACTGTATAAAGACTAATAAATGAAAAACTTATACTTCAAATTTATTTTAGTAAATATAAGAAATTATGGTCACTCTATACCTTATGGAACTATTCTTACAACTCCATTTATCACAGTTTAGAAGATGATTTTTTATATTCTATGTTGGTTAGTACATGGGTATTTTTTAGAATTTCAGCATTCAACCTAAAGCTTTTAGGGTTTAAATTCTACAATCGATGTTTATTTTAGGAAATAATATAGTCATTGTTTAGGTTTTGGGGCCTTTTAGAAGTGTTGGAGGCAATTTAGGAAGATTTAGGAAAGGTTTTCTCATTCAAGGACAATCTACTCAACAACGGGTTTTTTAGGTGCAGGGAACAAACACTCTAATGGTGAAATCTGAATTTTTTGGATGATTTTGGGAGCTCCGTAAGGAGTCAAGAGGAAAAAAAATAGGAAATGGAAAGATATGTGAATCTTATACATGCTGGTAACATCTGTTTTTCTATAATACTTGAAGGTTTCATGAAGAATCTCAAAATAGTAGAGCTTCCCCTTTAGGTTCCAGAAAAAAATGGCCCTAAATTTGCAAGATTTAGATTGATAGTCACCACATGGTGATAGGTGAATATTTGTAAATTTTGATAAGTACCTCTCAGAATGGGTACTGTCATAAATAGACTATTGTTTACCGTGAGTGAGGATCTCATGAGGACACAACCAAAATTTGTGAGTTGCGACTAAACTTATAACTTACAAAAGTGGTAAAAAAATGAGTTACCATGAGTTGAAAGCATGTTTCTAAAACCTCAAGTGAATACTTAAGTGTTTAGAAACACTGTTATGAGATCTTCATTGTGATGGGAACATGATTCTCTCTTCTAATTACAAGGTAATATCAAGGATCACTCTCTTACTTTTCAAGGCCTCCAAAATTAACCCTAGTGACCACAAATCAACTCCATGATGCTCAAACCATTTTTTGATTATCTATCACTTACTGAAATTGTTATTCACCATGTAGATGGAAGAATTTATCATTAAATGAGATTATTGCCATGTGGCTGCCTGTTATACTAAAATGAGGTGGTTGTAATGTCCTTCTTCCTTTGAAGTTTGATCACACTACAAGGTTTAAATGAGTGTTTAATAACACTACCAAGTGAGTGACATCAAGTGAAACTCAGGTGATTTCTCATTCTTACATATTGGTGCTCTATATGAAGATCATCCTCTTACCCCTCTTGGCTCATGAATTCTCCTCTGATGGAATTGACTTCAGGACACTCATACACCTCTTTTCTCATATGCCTCTCATGGAGATAGATGACTCCTTGATCCTTCACACACGATGGTCATGAATGCCTTGGTAGCTTGATTATCTCATCTTTGTTTGTTCCTTGAAGAGGTTTGAACATGATGGAAAATTAAAGATATGCTGATCCTCAACTTACTCCATGAGCTTCCCATTTCACCTTTAAACATGATGACACCCTTTTTAACTTCACAATTCACTTCCCTAACCAAGATATGACATGAGTAGAAACATGCTTATAGTATCAAGACACATCTTCACTCGATTGCTCCTCATGGAAATAGGCTTCCTCCTCTATATAAAAGGATTAATCCTTGAATGAGATTTGAAGGAATGTTTGAGGGTGAGATCCATCTTCTTGAACTCCAACTGCATTGAAGCACTGTGAAAGCCACTCTCTGAATTGCAAGATGTGAACACATCGCCAAATATTGATTAAGTATTTAGGAACAATCTCAAGATATATATGCACCATTTACGAGATCGAGATGAATACCATCACCACTCATGGTGATCCATTCTCATCATGCTCAGGATTATCATTCCCTTGATGACTTGAATTTCAATGAAGTTATAGATCCTTCATAGACTTCACGATTCTCCTGATTACACCCATTTTACAAATGAATGTTTATTACACATTTTGATGCATATTTTACTTCCTCTAAAATCATTCGGGAACTCTAGGAACCTTCCATAGAAGACAACATTCACCATTGAAGCTATCATTCCCTACACCTTGAATATTTAATGTTGAACAGATGGATCCAGAATGATTTTTTCTTTCCTAAAATTTCCTAAATTACTTCAAACACCTTCAATTCTCTTCAAAATCACCCTCATATGCTTTAGAATTTCCCTGAACATTCCCAAAGTTTATTTACCAGCTGTAAAATGGCCAAAATGTCCTTTTTAGGCCTCCAAAGGAAAATATCTTTCACTTAATCTCACTGAATTAATTTATCACCTTGGGTAATCATCCTTGCACACTAAAAAAACTTATAAACCTTGTTAGGAATTTCCTCTTAGCCAGGGTGAACATTGAACTAAAGAAAGGATAGTCAAAGGAAGGATGCACATATTGATGTTTATTCATAGGAATGGATTGAATATGGTGACACCCTTTGTCATATAACTTATACTCACATATTGTGATTATTTATCTACATTTTGGTTTTCTTGGTGTTTTATTACTACTGATATTTAAATCTAAGTAATTTCATTACAAATATATAGCAGTAGTTCATGACATCTAACATTTACTTACAACCTTGACTGTTTTTTGTTAACTCCCACAATTTTTCTCACCTAAAGTTTAATGTTGGGAGCATATCAGGCATCCACATATCTAGATTATAAAATAAGAAAATTGAATTTAATCCTCCTAAAGCTTCTTCAATAGGTAAATGAGTCAAGAAGGGTGTGTTTAATAAGAAATATGAACTTTATCCCTATCAAGTTATCTGAAACCCTATTTTGGGGTTTCAACAAGAAAATATTAATATCTCAGCTGATAATGACTCTTAGAAGATAAATCTACCTAGAATCGGGTTATAAAACTTAAGAGTCTTCTTGATTCACACCATTGCAAAGACGACTCTAATACCGTTGCAGAGAACACCCTTTTGATCAATTTTATCAATATGGAATTAGAACTTGAAGGTGAATCACATGTTCCTGACCTCCACAAATTATTGAGCTCATTACAAAGCACTAACTAATTGTTTAGAAAAACTCTTGTGAAGTATGTATTGATTGATACTATGACATGATTGCTAACATCATCTTCGGTGTCCTTGGATCAAAATGGATGATCCTAAAATGTAAAGGATTATTCAAGATTTCTTTTTCCTACTCATTTTCCTCCTAACTCCTTACGGAGCTCCCGAAATCATCCAAAGAAGTCAATGTTCATAATTTTACTACTCATTCCTTGAACCTGAAATCCCATTGTTGAACATATTATCCCTGAATGATCAAAAATTTCCTAAATCTTCCTAAACTTCTTCCAACACCTTTAACACTTTTAAATACCACCTTTAGATACTCAATACCTTTTCATAACCCTCCCTGAGGATGCACACATGCTTCAAAATGGCCAAAATTGGCCTTGTTACGCTTTCTAACGAATTAGTCTTTTACTACATTTCAATGAATGGAATAATGGCCCTTTTAAAACCTTTTTGCAAACTTATACATGTCCACATAATTCATTAGGAATAACTTCAAGGAAAATGTGATAATGACACAAAAGGAAGGTGGGCCCAGAGAGGGATTCAAGAATATTTGGGAGAAATATTTCAAATTATGGCTTGGTTTTCATGGTTTAAGTTTTGAATTTTGGGGTTATTGAATTTACACATGAAAACATATCCATATGAAGATCATCCTATTATCCTTCTAGTCTTCAAAATCATCCTTGAATGGAATCAAATTTAATATGCTCATACACTTATTTTATCATATACCTATCTTGAGAATAGGACACTTCTTGATCCTTCACACATGATGGTCTTGGATGCCTCACTAGTTTGAATAGCTCATTTTGATTTATTTCTCGAAGAGATTTGGACAAAATGGTAGAGTCAGGATATTATGATCATTAATTCACTCACTGAGCCTCACTTTTCACCTTTGAACATGATGGTATCTTCTTAATCCCATAATTCACCTCCCTGCCCAAGATGCTACCTAAGTGGAAACATGCTTGTGATGTCTTCACACCCTCTTTCTCAACTACTCCTTATGGAGATATGTTTCCTCCTCTTGATAGAAGGATTGATTCCTGAATGAAACTTGGAGGAATTTCTGAGAATGAATTCCATGTTCTTGTCCTCTACACTGTAAATTCCACCTCCATGACTTGTAAGATGTGTTTTCATTACCAAGCATTGATAAAGTCTCTAGAAACACTCGCATAAAATATGAATTTTTTTTGAGCTTGAGATGATTTCCACCATCAAGTATGGTGTTCTTCTCTTATCATACTCTTGATGACCATTCCCTTCATGATTTGAATCTTGATGAAGCTCTTGATGTTTCAGATCTTTCACAAACCTCGTGATTTTTATGATTGCACCTATTTTCCTCATGATGTTTCAGATCCTTTATAGACCTCATGATGACCATTCCCTTGATCATTTGAATCAATAAAAATGTACATATGTGTTTTGATTTATTATGTGTTATAAGAAATTGCATGAGTCTGTATATTCAAGAAATTTTTTCTACTTTTGGGAGTTGCGAGGTTTATAAAATATAGTTCTGACACATCTAACACTCTTACAAATGTCAATAAACAATCTAAAAGGCCCAAAAACTTAAACAATGACTATATTCTTTCCCAAAATAGACATTGATTATAGAATTTAAACCCTAAAAGATTTAGGTTGAATGCTGAAATCTTGAAAAATACCTATGTACTCACTAGGTTAGAATATGAAAAACCATCTTCTAAATCGTGACAGATGGAGCTTTGAGACTAGTTCCATAAAGTGCAGAGTGACCCTTATTTATTATGTTTACTAAAATAAATTTATATTATAAGAAATAATAAATTATAAAAATTAATAAATGAAAAAATTATACTAAAATAAATTTATTTTAGTAAATATATCCCCCCCACAACCACATATACCACATAGCAAATAGAAATGTGAGTGTGTTATAATGCGCTAGCATCATAATGTGAGTGTGTTATAATGCGAGCACGTTTCATCTTATTTGGATTTGAAATTTCCAAACCATAGGCTTGGATTTTCCTTGGATATCCAAACCTAAGGTTTGGACTGTGTAATCTGTGAATACATACGTATTTTACAAAAACATCAAACTCTCATGTGTACACCCTGATATCTCATGCGTTATGACATAATATTCTAAAAAATATTATACTACGACGTCAAACTCGGTTTTACCTTGGTGACGATATACTTATTTCTAAAATCCGATTAGTGTAAGGCGTTCATCCTTTTTTGTTATTAGTGCCCTCTTTTCTTGTCAAAATGTATGCATACATATTTGTACACAACTTATGATTTTTTCATCCAAATTTAAAAAAAAAACCTCCTCTTCTAAAATTCATTCTACATGCAATAAAAAAACAAAAAATGAATTTTTTCTCAAAGTTACGGGGGTATACACACAAATATTTCATTTTCGGGATGTGTGCACTTTGAAAATTAATAAAAAATCATATATACATCCAAAAATTATGAAAAAATAGTGGGACCTCTTACATGGTTTTATCTAACTTTCTACTAAATGGATTTTAAAAATAAATTATAGAACTCAAAAAATGGTGGGGGGGTGGGTGGGGACGCACACACAATAGGTTCTTATCTTTTTGACACAAAAATAGACATACTTTGTGTGTGCATAAAATTTTATCCTCTTAATTTCCACCGTTTTTGAAAAAAAAAGTAGTTTAGAAACCAGATTCTGAGATCTACGATACTTATTCTTATCACTTTGTCAAATTTCGAGCATATGCATTCCAAATTATTAGATGAAGTTCAGGTGTTACTGATTTCAAGAAAAATGTGTCCACTTTTGACCCCCTTTTGGCCCCCCATTTGCATGCACTTACGTTTTTTCTTTATTCACACTTTTTTTAAGTTTTCTTCTATGCACGAAAAAAATTAACCTTCTGGCATGTAACTACTTCTAGGTTGCAACATCCTCGCACATACTTCAATGTGTTGCCACCCATCTTCCTCTATGACAGATACCAAGTAGCTCATCCTACTACTGCCTACCTTGCACTACACTACACGAATTTTTCCTCATGTGGTCTTCAATATGAGAAATTATTTTTGAAACATCGTTAACCTTAACACCTTTAACCAACATCCTTGCCTTTATTCCATCATGTAAACATCTGTACAAACTTCATGATAAGTCTTAATACCATATGGCCTCTTTTTTCTGCCCTTACACGTGGTTCACCCCACACTAAAATTATGTGCGGCCCTTTGCGCATCATCTCAATAAATAGTAGTAATCTTATTACGTGAAATTGTGCTTATTACAAAAAAAAACAAAACAAAAACATAAAAGAAAATATAATCTAAGTGGTAATACTACCTTATTACAAATACAAAGGATATTATTTATAGTAGGGATTCAACCTACTCCCATTGAAGTAATCGGGCAATATGGTGCCATTCGGCACCTATAAATGGCATGCACCTGAATCAAGTATCTTGATTACTACAAAAGGTCCCAACCAATGCACATTCAACTTCCCTAGATAGCGTGAAAACTTGGAGTCATATAGAAGTGCCATATTTCCAACTGGGAATGACTTATTCTTGATGTTCTTATCATGTCAAGCCTTCTCAGTCTTTTTCCTCCAACGTGCAATTACATGCAACTCATATAATTGCATCAATTTCTCAATGCACTCTTACATATCCTCTTCATTAGACAATCCACCTACACGCGCAATATGCATGGATGGTAATAAGAATTCCGCAAGTAGTACTATTTTTGTGTCAAACACCAACTGAAAAGGTATAGACTTGTTGGACCTTTTATACGTGGTCCTGTAAGCTCAAAGTATGCCTAATACTTTATCATCCTAGTTCTTCCTTCTAACATCACAAATCTTCAGAAGAGTTTGCCCCAAGATCTTGTTGAAAGCTTCAATAGTGCCATTTTCTTGAGGGTGATAAGGAGTAGTTTTTGGGTGTGCCACCATAAAATCTACCAACAGAATTCGAATTGTCTCATTCAAGCAATGAGTTCCTCTATCACTTGTTAGGATCAAAGGGTATCCTTACTTGCTGATAATATTATCCCAAAGGAACCTTGTTTCTATATTTTTCATGCAATCCTTTGTAGGCACATCCTCTTCCCACCTTTTCAAATAATCAGTGCATGTAATGATGTAGTGCACCCCAGTCCTGCGCGCGGGTGGTGTAATAGGTCCTACAAAGTCAACATCCCACTTCTCAAAAGTTTCTGCACTCACTATGGGTCGCAAAATCATTTCATTTTTTATTTTAGGTTTACTAAGTCATTGACAATGATCACATGTTTTAACATAAGCCTTGGTATCCTTGTACAATGTCTCCCACCATAAGCCAATTAGAAGTATCTTTCACAATCACATCTTCTGCATAATGTCCTCCTGTAATACCTCTATGAGATTCCTTCATAATAACCTTGTGCTCATGCTCCAAAAAACACATTTGCAAGACCTCTTCATGGCCCATATTATACAATTATCCTCCAACGAGTTAGTATGATGCAACTTGAATCGCAAGTTTCTTCTTCTTTAATGTTTTCATCCACTCTAGTAAAACTCCAGTGCATAATAATACTATTATATCCTACAAATATGTGGGTGTGTGATTCAACCTAAACAACTATGCATTATGCATAGTGTCCTCAATACTCTATGCATCCTCTCCAGAGTTTATCCTTGATAAGTGATCAGGTCCTAGATTGCTCTTTCCTGGTTTTACAACAACTATAAAATTAAATTCCTAAAAAATAAGTATCCACCAATAGATACGCCCTTGAAAAAATGGTTTGTTGAACAAATACTTCAATGTCATATGATTTGTATAAAAGATGAATGGGGTGGCTAATAAGTACTTTCAGAATTTATGAAGCGCTTAAATCATGGACAATGCCTCGCACTCTATCGTGGTATAATGTTGCTCTGTTGGCATCAACTTTCTACTTGCAAAACATATAAGATGATCCACATTACCCTCACCTGAATGCATCAGGAATGCACCAATAGCCATGCCAAAATCATCAACATGTACATGAAAGGGTTTATTCAGCAAGGAAACCGCAAGATAGGAGCAATAGTCAATCTCTCCTTCAAGTTTAAAATGCCTACTATTGCACGTCACCCAGATAAAAATTTCCTTTAGCCTTGAGTAATTCTTCTAGGGGCACAACAATCTTCGGATATCTTTTAATGAATTTTCTATAATAACCAGTATGCCCCAAGAAACTGCACTTCACTTTGGTTAGTAGGTTCTTCCAATCCCAAAATCACCGTTATCTTAGTCGGATCTACCAACAATCCATCTTTACAAATTATGTTCCCAAGCAGAGTGCCAAAATGTGTAGCAAAGATACACTTCTTTATGTTAACTGAGATGCTTAACTTCATGCACCTTTCAAACATGAGCCTAATATTATCATAGTGATTTCTTAAAAGCCCATAAATAATCTAATCATCTAGATAAACTTGTAATAATTTATGAATGAAGTCATGGAAATATTGTACAACTATGCACAAGAATATTGTGGGAACATTTTTCAATCCAAAGGACATCACCATATATGTGAAAATTACCCAATCATTGGTCAAAGTGATCTTTTCTTGGTCCTCACACACAATACACACTTGATGACAGTCCAAGAACCCATATGTGAAAGAATATATCTTGTGCCCTACAACTCCCTCAAGAATATCCTCCCTGAATAGCATGGGAAAAGGATATATGACACATGATGCATTAAGTAACTAATAATCTACATAGATTATGATCTACGCATCCTTCTTGACGTTAATAGCCATAGGGATAACCCACTCAGACTCCTCAATTGGTTTAATGATGCCATAATTAAGCATCTTGTATATTTCTTCCTTGACCTTCACACGCAGGTTCATATTCATTCTATAAATGAGGCACATGCCTTCTTTCAACTTAATATTCATCTCTCTTAATGAGGGGTGCACTCCTTTCAACTCATTATAGCCCCATGGAAACAAGTATTGAAAGCCATGAAAAATCTCAATGATCTTTTCTACCTCTCGTTCTGACTAGTAGTCTCCAATGATGGCCTCCTTAGACACATCCTCAATGCCAATGTTAACCTTCTTAGTCTTCATGGGATTATGGTACATGCGTGCCTTTTCATCTACATAGTCCATTACCTCACACACACTTTTTATGTGGCTAGTATCTAGGTTCTCCACCTCTTCATCATTAATGAGATATACTAGCTTCCCCTTTTCTTCCTCTTTCTTGGTGCGACCAATTTGCATCTCTTTTATCTCCAATGTATCAATGTGTGCCTAGGGATCATGTTCTCCAAGTAACTAAAGCATGAGCTCTTCTAATTTCGTGTTATCTCCTATGTGATGTACTTAATAATATAAAAATCCTCTTGTACATGTGGCTTATTAGAAAAATAATCAAAGGTATGAAAAATACCTTCATTCATCTCATGCCAACTTGTAGTCTCCCTTTTTAACTCAGCATGAACATACCATGCGCTTGCATCCGTCTAAAGTGGAATAGAACTTATGTACCCAAAGAGATGGTGGTAATGCCTCCTGGCCTTATGCCCATTCTCTCTCATAGTTATGGATGTGTACTAATGTAGGAGTTTTCCAATCATACTCATATATAAGTGTAGGTACATTGTTCTAAGTAATCCTTGTTGAAAAGGCGATTATCACTTCTTGCCAACCCAACAGGTTATCTTTTTATGTCACCCACCAACACGTTGTTATCCCACATAAGGTATAAAAAAACATATTCCTTCTATCACCTTCATTTGGCCATAGAAAGAAGAAATTAGGCTTCTCCTCACCCGTATACCTTGGTAACTGACTTGTGCCCAAATGCCTAACCACACGTGGCTTGATCATCCTAGTGAATCTTCCTTTCCTCTTGTGCCTGACCATTTCATACGTGTCATGTGCCAAATTGTGATAAGAAAAATTGGTGGTGTCACTAACAAAATGCATATATTCCCAATGAAGCACGCCTTCCTTAGACGGTTCTACACTTTCAAGATCATGCATTGTTTGCAAAAAGATGTGATTCAACTCTTCTTCACTCAAAGGCTCGATTTGTGGCACAACCTTTTTTTAATCCAAAGGTATGACCACACACTCATCCTTGTTCTCACAATTGATATATCTCTTGTTACATCGTAGATCAACATTAATCACATAACACCAAGGACATCCAAGTAATTTTGGAAAGCTATCTACCTCAACAAGCTCCAAAACCTCAAAATATCCATTAAACTTGGCTCCTTGAATGGTGATTGAAGCATCCTTCAGCACCCCAATAGGCATGACCCCTGTCTTATTTGCAATATACAACACATTGGAAGATGGCTGCAATGGTGGTCTCCCCATCTGTTCCATGTATCCAAAGTAATGACATTCACCTTGATGCCTATGTCAATCAGAATTTTGCTCACTATCCAACCATTAATCATTGCATAAAGTGTGATTTCTTTTTCATACTCATGGTTTTGTGGTGGCATGTTTTCATGAAGTATCTGTCACTCGCGCTTACCCCATGGGTGTTGTACCTTGTAGCATTTCCATACTCCTAGTAGTGGAATGCTATTATCTTATCTCAACATCTTATAGACATCCTTCAGATCATCTACGTCTTTCTACGGGAGCTCAATATCCTTTGCACATTCTCTCTCTCCGCTTGCTCCTTCAGGAACTGGATCTATCCTTGCAATTATTTGATCACCCCCATTGTCTCATAATAGATTTCCTTCTAGTGAGTAGTATATGGATACTTGGCATGCATGACCTCTTCTATCCTAATGAGGCGTTTAGATTTAAGAGGCTCGCGGGAAGGCACTAATTTTGTGCAAGTAGTCACTAGCATGGGCTATAAATATTGTCAGGCATCTTCTTTGACATCCATTAGTCACTCCTCACATGATACACCTTGATCATCCACATGCCTTATTCCGTCTTCTTGTTCTTACACATATGTTCATAAAGATCAAGAAAGTCCATAACCTTATGTTGTTTTCTACAATATGCACATACCAAGTTCTAGGGACAATCGTGCTGGTAATGATCTAGGAACCCAAAAATATAGCAAGTCCCACATGTGAATTTACCTCTACCACCACGGCCCCTTCTCATATATCCACTGTGGAATCCACCTTCTCCACTATTTTTTCCTTCATTAGGATGAGCTTCCTAGACCTAAGAGTTTATTTCCACTATGGTTTTCCGTAATCCAGTCCCACAAGCCTCATGAATTTGATCTTAACTTGAAATCCTTGGTATCATGAATGTTCACGTCACATATCTTTCCATACATGGATACATTCTTCATCGTAGTGTGTTGCAAGAGAGGATAATTCCAAACATCATGGTTCTTGTGGTATATCTCATAATATTATAACAATGCATGCACAATCCTACATAGATAGTTATCCTTTGTATGGCCCTCAAATTCGCAATCAGTGCACCATAACCCACCGTTTATCTCATCTGTTGAATTGGCTGAAAGATTCTCCAATTACTTGGCCATAGCTGCTATATGTGCCTCCAGAAATAGGATTACTTATGATGAGTATGGTTTGGAGGTGGTTGTAGACCTTTCCCTAAATTAGGACTAGACCAAGATCCTCCAACAGGGTTTCCTCCAGGGGTGAATGACTTGAACCTCCTGAGCCTCCTACACTACCTGCCGCAGTTTGTGGTCCTGTAGATGAGATCCTTTGTGTCCCAGTTACAGTATTGAACTAGACACCTACTTTATACACTTTCGTAACACCTATAGGATTACTTCCAATGGTCTATGTGCCAACACTCTATTTTGATGATGCACCTGTAAAAAATCCTCCAAAGGTACTCCCAAACACTTGAGCCTACTACACAGCCATGTGTGTACCCTTACTCTACTGCACTCCCTAAGCTAAAACTAAAATATGTCGACATGTATCTCATTCCCAATGCATAATTTCTGCTTTTTTTCCTTCAATACAATTCCCTTAAATAACTACCTCTGGATCTGGAACACCTTGCGTAAGGGATAAGTAGCCAGGATGAGTAAGATGCATGCCTGCAGTTCTCATTATTTCCTCTGACATGCTCTCTTCAGAAGCTAATGGAGTCTATGTACTACACTTCCCCAATGTCGGGAGGACATGATATTGTGGCTTCTCATCTTCCATGAGGGTCTCAAAACCTTTTCTAGTAATCATTCTTCTTGATAATAGCATTGCGTCAAGTTCCATATGTCACGCTTGATTATACTTGAGCCGTCTTTCCTCTCTTATCCTTTCTTCCACTAGGACTACTACCATCCTTCTTCATACCTTCTTCTTCCCCTATACACAATGGTGGTTTAGCTACCCACAAGTAATATTTTGTATCCCAATTCTATCATCAAGATCTTGATAGCTAGTGGTATCGCACACAAATAGGATCCTCTGAGCTTGTGAAAGAACTTGAACTCTGCTTCCTCTAAATAATAATATGTGAAAAATTCATACTCCAAAGTATAGTTTCTCAACATACCTTCCCACCAATGATCCATAGCCCTAGTCCACGTCTTATTTCACCTGCAAGGGAATCTACGAGGAATAAAAAAATCCAATCAATAATCAATCCTTCTTGAATCAAACAGAGTTTGATAGTCTTCCTGCATCTAAGCTCTCATTCCTGGGAAGAAAATTATTTTTGACACATAAGATTCCAACCACTAATACAAATGTACTAAGAAGAAGCTGAAGAATGTCTCATACAAATAGTTATATAGGTTATCTTCCACCCTTTTTTGCATATTAAAGTCAGGTCCAGTGTTATATCATCGTACAAATGAGTCTTGGATGTATTCTACCCAACTCTCAATACTCTCCAAAGACAGTTGACACACCATCTACATGCAACATCCTGGTAGAAAAATTGAAAAGAGGTCCCAGAAAAGGAACCAAAATGTAGCCTTTTATTTGCGCACTCATTAGCTATGTGTGTTGACACTTCATTCAGAGAGATTTGAATGCTCGCCTAAAGTACATACAACCACCAAGTTCCTCCTTTGTTATGCTTGTAGACACAAAATCACGCACTTGGGGTAAATTTAAGTCTCGGTCTTATACTACTATTCATATGGTTCTTGAGTGAAAAAGAGTACTAATTAACCCATGTGTTTGGCCATCTTACTTTGTTTTCTATCACTATTTCCAATCTTGCACCTGTACTTACCCAATATGTGTTTTCATACTACATTTTTCCTATTTTTGACTGGGTGTGCTAAGCACCCTGATATTCTTTACAATTTACTTTTACTTTTTGGGAACTTTCTAGCTAGTTGAGCTACTTATATTTTTGGTGGTCAGCCTTTTCGGGGTTAGTTACGAAATTAAAGCAAGAGAACCATATAAATATAAAGTTATGTGACCGTAATGAGGGACCAAGCACTAAGCACTAATATCTCCACCTAAGGTTACATCCATCAAAGGCTTCTATTGCTCCATTTACATCCATCTAGCTCCATCACAAGGGACAAATGTTCTCTCATCTACATCACACTTCATAAGAGGGGAGTTCATTCACCATCTATTTACATTCTACATCTAGTTATTGCTCACTACTCACAAAGTGACACACACATAAGAGCACCTAGGGCACAATTCTACACACACACACACCTAGAACTACATTAGGTTTGAGATGTAGTGCAGTGCTTAATTAGTAATTCCACCTAATTCCACCATTGTGGCCGCTGAGGTCAGTCTGACCACTTCATATGCATCTTTATTTTTTAGGGTTTTCATTTTTTATCTAGGGGTTTACATGAGATTCTTCTATTGTAGGTTTACCATTACTTCAGTGATCATACAACAACATTCACGTGACAGGAAGCAAACACAAGTAAACATTCAATGACCCTTTAGAGGAGGTTCCTTGGTCATTTCTGCAGACTAGGGCACTAAGATCCTAGACCAGGGTAACCCAGGTGCCCCCATCCTTCTCCAGGAGCCCCAATTTTTCCTGACAACTTGGATCTACATTTTCTTAGGCTCTTGTGTGATAGATTCCTCCTCCTATTCAACCGGTCTCCTTTGCAACACAATCCTGCAACATCTGCAAATCAGCTAAGGCTCTTCCTACCCTCTCTTGCACTTAATATTTTATATTTTTGTAGATTAATTTCTTGGGTACATTTCAATATTTTATTATTCATTTATATATTGCTTATATATCATCAAATCAGGCTAGAATAGAAACCCCCATATTTCCATTTTAGCATAATCATTTTAGTGAACCCAAGCTTGATCTTCACGCTTAGGATCCTCATTTTTCCTCTATCATGGGTGATTTACTAAAAATGTGGATATATGATAGTTAATATGATATATAACAACATATAAATATAGTAAATAAATGCAATAAGTAATATAAAGTGACCCAAGAAACTAATTTAATAAAAGTAGAAACCCTAATGTGTAAGAAGAACAAGGAAAAGACTTAGCTAATTCAGAGGTTGATTTGAACCGTGTCGCAAAGTGAACAGAATATTCTAGAAGCGGGAATGAACATGTAGAGGTCCTAAAAAGGATAGATCAAGACTGATTCTCTAGACTGGGCCACCTAAAGAGGGAGTGGGGCACCTATGGGTGCCTCGGTCTGCAGTATGGGTGCTCTGGTCCGTGTAAAAGGTCCAAAATTGAGTTTCACAAGTTTGAAAGGTGGTCCAAAACCCTCGTTATCTATTTCATTAGATTCACTGCACTGTACCAGGTGACACTGATAATCCAAGATGACTAAAATACCTCCTACGAAGTGTGATGCATATGAACCAACTTTTTGCCTTATGATGGAGCTAGATGGATGCAAATGAGCTCTAGATGCCTTAGATGGATGTAACTCTAGGTGGATGATACTAGTGACTAGTGTTTGGTCCCTCATTATGGTCTCATAACTTTATATTTATAGGGTTCTCTTGATTTAATTTCATAATTAACCCCGAAATGGCCGACCACCAAAAAGATAAGATGCTAAAATGGCTAAAAAGTGCTAGAAAATTTCAAAAAGGACCAAGGCACCCCTGGTGGGATCAAGGCACCACAATATTAGCCTAGGTGCCCCAATAAAAGATAAAATAATGAGAAATAGCAAAATATGACTGGGCATGTGGGTGCAAGAGGTCAGGAATGATGAAAGAAAAATAAAGTAAGATGGCCAAAAGACAAGGGGTTAATTAGTAATTTCTTCACTCAAAAACCCTATGAATAGTATTATAAGACTGGGACTAAATAATGTCTAAAGTGCATGATTTTATGTCTACATTTTCCCCCACTTTATGTTGGTGAGTGGAAATCTCAGTAACATAAAGTAGATAGAGATGCGTACCTGATTTCCATGAAGATTGTAGTAGAAAATGTGCCGAAGAACTAGACAAAGCATGGAATGACAAAAAGTTGATGGAGCATGGAAACTAAAGATGAAAAAGTGTAAAAAAGTGATGAGAGTGAACCTAGGGTAGAAATGTGTGTGTATTTGTTGATGTGTGCGATGTACCTACATGGTTAGTATGGTGTGTGTTACCGTGAGATGTTTTTATTTTTGTTTTTGTTGTTTTTGTTGTTGCCCCCATTTGACTACTTGTTTCTGATATGGTCGGACTTGTAAGGAGAAAATGATCAAGTAGTCAAAATATGTATGTATGTGTAAAAACGCAATGTAAAAGATGCATATAGGTGTATGTAAAAGCATGTAAATGTAAAATACACAAATGAAAAACGTAAATGGAACATGTGCACCTGATCCATGTCGAGAAAGAGAGTGTAGAATACTATATTGTACTGTTAGGGTTTTTTGGGCGATTCGACGCCATAAGCCGAAGAATTATAAAGAGGAATTATGTTATATCCTTCAACCTTTAACTGTTTCCTTGAACATGTGTGAATAGATCTCTATACGTCCTGGTTTTTGGGTGATCCAACACCACTGGCTGAAGAAGTATAGGGAGAAATTCTGATGTATCCTCCAACCTCAAACTACTTCCTAGAATGTTAAGGACTACCATGTCCTGTAAAAGCCATTGTGTACGGGGTTTGTAGACTGGTTTGAACCCACTCGATGTATGTAACCCACAATGTCAAGGGCGGAAAGTGCACTAAAATGAACCAGTGTAGATGCATTGTGTAGTATGTAAAACCCTAGATGATGCCCCCCTCTTTGGGGACACATGCGACGTTGTTGATAGGAGAATGTGGCCCCAAAAGAGGACCAACCATGAACTCTGAAACCTTTCCCTACAAGGGGGAAAGCACTTGGTAAAAACCAAGGCATGCACAAATAAGAAGGATAGCCAAAGACAAGTGTTAGTACAAACAAGAATGCATTTATAAATCAATGTGTAATCTATGCAAGCAATGTAAAAGCTACCAAACAAAAAAGTAATGTAAACATGTAAGAAGACAAGTAAGTGACACAAAGCAGGTTGCAAACATGGGACACCACTCACAATGTTGCAAGAAATGCAAGGCCTTCATGACCGCATACAATAAACCATGTGTGCACACCAAACATAGGGCAAGGCCCGTATATAATACCAAACAAAACAAGTAAGTACAAAAAACAAATAATCATGGAAACAAGTAATTTTGCAAAAAAAATGCTACACATGAAGCACCCGTTAACATGTTAGAAAGATAACTAGCATGTCAAAAACATGTATAACCAAGTAATGTAAAGTGCTAAGTACAAAATGAAACAATAACACCTATCAAAGAGGAATGTGGATGCCCCCAACGACCAATGTAAGAAGGGTAGAAGGCAAGCATCCATGATATGTGTAAGAGACTTGTATCCTCGATCACAACTAGAAAAAAATGTGAACGCGCATGTGTGGATGATATAGATAAATGACATACAAGTAATCTAACTAGCATGTGTAATAAAAAGACCATGAACAAGCAAAAGTAAGCAAGAGTAAAATAAACCATAATATGCAGTATGATGTGGATGGATGGTAGGATCCATGTGCCCCCTAAGTGAATGGAAATGTATGCAATAAGGTTAATTTGGTTTGCCCCCTCAATAGTGAAGAATGAACCGTAAACGAGAGTATGCCATTGGGAAATGGTCGAAGTTTGTTGTGTCTAGCACGTTGTGATGAGTAAGTATGTGTAGTGATGAGTAAATGTGACATATAGAAGAGATGTGTGTGAACCTTATAGCCTAAGCGTATATCATGACAAAATGAATGTATGATTGATGATATAGCTGTAAAGCACGTATCACTACAAGATGATAGAGGAAGTGATGATGTAGCCTATAACGTGTGTCACTATCCTAGAAATGTCACATTTTGAAAAGTCAATTGATAAACACGTGATGAATGTAAGGTCTATTTGATTTGTAAACCCTCGACAGTCGAGTATGGACTGAGGAACTAATGTGCGTCATAGGGTAATGAGTACAACATGTAGAAAGATGATGTAGTATGTGTTATGATAATAGATGACCATATGATGAATATAATATGTAATGTACAATGTATAAGATGCAATGTATGTAGAAAATTAGTATGTATGAGTAGTAGTGTGGAATGTTAGATGCAAGCGTGACATATGTATGATAAATACTAACATGATGTATAGAGTATTGATGATATGTAAATGCGCAATGATTGAAATGATGCATTCTAAATGTAGGATGTATGATGTAAGATGTATAGCGTGAGATGTGTGGTGAAACACAATGTGTAATGCCTATAGTGCAGTGTGTGGGGTTCATGTGTAGTAATCCCTCAACAATCAAGTGTGAACCAAAGCACAAGTGTGTGTCATTGGGAAATGACGACGCTAAAACATATGATGAGTATTTTTAAGCTAGGAGATTGATGGATGATGATGCAAGTATGAGAGATGTATTGATGCTAATATGATGGGGGGTGTGTTAAATGGTATGACCCCAAGTATGTACGTGATGGAAGCCTAGTAAAGAGACACTAAGTGGATCAATGTAAGGATTAGTTGCCTTAATAAAAGTGATAGGATGCGATAGAGGAGTGTGACCATCCAATGGTTCATCATCATAGTAAGCTTCATTCGGATCCCAATCATCAACATATGTAGGCTCTATAACGGATGTTGGAATTACAAGTTTAACTTTACGTGGTGATTGTTGTGTATGACTTGGTGATGTGGTAAGTACATTTAATGGAGTAGTGAGATCATCCTTAAGGGGAGGTTGATTAGCTTGACTTAGTAATACAGCTATCGACTTAGTAAGAGGACGTGATTTAGATAAAACCGTGAGAAGTGATGGCTTGTTTTGATTTGGTAGTGCTATAGAGGACGAGATAGGAGGAGGTGGTAAGCTAATTTTAAGAGGTTGACTTGGTGATACTGTAGGTGGTTGCTTAGGAGGTTCTTGACTAACCAAAGAAGGCACAGAGGGGGCAGACTTAGGAGCCCATGTGGGTGTAGCAATTGGAGAGGATGATGTAATATGACGTTGGGCAGTGAATGAGATAAACCCTTGACACTCAAGATGTTTGACTCGACATTTTAAAGGATATCAATTGTTGTCATTATGTCCATTGATTTGATGATAATTACAATATGGACAACTGTGATACTTTGTTAGCCGATAAGGAGGATAATAATGAGTAGTAGGTAAAGTGATCAATTAACGACAAAGGAGCACAATAAGAATGTCATGTTGTTTAGTATTACACTCAAATATGATAGGCTCGGGGAATGACATGTCTTGAGGTTCAGCTCGATGACATGTGGTGGACATAGATTGCATATAAGATGTCGAATGAGCAAAAACATGCGATTGAAAAGCATCTTTAAGATGTTGAATTTCAAATTTGAGAGATGTGATGGTGGATTCCATAGCTGTAAATTTGTCTTGAAATAAAGCATATCATACTTGAATTGAATCCAATAGGGGTTGATTAGATGGAGAATCATGAGGATCGTTAAATAGATAAGAAAGCATAGCAATTATTTTTTGCAGCGGCGTATTGTCATCCAGATACATGGTGTCTAGGGGTTTTTGTAAAACAACCTAGCAATCATGATATCTCTTAAGTAAATTAGATAAAGAAACTTGAGCAACCTTACAACTCATGATAGAAGAAAGATGAGGATCCTAAGCATGATTCAAGTTAGGTTCACCAAAATGATTAACTAAAAATGTGGATATATGATAGTTAATCTAATCTAGAACAACATGTAAATACAGTAAATAAATGAAATAAGTAATAGAAAGTGACCCAAACAACTAATTAATTAAAAGTAGAAACCCTAATGTGTAAGAAGAACAAGGAAAAGAATTTGTTGATTTAGGGGCTAATCTAAACTATGTCGTAAAGTGAACAGAATATTACAGAAGTAGGAATGAACATGCAGAGGTCCTAAAAAGGACATATATGGACTGATTCTCTAGACTGGGGTGCCTAGAGAGAGTCTGAGGCACCTATGGGTGCCATGGTTTGCAGTATGAGTGCTCTAGTCTGTGCAAAAGGTCCAGAACTAAGTTTCACAGGTTCGATAGGTGGTCTAAAACCCTCACTATCTGTCGTATTAGATTCATTGTACATCACCAGGTGTCGCTGATAATCCAAGATGAGTAAAATACCTCCTATGAAGTGTGATGCAAATGAACCAACGTTGTTCCTTGTGATGGAGCTAGATGGATGCAAATGAGCTCTAGATTCCTTAGATAGATGCAACTTTAGGTGGATGATAGTAGTGACTAGTGCTTGGTCCCTCATTATGGTCTCATAACTTTATATGTATAGGGTTCTCTTGATCTAATTTCGTAATTAACCCTAAAATGGCTGACCACCAAAAAGATAAAAATCTAAAACAGCTAGAAAGTTCCCAAAAAGTGGTGGGAAAGTTCAAAAAGGATCAGGGCACCCCTGGTGGGACCAGGGCACCCGTGGGTGCCCCAGTACTAGCATAGGCGCCCCAATCAAAGATAAAATAACATGAAATGACAAAAGCTAACTGGGCATGCGGGTGTAAAAGGTTAGAAATGATGAAAGAAAAATAATGTAAGATTGCCAAAAGATGGGGTTAATTAGTACTTTATTTACTCAAAAACCATATGAATAGTAGTATAATATTGGGACTAAATAATGTCTAAAGTTCATGATTTTATGTCTATAATGGGTCAAATTTATTTGTCTGATTTACTTAAGATGCATCCCAATTGCCAGGTTATTCCGCAAAAAGCCTTAGACACCATGTATCTTCCTAAAGATACCCCACCACACAAAATAAGCCCTAGTTTTGATTGTCTATTTAATGAACCTAGTCCTTGTGATCCTCCATCTAATCAATCTATGTTAGACTCAATTCAATATTTACATTCTTTATTTCAAGACAAATTTAAGGTTATGGAATCCACTATTACATCTCTCAAATTTTAAATCCAACATCTTAAGGATGCTTCTCAAGCTCATGTTTTTTTCTCCCTCTACATCTCATCTTCATTCTATGTCTACTACATGTGCTCATATTAGTGAGCCTCAATTCATACAATTACCAGAGCCTCTCACCTTTAATCGCAATACTAAGCAACACGACATTCTTACTGAGCTCCTTAGTCATAAATTGATCACTTTACCACTTACTCATTATTATCCTCCTTATCAACTAGCAAAATATTAACGGCATCTATATTGTCATTATCATCAAATCAATGGACATAATGACAATGACTATTATGCTCTACAACGTAGAATCAAACATCTTGAGCATTAAGGTTTTATCTCATTTGTTGCATGACATCCTACTACACCTTCAATTGGTACATCCAATGGGTACCTAAATCTAATCCGTCTATATCTAATGAGCATCACACCAAGGATTTTTTTAGTGGCAAATGTTCGTAATTTGGTGAATATTCAATTTTAGAAAAAAAATCAGAGCAGGTCAGTGTACTGTTCACTTAAAATTTCCAGTATTATTTTTTTAAGGGGTCAGCTTTGCTTACCATTAAAAACTACTCCTATATAAACTTAGGTAATTCGCCCAATAGTATACTAGTAACTTACTACTAACTTACTGAGGTACCATCTGAATTGCTTGCTGATGCGCGATAAGAGAAGGTGTTGATGCGTGACAAGAGGTTTGCTAACACGTGACAAGGGAGGGTGTTGACGCACGAAAATGGAGGGTGTTGACGCACAACAAGGGGGTTGCAGACGGTCCAAAAGGGTGAGAATTTTTTTGGTGTCATGCAACAACAAGCCTTGTTGTCACGTGACAACAAGGTTTGTTGTCGTGCGAAAATAGGGTTTGTTTTCCGACAGAAAACCTTGTTATCGCACGACAGTAAAAAAATGGCCCCCCTTAAGAAATTGACAGGCGAAAAATTGACTCTGAAATCCTCAAAAATTTTCCTTTCCGACGAAAGTGGTTCCAGGTACATTCGCCAAGGATTTTCCACCTCCAATTTACTAGAGGCTTCAGAGAGAGAGAGAGAGAGAGAGAGTAGACAAATATTAACAAGTAATAGCTTGCAAACATTGGAACCTGGAAATGTATCATCTGAACCTATAGATGGGAATATAGTCAGTGTACAAAATCCTCTCTCTCTCTCTCTCTACACATACATACATACATATATATGTATATATATTGGCATAATTATCCTTACTGAAGAATTATTAAAGATTCTAATTGATGGATGGGGTGGTCAAGGCCATTGATGAAGGGCTCATTTTGCCCATTCCCACCATGGCTCTCTCTCCCCCTCTCACTCCCTATCTCCCTCTCTCACTCCCTCCCTTCCTCGCTCCCTCCCTTTGGAGTGGTTAAGACCACCGATGAAGGGCTCGTCTTGCCCATCCCGCCCATGTCACTTTGAAGATCTTGGCAGCATGAATGCATTCCAGAACCAGGTGATGCATTAGTTTTACTCTTAGCTGCGGAAGATGTTTCAGTTGATATTATTCTTACATGTGATTAGCATCTCCTTGATTGCAACAAGAGTGTTGTGAGACTGTCGTATATATGGCTGTGAATTGTTGTAAATTGTATAGTTGATTATGGAGAACACATTGTTTCTTCTTTGATACTATAATTTGAGAGTATTGTTTAGCTGGGTCTGACAAGGTTATGAATTTGAAATCTTTGTAGAGTTGTTTTTATCATATGAGTACTCTTAGGGATGGGTTGTACGGTTGTTCAAACAAATACCTTTTAAGAAATGAATACACCCGATATCTCCACATGAGCATGTATACCAATATTGTTAGCAACATTGATGATGTGTATTGTATTGAAAATCACGATGTTTACTAATCTATTACAGTTGCAAAAACTATTGCCAATAGCATGACAATCATGTGTTGACATCAGCAAAGACTGGGACTCGAGTAAAGATTGTTTTAAATCAAAAAGGGCTTTATATGGTGCAAAAAGAATATAGGATGCTATAAATTTATGTGCTGGTCTCTTCTTTTGACTGTGGCATTCATGGTTGGTTGTCTTCTTGATGACCTGAATACATGTATGGTTTGGAAAGTTTATAAGCAATATTATCTTGTTTTGTTCATCAAAAAGGATATTCTTATTTTTGACAGGGGCCCTACCCTGTTACATCAAAAACAAGGGTCTCAAACCCAGATATGGCAATGAGAGGAAAACAAAACAAAAGAGTCTAATTCCAGCACAGCTGCAGAAGTAAAGCAACCAAGAAACAGCACAAAAACAGCGAAAAAACAGCAAAAGCCTCAGAACAGTGAAGCAGATTAATATCTTAATTGGCTGTGGTATTGTAGATAGTTGATGTAAACTACTTTTATGTCATGGTTAAGAGATCGCAAAATTAGATACCTTTGCTAAAATATAACAAGAAGAAGGTAAAAACCATGTTTCAGCATTTGTGTGTTCTCTGAGTCTTGGCAAATAGGTACAAGAATCTTAAGAATACCCTTAGTCATGTTTTGAGAGTTCGAAAAGTGTATCATACAATTAGATTAAGAGTAAAAAGCTTAAGAGAAATCACTGTATTTTGAATAAGAATCTTGTGATCTTTTTGCCACTGGTATGCTGAGCAAAGCTTACATGTCCGTGAAGAATGCATGGTGGATAGGTTGCTTAAGCTAATTGCTTTGAGCTGTTGAAAAACATTTTCTTATCATCTCAATTAGAACTATGCATATCAAAAGCCACTTTAGACTGAATAATTCAAAAGGGAATAATGGCATGCTTATTTTATGTTTTGAAGGCAAGCCCTTCCAATTTTTCTTGTGTTAGTTATGTCTAGACTCTAAAATAAATAAACTAAGACACATTTGGATTAAAATTTTAAAACCAGTTTGAGTTTATAATCTTTAAGGAAAAGGAATATGTCTTCAAACAGATTTAAATTACATTTGAAACATGTATTGTTTAAAATGGAATCTTGGTATATGTGAAATTTACCATGATAATCTATGATTCGCATTAGGAAGACTCGTGAATAAGTTTAATATCCCCCTTGCTGAACTTGTGCTTACAACTAAAAAAGTTTTGTAGCAACAATTTGAACAAGGTCTTGTGGATTTCATGCTCCATTAGGTTGAACATAGTTATGATGCACTCTGCCTCGGATTGAAACAAATTTTGTCTTGAAATCAAGCTATTTTATATGTTGAGCACACATAGGTGGAACTATTCTTTATATTGGGTTGGCAGCCTTGTGTTTGGCATAAGGGCAATAACACTTGTATCTTCATCTTAGGGAGGATGGTATAATTTCTAGCCCTAAGTTGGACAACCTCAAAGTACTGCCATGAGAACAACGACAATGCTTTACTTTCATCAAATTAGTCTTTAAAGCATTGAAAACCTCTAAATCAAAGGAAACCGCACATGGCAGCTGAATATTGTACAGAAGTTTCAGAACTTAATTGATTGAACCCCTAACCCCATCTATGGAGATAGAGACCTGGTCTAGGTGGCCCTATATATCTATCTGGTGACCAACCATATATAGTTGTCAAGTGCCCCATCCCCAAATATAGAGAGGTGAGAGGGAAACCTAACTATCGCTCACACCTCAGCCCCCTCTCCATCCTCCCCCATTTCGATCAGGTCATTTATGTGTGCACCCCTGAATTCTAAATTAGAAACCTAGATAGATAGGGCCACCTACCCACATCTAGAATCTATATAGATGGGCAGAGAGACAACATGGATACGGAACCTCGATTGTTGAATCAATCACAAAAAAGTACAAAGAATATCGAAAAAATTGGGTTGGGTATTTTGGGTGCTAAACAGGATCACTTGTTGGCTATGTTCCACGGGGACGTGTCCCCTGTCCTTTTAGGGTCGTCTCCGTACCGGGGACGTTTCGGAAACTCGGGGATGGGGACGGGGACTTGCAGCCCTTGGGCATTTCAGTGTAATCATTATTGTAATTAATACTTCAACCTTATGTGAAATCTCAATTCAGCTCCAATTTAAAGGATTAAGGTTTCTGGGGACTTGAAAGCCCTTGTGTGCATTGTCAGTGTAATCATTTATCAATGTTATCATATAAATACTTCAAGCTTATGTGAAATCTCAATTCAGCTCCATATTTTCCTAAAGTATTAAGGTTCTATAATTTGAAATTTTGTTGCCGTCCCCTGATGAAGCCCTGAGCGGCCAGAAGCTTTATCAATGTCCATCCCATATAAATATTTGAACTGCCGTCCCCGTCCCCTATTTTCCCCGTCCCGGAAACTTGGTGGAACATAGCTTGTTGGTCCTTCACCAAGAATGGTGGAATAGCCGATCCCCTAAATTTCCGACATTGGTAGCCCTCCAAAAGCGGTAGTCTGTCTGTGGTGGACATTTGCTTTAATATCCTCCATGGCAGGTTCAGAAGTTTTCTGAGAACCCCTGCCGTCCCCGTCCCCTAGCCGTCCCTTTTGGGACTCGGATAACTTGGTGAGTTTCCAGCATAGGATCTGGGCCTCCACTGTATAGTGGATGGGAAAGGCCACATGATCTATCTGAGTCAATTTCCGACATTGGTAGATTAAACCAGTGAGCATTTGCTTTAAGATGGATGTCCATGGCAGGTGCTGAAGTTTGGTATCCGTAGATGAGAGTTGTCCTAGATCTTTTGGGGCTGCATAGAATGTGGGGTTAGGGAAAAGAGGAGGATAGATTGATGAAGGGCTATAGCAGGAGAAATATTATTCAAAGAGCCTCCACTGTATAGTGGATGTTTGGAAAAGGCCCAATATTTCTGAGTCAAACTGGGTCTTCTTCTACCAGTGACTTTGCTAGATGGTTGTTCACATTATTCGTGCTATGGAGGTATCCCGTAGGATGAAGGTGGAGATCTATAAAAAAAACTATACATTTTTATTCTTTCAATTATTATTTTTATAGCTGGGGGCTATTGGTGCAAGGCTGCATCTCCTATGCCGAAACACCTTTACCAGTTTGCTTAAAAGGGAAAGAGGAGGACAATTGTCTATTTAGCTAGCAGGACCCAAATATGAATTCAAAGAGTCACGTGGGTGTTTGGAGCCCAAAGTTTACCTATCACTTGGTCAAGTATCTTCTTAATACGCGCCATTAGAAGTTAGGTTGTTCACATTATTCGACGTCTTGGAGGAGCCTGAACTGATTTTTGCAGAGCTGGGGGCTTATTGAAGTGACCCCCAAAGATTTCCTTCTGCCATGTATAGGTTGTTGCTCCTATGCCGAAACACCTTTGCAGAAGATTTCAAACCTTGAACAACATGCTTTATTAGGTACCTGGTTTGAAATTTACCCCAACGTCAAATGAATGCCTGTGTGAAATGGATTGGACATAAATGCGCTTGGGTCAAGTATTCCAGTCATTGAAGCGCGTAAATTAGGGTTATTATTGACGTCTTGCTTGCCTGAACTGATTTTTGCAAGAAAG
This sequence comes from Taxus chinensis, assembly GCA_019776745.2. Taxonomy (NCBI): domain Eukaryota; kingdom Viridiplantae; phylum Streptophyta; class Pinopsida; order Cupressales; family Taxaceae; genus Taxus; species Taxus chinensis. Next base: position 132,948,694 of record CM034156.1, read on the forward strand.
GTCTTGTTGAAGTGACCCCAAAGATTTCCCTTCTGCCTGAATTTTGCAGAAGATCCAACAATACTTGATCCCTTGATGGTGTTTTCTGCATTTGCCATTAAATTAGGTACCTTGGTTTCAAGTGTGTGACCCAGAATTGCACTGTTATTCAAAAGAATGCCTGACAAGATGACATACAAAATGGATTGGACATGTCGATGGGTGGGTTGGTAGTCAATATAGAAGCAAGGAAGGGAAAGAGGAGGACGATTCGACATATATGGGATGTTAGGTGTGGGTGAGATTGGTTGTACGGACATTACTATCGGGGACATGAAGGCCTCACCCATGTGGAGATGCGAGGGGGCTTGTGAAAGGGAAAGACAATACATGAGGGATGGTGTTTTCTGCATTTGATGGGGTTGCCAGTTTGAAATGTAAAGGCCTTGCAAGTGTGACCAGAATTGCACTGTTATTCAAAGAGCCTGACAAAGATGACATACAAAATTATTATGTCGATGTGGTTGGTAGTCAATATAGAAGCAAGGAAGGAGGACATATATGGGGAGTGAGGTGTGGGGAGAGAGGGGAAGGGCATTATATCGGGGAATGAAGGGGTAACCTGGACATGCGAGGTGGGCTTGTGAAAGGGAAAGAGAATACATAAGGGATAGTGAATAATAGGATGGGGAGTTTGTGATGTGGAGTTGACCGAGACATATTAGAGAAAGGGGGTGAGTTAGGACGGTAGAAAGGGGATGGGTGTAAAATTAAAATATGGCAAGAAGGCATAGTTTAAGATTAAAAAAGGAAAAAAGGAAACATAGGATATGTGGAAAAATGTGAACAAGATGGATTTTTTTTTAAGAGAATTACACAGACCCAATATTAATGTGGGAGTTCCACTTAGACATTTTGATCTTCACAATTCATCATGATAATGATGTAAGGGGGATTAAGAATTCCAAGAAGTGAGTAGGTCACCATGGACATAAGCTTTGGCTACTTGCATGTTCAGCCAAGAGGTCAGCCACACTGATTTTGTACCTCTCTACATGCCAAAATTTAATGTCTTGGAAATTCATTGAGTGTTGGGCCAATAACCTCTACTAATGTTTTTTGATAGGCAATACTCTATTATTCAAGCACAGTGTCTAGATAAACTGCATATAGACAGATTAGAAATCCGGTGTTTCAAACCATAGATGGTGCTCCATCATTAGGATAAATGATGTGAAATAGATAAGGGCTCCTCATCTAGACAACCTAGTTTACAATGAAAACTAAAAATCAATAATTGTAGTGTCAACTATGAACACTAACATCTAATAGTGCATGCCTGTTTGTTTACAGTTATTTTACACCCTATGTTTTTTTTTGTGATTGCCATTTTTCTCATATATTACATTTATTTCTCTCTATACACTTATTTGAGATAAAAATTTTAAAAAAAAACTTCTCTTTTTTTATGAATATTATATTTGTTTTTACAGTGTTTTTCCCATTCTAAACACAGGGAATTGTGTTGATATGCATCCTACAATGGCAGCCATGAGGGTGGTGGTGGAATATAATGTCTGTGAGTTGTTAAAAATTAATGTATACCTTTAAATTTGATGCCCATTTGACTGACATAGGGAAATTTCAACCTGAAATTTGATGTCCATTTGACCACCACTTACCTTTTTTTAAGCCCGACACGGTGGTCCAACTAGATTGACACCATTTGTAGCCAATCAGTGGGAAACTTGCAGAAAAGGAAATTAAATCATTAATCAATGTGGTATGTGACAAATTCAAGATAAGAGCCCTAAGATTGATATCTCTGACGTTTTCAGATAAATGTATTTAAACAATGTATATATCATGTTAGAAGGTTGTTAGATCATTGTGCTAGTTTGCAACAAATAGGAATCTATTCCATATACAAAATACTCTCTTGGTTTCTCCCATCTCTCTCACATTTTCTTGAGATCGCAACAAATAAAACATGGTAAAACCTTCAATTAGCATCAGTGTTAAGGCATCTAGGGAAATATTTTGCAATTAGCACCTTGTGGCACTGAGAAGATGGTGTCCACATGTTCATGTGGTATATTAGATGTTATTAGATGTGTCTTTTATCTTCCTAACCATCCCATCCCTTCCGGGATACATTGGTTTGACAACGTCTCTTAAGTGCCCCGAGAGTAGAAAGGAAGAAAAAATTGATGGGCGATAACTTGTAAATTGTGGCACCTAGGAATGTCTCGTTTGAACATACAGATGGGCATATGGTTTATATACAAAAGCCTCTCTTTATTTCTCCCATATCTCACTCATTTTCTCATAGTCATAGCAAATGAAATGTGGTAAAAACCTTCAATTTATATCAGTGTTAAGACATCTAAGATGATATTTTGCAATCGCCACCTCACGAAACAAAACCAATGGTTGCCACATGTCTGGATGGGTTGTTATATGCTATTTTAGGTATCATTCCACTGCTCAATTGTCTCGTCCCTTCTGGGATACATTGGTTTGACAATGTCTCTTAAGCGCCCTAAGAGAAAAAAATAACCAAATTTTGATGAGAAATAAATCACCAACTGTAGCACTTGATATTGTCTTGTCTAAATGTACATATGAGTATTTGGTCTATATACAAAATTCTCTCTCATTTTCTCCTATCTCTCACTTGTTTACTCGCGGTCATAGCGAATGAAACGTGGAAAAAATATTCAATTAACATTAATGTCAAGGTACCTAGCATGATATTTTACAATCAATACCTCGTGGAACCAAACTAATGGTTCACACACGTCTAGATGGGCTATTAGACATTATTGGTGGTTTCGCTCCACTACCTAACTTTCCTGGCCCTTCTAGGTTACATCGGTCTGGCAACATCTCCTAAGCACCCTGCGAGTAAAAAAGGGAAAAATTTGATGGGTGATAACAACTGTGGCATTGTAAAATGCCTCATCTAAACCTATGGATGCGCATCTAGTTCACCTAAAAAAATATCTTTTGGTTTCTCCCATCTCTCACCTGTTTTCTTGCATCTGCATCGAATGTCACATGGAAAAAACCTTCAATTAACATTAGTGTCAGGACATATAGGATGATATTTTGTAATCGGAACATCGTGGAACCAAAATGATAGTTCCCACACGTCCAAGTGGGCTATTAGATACTATTTGAGGTTTTGTTACATTGCCCAACCATCCCGGCCCTTCCAAGCTACATCGGTCCAACAACGTATCTTACGCTCCTTGCGAGCAAAAAGTAGGAACACTTTGATAAGAGATAACTCACAAACCGTGGTACCTAGGAATATCTCATCTAAACCTATGAGTGGGAATCTAGTATGTATAAAAAATTCTCTCTTGTTTTCTCCCATATCTCACTCTTTTTCTCATGCTAACAACGAATGAAATGTAGAAAAAATATTCAATTAGTATCAGTGTCAGGGCATCTGAGTGATATTTTGTAATCTAAACCTCGTGGCACAAAAAATCTGGTGCCAAAACTTTTGGGTGGGTTACTGTACGATAGAAAAGTGACATGCGAGCATGAGAATCTACAAGCAACTCTTCTTCGTACCCGACCTCCCAAGGTCGTGCCGAGACAGCCGGTGAGAATGGAATTTATATGGATACATGAAAACTAGTTGGGTAATCTTATATCCTCGACACGCAATAATAGAATCTATGAATTTAAGGCAAAGAAGGCCCTCCTAACCTGAATTGGTGTAATGGATCGATCAGATATAATAGCTGCTCGGAGGCTCCAGTCAATGTCGAGCTCTGCCGAGATCCTATCTATTGGTTGTTGGATACGTGGAAAGTGACTTGTAGGCACTTCCTGTATATTTCCAGACAAGGTCATGAAAGATGGTGATGAGAGGTGTAGTGGATCCTCTGGAGTTTTATGGAAGATTCTCTGGTCTAGTCCAGAAATCCCTAGCCTGATTGGCTGCTACGTTTAATATGGAGAATTGTGTAATGATGTCTGGTGGAAGTGGTGAGGATCTGAATATTAGGGTGTGTAAACCAGTGTCAATATCTGATTGATCAGTAGACCCGTTAGGTTGTGGGACCTGTGGATCACAATAGTAATTTTGTGGTTATGGTGGACCTCCTATGGTCATATGGGGAGTCAATCTCCTCTCCCAACTATCCAATAGTCGTAAGCTTTTTCAACCTTTATGTTTAGAACTAGAAGTTGTGTAATTTTCTCATAATACCTTATAGGTGTTCTGGAAACTTGAATACGTAAGCTAGTATCTATGTCGATGAGGAGGTCTCCTGCGTTGGGCTGTGGAACTAAAGGATTGCAACCAAATATTTGTTCTCTTTTGAGTCCTTGTACAGTCATGCGGATATCCTATCAAGGCAATCTATAGTTAGGGTGATTTGACCAAAATGTGTATGCCTTGTCGTCCTCAATATTTAACTCTCTCAATTGTTCACTAACTGCTCGTAGGTTTACTGTTGTTCGAAAAACCTAGATCCTAAGGTCTTGATCTATATCAGCTAGTGTTGTGGGGAGATTTGGTTGAGCCACTATCGGTTCAAATATGTATTCTCTGGGCTCTCTAGGTCTCGTGATTGTCATGCAAAGATGATTCAATTTTAACTGAAACGAATAAACTAATTATGAAAGATGTATCTACACTATGCATATATTCTTTTATTTTTGTATTTTCGATGAAGTATTTTAACGAAATTAAAAGAGAAACTATTCTAATATATTCAGAAAATGGACAATTAATCTAATGACAGAATCAAAACAAGCAAAGTAGCCTGATGTAGCTATTTGCCTGTGCAGTTGTGAGTTTATCCCAAATATCTAAATAACTAACTAGTTTAATCAAAAAACTCTCAACCCTACCTCATAAGTGAGGAATGAATCATAGTTTCTCAGAAACTATCATCCCCCATAGTTTCCCTGGTAATATTGAAAGCGAATTTTAACTGAAATGAAATAATTTACTACTCTATTTGATATATTGTAATTAGAACTTTGATAGCTCAAACCTGGAGTTTACAGAACAGTGGTAAATCTAGTTATGTGTGTGACTTTGTCCCCTCAGTGTGATCTCCTCGTTTCTTCGTGTTCTCGTGAATCCAGAAAAACGTGTATATGATAGTGTCAGCAGAAGAAGATACTCGAACAATGGCAACTTTGGATATAGACCGAATACAATGCAAGTAAGAGAGGGATAGTGCAAGTGAACAGAGCTTGACTATGCAATTCCTAGCAGGATTTATTGCGGGAATACAACACAAATACACCGAGAATTCTGGGAACTATCCTTTGTGACTAAACAAAACCTGCAACTCTAAATGGATTCTATTCTAAAATGAAACTACCTTATTCTAAACTGATTATATGGAACAAAAATGAAGTAAGATGAAACAAGAAGATCAAATGAACTATAAACAGTAAAGGAAGGCTGATAATTGATGTAAAACATGAAACTATTGGAACTCTAAGCAAGAACTTCAAATAAACTGAATATTTAAACAGAGAAGGAGAGGGGCCATTTGTTTGAAAACAAGCTGGCTATTTATAGCAATTGCATTTACCAGAGGGTAACTCCCAATTGATCTCTTTTACTATAAACAAAGGGAAAACACTATTTACTGGGCGGCCAAAACATAAATGCAAGCCAAAGTGGTTGAAGAATGCGGGTGAAAGTTGAATTTTTACGTTTGACGCATTCGTCAAAGTGTTCTAGAGCATAGGACTTCCTGGAAAACGGCACACAGGACCGTCACCCCTATCTTGGCTGGCGGGTCACGGGACTACAGCCCAGGCAGGGCGGCTGGTCGTGTTCACTTAAGACCAAAATGCCAAGAAAAAAGGGGGCAGAGGATAGAACGAAGCACACGGAGCTTGGATAAAGCATTTGGGATGCAAACATACACTTGGCGAGCCTTTTCTGGATTCTGAACACCTTGTGAAGAGACCTGAATCATCATTGGGGTTTCCGTAACCTCTTTCCGGCAGTACAATACCTACATTTTTGGGTACGTACATATTGCCCCCTTGGAGAAGTGTTTTAGCCATGAAGAGGCATAAAACGGTGGGTCCGAGTATGGCGGTCCCAAAATGGGGAGTTAGAAGTTATACCTGACACACCCGTGTGTCGAAACGTCGCCATCCAAATTCCCGCTACCTGTAAAATGAAAAGAGGACTCAAGTGCAGCTAGATAAAATAAATTGAGAAATAAAACTAAATTAAATTAATATGAAATGAGGACTTACCATTTGCGTGGGGATTTAGAACTTACCTCCGTCGACGCTCCAACCTTGCAAAAGACATTCAAAACCAAATTAGAAAACTATATATATAACAAGCTCATTTTACTATTTATTTGCGCGTGTCAATTTGGTGGTTTTTGAGATCTGGGACCCACAGTGACCATTTTCAATGAGAGTACAGTCAAAACATCTGTTACGAGATCATGATCATGCCTCCAAGAGCAGGACATCAGCCTGGGAAGTCTTGGGTTAGTTCTTCTCAATTTATCGATTTTAAACCTAAAAGATAGAAATGTAGAAATCTGTCTTGGGGGGATTATTTTTTAAAATGTTAGTCTTAAATGAGTCTCTAGGGGGGGCGCCCATAGGGTAGGTTTTTATTTCATCTAAAATGATGTATTTTTGCATTTTTAAAGTGTTTTTAGGGTTTTCGAGCCGTTTGGCGATTTGGGATAGGACCGCCACCCTGCACAAGGCGGCGGTCATGGGACCGCTGCCCTATGAAGGCGGTGGTTACAAGACTGCCACCTTATAAGGTGGCGGTTACAGGACCACTGCCATACAAGGCGGCGGTTATGAAACCGTTGCTCTGCATAGGGTGGCGGTTTCGAACAGAATGCAAAAAGACATGTATTTCTTGATTGTTTTTACATTTTTAGCATTTTTATATGTTCCTGATGATTTTTCCAGTTGGATTATGTTACTAACTTACTCCTTTTCTGTGTTTTGGGTGGATGCAGAAGGAGGAGTATATCAGATGGAGCAGAGAGAGGGAGTGTGATTGGCTCCCGACAGTGTTGGATGCATTGACCCAGGCTGAGAGAGATACTTTGCAGCGGGCTGGCATCTTGCGGATCTCTCGGGTTCCTCACGTTGCTCCTTCCAGTCACATACTATGTGACTTATTCTCATATTGGGATGCCGACCGGAATACCTTCCGGTTACCAGGTGCTAAGGGTGAGTGGACTATCACCCTTGAGGATGTCTACCGCATATTGGGGGTCCCGATTCTTGGGAGGCGACTGTCTCTTAAGACAACAGTATCCAGATCTCAGATGGTCCAGTGGGCCACATATATGGGAGATGTCATTGTTTCCATGGGGTCGAAGAAGGGGGTGAAGGTTCACTCCATTGTTGAGTCAGATATTCCTGTGCTCTGCAAGGCCATTATGGGCATCCTTGCCTTGCGGTTGATTGGGGACAAGGGAGGGGATACTCTTTTATACTGCTGGGCTCCTATTATCACACAGATTGAGGTGCATGGCCATGTTTACGCTTGGGGAGTAGACATTCTTGGGACCACCTATCATGATTTGTATAGGGTGGTCAGATTACAGGGGCAGTCATTGAGCCACCCTACTCTAGTCATGAGTTGGGTGTATGAGCACATCATTCCTTACGGGAGAGGTGTATAGGTAGAGGATCCTGGGGATGTCAGGGAAGTGAGGTGGACAGGGATGACCATTCTTAGGGTGCCACACCAGCCAGTGGCTTCTTTGACTACTGCAGACATGGAGGCTACTCCTTATCAGGCTATGGCAGGGTTATGGGGAGAGGAGACACTTACATTGATTGCTTGCCACACTACCAGCCAGTTGATAGACAGGACGGGGAAGTTGGAGATCCACCCCTTTGATAGAGTACCACAACAGTTTGGCCTCCCTTATATTGATATGTTTCCTCCAGTGGGGCCAGTATATAGATCTGTTCACGAGGCTAGGGGAGGTCCTAGAGGCCGAGGTTGGACTATGATCACTTTTGGCATTCCCATTGTAGCTAGGAGGGTGGTTCGTGCCCGAGGGGTAGCTAGTGCTCCTTGAGCACCTTTACTTCAGATTGGCACCGGTCCTGCTCATAGTGGAGATGAGCCCATTGACGTGGACTCCGAGTCTGAGGAGTTCACTGGGGGGGAGACAGAGGAGGAGATGGAGGAGGGCGAGACCGGAGCTGGCGGGACAAGTGAGGAGGATGACAGTGATCCTGAGTGGCATGACACTCAGGATATCTTGCGGGCCGAGAGGGTGGAGGAGAGCGCAGAGAAGGTGACCCTGATTTCAGAGGAGTTTCCTTCTCAGGATTTAGGGGGAGATGACGAGTCCGTGGCAGCTCTTCACTTTGTTCTAGATGTGGGAGAGGCACGACAGTTGGTGGTAGCATCAGTAGCAAGCGCAAATCCTAGAGATCCCACCTAGAGGCCTGGAGATCCGAGTGAGTTACTACTCTTTTCTTGATTTTGTTTTAGTTAGAATTGTTTAGTTGATGTTTCCCTTTTGTTGTTTTGTTTATTTTTGGTCTTATTTTGGACAACTTTCTAACTTGTTTTATTTCTCCTTTTTTATTTGCAGCGACTACTAAGGGATGGCGAGATTTGATTTTCTAGGTGTGCGCAGACACTCTACTGCTCCCTTTGGAGGGTACTCGGGCCAAGCTGACTGAGGATGTTGGAGAGCCCTCAGCAGCTGGCCGACATACTGATGTCTTTTCCCCTGTCTGGAAGGTGACAAATATCATTACCTCCCTTCGCACTGAGCTGGCTGGATATAGGACTGCTGAGTGCTTGATGAGGAGGAGTCACTCTCATAGTGAGACCATATCTGCTGGATATGATTGTGAACCCTCAGTTCATTCAGATCGTCATCGCAGTAGGAGTCCTAGATGAGGTCGTGCACCTTCTGAGGGATCTCATAGGGATTGAGAGATCATGGTCCTTTTTTTTTGTAGTGATCTTTGGTCAGATATTTATATGAGTATTTTTGTATTTTCCGGGCTCATTGAGCATTTTGACCATGCCTTAGTGCATGATGGCATTGTAAATAAAACACCATTTATATATACATCTCTTTTTGGATCTAGATCTTCTTGTGTCCAGAATTTTGTGATTCGTTTCCCATGTGTACACTAGATGTTTTTAGAGTATTTGTTTTTATATGCTTCTCAGAATGTATGCAATGGATGACAAATGATAACAAATACTAAACAAAATTATTTACTTTATTTTGCTTTTGTAGTGCTGATATGTGATGATGTAGAACATTTTGTAGTACTGAACTTTTGGCCTCTTTGGGAAATGTTTGTTGTTTCTTCTTATGTTGGCAAAATGTGATGAATGTATAGAGATAAAGAGATGAACTTGCCCCATTCCCAAACTCCACGCAACTAGTAAGATGCGAGGGCTCAACACATAGAGTTGGGAAGGGCACAAATTGCATATGAGTTTGACTGAATGGAATGATGAGAGATAGACAAACTAGTGAATAGAAACCAAACTTAGACCTACACACTTACCCTAATTAAAACTACCACCAAGCTTAGGAAGTAACTTACTTTCCAGTTCATCTAGACATAGATCTATAAATGGCAACCTGGTTGACAAAATCTGGTTTTGAGGATTTGATCTCTTTAGAATTTGGACACTTATTTTCACTTAATATAATTTGATTTGTATTTCTAAAATACCAAGATTTGTTAATTTGTGTGAATGGACCCCCCACACCCTGCCCCATGCCACTAGTAAGAAGCATGGGTTTGTCACCAAAGGTAGGATATAGGTGAGTAAGGGCACTTCTTTCCTTTCCCAACCTCGCACCACCAGTAAGAGATGCGAGCTTATCACTGAAGGTTGGTGGGGTAAAGAAGTGTGTAAAATAAAATATTTTGTTTGCTTGGTATTTTTTATTCTATTTGATTTTGACACTTCTGATCTGTGATTTTGGGATATCCTTGTTTCAAAGAGACATAAGAGGGATAGATGTGACACCAAGAAGCTTCTAGAACAGACCGTAGGTAAGAACAACTTCACCTAGTAGAAAGAAAGAGCAAAACCAAGTATGCAGGCCTTGGTATGGTTTTCGTCAACATTTGTTCTGTCAAACTTGATGAAAAGATTTTGAAACTACTTGATGATGTTTGAAGAGGTGTGATTTGAATGCTTTTGCCAATATTTTTAGAAATTTATAATAGATTGCTTAAGAGTAAGTTCCTTGACTACAATTTTATGAAATGAGTGGACAAAATGAAACAACTAAGTGACTAATGTAATGTAGGTAGATATAATATACAAATGGTGACACTGACGTCTCATGCGTAAAACCATTTAAGATGCAAGGAATTGACTGTTTCATTGAACTCCTTACCTTCTAATGTACACAAGAGATACACACCATTTATGTAGTCTTTCATGACTCGGTATGGGCCTAACCACTTGGGCTGGAATTTCCTTCGTTTGCCAGTTTTTTTATCAATCTGGCTGTCTAGTCTTAGAACTAGATCTCCCTCTTATATTTCTCACTCATAGAATTTTTTGTTATATTGCCGGCACATCCAGTCAGCATAGGGTTTGTGTCATTTTTCAGCATTTAGCCTAGCCTCATCAAGGATTTCTAGTTGAGAGAGGTGTGCCTCTCTATAGGCATCTTCTCCCAGAATCCCTTGTAATGAGATGCAGAGACTAGGTATTTCGACCTCAAGTGGGAGAACTGCTTCTGCCCCAAATACTAATGAGAATGGGGTTACTCCTATTCAGTGTTCTTATTGAGGTTCGATGGGCCCACAAGGATGGATATAATTTTAAATGCCAATCTTGTTTGTTCTCCTTAACTGTTTTGAGGAGAATATATTTTAATGTTTTGTTCGTTGCTTCAGCTTGTCCATTGGCTTGAGGATAGTAAAGAGAGGTTATATGATGGTTTATTTTGAATTTTCTGCATAGCTCACGAACCTCATCATTCTTAAAGGATGTACCATTATCTAAGATAATGACTTGTGGGACACTGTTCCTATAAATTATTTGGTTCATATTGAACTTGGTGATTACCGAACCTGGTATGGTGGTGAGAGGCATGGCCTCTACCCATTTGGTAAAATATTTTGTGGCCGTAATTATAAAGTTATGGCCATCTGTCGATGAGGGAGAGAATTTCCCTATCAAATCTAGACCCCATGTGGAGAAATGCCATGGGGTTGCTATTGGTTGCAGAGATTGTGCTAGCATGTGAATCACATGGGACAATTTTTGGCATTTGTGGCACTTACGTACAAACTCTACTGCATCATGTTCAAGAGTGGGCCAAATATATCCCATCCGATGTATTTTGTGAGTAGTGGCGTGACCACCGAAGTGACCTCCACATATCCCACTATGGGATTCATAAATAATCTTCTTGGATTCTTCTATGTCAATGCATCTTAGAAGCATGCCATCAAAGGCTTTACGATAGAGTACTTGTTCTAAAATAATGTATTTAGCAGCGATAATGTGTAACCACCTTCTTTGTTGTGATGTGGCACCTTCTGGGTATGTATGGTCCATTATAAAATTGATGATGTCAATATACCAGGGACATGTAGATATGGGGGGCCTAGTTTTGACCAAATATATACACTCATTGGGAAATTCCAAATTTACCAAATCGCCTCCATCTAATGGATTGTCAGCTAACCAGTCTATAATGATTTGTCCCTTAACAAATTTCTGGTTAACAAATGTTAATTCAAATTCACCCATTAAGGTTATGAAACTTCCATCCTTTTTGATAAATACAATGCAGAATGAGGAATGCTCGTATATGCATCTATCTTTACAATCTAAGTTTCTTGATTTACCATGTAGTGTCGTAGAATGTTTTTTTTATAAAGACTATGGCAAGGCATAACTAGTCATCTTCTTGTGTATTACATAGTCATAATCCAGCAGATTTGGCTATGAGAGAGACTGGCACATCTCATTTTTCTAGTCAATGAGCCATAGCATGTAGGCTAGTGAGAACAGTAGCCCAATTACATAGATCAAAGGATGATCTAGTCTATTAGCGTGGGTAGACAACTAGAAGAATTTAACCAATTCTCCTAATACATTATTAAATCCAATCAATGTTATAATCTTTCACACACATAAGATGGGTGATTGGATGAATAGAATAAAGGTAAATCTAGAATGTACCTTCGGATTACATGAGCTTCCTAAGGTAAATATCTATACAAAGTGTACTGAGATGGACATTTCAGAGATGGGAACCCAAATTTTGGCTGGATCAACAGTATATACCCTCATCGAGGATATAATGTCTAGAATTTGCCTCCTCGCCTCCACCAAATACGGATTTCTCTGTGTAACCATGTGACTGCAATGATTCAATCCCTTAACAGGATTTACATGGTTTACAAATGGTTAATCAAACACTTCTTGACCATTGGCCAACAAGTTATGAAACGTCCAACAATTTTTAGATAGAGACCCTTGCATGAGGAATGTTGTAAATTATCTGTCTTTACAATGACCCTTGTTTCTTGATTTAAGATATAATGTCATAAACATTTTGTTGCAAATACTATGGTAAGGCATTCTCTCTCTAGGCCTGTGTATAACATGTTTCATAATCGAGCAACATTCAGCTAATGAAATAGACTGCACATTCTCATTTATATGTTTGATCTTCTTGAGCCAACATGTGGAGCTAGCTAAGACATCAGTAGCCCATGAGTATAGATCAAAGGATGATCTGGTAACATGGGAGCAATTACCTATGGTTTGAATCCCACAAAAAGAAGTGTTTAACCACTGTCTAAGGCCCGTGGGGCATTAAACATCTATCCAATCAATGCTATAATATTTCTTTAATAAATTGTTGATTGGATGAATAGAAAAACTTAATCTGGGATGAACCTTGATTGCACAGAGTTTCCAAAGAAATGATCTAATACCAGACTCGTCTAATGTGTAATCATTTCAAGAATAGCCCAAATTTTTGCTGGATCAACATCAATCCCTTGTGAGGATATAATGTAACCCAGAAGCTTACCTCCATGTTTGAAACCAAAGACTCAGTTGCATTTCTCTGGGTTCAATGTGACACCATATTCAATCAGTGAGAGGATCAGAGTACTTCATGGGTGATCACAATGCTTCTTGGCCTTGGCCAACAAAAACCACATAGGATTCCATAATTTTATGGATAAGATCGTGGAATATGTATGTCATTTCCCATTGGTATGTAGCGCCAATGTTCTTAAGACCGAACAACATGACAGGGTTCAATAAGTTCCCCAGGGAGTTATAAACGTGGTTTTGGATTGATCCTGTTTAGATATTTTAATATGATTATACCTGAGAACCCATCCATGAGGGACAACAGTTCAAATTCAGTTGTTGCATCACCAATAATGTCCATAGATGGTAACGGGAAGTCATATTTGGGACAAGCTTTGTTAATATCTCGAAAGTCTATGCAAATGTGTATCTTCCCATTATTTTTGAGAACTGGGAAAATATTAGATACCCATTTTGAATAGTTAACTAGTTTGATGAATCCCACTTGGAGAAGTTTCATTACTTCTTCTTTCACCATGAGAGTCACTTTCAGCTTCATTGGTCTTGACATTTGTTCAATTGGCTTTTCATCTGGTTTAGTGACAAGATTATGTAGTGTGATATGTGGTGCAATTCTTGTCATTTCTTTGTAGTTAAATAGGAAAGCTTTTTGATGCTCTTTAAGGATTTGGGTGTGTATTTCTATCTCCTCTGGGGTTAATGAGGATCCCAATTTCAAAAATTTTGGTTCTTCCTCCTTTCCAAGGTTTATGTCAATTTTTTCTACAATTAAAGAAGCGTTTCCTTCTTCAAATTCATAGCGGGGCCGGAGGTAGTTCCAAACTTTCTCCATTCTCTACCTCATAGATATCAAGATCCTTTTGTGGAGGAGACTCTACCATGGGATTTCCAAAATAGGAAGAGGAATGTGGTATTAGGGAAAGATCTACTATGTGGTGAGCAAGATGTAACTCTGCATAGGCATTTAGATATTCGAGAGTGACTCTATCACTATCAAAGTGATCCAGGATAGAAAAATCATTCTCAACTTCTGTTATGAGTCAGGAGTGGGTTTGTTAGTATTTTATGCACTAATGGTTTAGTACAAAGTGATACCATGAAACTTGTATCTTCCAACTCATTATTTGGAGTGAAACGAGAAGCTGAGGTTGTTATTGAATCTGCGATAAGGTTCTATGCTCTCGTGGGATTGCTTCAATTGATATGAAGTTGAATCCTTTGCTTAGATCTAATACCGTTGTTTTGTAGAGTTGTAAATGTTCAGCTCTAGTCTCATATACCTCAAAGACTTGGTTTGCAACTAGTTGTGAGTCTCCTAGTACTCTAATGTTATCGACACCCATTATTTTGGCTAGGATGAGGCCAAGGAGGAGGGCTTCGTATTCAGCCATGTTGTTTGTACACTCAAAGGTTAATTTAAAATCAAAAGGTAGGATCTTTCCCTTGGGAGAAGTAAAGATCACACCTACCCTAGCTCCAAAGCGACATCTAGCTCCATCAAAATGGAGGGTCCAATACTTTCTTAGAATAATGGATGTTGGGATATTTTTCATGTCTATTTCTCCTACCTTGGTTACTTATATCATATAAACTTTGTCTGATGCAAGAGAACCAATTACTAGGGTGTATCCCATACCCATAGAATCAAATAGTAGGAGAATGGGCAGATCTTTCTCTAGCAACTCGACAATTTTTATGGTAGTCCCTAATGACACCATTTCTATGACATTAGCCTCATTTTTGAGTGTTGGAATGCCCTCGACTAGATTTGTAATTTCCAATTCTATGGTAGGTATCAACTTCTCTTCTGGTTTTGAATTAATTGGTTTGCTAAGTTGATTCGTTGGGAGTTCAAACTCGGAGTGAATGCCTGGTCTTTTCTTCAAGTCAGCTAGGTGTATATCGAATGGTTTCGGGTCACCTTATGCCACAAATATTTTCCCTAAGTGCAAACATATTATTTCCTGTAATAACGTGGAAGTGATTGCCTTCATGCGGTGTATCCATGGTTGAATGAGGGTCATATTATAGTTGGTTTCCCTATCTATAATATAAAATTTGGTGAGGATTGTCTTGGGTCCTAAGGTGACTGGTAAAACTATGGTTCCAATTAAAGTGGCTTTGAGGCTATCATAACCTCTTAGCGTATTTCTTGTTGTGGAACAATTTGTTTCTCCATATCCTAGCTTTTGAAGGAAAGTGAAGGGGACTATGTTAACTGCTGCCCCATCATCAATCATTGTGCATTTAACATAATTATTGTAGACCCATACTTGTAAATGTAAAGTTGGGTCACCTCTTCACACAATTTCAGTGTTTGTTGGCATTTTGCTTATATCAAATATAAACTCAGTATCCCTATCTGGCTGCCCTGGAGGGTAGACGTCAAAGTCTACATGGTTTACTTGCATTTCCGAAGGAGGAGTAATGTTAATTAAATGACCAAGGCCTAATGCTTCTAAGAGAGCAGCCCTATGGGTGGGAGAGTTCTTTAAAAAATCCAAGAAGGAAATATGAGAGAAGGTCTTTGTTAAGTCATTAATTAAATCATAAGCACCTATGGGTTTTACCAATGTTTGTTGAATGTTGTCTAGTTCTAATGGATAACTTGGAACTGGTTGAGAAGAATAATCCCATGTTCTTGTTATGGTTTCTATGGGTAGCTTAGTGTCTAACTCTACTAGACCAACTATCTTGGTTTGCGGTCAAGTTCCCAATTAGGGTGCGACTGGTGGACTTAATGAAGTTGAAGGCTTCATGATTGTTATTTCCTACCATAACACCCTTATTCATTCTGCTTGGATCTAACCTATTATTGTTAGAATGATTTGGGAGTGGATCATTAAAGATCTTGAGGGGTGCATTTTGAGGGGAAACTACCCCTATGTAAGTGTTTGGCATGGGTACTACAAAATTTTCTAAGAACATATCTATAAAGAGTTGTCTTTGGTCTTCTGGAAAATGTTGCATGAATTTATTGTAGTCATGACAAGTCCTAGTATCATGGCCTTGAATCTTGTGGAAACCACAATACAAATTGGGATTATAATTTTGAGGTTGTTGATTTGAAACCTGTTGTGGCCCAAAATTTTGATAAGGTTGCTGGTTGTTAGAGTTAAAATTTTGAGGTTGTTGCCTTTGGTTTTGACTCTGATATCTAGTTGGGTTTCGATTTGGACCTTGTGTTTGGATTTTCCATTGTTTTTGTTGTTGTGGTGGTCATGGTGGATGATTAAAATCCACTGCATTGATTATTGGAGTAAAATTGTTATTTCACTGATTGTTAACGGGTGGTGAAATGTTTACAACGTTTTCTCTTTTAACTTGGTCTGTTACTCCATCTGTTGTAACCCCGCGGTTTTTGTTAAGGATTTTGGGTCCTTGATTGGTATTCCCGTTGTTAGGATAGGTCGTAGTGTTTTGATTGGGAGTGATTAATTTCCCATTTGTTCCATATGTCTTACGACCACTATCTATTGTTGCTTGATCTATTCGGAGAGCACTCTCGAGTACTTCATCATAAGTTCTTAGTGGGAACTTCTGGACTTCTTCCTTTATCTCTCTATTAAGGGAATGAAGGAATAAATCACATAGTTCCATCTGATCCATGTTTGGAGCACTTGCTGATGAGTAGAGAACCATACACCATCTTTGAATAAAATGAGTAGTGGATTCATTATGCTCTTGTTTAATATGCAAGAATTCCCTAAAACCTGTTCTTAACAATTTGTTCATGTCAAAATCTTTAATAAACTCTAACATGATTTGTTTAAATGAGTGTATTGAGGTTTCAGGTATTCTATAGTACCAATCAAGGGAAATACCCTCTAAGGTTTTAGGGAATTTATTAGCAACAACCCCATCCCAAGGGAGTAATTCTTGTATGGTCGTGGCATAGGCCTTGATTTGTGCATTTGGATCTCCCTCCCCTTTGTATTTGGGTAAATCAGGAAGAGGTCTTGGAAGCATGACACTTCATATGGTGAAGTCTAGGGGCTCTTTCAAATATTTTGAGTAAGTCCCTATTACATAGGCTTTGACCATTGATGGTGCCTGTTGAGGGGGTGGGGGTGGAATGGGTTGTTGATATGGCATAGCATATGTATTTGTAGTGACATAAGGGAATCCTTGTGGTTGAGTGAACATCCTGGGAGAGGAGAACATGTCTCCCTGTGGTGATTTTGAATAAACTTTTAAGTAGGGAGGAGCATTTTCTATGTATGGGTTGTTTGGTGCTAACCGGGAGGTATCATATTTTCAACTGGAGCGGAATTTGAAAATGTGGTTCTAGTTGGTGTTTACTATGGATAGTTATATGAATGTTGAGGAGGCATGCCTAACGTGCATGTTCCTATAAGGAGGTCAACTTGGCTGGGATGATGTGGAGGGTTGGGGATTCCTGCTTTCCCAAAATATGAATTTTGATTTGCTTGAGCAAGTTCCAATCCTCTAACTTTCTCAACTAAGGCTGAGATGACCTCGATTGGTGAAGACAAAGTGTTTTTCCTTAATGGTGTTTTTTGTACACCTTGAGGTTATAAAGGGGTATGATACCCTGTTATGAATTGATCATTACCCTGCCAAGCTTCACCGAGAGTATTTCCCATAGGTGGAGGAATGGGGGTGTTTTCTTGGAGTAGGGTATCGGGTTGTGTTTGCAAACTCCCTATAGGTGGGTACATGTTTTGGAAGCATTGTTAGCTTCTAGCATAGCACACTAAATACTCCTCATCCAAAAGTGGGAGTGGATCTGACTGTCTACTGATTTGTGGTCTGAACAAAACCCGAGGAGATGAAATGGATTCTCTAGTAAACGTCATATTGTTAGAGCCTGAGGGCTCTGGTTGTTGTGTTTGTGCAAGCTGATCCAACTCCTCAATTCGGAATGAAGAACTAGAGCTAGTTCTTTGAGGGGGAGTTTGTGATGACAAGTAATTACTTGAATAGTTGTCAGCCCATGCAGAAAGCGAGGGTGACGGTTGTCTATTTGTTTGACCATAATTTTCTTCGAGACCTGAGAGAGGTCTACCATATGCATCATATCCTGACATATTCGGGGGGTATATGAATACCCATAGAATAATGGGAAAGAGTGAAGGTGAATAAAATGAAATGAAAGAAATGAAAATAAAAGAGGGAACAATTGTTTGTTTCACGTTGGGTTCACCAATTTTGTACGATAGAAAAGTGACATGCGAGCATGAGAATCTACAAGCAACTCTTCTTCGTACCCAACCTCCCGAGGTCGTGTCGAGACAGCCGGTGAGAATGGAATATATATGGATACAGAAAAACTAGTTGGGTAATCTTATATCCTCGACACACAATAATGGAATCTATGAATCTAAGGTAAAAGAAGGCCCTCCTAACCTGAATTGGTGTAATGGATCATTCAGATATAATAGCTGCTCGGAGGCTCCAATCAATGTCAAGCTCTGTCGAGATCCTATTTATTGGCTGTTGGATACGTGGAAAGTGACCTGTAGGTGCTTCGTGTATATTTCTAGACAAGGTCATGAAAATGGTGATGAGAGGTGTAGTGGATCCTCTAGAGTTTTATGGATGATTCTCTAGTCTAGTCCAGAAATCCCTAGCCTGATTGGCTGCTACGTTTAATATGGAGAATTGTGTAATGATGTCTGGTGGAAGTGGTGAGGATCTAAATATTAGTGTGTGTAAACCAGCGTCAATGTCTGATTGATTGGTAGGCCCGTTGGGTTATGGGACCTGTGGATCACAACCGTAAGTTCGTGGTTGTGGCGGACCTCCTATGGTCATATGAGGAGTCAATCTCTTCTCCTGACTATCCAATAGTTGTAAGCTTTTTCAGCCTCTATGTTTAGAACTAGAAGTTGTGTAATTTTCTCAGAATACCTTACAGGTGTTCTGGCAACTTGAATATGTAAGCTAGTATCTATGTCGATGAGGAGGTCTCCTGCATTGGGCTGTGGAACTAAAGGATCGCAACCAAATATTTGTTCTCTTTCGAGTCCTTGTACAGTCATGTGGATATCCTATCAAGGCAGTCTATAGTTAGGGTGATTTGACCAAAATGTGTATGCCTTGTCATCCTCAATATTTAACTCTCTCAATTGTTCACTAACTGCTCATAGGTTTACTGTTGTTCGAAAAACCTGGATCCTAAGGTCTTGATCTATATCAGCTAGTGTTGTGGGGAGATTTGGTTGAGGCACTATCGGTTCAAATATGTATTCTCTGGGCTCTCTAGGTCCCATGATTGTCATGCAAAGATGATTCAATTTTAACTGAAACAAATAAACTAATTATGAAAGATGTATCTACACTATGCATATATTCTTTTATTTTTTATTTTTGATGAAGTATTTTAACGAAATTAAAAGAACAACTATTCTAATATATTCAAAAAATGGACAATTAATCTAATAACAGAATCAAAACAAGCAAAGTTAGCCTGGTGTAGCTATTTGCCTGTGTAGTTGTGGGTTTATCCTAAATATCTAAATAACTAACTAATTTTAATCGAAAGACTCTCAATCCTACCTCAGAAGTGAGGAATGAATCATAGTTTCTCAGAAACTATCATTCCCCACAGCTTCCCTGGCAATATCGAAAGTGAGCTTTAACTGAAATGAAATAATTTACTACTCTATTTGATATATTGTAATTAGAACTTTGATAGCTCAAACCTGGAGTTTACAGAATAGTGGTAAATCTAGTGTGTGTGTGACTTTGTCCCCTCAGTGTGATCTCCTTGTTCCTTCATGTTCTCATGAATTCAGAAAGTGTATATATGATAGCGTCAGCAGAAGAAGATACTCGAACAATGGCAGCTTTGGATATAGACCGAATACAATGCAAGTAAGAGAGGGATAGTGCAAGTGAACAGAGCTTGACTATGTAATTCCTAGCAGGATTTATTGTGGGAATACAACACAAATACACCGAGAATTCTAGGAACTATCCTTTGTGACTAAACAAAACTTGCAACTCTAAATGGATTCTATTCTAAAATGAAACTACCTTGTTCTAAACTGATTATATGGAACAACAATGAAGTAAGATGAAACAAGAAGATCAAATGATCTCTAAACAGTAAAGGAAGACTGATAATTGATGCAAAACATGAAACTATTGGAACTCTAAGCAAGAACTTCAAACAAACTAAATATTTAAACAAAGAAGGAGAGGGGCCTTTTGTTTGAAAACAAGTTGGCTATTTATAGCAATTGCATTTACCAGAGGGTAACTCCCAATTGATCTCTTTTACTATAAACAAAGGGAAAACACTATTTACTGGGCAGCCAAAACATAAATGCAAGCCAAAGTGGTTGAAGAATGTAGGTGAAAGTTGAATTTTTATGTTTGACGCATTTTTCAGAGCATTTTGGAAAACGCGCACAAGACCGTAACCCTACACAGGCAGCAGTTATAGGACCGCCACCCTGTCCTAGGCGGCGGTCATGGGACTGCCACCTAGGCAGGGTGGCGGTCCTATCACTTAAGACCAAAATGCAAAGAAAAAGGGGGCAGAGGATAGAATGAAGCACACGGAGCTTGGATAAAGCATTTGGGATGCAAACATACACTTGGCGAGCCTTTTTCTGGATTCCGAACACCTTGTGAAGAGACCTGAATCATCATTGGGGTTTCCGTAACCTCTTTCTGGTAGTACAGTACCTACATTTTTGGGTCAACCATCCCAAATCTTCTAGGCTATATTGGTTCAACAACGTCTCTTAAGTTCCTTGAGAGTAAAAATGTAGGAAAAGTTGATGGTAAATAACTCGCAAACTATGATACCTGATAATGTATCATGTTGTTATCCTGTAAAATTGACAAGGGCAATTTTACAAGTAACCATACCAAAATTTCCATTTTGGTCCCCCGTCGAGGTCCCTTAATGTTCGGAATGGCATAAAATCCCTTTTTGAAAAATCTAGTTTTTTGAACTTGGTCATTTTCAACCTTTAGGGTTGGGCGCAGTTTTCATTCGCGTTACATCAACCAAAATTGCGTCCCTCTATTCCTTTGGCACACTATTGGGAGTGTCAACACTCTCAATGTTGCGACTCTCAATTTTACGCCTCTCTAAAGTGCACTTTAGACGTTGAAAACATAGTGTTGACACCCCCAAAGCCGCGTCATTGCGCAAATCTCGTCGTTTCGACATCCACTTAAGTGCGCCATAGAAAAAGTTGGTTGCGCATTTATTGACTTTTTGCTATATAGAGGCGCGTCCAACCTGTCATTTTCATAATTCAAAAAAAGTGAAAAATTTATTCCTTTGTACTTGCCAGCATTCCTGTCAGCCCCGCATGTTGCCATTTGTCACGTTCGTGGTCCCCACATCATCTCCTTTATCG
Source organism: Taxus chinensis (assembly GCA_019776745.2). Taxonomy (NCBI): domain Eukaryota; kingdom Viridiplantae; phylum Streptophyta; class Pinopsida; order Cupressales; family Taxaceae; genus Taxus; species Taxus chinensis. Next base: position 132,970,096 of record CM034156.1, read on the forward strand.
TTATATATTCCTGGTAAGTGGCCCTTGCTCTTCTTGTGGATTTTTTGTAGTTTTTATGTTGAGCTAGGTGATTAGGGTTAAATGATGAAGAAAATGAATCTAGAAGAAAGGGATAGCCCCATTTGTGAACCCAACAACTCAAACTCATTTTTCCTTTTTTTCTGCTTTGCTAAGTTTTCCCTCGTAGACATCAAAATCTGAACCAAAAGAGTGAAAATCATAATTTTTTTGCAAAACCACTCTTTTTCCTTTGGCGCAAGCTTCATTCTTGTTACATCAAACATAGTCGTGCCACAGGTGCACTACCCCTACATGCGGCATAAGCCTTCTCCACGCCTTATAAACATTGCAAAATTCCCTAGGCGTAAGCACTGGCACCAAAGCAACTACAACGACACTGTGTGTTGTGCAAACCTTTCTTGCGCCACACAAACTAAACCACTTGGCACACCTCACTCTAATGTAGCATCCACCACATCTGCACCAATGGTGCATCCTAGGACTCTGTTACACCAACCATATCTGCACCCTACTAAAATACTTCCAATGGCGCAAGCACACATCCCTTGACACCAACATCTAAATGTTGTGTGTAACCTTTCCACGCCCTGCGCCCCTTTTGGCGTTGTTTTCTCCCATGCAACACTTTCCCAAAGTGCACCTTGCTTTTCTAAGTCCCTGTAGCCTATAGTAAAGTTGTGCCTTGCGCCCAGAGGCTCATAAATTGCTAACTTTTCATTCTGTAAGCTTTGATGGACGACTTAACAGCTAACATGGCTTTTCTGCGATGGACTTCCCTGATTCTTCTTGCAAATCAACAGCTGAACCCAAATTCACACATGTCTTCATCGAGTAAAAAGCCAACCAAGTCTAAGGGTAAAGTTAGGCTAACAGAAGAAGAAATGAAATATAAATACTAGAGGGCCATGATGCTTGAATCTCTTGTAGAGTGTGATCTCGATATCAGAGATTCAGAACTCGGGCACATTGACATGGAGGACTTCTGGGCTAGAACCAAGAAGGTCATAGGTAGCCCGTGGATGGATAAATTGGTCGACAGTGGTTTGCACTTTGCTGCAGGGATCCCAGTGAGCGCAATCAACAATGAGTTCATGATGTTGGTGGGCCGTTGTTACAATAAGGACACAAGATGTGTCGAAAATGAGAAGGGCGAGGTAATAATCAACCTCATGGCCTGACATTTTGAGATCATGTTGGGTATCCCTCACCACCGACATTTTATAGCAGTAAGCCAGGAGGACTGCATGAAGACATGGACTGAAAACGAAGACAAATGTATGCAGCTGATGAATGAGGTGTACCTCAAAAATAAGAATGTGACAAGCAGGTGGCCATAAGTCATTCATTGCAGTGACTTTTCAGAGGAGCTGAGTGACACCATCACCTTCCTGGGCAGGGTTTTTGGGCTCCTCGATGACCATTACTTTCACAAGTGGATGCTCAGGTATTTAGAAACAATGAGTAAAAATGTTCTTGATCAAGGTTTTGAATGGGGAGAGATTATCAGCAGCACAATCTCGGAGCAGCTTCAACAACTTTCAACAACTGGGAAGTTCTATATGAACTCCTATGTGGTATATGTTGCTGCCTCAGAGAGGGACTACCCAAGATTGAATCGGTATGGGGTATGGCCCCAAGTCAAAATATACAAATACTATCTAGAGTTAAGACTGGTAATCAGATCTCCTCACACCAGCAGTTTGCTGATGACACTCTGCTTCTCCTGATGGCCTCTATCATTGAGGCAAAGGCTATCAAAACTGTCCTTAGATTTTATGAGGAAGCCTTGGGACAAAAAGTTAATTTTGACAAAAGCTCTATTTGTTTCTTCAATACTCCTTTGGAAAGGCAAAGAAAGATTGCTAATATTCTAGGATGCACTATTAATTCTCTACTAGCTACTTACTTAGGTTTACCTTTAAGTACTGGCAATATTTCTGTGGAGGTATGGAATGATCTTATTAAGAGATTTCAAAGAAAGTTGGCTGTCTGGAAAGGAGCTGTTCTTTCAAGTGCAGGCAAGTGCCTTTTGGTTAAAAGCACGCTCCAAAACTTGCCTATTTACATCACGTCAATGTTCAGCATGCCTACAGTAGTGATGAATAGTATTGAGAAGATTCAAAAGCACTTTTTATGGCACGGTACTGAGGACAGATTCAGATATCATCTTGTGGCTTGGGAGCAGGTATGTAAACCTAAGAGACTTGGGGGGTTAGACATCAAAGATATCAAACATATGAGTACTGCCCTTATTGCAAAATTAGGATGGAGGCTTATAAAAGAGCACAGACCTTGGACAGAGTTGGTTAAGATCAAATATCTTTCAAACCAAAACAAGATTTCCTTCATATATGATCAGTCTCTTCCGAGTGGTTCTATTTTCTGAAACAACCTTCTTCACAGCAGACACATTCTCTCTCAGGGGTGTAGCTGGAAGCTTGGAGATGGACAAAACATAAACTTTTGGACTGATAAGTGGACTGATTCTAACTGGATTTCTGCTTATGATCACATTAAAGACAACTTAATTACAAAGCATGGGCACAAAATCCAGGGGTACATTGAGAGAGATGGAAACAAAAGAAAATGGAAGCAGCTAAAAGTGGAGAATGATAGTATACAGGCTGATATTTCATCTTTACAGAATCAACTTTCTCTAATCCATATAAGTAATCAAAATCTTAAGGATGAACTCATCTGGAAAGATTCTTTTGATGGGGAATACTCTATTAAATCAGGATATAATTCTTTCTTTGTATCCATGAAAAGTGAAATTAAGTGGCACAAGCTGTGGATGCCAGAGTTAACCCCTAGAGTGAACTTCTTTTGGTGGCTAATTATTAACGGCAAGATCCTAACTAATGACAACCTCATTAAAAAGGGATTCATCATGCCAAATAGATGTTGCATGTGTCAGAAAGAGGCAGAAGATATAAAGCATTTATTCCTCCATTGTGAGATTGCTTCCAAAATTTGGCAGCTTGTTTTTGCAAAATTTAATCTGAGATGGATTTTTCCCCTTACCTGTCTTTAGGCCTGGGAACAATGGGACTCTCCGTTTAAGCATTGTGTACTGAAAAGATTGTGGCAACTTGTTCTACCCCACACTATGTGGAGAGTTTGGAAGGCTCGTAATGATAACATTTTCAGAAACAATAGACATGCTTGTAACAAAGTCTACAAGGAAATTATCATTGCTGTGCAAGATAATATTGCTAGATTTATACCCCCTAAAAATAGGCTTTACTCGGAGAATGAAGAATACATCATGACTGATTGGAATATTGACATTGTTAATAGGAATAATAATGGTATTGATAGAAATGCAGTCCGATGGATTAATCCTCCCACTGATTGGCACAAGTTAAATTTTGATGGGGCCTCAAAAGGCAATCTGGGGGACTCTGGAGGAGGGGGAGTCATCAGAGATCAAAGAGGATGTTTTGTTGCTGCTTTTTCTGGGAGAATGGGCAGGTAGACTAATCATTATTCTGAAGCCTTGGCGGCTCTCTGGGGTATAAGACTTACCAGAGATTGTAATATTCTGAATATTATAATTGAAGGTGATTCTCTGAATATCATCAATCTTTTAAATAAAAAGCAACCCCCCAGCTGGTCTATCAGGGATTTTATTAGGGAAGCTATTGATATATGCAAGAGCTTTGAAAATATTCAAATCACCGACACCTATCGGGAAGGAAATAGGGTCGCTGACAGTTTGGCTAACCTCGGTGTTAATAATTCCTTTCAAACTTGGCTTAGGGGGGACGTTCTGCCCGCTCAAATCAATAAAGCCATAATCATTGATCTACATGGCAGTGAAAATCAACACTAACGACTGTAATTTGGACGCTAATGTGAGGATCCTCAAATACATTATGATGACATCACATAAGATATGGATGATTGATGCGATCTGTGCGGGATGGACTGTCATCATTTCTTGGCATAGGAGGAAAGCCGCGGAGTGGGGCAATAATGAAAAGTATGGCATAATAATTAAACCTTCTTTCATAGAAAGGAAAGATTCAAATACCAACATCAAAGCTCTGCCTGTCCCGCATAGTGGTAGCTTTTTTACCATTGAGAACAGGAAAAGGAGTAGAGGAAACATGGGGGGTCCGCCTTGCAAAACTGAACCGACCCACAATCCTGCGTGGAAAGAGAATACATAGCTTTGGAATTACCTGCAAACTAGGGGTCTATCTAATTTAATTGAAAGGATTCAAGGCTTCGACCAAGACATTTCTATCAGATTTTCCCAGGGATGGTAGAATAGGATTGTCAAATATAGTAACATGGAGATTGAAATCATAGAAGAGCTCATCGCCTAGATCATGGGCCTCAGCCTGGAGGGCACCAAATTCTTCAATAAGAAGGTGGACAGGGAGGTGGAGACCAAGAAATTTTTGGACGAGGGGGAGAATCTTGAATTCGTGACTGCTGGCATCAAGGTGGCGTCGATTCCTGAGCCTTTTGCTGAGCTTGCCAGGATGGTGGTTAGGTATGTAACTCTTGAAGGAATATTTGTGACTATACCTCAAAAACATTTGATATTTCTAAATCACTTTCCTCACTATTTGATAAACTCGCTGGAGAAATCAATTAGGGAAGTGCAAAGCCACTCTAGGGGCTGTCCCTTTGCACCAGGGACTTATCCTCCTGATCCATCACCACTATTCTAGCTACCCCCCCTGTGAATCCTACCCCACCTCCTTCCTCCATACCTCCACCTGCTCGCACCCGCTTCCACTCCCCCTATTGAAAAGAAAGATTGAAGCTGCTGCTTCCAGCAAGAAAAGCAAGAGCATCAAAGCTAAAATCCCTGCTTCCCAATGGGTCCTTAGGAGCCACAAAGACCTGGGCCTTTCTGAAAACCTCTTGCATATTAGTAAACCAGTGGAGGAGCCCAAGGAGGAGGAATTGATGGACAGAGTGGACAGATTAGAAAAGGAGATACAAGAGCTCAAAGGGACTATAAAAAATATGGAAAGAGGTAAGGGAAAAGGGTTTCTTCAAAGTGATGAGAAAGAAGGGGTTACTGCTGAAGTCTTCAAGAAGTTACAGTCCTTAGATGGCAGAATGGGGAATGCTAAAAGTCGCAATGACTGCATATTGTCTGCCCTCAAAAAGCATTTATAATTTCATCGAACAACATGTTCATAGTGTCTACAGTTTAAGTGGGGTTAATGAGGAAATTTGGGGCCCTAAAGAGAAAAGGGATATTGTAATTACTCAGGAGGATATGCAAGACTCCTCTTAGGCCACTGCTATTGCCTTCTTCATGTCACTGCAGGCTATCAAGACCAAGATTGATAGGGCTACCAAGTAACGGGTTGCTGTGATGCTATTTTTTGGCTGCGAAGTTGTTATCTAGGAGTTCTGGCACTGTTTTTTGGTAGAGTTCTATATGTTGTTTCTATTTTGGTTACTTTTTGATCTTTTCTGCTTCTTTTTGGATCATTGTACATTTGGATCCTTTCTTCACTTGTATTGTCATATTTGGCTGTTGAGCCCTCTTTGGTTGGCAGTTTTTCCCTTCTCTGGGTTGTTTCTCTCACCTTTACTATCTGGATTTTGAGCCCTTTTGTATACAGGGTATAGTCCCTTCAAAATTATTTTCCCTTAATAAAAAAAAAGACTGGAGAACAGCATAGCCCAATTCAGTAAAGTTAATGACGCTTTCTTCTATGACGTCATCTACCTCTCGAGGCCCAACATGACTCACGGTCAGATGACTAAAAGTGTGGTCACCACCACAGAGAAGTGGGGAGCGTTATTCACGTAGTTCCCCACTTTTACCTATCTCAGAGCTGTTAACTTCTTGGGGGAGCCCACCAAATTACCGAGGTATGCGGGACCCAAGCTGATCCTATTGGAGCTGTCTAGACAACTCATCACATACCATGAGAAGTGTTTAAAAAGGAAGAAGGGTGGAACTCCATTCCCCCTCACAGTGGGCAGGTACACCTGCACTTCACAGAGAAAAGCCCGAGAGATGTTTGCAGAGCTTGAATTGCTAAATTTGAAGCATAATTTCCCACCAAGGCCAACCTTTGATCCTCGTGATTTCCTTCCAAGGGCAAAGATCGATCCAATTCACATCCCTTAGATCAAATATATCTACATTGATCTATATCACGAAGTTGAGATCAAACAAAAGAATCACTCCCGCCTGGTCCTGACAGAGATCATTCAATATGGTGTGGCTATCATCCCAAAGGATTTCCAAGCAACTGATCAAGAAGTTGATCATGTTTATCTAGACACGGATGGGGACAGTTGGCCATTTTCTGAAATTGATAGAAATAAGGCCCCTCAAACTATTGAGGAAAGGGTAAGGGCACTCTACAATGCATCAAGCATTGGTGCAAGAAAAATGGTATCGTCTACCTAGGGGTAGACTTTACCATGTCTCCCTTGGGAATGCACCCACCAGGATGAAACACTTGCCTAAAGGCAAAGGAAAAGATATAGAAGGGGAGGCAAGCACTACCCAGAAAGAAGTCCCTGAGAGCCCTCCTTCCACCGCCGAGGAACAAGTTGTGGACTTAGTGTCCCCAAGAAGAGAAGAAGCGACAAGTGCTCCAACAGACACATCCACTCAAGAATGTTGTCACTGCTACAACTGGTGAGGTACCAATCTTTCCCCTCTCTCGCTCCTCCTTCCCCTCCTCATGTCACTCAACCAACCGCTCCTTTGGTTGTGTCTTCTCCCCCATCTTCTACCGTTCCCCTTTCCCCTTCCTCCATCTTCTCTTCCCTCGCGGATTTGTCCCCCAACATTTCTTCCCTCATCTCACAGATCCCTTCCACCCCGTGGTTCCCTCTCTTGTAGCAACTCCTAACCCTGTGAGTGTTGGAGTGTTGGCCTCTTTCTCAATGCCGCCACCAAGTGTCTCGACACATTTCCCCGTATCCACTGTAGTTGGTCCTTCTTCCACCCCCGTTTCCTCCTCTTCCTCTGGTCCCACTCCCTTAAGTCCAGAATGGATCTACGAACACCTAAGCTAGCACAAGAGGAAATTCCCTATTGCACCTATGGACTTCTCAGTTATTCCAGCTAAAGGGCCTAAGAAGCAAAAGGCTATAACCCACTTCTCTCAAAGTGCTTCAGGTGAAAGGGTGATGGAGATCGTGTACCATGATCTCACAAAGAAGAAAGAAGATCTGTCTCCTACAGATTTTACAGTGACTCGGGTCATAATGGGAACATCATCAGAGAGCCTGTAAGGAGAGGCCTTATCCGCAGTGGATGCTCTTTACAAGAAGCTTCAAGAAGCAAAGGAAGAGAAGAGAACATTAAAAGAGTAAAACAAGCATCTTCTCCAAGCCCTGCAAAAGATGGGCAATGCCCCTCCTATGACTGTCGCTGAACCTCCTGAAGTTCTTAGTAAGGAGAAGATAAATGAGTACACCAAGATCTGTGAGCAAGGTATAGTAGTATCCACCTGGAGAGAGCAGATCCTCAAAGATAGTGAGGAAGTAATTAAAAAGTTCACAGAGCGCTATCAAAATATAGATCAAATGAACAAGGAACCCCAGACACTAGCAGAGCCTATCTTTGAAGAGTTAGACCATGCCAAGTTGTAACACGAAACATTCCAGAAGATGCTCGACTACCCAGCTGATGACTTGGTGAAATTTGGTGTCTTTGATCACCCGCAAGCACCCAACAAAGCCCTTGCTACTTTAGACTATCGGGTTGACCAAATGGAGTTTGTCTTGGAAAAGATAGACAAAATCAAGGAGAAATCCCTGGATGCCATGCATCAAATGGAGCAGATTGTCTTAAGAATTTCTCCAGGGTTGCTCGGTGCATCATACTCCTTAAGGAAGGTAGATTATACTATTCATATTTTCAAGGAAATCACGTTGCAGGGTTTAGTGTTAGAGGCCACTTTTGATAAAGAATCTATCAACAACCTTCTGGCCTGCTGTGACTTTGTTGGATACCTAATGGAGGTAGGCAATGAATACTTCAAACTCCTGGAAAGGCTCAGAGATGAACGAGAAACTTGCGAAGTCATCGGGGATCACACCAAGGGTCCCGCTCAGGATCAACTTCAAGCGATGGTAAGCAAGTTCATGGAGTATCGGGCTCAATTTCACATTACCTCTCCCGAGCAGAAGTAAGACACTCCTTTTAAGCCAAGGGATGATGACAAATAGGCTCCTTCCTCCTGGGATTTATCCCATTTTTGTAAAATTATTTAAAAGTATGTTGGCACAAATGATGACATCATCCATGTTGCACCATGGGATGTTGTCATCCACCAAGTTGCCCCAAAGTCAACATTTGACTTTTAGATATTTTGTAAATAGTTATTGGCTCCTTTTTGTCTTCTTTCTCCTTCTCCTTCTATAAATACTTGGATACTTGTAGTATTCAAGGGTGGACATTTTTTAGATGAAAAATAGAAGTGAGAAAAAAAAGGCTTTGTACTTTTTTGTAACAGAAAATATTAATACAAAAATTAAGAATTTGTGCTGAATGGATGTGTTATATGCATTAGATCTTTCTTAAGTTAGATCTGTGTTGCTTTTCTATTAAATCTATCTCTACTTTTTTTTCATTTGATCATGAGTATTGCTTTGTTCATTTATGCGAGTAATATTGGCTCTGTTTACTACCAGCCCAAAGCGTAAACCCTCCAACCTTTCTATTTTGGAATTCATTTTTTTTCTTCCTTAAGATCTATCCTTCCTCCATTCTTTGTCTCCTACCTTTCTGTTCACAATCGGAAATACCACTACTGGGATGAGATCCCAAACCCCTGAAGTTAGAATAGTGTAGATTTGCATAGATTCCTGCTTTATAGAATAGCAATAAACCAATTTCACTTTGCTGTCTCAAAGAGGGGCTTTGCCCTGCACACTGTTGGCCTGTCTATCCATAGATCTACCCACCCAGCAGATTTTTAGACCAACACATCTAAACCTATATATGGGAATCTAGTCCACCTACAAAATCCTCTCTTATTTTCTCCCATCTCTTACCTATTTTCTCATGGTCTCAGTGAATGAAACATGGAAAAACGTAAACAAAGCTAACCATATATAGTCTGATAGTTTCCTACGATTAGAACATCTTATGATAGTTATGGATATTATTCATATTTTTAACACCATGCATATTTATGCCCTCAAGGCTCGGGAAATATTACATTCCTTACCATCTACACATAGCCTTGTCACATATTTAGAGTAACTTCACTCAAACTTACTATCTAAAAGGTTTAGTTCTTTGAAAAAATTCAACTTTTAATGAAAATTATGGATTCACCTAAAATATTATGTGCAAATTAGATTCACTACGGTGTGCACTCACACTACTACACAATGTGCACATAACGCCATTGTTTGGGTAAACTTCGCGTCAAAAATCAACATTGTAGGGGCCTTTTGGACATGTTTCTATCAAGAGTTCATGTTGAAATTTGTGGTACAAATGTGATACAATATTTACGTGATTAGAAATTTTTAAATGTGTTGACTTTGCATCCATTTTATACCACATTAACATCTAGTTTGTGACAAATTTGTGTTGCTTGTTTTGTGGCATCAATATGGCACAAACATTGACTGACAATTTTTTTTTTAAAATAATTACTTTACACATTATTATATAGTATAGTTTTTTATAGATTTTTTATGTGTTTTGATATGAATTTATTATTTGAAGTTGAATTGAAGGTTCATAATATTGTATATTATATTGAAGATTCTTATTGACTATATTGCATTGACAATTCCAAATATAAAATGAAATGAGTTTATTTGAAACTTAGAGATATCATAATAAGGTTTGCATATAAAAAAGTACAATAAACTCATATTACACATAATCACAAAACACAATATTTATATTACAATTTTGTTTATACAACAATGTATGTTATATTACATTTGTGAATTACAAAAAGAGAAAATTCCCTTTTTTATTACAAAACAAATAAATATGTGTCTAGATGCTAGTCCTCCTCTTTATCCTCATATTCCTCCTCCTCCACCTCCTCTGTGTGATCTTCTTTTGACTGAATTTGTGCCCCTTAATCCTCTTCCAACCCCATTTGTCTATCAACCTAGAAATACATAATGATAAAACATTACAACTATTTGAATTTAAAATTTATGTAACTCACAAATTTTTGAATTTAAAATTTATGTAACTCGCAACTAATTAAACACATCTTACAGGCACATAATCATTCTCATTGACATAACTGATGAATTCAATTGACTCATAACCCATTAATTTTAATGTTACTTGTGCTTCTTTTGTTGCAAGTCTATTATAGAGGGTTTCCTACAAAAACAATGAAATGAAAAAAATATGAGTATTAATAATTTATCTAAGAGAAATTTTATAATGGAATAAAATTATAGAATAACGTGTATTGAACTTACAAATTTGTTTACTAACTCCACTAAACTATGTTGTCCCATTCGATGATTTGTTTATCCTCCTTTCTGACTTGTGCTTTGTAACCTAATAGTTGGTTACTTTTACTCCTTACATTAATTACAATATTTGTTAAATATTTATTTAATATAAAAATCAAAATTTCAGATATCATAAATTGAGTTAACTAACATGTAGCCTTATTATTATCCTCTCGAATCCATTTGTCATAGAGGCCATTCGAAGCTTTCAGTTCTACATTGGGTGGTCGAAGAAGTATCCTCTCTGCATCAGTGTTTCCTTCATATTTTAGCTGCATGGTATAAATATTAAATAATTAGTAAAAAATTATGATTTTTTAAAATGTATTGTTTACACAATAAAATTACCTGATATGCCTCTTAATTCTTGTAAATCCTTGTGTTACAATGTTTTTGATTAACAATGTTCTATAGTGCGAAGACTCAAAATCGCATTGAGTTAACACCATTAGCCTCTTGTAATTTTCTTATGGGATTTCATTTTGCTCTATTTGATATTATGTTTTGAATGTATTGTGCACTCGATCAACTATACTTTTTTGAAATACTTGAAACCCAAAATTGTTTAAGGTTAAAAATATCATTTTTTTCAATATTAATAAAATAAAAAATGAATAAGTTGACATTAAAGGGAACTAGTAAAAATATAAATTGACAAAAATTAATTAAGACACTTAAATAAAATGCATATTAGAATATATACTTTCCCTTAACATCATGTAGTATTTTGTCAGCATTATTTACATACATAGTCATTCCCATGGCCCTTCACTCTTTATGTCAATACCTTTCGTGGGGCATATACATGGAGATATGGGACCAAAAAGTGGCTAAAATCAATTATTTTGGCTATTTTTACCATAATGGGCTCGTGTTATGGCTTGGTCATGTTATAATGTGACAAGGCTAAATAATGATTGTGTTATAACATGAGCACGTTATGGCTTGGAATTTCCAATCCATAACATTCTTGTGTTATAACGTACTCACATTATAACACGCTAATGTTATAACACACTCTCATTATAACATGATTGCACCATGACTGTTAACAAAATTATACACAGACATGGGTGAGAGCTCATTTTTCACCTTTCTTTTAAAAAATGTTTTTGTACAAAAAACATGAGCAGGAAAAAGCGTGACTGGGTTTCAAGAGGTGAAATCTTGTCTATAGATCAAATCAACCATGATGGAAAGTCTAGAAGGTGAGTTTTAATTGAACTTAGGGTAATTTTTATCATTAAACTAACTTTTTCTTGCATTGTTCCTATTTCGTTATTATTTTTATTTTTAGTGGATTCAATCTCTTCCCCTAAAAACCCTCCTTCACCCATAGACTAAGTGAATAAAACATGCATGAAACACCTCATTTGATTCCTAAACATACTCTCAATGCACAAGAAAACCTTTTAGGGAATATTTAGAATAACAATGCTCAAATTAAAGGTTTAATAGATACCCTAAGAAACCCCAATACCACGAGTACCCATCACCAATTTATTGTGTCATCATTAGAGTCATTAATATATAATATTAATAATGTGGTGGGCCAAATAAGCACATGACAGGGTTATACAACCAAGTTTTGTAATTTATATGCAAAAACATTTTCTTACAATGTGGTGAAGGAAAAAACACCAAAGACAAGTTGTGTGCTTTGTTTACTGACCCCAAAACTAATGCACATTTACTATTGAGTTGCAGAAGATTCTTGATCCATTTGTGTAACTATGAAGGCATCAAAAATAATTTTTGGGATAGATGGTGGATGGTTTTCGACCAACCGCCTTGAAACAATTTTGAGGTGCCACAATATTTCTTTAGGAAACTTTGTTGTGAGTTCATCCTTGTTGATCATAAGAAATGAATAAGTATCAGTCATGCACAAAGGATTGCATGCATAGGACAAAAAGAGGCATGTGAGTTTAATGGACTGTGTGGGAGTACACGCATAGGAAGAAAATTAAAATAGGGTAGTGCGTAGAGATGCACACACAAGAGAACGATAGGGCCACATGCAAGGGTCGGGCACATGCAGGAAGAATGCTAGGACTTAGCCATTTTAGAGCATTGTCTCAAAATAAAGAAAAGAAGGATAACATGAGGTGCATGCAAAGAATATAAATAAAAAAGCACATAAAACCAAGAACAAAAAATGCACATGAAAGGAAGCTAATAATATGAATTAAAGCATGAGTAAAGAAAGTTATTTATATATTAAGTTATAGTTAAGAAAGAGATGAAACAACGATGCAAGCTATCATTAGAGAATGCCTATTATTAGGATTGGCATGAAGGTGGTGAAAAGAAAGTCCCCACCATATAAATATAAGTGATGCCTCATTTTAGTAAAGAGTTAGGGAAAATTTAGAGTTTAGAGTGCTAGTATGTATGGGCTATGGGTACACCATTGATGGTAGTATTGTATTTGTGCATGTTCCAACGCCTGATTGTAACTAGTGGCTAGGTAATAAGAAATCTCGTTATGTAATCAATTATGTTTTAAGATGAACAATTGTGTTTATATTGTTAAGATGATTGTATCTAAGTATGGTTTAATGAGAGTTCAAATACTATCGGTAATTTTGTATGAAGATTAATTTCCTTATTATATGTGTTGCTGAATTGTCATGTTGTGATGTATCTTTTTGAATAAATGGTTGTTATGATTGTGAGTATGCATGCTACCATTTTGATAAGCAAACAAAGGAAGGACCTAGACACTGAACGCACTTCAGGTGAGCTTTCAGCCTTGTCTAGATGAAGTGCCAACACACATAACCATGTGTTGATAACTTTAAGACTACATTTTGGTTCCATTGTCAGGACATCGTTTTCATTCCTTTTACCAAGATTTTGCATGCAGATGGCATTTCGATTTTCCTTGGAGAATATTGAGAATTATATATATGATGGTCAGGACACGTTTTCTTAGAGATATAACATTGGACCTGATTTTAATGTGTGAAAGTGGGTGGAAGACAACCTCTATGATTTCCTGTATGAGACATTCTTCAATTTTTTTCCAGTAGAATTGTAGGAGTGGTTAGCAACGTATGAGTAGAATAGAGGTTTCCATTTTGGAAGAAATCAATTGTGGAATCAGGAAACCTATCAAGTGCTCACTAATTTAGATGAAACTTGGACAAGAGTTATAGATCTCTGGTGGGAAGGTGTGGTATATAATTATACCTTGGAGTATGAGATATAGAAATATTTGTGTCCTGAGGGAGCAAAGTGTTAGCATGGTTTCCTAGTAGCTATTTTCATTGATGAAAAACCACAATAATTTCAAAGTGGATGTTGTAGGATGATGTTATGATGTTGTTCATGATGCTAACATATTGGTTCAGATGTGTTTGAGCTGTTACATTGAGATTTAATGATGCATGCTTGCTCTAGCAAGCCCATACATGTGCCTAGGAGGTATAGCTTAGTAGTGTGAGATTATTAGTGACTTGGTAAGCATGTTGACATGATGTATAGCTGTTTTTAAGGGTGATTTAGCACTCACAACAATGGTATGGTACAAATACAGGTATATCTCTATGTTACAGGTGCTCATTGGGAGCATGTATGCTTGCTTGGAGATGTGATACAAGTTTTTTGGAGCCATTTGCAGCTCATGGAAATCTTAAAATAGGTATATCATGTCATATGAGGTATGCTTGGGCCATTTTCAAGAAGTTTCTTGTTCATTTATTTTATTGTTTCAGTTGATCCTAGTTACTACATGAGAATCTCATAAGGTAAGGCTATGCAAATGAGATAGTGACTGGAGAGATTGAGCCATGATATTGAAATTATGATGATTGGAGATGTTAGAGAGATGAGTCATAGCTCTCTCAAAAAATTTTAAGATGCCCATGATGTGAATTTTGCAAGATATGACAATTTATGTGAGACAGGGTCAAGAACAAGTGAAAATCAAGCTCGAATTTGAACTTCTGAGTCTCATTGTGAATAGTGTGATTTGCATGGGACCTTGTGGATTTTAGGTATGTTTATAAGGTGTTTTTAGAAGGATTCAAAAAAATAATGAGGTCAGTTCATTGCCATGTTTTTATGAACAAATGTTAAGAAGGTAAAGACGTCAAAAACCTGACTTAAACCGTAGCTAGGAGTAGTTGTCAAAAGAAGGTGAATTTTGACCTAGTTTTTATTGATTAATAAAATGTGATGATTGGATGGTGTATAGTAATATTATATATTTATATAAATGTAATTTTTAGGTCATGGTGATGAGTGGGCCCCACCTTAAAATAACAGTTTATGAAGAGAAGGTTTGAGGACAAGATGGTAAAGGAGTAGGTATGAAAAATTGATGGCGCATGATGATTAATGTGAGTTTTTATTGATGTCCATGGAGGTTTCAAGACATTTCATGTAGGTTCATGAGGGTTTTAGGTCTAAACAAGTTGACTGGTCAAAGGGCAGATTTGGGATCTCAAATAGCAGAGTTCAGAGTTTTGGCCATAACTTGAGCTACAGGTGGAATTTTTAGGTGATTCAAGTTGTTATGGAAATTATATTCATATATATTTCTATTATATATGTATTTACTCATGATGAGGTTATTTGATATGGTTTCTAGGGCATTATTTTAGCAAGAAGGTTTTTGGCAGTTCAGGACAAGATTTGTTTTGGTGCAAGTTTGATGTTGGTTGATGCATGAGATGGATTGGGTGATGCTTCCTATCACCTGTAATGTGAAGAGGGATGAAATTTGCATCCAATGAATCAATTTTGAGGTCTTTAATGTTTTTATAATTGAGTTTATGAGCTAACCTTTGGAAACATATTTTTTGGCAGGTTGATTTGGTGAAGGAAAATCTTGTTGTGGTTTGAATAGAAAGATGTTTCGTGACTTATAACTTGCTTAGAAGTGTTCTACAGGTTCTAAAATTTATTTTTAGTGGTTCCCATGACATTTTTTGCTTTAGTATATTGCATTTTGTGGTCATTATGAAGTTTCCAGGGTGTTGAAGGGTGCATGAAACAATTGTTTTAAAGTTTATAAAAGGAACTGGGCCTAATAAATGAAATAATTTTATTGGTTGATATTAATTACAACCATGTATGAATTTTTTATTATATTTTAATCATGTATAAGGGTTCATGGGTCATGAAAAATTATGGTACTCATGTTAGGGCAATTTTAAGATTGTGCCCATGGGGTTTTGAGCCATTTTTGGCACATGTAATGAGGTTTTTGGTTAGGTCGACCTAATTGGGTCGTATGTAACTATTGTAATGTTTCCTTGATGTATTGGTCGAAGAAAATGGAGGGAAAATTTTGGGTATAGGTTTGAGAGATGAAATGCATATAAAAAACATGTTTTGGGTGCTTTTATAAACTAGTTGATTGTGTGCAAGGTAGATCGACCTAGGTAGGAGTTGTTTGCAGGTATTGGAGTATGAATTGAGGAAAATTCAAGTGTGTTTTAGGTTGATAAAAATCATTGATAAAATGAGAATAAGGGTTTGATGAATTTTAGAGTGATTGAAGAGCTTGTTTTGTGAAGATTGATTACCTAGGGTTTGAGTGAAGAAATGTGAGCTGAATATTGGATCTACATCAGAGTTGGCAGAAAAAAATCATAGATCTACACATCATAAGTTTTTTGAGTGGGTTATTGATCATCTTAGGGGGTTTTAGCCTCCTTGTGGAGTTGGTGCTTCACAAAAATAGGGGTTGGTGCTCCTTGTAGGGTTGGTACTCTACTAAACTAGGGGTTGGTACTCTTTATGGGGTTGGTGCCTCACTAAATCGAGGTTTGGTGCTCCTTGTGAGGTTGGTTCTTAACTATAATTTATTTTTTATGTGTAATATTAAAAAAAATTAGTGGGTTTTCTCCCCCCTTGAGGGTTTCCCACATATATATTTTATGTTCTTATGTTGACTGATCTTGCTTATTGATCTTGTTTATGGTTGTTAATATGCTTAAGTGTATGCACACATTAATGGATGGTACAATTGAATAAATGAGTTACATGAATGATAACTGAATAATGGATGGAAATCTGAAATTTAAAATTTTGTAAGGACTGATTCACCCCCCTCTCAGCCCATTGTGCTTCCAACTAGAAAGATACTTCAATTCTTAGGCTATCCTAAGGAGCTCAAATTTACATGATGAATTTGAAGTTTTAGAGTTTTATGAGGTAGATAGTTTCCCAACATTGTTTAGATGCCCTTGGTGTTATGTTAATAATGCATATTTATGCTTCAAAAAAAGATATATCAGTTTTGAGGACAAGGATGAGCATGTTGTCACAGTTTTATATGATGCAAAGATTGTTCCTTATACAGATCCTATCAATGAAGAATAGATTAACAGAATATATGCACATACAGTGAGAGATCTGGAACAAGATCATGTCCTCTCTACATTGGGAAAGTGCAATAGGATATCCTCTTTGATATCATATGAGAGTGACTCTAAGGATAGATATAGAACTATTGGTGTGCATCTGACCCCACCTGGAGTCCTATCCCTTGGAATCTAGAAGTTGCTGCAAAAGATCATGATAGTGAGGGTGAGAAAAGAGGTAATCAAGTATTACCATGTTGGGTAGGGGATACAAGTAGACACATATTATTATCAACCCAGGAAGCACAACAGATTAAGGATACACATATGGTTTCACAACAAGTGTCAGTGTTTAGACAGTGTTAGTTTGGAACCAATTTAGTAGGCGCATCGATGGGACAGAGTAGTGGCATGCTACCAGTTGGGAGTAGTAATTGTGGTAGCATTATAGGATAAGTAATTAGTTTTTAGTTTAACATGACCATAAGGGCATAAGGGAGTTCATCTATAGGCCCCCAAGTCATGGCGAGAGGCTTAGGAGGTTCTATACTACCACTTAACAGAGGTAACCCTAGTGAAGGATCAAGATCAAGATCTGATCCCACTCCAGGACAAGGGACGCAACATCCACAACAATAACCTCAGCAACCACAACATCAGATGCCCCAATTCTTCTTTGATATGTCACTTCACTTACCATAGTATATGGGTGTGGCATATGTAGTTGAACATGTGCATGAGTGTGAGTTATTATAGAGGGATAAAGGAATAACAACTTCTAATATGAAGGTAAGTTATTTTGTCACCAAACTTCAAGGGCGCACACACAGTTGGTATAGGAAATATGATCCACACTAGACTACGGTGGATTATGAAGTGTTTTGCACTACCTTTTTAACTTATTTTAATATCCCTGAGTTTGAGAAATAGATTATTAACACACTTAAGGACATCAAACATAGTTTATCTAAAAGTGTGAGGGAATATGATGCACATTTTAAAACTTTGTTGTGAAAGTTATCCTATGATATTCATCAAATCCAACATGCTCAATGGTTTGTTGGAGGATTTTTGACCCCTTTTCTAAGATCATTTTAACATAAAACATTTACTGATCCGCACGAGGAACTGGAGGCAGTACTGCATGCAGAAGCAGTTGGAAGTGTTGATACAGGGGTAAGCCCTTTCCTTGAAGTATAAATTGCAGCTATGGCCTCTCAGCTGGGAAATTTCTCTACTAATTCAGATCATGAGAAACGTAGTGGTTTATGGTGTAGTTATTGTGAGGTTGAAGGACATATTAAGGATAACTTCCCACGAAGGAGTGTGTGCACATTTTTGATATCTTATGAGATTTTCCACGAGAATCATGATGTTAGGAATTGTCCACTTTTATAAAGTGTAACACAGAAGAACATCTCCATGTATTTCAATATTTGTGATGTGAATATGCATGATACTACTAAGTACCATTTGATTGATCACATTCACAAAGCATGTGAGACCAAGTTATGCTAGACCTTGTGGTAAGCAGCTCTCAAGGGCAATAAGGACAAACTGGTGAAACATGCAATAATGGGAGTGGTGGATTTCGAGGTTCATATCAAGGTAGAGGATGTGGTGGTAGAGGAAGGATCACATGTGGAACATGCTATACTTGTGGATTACCATATCATTATCAATGAGAGTGTTAAGAGAATCAGGTATGCAAGTACTATGGGAAGGCACACAAGTATGAGGATTTCCCTAACCTCTATGCTCATATGTGTAAGAAAAATAAGAAGGGAAAAAGCACATGGATGATTAAAGTGGAATGTGTAAAGCCTGAATGGTGGACACCTAAGAGGATGGCTGATCCAGAGCTTCAACCTGTATTATTTACTACACGTGTAGAAGTAACATGCGTGCATGCAAGCATGTTAAGGAAAAACCTCTTATTAGGAGAGAGGAGGTCATACGTGTTAAGTATCCCAATGTGGCTCAGTAAAAGGAAGTGTTATGAGAAATGATGGGCATCGTAAGAGAGTTATAGGAACCTGAAAGAACAAGCACACGAGAGAGAACAGACAATAAATACTAAGCTACCACAAAAGGATGTAGATGATTTGAAGGAAGTGTACAATTTGCTCACACAAGAAAATATTATTCCTTTGTTAGGAGAGTGACTATGATGCAAATTATCACACACATGGATTGAGCAAGAGTGTCATATCCTTCATGCAAACTTACCACCACAAGACCGTGAATATGGTAAATACATCACACTAGATGTAGTAATAGATGGTTGGTTGGTGAGTAACATTCTCATTAATACAGATGCAAAAGTAAATGTTTTGGCATTAGATACCTGGAACTAGATGGGGAGGCCTCCATTGTAGGAATCCTCTAATGTGATGTACATGGAAAATAAAACAAGGGACATGCCCATTGGGGTGTTAAAGGATGCTTCAATCACTATTCAAGGAGATAAATTTACATTTGATTTTGAAGTATTGGAACTTTATGAGGAAAATAACTTCTCAGTGTTTTTTGGACGTCCTTTGTTTTATGCTAATAATGTAGACCTACACTTCAACAAAATATATATCAGTTTTGAGAACAATGATGAATGTATTTTCATACCTTTGTATGATGCAAAAATTGTGATCTATACAAAGCCTATCAATGAGGAGGAACTCAAAATAATATATGCTCATACAGTGGGCGGCCTAGAAAACATGGAGCCATCAAAGGAAGGAGTAATTCATAGGGAAGATGTGTAATCTATTAAAGTGATACTACTAGTGTTGTTTGTGACAATTGGGCCCATGACACTTATGAGATGGTATGTTGTGAGGTCAAGGGAAGAGTTACTATGGTGATTAGATTGTGCATGATCAGGTGTTTGGGTAAGAATTAATTACCAAAGTATATTGGAGAAGAGAAGCCCAATTATTTCTTGCAATCAATAGAATAACAATGGCGAAATAAAAGGGATAGATGGAATAAGATGGTCTATACATTACGTGGGACAACAACACATTGGTGGGAGACACATAGATACAATATCTTGGGTTGGCGCGAGGTAATGGTATAATTTCTAACAAGGTTTACCCAGAGTAATGTTCCGTCTCTTGTACATGATTATGATGGGAAGACTCATACTTTGGTACACATCCATAACTATGAGAGACAGTGGGAATAGGGAAAGGATATTTTGGAAATAAATGAAACATTGATAGGGAGTGTGTGGAAAGAGAAAGAAAAATGGAAGATAGTCTACCTCATTGATGATGAGGAATTTGAAGATTTTTACATCAGGCACGTGGAGGGTGCGTGCAGAGTTTTAGATTCTACAGATGAGTAGGTGCATGTATACCATGTGTTATGAAAACTAAGAAGGTGAATATTGGCACTGAGGATGCGCCTAAGGAGGCTATTATTGGATATTATTGGTTATAAGCATAGGTTACAAATATCACTGAGTTGTTGCATGACTTATAGGACTTATTCCAAAAGGGTTATCATGACTTGAAGGGTGTACATCCATCTTTAGGATAAATGAAGATTAAGCTAAAAGATAATGCATGCATCCAGTTTGGAAGAGGCCTTATAAGATGGCCCTGAACTTGCGTGTGAACGTAAAAGAAGAGATTGACAAGATGCTTAAGTCAAGGATCGTAGATCCTATTGAGGAATCTGAGTGGGTCAGCCCCATGGTGGTTAATATAAAGAAGGATGGGTAAATAAGGATCTGTGTTGACTACAGGGTACTCAATTCCTTATGTGTAATAGATCCTTTTCCTACGCCTTTCATTGAAGATATTTTGGAAGGCATTGTAGGGTGTGAAATCTATTCATTCACTAATGGATTCTCATGGTACCATCAGGTATGCATTGTGTGTGAGGATAAGGAGAAGACCACCTTCGCAACTGAATGGGGAAGTTTTACATACACTATCATGGCCTTTGACTTGAAGAATGTGCCATTGGTGTTCTCGCACATCATTTTTAGGAATGCCAAGACTTCGTTCATAATTTTTTAAGGTCTACTTGGAAAATTGGACCATGTATGGGTTATTAAAATATCATTATGACAATCTGAGGCTTGTTTCTGAGAGATACAATTAGCTGAACATCTCCCTAAACATTAAGAAGTGTATATTTTCCACCCCCTTTGGAACATTACTTGGGCATATCATTTGCAAGGAAGGATTGTTAGTAGATCCAACTAATATTGTAGTGATTTTGGGGATAGAAGAACTAACCAATCAGAGTGAAGTGCGTGGTTTCTTGAGGCACACTAGTTACTATATAAAATTCATTAAGGGTTGTGAAAATATTGTCATGCCCTTAGAAAAGTTGTTGAAGGCCAAGGGAAAATTTTACTATGGAGATATGAAGCAACATGATTTTGAGACCTTAAAGGGGAGGCTAACCAATACACCTATCTTGCGCTTTCCTTATCAGAATAAGCCTTTCCTTATACATGTGGATGCCTATGGTATGGAAATTGGAGTAGTCTTGGCATAACC
This sequence comes from Taxus chinensis, assembly GCA_019776745.2. NCBI lineage: Eukaryota > Viridiplantae > Streptophyta > Pinopsida > Cupressales > Taxaceae > Taxus > Taxus chinensis. The sequence continues at coordinate 132,991,394 of CM034156.1, forward strand.
AAGTGAAGAAAATTCTGATCACCCTATTTGTTTTGTGAGTAGGAAGCTAACACCAGCTGAGCAGAACTATACAATGGAGGAGTGTGAAGTATTATCTATGATCTATGTGTTCCACAAGTTTTGAAAATACTTATTGGCCACACCATTTATTTTTTCAACAAATCACATTGCGTTGAATTACTTGGTCAACAAATCGGTCTTGCATGGGCGCATCTGTTGGTGGATACTTATTTTTAATAGTTTGAATTCATAGTTATAGTAAAGCCAAACAAGATAAATATGGGACCTGACCATTTTTCAAGGATCAAATCTAGAGAGGACACAGAGAACATTGAAGATATTATTTCCGATGGAAAATTATTCATATTGAATCATGTGCCAGCTAATCTAGAAGATATTGCAATATTTTTGTACACTGGACTAGCACCAGAGGGTATGAAGACTTTGGAAAAGAAGTATCTTGCCATTCAAGCAATGTCATGTCAATTAATTAGAGGAGACATATATAAAATTGGAAAAAATGATTTTTTGTGTCGATGTGAACTAGAGCACGAGCACAAAGCTATCATGGAGGAAGCACATGATAGAATAGTAGGAGGATGTTATGTAGGATATGCCATAACATGTAAAATCATTTTAGAAGGTCTATGGTGGGAGACATTATACAAGGACACAAAGGCATATATCAAAGCATGTGGTCATTATCATGGAATTAGAATTTTTAGAAATAGAGATGACATGTCATTGAGGCATATAACAAGCATGAAGCCTTTTGAGAAGTGGACAATTGATTTTGTAGGACCTATTACACCACCCATGTGCAAGACATGTGCATGCTACATCGTCACCTGTACCAATTACTTGACAAGGTGGGAAGAGGTTATGCCTACAAAAGATTGCAAAGAAACAACATCAGTAAGGTTCCTTTGGGAAAACGTCATCAGTGGGTACAAATGTCCATTGATCCTTACAAGTGATTGAGGGGATAATTTCTTAAATGAGATTATAAGGATTTTGTTGGATGAGTTTATGGTGGCACACCATAAGAATACCCCTTATCACTCTATGCTAATGGAATTGTTGAAGCTTCCAACAATATCTTGGGTCAGACACTAAAAAAAATGTGTGATGTTGTAAGAAAAAATTGGGATAATAAGGTATCAACCGTGATTTGGGCATATAGAACAACATATAAACAGTTGAATAATGCCACACCTTTTCAATTGGTGTTTGGTGTAGAAGTTGTGTTACATGTGGAATTTATGTTTCCCTCCATGTGTACTATGTGCACAAGAGGATTAGATGATGAATAAGAATTTGATGAGTTCATTGATAAATTTATGCAATTAGATAAGAGGCATGTCATTACGTGTTGGAGTCAAAAGATAGAAAATTCATGAAAGAATTGTTTGCATGACAGGAACATCAAGAACAATTCCTTTGTAGTAGGAAATATAGTACCTCTGTATGACTCCATGTTTTCACCCCATCTAGGGAAGTTAAAATTCCATTAGTTGGGACCCTCTATAGTAACCAAGATACTAGAATTAGGGGCATGTCAATTATAGGTGTTGGATGGCACCATGTTTCTCATTTACTTCAATCGGAGTAGGTTGAATCCATAATATAAATAAGCTTCCTTTGTGTTTGTAATAAGTTTGTATTTCTAATTTAGAGTAGATTTACCTTTTTTTTTTTTTTTTTTCTTTGGTTTATTATAATAAGAAAGTTTGTGTACATGATTTTATTACTATTTGTTAAGTTGATGAACAAAGGATTGTGCATACCTTTAGTCTAGGGTGGAACGGGTGAAAAGTACACACAAAAGAGACTATGTGATGTTGTTATGTTATGTAGTTGGTTCAGGAGTGTGGGTTAGCATGAGATATGTACGTAGTATAAGAATGTATTAGTGCACAAGAAAATGTAAAAGAAGGGTTCTTAATGGATATGAATTGGGGACATGTGAAAGAAAAAGGACATCTCGCAGGTGCTTTAGGATGATGGTACTTGAAAGGAATTGCTTGGATATTGGAAAACCATGCAGATGGTTACACAAGGTAACGTGAGGGTGGCAGTAGAAAGATAGACTACTTGGTGTATGATGCAAAGGAAGATGAGTTGCGGTGCAAAGAAGTTCGCACAAGGATGAATGCAACCTAGAAGCAGTGGCATACCAAAAGGTTACTATTGTCATGTGTGGAAGAAAGCAAGAAAAATCACAAGGAAAATAAAAAAGTGGATTTAAAGTTATGGAGTGGTGGTATGTGAGGAGAAATTAATGCGATAAAAATGGAAAAATATAAATAAGGTGCAATCCAAGTTTATTCTCACCTTTCTATTGAAATACTTGTGCATTTGAGTGATTAAAGAGTGAAAGTGTGAAGAGTTAGTGTGAATATCAAACCAGAGAACCAAGATCAACTAGAGCAGCCTCAAGTTTGGGTGGAAGTGGAAGCTTCATGTTAGGCATGCAACAAGGCATATTAAAGGTCAAGGTTTGAGTAAGGGATTAAAAAGTGTGAATTCACAGAGTTGGAAGTCGACAAGCTAGGGCACGATATTTAAGTTAGGGAACAAAGATAAGATAAACAAGAATAAGGACTTAAGCAAAAATAACTTGATGCTTGGTGCCAAAGCACAAGGATCTAGATAGGTTTATTCAGCACCTAGAGCACGAGGTGACCATTGATAGGATAAAATGCAAAACAAAAGGTAAAAGTATGGCGGTGAGCTTGAAAACACATTGATATGGACATAGCATAACTTGCAGTGGAGGAGACGTGAACATCCTACTGACCCTGTGAGTCAATAAATATCACTATGAGATGGAGTGCATCCAATGGGAAACCACTCGGATGGATGTGCAAGCCGTATGACCAACAGGTCAAAGGCAGACATCAAATTATCGGCAAATGGGAAAAAAAAGCGGGGTGAAAGATACACACTATCCTTCAAGAATGAGGTGGAAAAAATATGTGCCATAGAGGGATGAAGATGAAAAGGATGGCCATAAAAGTGGGATTAGGATGATATGCAGTGACCCCATGAAGGGAATGAAAATGGTCACAGAATGGGCGGGATGATGTGATAAAAGACGAGAAAATTTTGATAGATAGGTAAAAAAATATTGCAAAAAATGAGTCATGTGAGAAAAGGGAAGGTGTTTTATGGGTGACACACAAGCCTGAAGGGAAAGAAAGAGAGCTTGATGAGAAAACTAGATAAGGTGGGGATAGAAGATGCAAAGGACGGTCGGGTTGACGATGACTAGATGGGTTGGCAGCGACTAGGCATGGGTCGACGATGACTGGGGCAAGCCAAAGGCGACTAGATAATGATGACTATATAAGTACTGGAGTCAGCCAAAGAGGATCATTTGGATGGTGTGACTTGTGATGATTAAGAGCTCTAAGAGAGAGAGAGAGAGAGAGAGAGAGAGAGAGAGAGAGAGAGAATCTAATATTTGAGAGCGATAGAGGCCGGTGGAGCAACGAGAAAGTAGTAGAGGACTCAAAGGATGGTAAGTACCAAAACCTTAGCTTATTATTAATTTTTAATTGATTTTTTTAAATTTACTTACATTTTATGGATTTTGACTGGAACCCAGGAGGTGATCAGCAACGACTGGGCACGATCAATATCGACCAGGGAAAAAAGGCATCAACCCTACGAGGGCGGCATCGACTGGGGGAAAGGGGCCTCAACATGATTGGGTTGACATCAACATGGGTAAATAAAATAGATGTAAATTGATGATTGAATACTAAATGAGTGATTGTTTGATTAGATATTTTAGGCCAAAGATACCTTGCATGTCAAAGACAGAGTCCCAATTTTTATGATCGGATTAGGAGAAATGTGACTGACATGGAGTGGGATCACTTAGCCGTAGTGGGGTTGGGCGGGTTCCATCACTATCAGACGATACCAAGATATGTGGGGTTGATGATGGCATTTATTTTCAGATGGGATGTGTGGACTAGCACATTTTAGTTTAGGACTAGGAGATGATGGTCACTTTAGAAGATGTGTACTGTATATTGATGTTGACGATATAGGGGGAGCCTATAGAGCCTATCACAACAGATGGAAGGATGGATGCACTGAGGCAATTATTTGGGGATGAGGCTTAGCGGATTGAGTTTAGTTCTGGGGCCTTCCATATAGAGGCCTGATATGAGGCACATACGAGAAGGATTAGATTGATATGTTTGATTATGATGGCTATTTCATGTTACGCTCTACCAAATTCAAGGGAGCTAGATTCCAATGGACACTAACGGGTGTATTAATAGATGTGGCAGAGAATAGGACATTATTTTCATTCAGGGCCACATTTTTAGCTAGGCCTTATAGATGACTCAATACCTTTGGCCTTTTTCACAATGGGGACTCAGCCTCATTAGCCTCATCAATCCATGCTTTTCCAGATTGGAATAATATTGGAATGTTGCTGACATTTAATGCACTTTTTAACATACTCATGACAGTCTTGATTGAGGGTAGGCCAATAATAGCCTAGGTGAAGGACACACTTAGCAATAGCCAAGCCACTAAAGTGTCCACTACAAATTATGTCATGGAACTCCTAAATACAACAAGTATATTCAGAAGATTTAAGGCAACATAGGAGAGTACCATCAAAACCATGTTTGTAAAGGATGTCACCAAGGATGACATAATGGGTACCGTGTTGAAGGAAGGACCTCCTACCATTTTTAGACATGTCAAACATAATTTTAGATTGGGAGATATAGTTGAATATTTGAGAATACTAAAGATCAGATTGATTGGAGTTGACAAGATTAACACGAGGGAGCTCGCTAGTATGAGAAGGCTAATTGATACATTGAACAACAATGGGTAGCTTATATTATTTCTTTGTCTAAGGGATGAGGAAGGTGAGAGAAGCCATGGGATCTGCAAAGAGGTTGGATGAGCGACGGATGGTTTGGATGGTGTATTGATCAAGGGATTCGAGGAGGAAGATGAAAACGTCCTTATATTTCTAAAGGACTTCATTATTTCATTAATAGGTTCCTTTGATTTGATTGATGATGAGTTGATAATCACCATAAATGTCAAGAATTCGATCACCTAATAGGATAACAGTTTGCAGGCCCAGGACAATAGCCTCATACTCATCCATGTTATTAGTACATTAAAAGTTACGCTTGTAAAGTAATGGGAATAGGTGTTTCCCAAGGAGGAATGATGATAACGCCAGTGCCTGCCCCTTATCGACACTTAGATCTAGTAAAGAAAAGTATCATTTCATGAGGAGAAAACTCATGATCGATAGTGAAGATAGATTCGTCAAGAAATTATTTGTGAGGAAGATGATTATCAGGAAGAGGGGATTCAACGCATTGATCAACAATATCCTTACAATTGATTTAATTCTGAGGTCAAACTCGGTCCTAAGCATGATCTAGTGATGTGATCACTATGATAAGGCATAAAATGCATGGTTTCAAAAAGATGGAATCTGGTGATGACAATTTTTATGTGATTAAGGAGATAATGATGAAGCTTAGAGGTGGTAAAGAAGAGGGTGCAACACAACGTCTTAGCTTCAGTGTAGTAGGTTTCATAATCACGAAGATTATGGTTGATATAACGGGAAACTTATTCCTTTCCTTTCTCATTGCGGTGTGCCAACATGTACCTACAACATGATCAGAGGCAAAGATATAAAGGTATAAAGTCTCCCCCTCACGTGGAGGCATGAGCATAGGTGGAGAGGGAAGATACTCCTTAAGATAATTGAATTATTTCTGGTAATTTTCATCCCATTTAAAATGGGTGTCTTTATGAAGGAGGTGATGAAAAGTCTTGAAACGATAAGAGAGTTGCAAGATGAAGTGTCAGACCAATTGAATTCATCCTTGGAGGCTACGAAGCTGCTTAAGATCAAAAGGAGGGGGCATCTCGATGATGGCTTTGATTTTGGTGGGGTCAACTTCAATACTCCTAATACATACGATGAAACCAAGGAGTTTTCCCATAAGAACTCTAAACACACACTTAACTGGATTGAGATGAAGAAAGAAGTAGCTAAGGTGCTTGAAGAGGATCTCAAGGATGGAAATATGGCCGCATCGACGCTTGGATTTACCCATGAGGTCATCGACATAATCCTTTATGGTTTTATAGATAAGGTCATGGAAGATATAGGTAATAACACATTGGTAGGTGGCCCTAGCATTTTTCAGACCAAAAGGCATGAATCGATATTAGAAGGTCCCCCAAGGGGTAATGAAGGAATTCTTATGTTGGTATTTTGGAGAAATGAGAATCTGATTGTAACCGAAAAACCATCCATAAGAGAGAGCATCTCATGGCCGGTTGTGAGGTCGATGAGATGATCGAATTTGGGAAGGGGAAAGTCATCCTTAGGGAAAACGAGATTTAAATCTTGAAATTCAACATAGATGTGGAGCTTTCCAAAGGATTTGGAAATGGGCATGATGTTTGAAACCCATTACAGATAGTTGATGGGTTGGATGAATTTAGTATAAAGAATACGTTGTATCTCTTCTTTGAAAAGGAGGGAAATGTAGGGATGCATGTAACGTAACTTTTGTTTAATAGGTTTAACATTAAGGATGGTGACAATGTTATGGATGAAAATGGAAGGATGAAGGCTTGACATATTGGAGTACGACCATGAAAAGGCTTGGCTATGCTTGGATAGGAAAGAGGTAAAGGCTTCGAGATCTTGTGGATCAAGAGATTGGTTAACCTTAAGGATATGGGGATTTCACAGAGTCCCTATGTTGATGTCAGTGGTGGATTCATTGAGAAGGGTGGATGTGTCAAGAGGTAAGGAATTATGAAGATGAGAATCTCCTACCCCCATGTAAGAAAGGATATAATCATCATCGTTTCACTGAAGGACATCAATGATAGGGGAATCCTCCTCTATCATCTCAAGGTACTTAAGAGGAAGTGACCAAATTTCATTTTCAACCTAATAGATGAATGTTTTAAGGGAAATGGTGGAGATTACAAAAAATAGTTAGGGGGAGAGACATGGTGTCATCTGCATCTATGGGATGGTTAGATGAAGAAGGGGATGATGGTTTAATGTCGATGTGAGATGAAGAAGAAGTGCATGGATGAGGAGTGGAGGGATCCTTGAATCCCTAGCCAATCTTCTCATGGGGCTTGCGGGATTGGTTAAAGACAAGATCGTTTATACCTCTATCATAACATTCGAGACCAAACCCTTTCCATGCACAATGATGAAGGTAGGTATAAGAGAAGGATTTATCATAGAGGAAGTCAAATCCATTGGTTAATAGCTTGGTGTGAGGGTGGTCATATGTATGAGAAAAAGGGTCGATAGATGCCACCATAGACAAGGTTGGTTTTGAGATGGGGTGGACCCGAAGGAAATGATATCCCTAACATTAGATTGATACATAGGGGCCTTATCAGGGTGACCAAGGTAGTTGAGAGAAGAAAATGAATTAAGAATGAGGAGTTGATACTCCCCTAGTGAGAGACACTGCATAACATCATCAAAGGATCCATCATGGGGTAATTTAGATGCAAGCATGGAAGAATTGGTAGACATTTCAAAAGAATATTCTTTCTTAGGGAAAAACACATCGTTTGGTCGATACGTCATGTGACATGATTTAAAGGGAGGAAGGTCAGATGGGTGAGAGTGTGTATCTTCCCCTCATGTTCATATTTGATATAATGGTGGAGGGTGAATGGGATGCAATGCATAGCATGGATCCATGGTCATCCAAGAAAGATATTATACTAAAACTCCCCTTCTACAATGTAGAAGATCTCATGAAGGAGTTTATGGCCAACGCAGATGAGAAGGATAGTTTTTCCCAAGGTGGGGGAAACAACATCATTTAAAGCATGGAGGAATACATGTGATTGGCAAAAATGGTGTCAGGAAGTTTAAGTTGATCGAAGGTATGGGAGGAGATGATGTTAATACTAGCACCATTTTGAATCATGGATTAGTGGATGAAAGTTTCATTGATGTAGAAAATGATTAAGAGAGGAAGATCATGTTCTTCGGGAAGAATGTCAAGGATTTCAGAGTCATCAAAAGAGATAATGGTGGAAGCTACAAGATCTCCTACAAGGGCCGCAAGGGGTTAAGGCTCATCAAATGATACTGGGATACACTGTAAGGATTCAATAAGATCCTTGTCGGTGATTAGGAGAGTATTTGAATGAGCTCATAGAGGGACATCTTAACATGATCTTGATATAACTACTTTACAATGGTTTGTTTGATGGTGGTAGGATTGGGAGTGACTAGGATAGACACCTTTGCTATATATGAATAGGGGGTTGGAGAGGGGTCACTGGGAGGAGCAACGATGATGACATTTGATTTGGATGGGGTAGATGATTGGGTCTTGTGAGGGTGAGACCGGGTGGTGATGTATACAAAATATATGTAAAGAGGAGGGGCATCCTTAGAAGTGAGATAATATAGAGGTGGGATAGTGATGAAGGCCAATTTAGAAGTCATGGATTTGGTTCAAGGATTGGGTTTGGATATGGATGGGACTAGGGGATGGAAGAGTGTGGTATTCTTCAATGAGAATATTTTCCTCTTTTATAAGATGTCCGATAAGGGTGTGGAGGGCATTATAGTGTTTGGTGTCATGGATCAGGAACATGATGGTAACCAACAAATAGTATTGGAGTAAAACCATGTGGGCTTAGCCCGTGTGGGTCAAAGGATTTGATGGGTGGAAGGGTAACTTGCGTGGATGCATGGAGGAGACATTGAAGGATCTCCACATAAGATCTGATAGAGGTTTTAGAGGATGAAGTCTTAAAGAATTGAGATGGGTTGGATTGAGAAGAAGTGGATGAGGGTAAAAGAGGGGTCTTTCTCTTATGAGGCTTAGTGGGGGTTTTGGATTTATATTTGGATGTGGTGGTAAGGGTGGATTGGGATTAATTTGGAGGGACATGGGAGGGATTATATTAAGATGAATATGATGATTTATATGGAGGAGGGACAAATGATTTAGATGTGTATTTAGAAAGAGAGGGATATGGTCATGACGTAGATGAGATGGATGGATTTTGGGTGTTGATATTTAGAAGGATGGGAAAAGAATGCTTGGATGTATAGGTTTATAAGAATGGGGGAGAGATGTTTTGGATGTGGATTAAGTGATGACTGATGCTCTAGATGAAGAGATCAGTCCTAAAATATATGGTGGAAGTCCCACGACGGATGTTTGAGTGGTAGATGGTCTAGACTGAGGGGAATTTGAGGGAGGAAGTTCCAGTTTGATATGTGGATGGGTGATAGATTTATGGATAGCGACGCCAAGGTTTATTTGGTTTTTATTGTGAGGTTTTACCCTTGGTGGGGATGATAATGATTTAAACGGGAGGGTCATCCTTAGAAGGTGGACTTAAGTGACTTTATATGTGGATGGATGTGGTAGATACGTAAGGATGGAGGGAGAAGATGATTCTTGGATAAGTCGAGGAGATTTAGTGGATAATTGGATGGAAGTAGTTAAGTCTGTAGAGGATGAAGATGGAATAGACATGCCACTTTGAGTAGGGTTCAATGAAAGGTGTAGATGGGAGACGACGTGGATTTGGATGTGGAAATGGGTGTGGGCATGGATGGAATTTTTGAGATATGGGTTAAATGTAGGGGATGGTGGATTATGGGCGTGGGCATGGATGGATTTGATTGAGATAGTGTTATATGTACGATGTGGATGTGTTATGTGCAAAGATAGGCGTATAAGTAATGGTGGATGTAGAGAAAGATGTGGAAGAGGATGTAGGTAAGAGAGAGGGAGGTATAATGGATGCAAGGGATGTAGGATACGAAGGTGGTATATGTATATGGGATGGATGACATGTGATGGATATGGTGGATGGATGAGGGTGATGATGTAGGGAACTAATTAAGGGTATTGATCGTATGAGTGTTAGGTGTTTGAGATGTAGAAGGATTTGGCTTGATTACTAGGTGAGTGATCTGGGAAGGGTTGTTTAAGATATTCCTAGAGGTTGATTGGGAGGGGCATTAGGATTATTCCCTTGGAGGTACCCTCGATTGATGAGTCATTGAAAAAGGTCCTTAAAGGGACAACATTTTTCAATATCGTGACTGTATACTTGATGATGCTTACAATAGGATTCCTTGTGATACCAAGTGAGGTTTGAGTCGCAATTCTTTGATGGGTCAGATAGGTGGAATTTGGATGTGATTGGAAGTCATAATTTTATCAAAATGGAACTATAGGAAACCCCAAGGGGATTATAGTTTGGGGTAGGTCGAGGAGATCTCTGTGAAGGCTCAGTGTGGGAGGTAGATGCAGAAGAATATTTAATGACAATAGCATTTGTTGTATTTTTTAAATTTGTCATGATGAGAAGAAGAGGATTTGGTGAACTCTATTTTAGGTTTGTTTGGATCAAAGTTTTACATGGCCTTGTTCAAGGGCATAGAAGTTCTAATTTATGAGCCATGGTGAAATATTCTTCGAAGAGCTTTGAAAGGATTAGATCTGAAGGGTGGAAGAAATGCACTTAGCGTAGGTTCGAGAAAATATTTCGATCAAGCTCAGTTTGAGGAATGGAAAAGGATAGTTGGTTAATGATGTCACCCCATCTTACAATGAAATATACGATGGATTCATGTTCAAACTGTTTAAAAGGTTCTTAAGTTAGTGATAGTGATTTTACAAGCAATGTTGATAGAGAAATGTTCTAGTAAGAGTTGTGTGAGATGTATGAAGGACAATAGGGAATGTTGGGGGATGTCATTATACCAGTCCAGATGCAAGGTTCAACTCAATGACATGGGGAAATTTCTAAGCATGAGATCTCGATCATGGGCGATGAGGTAACATGCATGTCTAAAAGCACGAAGGTGTTGCTAAGGGTCCTCCTTGATGTTAAATTTAGAGAACTTGGGAAGTTCCCAGTGAGGAGGATAAGGTTTAATGGGAATAAAAGGATGGATGGGCTCATTACAAATTTGTTCATACGTGAATGAGATCTTGGGACCTAGAAGTAGTAGCTTCCAAGTTGGCTAATCTACTCAACAATGTTTGCATGGGGTCGTTAGAAGTAGATGGATGAGAGGTTGAAGGATAGAGGTTGTTAGATGTAAGAAGTGGATGGGTTGGATTGAGGATGATATTGATAATGCTAAGATTAAGTGGGAGTTTGAGGAGGTGAATAATAAGGGGGAAGATGAGTGATGGTTTTGTGATTGGATGGGCTTTGAGATAGGTTGTTGAGGAGGAATGTAGGTACATGGGACAAGATTGAGGGAGTTGTTGATGCATGATGAGGGGGTTGGATTGGGGATAGTTATGATGAGGAGGTTGAGAAGTATGGATAGGTTGATGATGAAACTTGTGCTGGAAGACTAGTATAGAGAGGGGGTTGATGGGTTTGAGTAGACTTCGAAGGGAGTGGTTGCAAAGAAATGAAATTATCGTGGACTTGGGATGTATGGGTGGGGACTGAGCTTTAAGTGGCTGGCTCGAATGAAGGAGGAAGTAAATTATATTATGGAAAAGGCTAAGTGAGGGTGTCTGTGACAACAAGTCGATGTAGTGGATATAGATGATAAAGGGAGTATTGTTGATACAAGCTAGATTAGATGGGATTGGAGACCACCAACTGGGTATATTGGTCATTTTGAAGAGTTAAGAGAGTCATGCTCGCAACGGGCCATGGCCAACTTCATTTATGGCTCGAGGGAAGAAGATGACAAGATAAGAGGCGAGGACCTAAGTAGACTCAAGCTGGGAATGATAGACATAGATCTGTTAAAGATGGGGTTCCATCAATGGAAGCTGAGTTGAATTTACAAATGAAGTAGTCATGAAGGGCTGATAGGGTTAAGCATCTAAGGAGTTTGTGGAACTCCATGCATCCACGCGGGGGATAACAAGGGGCCTGAAGGCCTTTATGGAAGCGGTAGATGTGGGAATAACTGGTCTTGAAGGGATCAAATGATGGTAGAGGAAGGGGTATAGTTTCAACATGAGAATGTGGATGTGAACCATGGGTGACTCACTAGAGGAAGTGACATAAGTCGAAACGTTAGAGCTAACCATATAAGGAATTGATCAATGATAGCGGAAGAGATGATAGTACGAGTTGACATCTATTGAGGAAGAGTGTTAGAGATAGGGATGTTGGATGAAGAGGCTTGTTCCATTTTTCTAACTTGTGATCGATTAATAATGAGCATGAAACAAAGAACCATAATCCTATGTTGACAGTTAATGATTACAAGCAAGTCACGCAAACACAATATTAATTATGTTGATTATTAGAAGAAGTGTGAAAATAGAGATAAGAAGGCTAAAAGGGAACCTAGAAAATGACTGATCTAAGGTTAGTTTCAAGGATGTTTTAGATGGATTCCTCGATATACCTGAAGGTACATGAGACCTGAATCTATGATGAATACTAATACATGGCTTGATATAGGGGCTTACCCCATGGACTTCACAGCACTAGAGTGATAAGGATGTCAGATGCTTAGCCTATATACCGATAGCAAAAAAAATTATAACGTGACCATAACACCGTGGGGGTTTCCTTATTTGGTGATGAAATCTCAATGATTCCACATGGTAGAATATGTTTTGGATGTATAAGTTGATGCGTGAGTTTAGATGTGTGTGGAAGAAATGAATGCAAAGGATTACCCACTAGTTATATTATGTGAGCAAATAAATAATGAAGGGTATTCCTTTTAAGATCCAAAATGAAATGTGTAGATTTAATGAAAGCAAGAGACAAGATATGGAAAGAAGAGAAAAAAATATGGGGAACAAAAACAAGGAATATTTGGATAACGCTATTCATTATTTTATTTTGTATTTCAAATCATGAACATCATTGATCCACACAAGACAATCCACAAAAGCAAACGAAAAAGCAACTGCCACTTGTAGATTAGTGGAAAGAGAAATATAGAAAGGAAAATGAAAATAATGAAAAATAAAGAAAAGAGTCATCGAAGAAGGGTGGGTCCCACTGGGTGTGCTAAAATATTTGAGGTGATATTATCCCACTTTCTTGTTTTATATTAGTGAAAAGTATACTAGAAATCAAGAAAACTCAAAATATGGGAGGGTTTAAGTGACCTCATGATGTGGATAACGTTGAAGATGGTATGAACGCAAAATAAGATATCCTCTTTGTTGCGAGCTTTGATGACCTGCACAAAAAAGAAAACTAAATCACGAAAAATATTAGTAATAAAGATGGTGGGTTTACCTAACAATGTCAATCTTGAGAAGTGAGAACTTCCTAGGGTGGATGTTAACTCTCTTTTGATAGAAATATGTCAATAAATGATAATAAATGGAAGGATGTAAATGATAAACTAAAACATAGATATGATAAGCTAGGACATACTGAAATGAAGATCTGATAATGAAAATATCCTAAAAGTAAACCAAATTTTTGTGGGTCGACGATGACCTGGGTTTGACTGGTATGGTCGATGTTGACTGGAACAGAGATGATCCAAAGTATGAAGAAATAGATCTGAAGGATGATTCTAGAATGCTAGGATTGATTTCAGGATGAAGATGAGATAAAAATGTTGTGGGAGATGGTGGATCTAATAGGGAAAATAATAGAGATAAGAGTTGGGTCGATGGCGGATTGAGTATGGATGGTACGGTCGATGGTGACCGGAACAAAGATGATCTAGAGTCGATAGAAACAAAGCTAAAGGTTGATTTTGGGATGTTAGGATTTATCTCAGAATAAATATGATATTAAAAAGGATGTGGGGAATGGTAGATCTGATAGGGGCAAAAAGAAGGTCGACGACGACCTGAGGTAGACTGTCACACTCAACGGTGACCTGTGTAGGGTTGATAAAAGGTTGCAATAATAGAGACTGAGTACTAATCCTAGGATACCTGTTGTGATTTAATGATTTTGGTAAGTTAAATAGGATGTACGAGATGGATGATTTAATAAAGATATGGGTTGGTTTGACGACGACTAGGTTCGGTCGATGACAGCCAAAGCAGGGTGTGGGAGTTTGATAAGATGACATGATGAAAAGATGGATCTAAGGACAATTAGGAGTGGCTGAAGAATGGGAAGAGTTGAGGGAAAACCTGCAAACCTACAAAACACAAACAAACATGCATGGACAAGATATGTAAGTAATCTTCAAAATGCTCCAAGCTCCAAAGACAACATGTAAGGGGATAACAAGATGATCTAGTTGATGGAAAAATCTCGAGGGATGATGCATGAGAAAGGAATCTTGAAAAGATACCAGAAATCTAAAAAAAAATTGCCTTGAGAGAGAAGGGGTGAATGTGGTCATATAGGGTCAACGGCGACCCGGGCGAGTTGTCGATGACTACAACAAACAAGGGTAGATTTGTGGAGAAGATGCAAGTTTCAATGCAAAAGAGGCCAAAAATGGATAAGAGGGCGACATTTGACTGTTTCAAGGTGAGTTAATGAAGCACGGAGGGGAATATAGGAGGGTGGAATGATGAGGGGATTAATTAAGGTAGTGGGAAATCCTATGAAGTATTAAATGAGGGGGAAATGATGAAAGATAGTGGGGATCAAGGGTAGTAATGAGGCCATTTATGGGAATAATTAGGGTAAATGATAGGATTAAGGATAAATTGAATAGGTTTAGGGGATATGGATAATCATAGGGAATATTAATTGAAAATAAGGATTAATATGGGGAAATGGGGGAATTATGGAGAGTAGGTGGGATGTGGGGGAAATGGAATTTTAAGAGGGAAAATAAATATTTTAAAAGTAGGTAGGTTAGGATGAATGCATTAGGTGACAATGAGGGGTGAATGCAAGATGAGGGCACAAGGGGTGCCAAAAATAGGTGTCTACATTAGGCACACATTTGGGTTTTGCCTTGACGGGAGGAAGCTTATTGAGATCATCTAGAGTTTGTTGGTATAACTTAGTGAGTAGTTTCTTATTTGGTATTGGTAGCACTATAAATGACTTGCTAGGAGGAGGTGATGGAGAATGGATTTTGAGAGGCGCTTGCTTAGTTGGAATGGGTTGGATAGGTGGTTGGTGACTGATCGGAGAAGGAACATTATTAACTATGGAATGATGCTCATTAACATAGAGTGATTGGATTTGGGAGCCCATTGGGATTTAACAATTGAAGATGAGCATGTAACATAATGTTGTGTAGAAAATGAAATAAAACCTTGATACTCAAGGTGCTTAATTCTTCATTTTAAAGCATAAAAATCATTGTCATGATGTCCATTAAGTTTTTGATAATCGCAAAATGGGAGACCTATGTATTTGGCAAGCCGATAAGGAGAGTAGCAATGATTAGGTGGCAAGTTGATCAATTGGTGATTTAGGAGCTCAGGAAGAATATCATGTTGCTTAGTATTTAGATCAAACTTGAGAGATGTTGGTAGCAGTGAAGACTTGGGGTTCACTTATATGAGCACATGTAGAAGACATAGGAAATGGATGATGTGTAGAAGAAGAACTAACATGGACCAGAGAAGCATCCTTAAGATGTTGGATTTTAGCTTTGAGGGATGTAATCGTGGTTTCCATAACTTAAAGTTTATCTTGAAGGAAACAATGTAAAGCTTGAATTGACTTGCAATTTGATTGATTAGTTATGGTATCATGACTAATAGGGTCATCAGAGAGACAATCGAAGATGGCACTTACTTGGGCGGGTGGCATATTGTGAGGGATATACATAGTTTCTAGGGATTTTTGGAGAACATCTTTGCAAGGCGGGTGCATTTGAAGTAATTGATGCAAAGAGACTTTAGGAGCCATTAAAAAAGATGTGATAGAATAGGAAAAATAAGGATCCAAATGTTTGATCACGAGTGGGGTTCACTAAGTGATTTAATGTAAATTAAACTAAATCTTGTTTTTAGAGTAACTACTTTAATAAATGATGTACAAAACACTAATATATAGTAAGAGGCAAGCAACAAAGCATGTGCAATATGAAACCCTAAACAAGAAGGAGAGATAGGGGGACTTAGTTGATTTCCAAGTGAACAGGAAGTGATTTGGGAAGATGAAATTTACTGAAACATACTATAAACAACTTCGCCACTATAAATTGGAGGTTTTGAGGTCTGGAATTGATACAAACAGAAGCACCCATGGGAGGACAAGGGCCCTTGGCACTGGTGTCTAGGTAGATGCCACAGATATGGATCTTTCAGTGTCAGATAAGATTTGATGTTGGCCCCTATTTTTTTCTCTGGATTCATTGTTTGATATATGATTGTACCTGTAACTTGCAAGAAATAAGTTCACTTACACATACCCACAAACCATATCAACGCTAAAAAGGAAAACGTAGAATGGGGAGTCAAACTGACCCCAATGGTCACCCAAAGAGTAAAATTACAACCGAGCATTGTGCTACATCTCATACTCCATGTAGTTCTTGTGTGTGTGTCTAGAAACGATGCCCGTTTGCAAGTTGCACAATGATAGCGGGCTAAATATAGAATGTAGAAGATGTATAAAATGTGTGGAATGAAATAGAATATACTTACCCTCATATGTTGTGTATGTAGAAGTGATGCAGCCCTTGTCCCTTGTATGAGTGCTACACGGATGCCTTTGGTGCTCTTGTGCCTTTGAATACAAGATTAGGTGATATGTGTAATGCTTAGTGTTTGATCCCTTATTTTGAAAACATAAATGTGTATTTATATATCCCCTTGTTCGAATTACGTAATTGACAACTGAAAGGATGAATCAAAGTGATAAAATTAATTAAGAAGTGAAATGCACCCAAAAGGATAAGAAAAGGATGAAGATGGACATGAGGGTGCAGGAGGACAGGAGCACCTGGCGCAAGTGTCCCAACTGGGCGCTAGTGTACGGGGCCATAAAGAGATAAAACAGTCAAATGTCGACAAGAGTGTAAGATGTATAAAGCCAATAAAAGTGCATAAGACAAAGCAAAAGGATAAAAGGAGTTGTCAATTAATAGTTTTCTTGCTTAGGAATCATGTAAATGCTAGCATGTTTTTATGACCTAGAAATGTAACCAAGTGCATAGATTTTGTGTCTATAGTTTCACATGCGTTCCCTCCAACATTTTTTTCCCATCCTTGAACTTCTCCTCCCTCAAACTCCTTCGTTTCCCCTCTTCCTCGTGTAATGTTTTTCTCCCTCATTTTTCACTTCTTCGACCCATCCCCTTCAGTTTTCACAACAAACCATTTTTTTGCATCCGACTTATGGTTTCTATATTTTGATGAATAAACCTCATCTAACAACATTTTTTAGATGACAAAAGTGCATGGAAATTACCTGCGTATTACTATTTAACAGAGAGAGAGAGAGAGAGAGAGAGAGAGAGAGAGAGAGAGAGAGAGAGAGAGAGAGTCATACAATCACATCAAATAACAAATTATTAAGCCGTTGTCTTACTTTTACAAATATGTATTGCTTCACATATCTTTTCTTTTTTTTAAATACCTATTACTAAATTCATGTATATACAAAAGTAAACATAAAAATTTGTATAAACAAGGTCTTTTTAATCCAATATAGAGCTTACACATATTTATTGGCCTTAATTACGAAGGACTGAAGACACTTTGTTCCGTCAAATTCCCCCATGTATGATCCCGACTCCTATTCTTGTATCATTAATGCTAACATATTTTTATGAGCGCCTTCGCTAGAAATGTTGTTGGTAAAAACCCTTTTTGTTATTCTGCTAGCTATATATGGTAAAATTTAACTTGCTAAGAACAATTTCACCCATGCAATATGTGTCGTACATGTATGTATTTTATTCCAACCTTTTCTCTAACTTTCCATTCATGTCTTTGTCTTATCTAACAAATTGAAGCCCACCCATTTTTTTTATCATCGACAACGACGCTTGTAGATGGATGACACCATCGGGAGTATCGCTGGTTGGATATGTCGCCACCAATTCCAGATATGTCGACCGTGGAAGTTTGAATTCTAACCAACTTTGTTATGGAGGAGGCTCATGACCACCCAATACCATGTTTTCACATTTGCTTGTCAATTGGGGACAAAAATCATATTTTTTATTCATAAATGGTTGTTTGCACATTTTTTGGTTTCCTACATTTACTCTACCTTACAATTGAAAAGGGGGCAAGCAAGGAGCAAGCATTGTGGTTGGGTTTTGAATGAGTAACCTTTGGAATATCCCACATGTTCTATTTTGACTCTTTATTCACAACTTGCACTCACATGAATGATGTAAGTGACATGACGATAATAATATCAAGCACATATAACAAATATTATTTTGGTAAGAACTATTCCAACCATGGAATAGGTGTTGGACATATAGGTATCTAATTACCATGTTATTTCTACTTTTCATTCATGTCTTTGTCTTATGTATCAAATTGAACACCATCTAATTGCAATCCTTAACTTCGATGCTTGTTGATAAATGACATCAAAAGGACTATTGATTTTTTCCCATTCTCTTCAATCACATTTCAAGTACTTTCCTCTAAATAATCACCATAAATAGTTACTCCTTCCTAACATAGCCACGCAAAACACCACCACCAGTCATACTAATTTTAACTTTTATTCCACTCTCTCTTCCTCCATATAACTAACAAATCAAATACGCTAACCAACACAATTACACTTCTTCTTTTCTTTCCAGGGGTTAAATTTGACGTCAGTTTAGATGTTTTTTATGATTTTGGACGTAAATTACTTGTAAATTTATGATCTAACCGTCACACGCAACTTGTATATTTAAAAAGTGACCATCATTTTTTATATAGATTTGTATAAATATTATAAAAAATATGTAAATTTATATTTCACCGGAGGTGTTCTCTATGAAGAGAGCCCTGTTGGAAAGCGTCAAATTCCGGCAGGCTCTTTCCAGGCGGCACAATTCCGGCAAGGCAACATCACCATTTATGATCTTCAAATTAAATCAATCGAGGGCTAATTACACTGTTCAGAAACTTTTTGTGACGAAACTGTCTGATCACGATGTATACCTCACTGGTAATCTCGAAAAGCCAAATGTGGTGGACGTTGAACGGCTAGCAAAGGTAGCTTTCAGAAAATCAGATTTCCATGGAGTCCTGATTATGTTTTAATAAAATGGGATTCCCACTGAAAAGACATAAAACCTAATTCTTCCCGTGCAAACACGATGTGGTTTAAACGTATAAACAATACGACTAGGACACATGCTATTCTGTTCAAACCTTCTTCCTTTCCAACACTGACAGAGGTTTTCATTCATGAGCCTTGACTTTAATTGGTAATCGTGGGAGCCCTTCTTCATTTCTTGAATTTCTTGGACATTTTCCGAATGGATCACAGGTTAATCGCGATGTAGCTTTGGCTATTCTTGCCCTCTCTCTTACCCACTAAGCATTGGCAAGTGAGACGAATTCTACTAGAGTTTAACACAAGTCCCCAAATTAATACGGTGGAAGCAGATCTAAACAACGCGTGTGGATCCTTTGTACATGAATTTAACATGATGAATTTATGTTTAAGAGTATATAATTTTAATGTTATTTTTATATTCATAAATTATATTACTACTTATAAATAATAAGATTTTTGTAAGTATATTATTAATTTTTAAAGTATTTTATAATGATAAGTAGAGAGATGGTGCATTATAATGTCTCTAAATATGTTCATTTTTAAACTCGGATCTTAAATTTGATGTCCATTTGATCATTATTTACAATTTTTTGTTTTCCCGTCAAGAAGTCAATCGATAGATCAAAATATCATAGCTATATAATAGAGTTTGGATGGTATTTTTTCGACACACATTAGGGTAGCCGATATTTTTTGGATTGTTTTGAATTTTTTTTGGTCTGTTTTCGGATTTCTGTGTTGTGAAGTTTTTAGTTATGGTGTTTCTTGGAACTTCAAATCTCCATGTATATTTCGCTTTAATACTCAAGCTCTGGCTTAATTTTTCCTCCATTACTTATTTCTTGAATCTTCACATAATTGTTTCTGTAGAAGAAGTTTAAAGTTTTCGTTAGGAAAGTGTTGAGTAATTTGTACTACAGTAATTGTTGCTTTGATTGAATTTGAATTTGTTTCCTCTAAATCTTATAACTTTCGAAATAAATTGTATTTTTCTTTTCTTCCATCGAATGAGTTTTCCCTCTTGGAACAATAAATATGGTTGCATGGACTTCAAAGTCTATCGGCTTAGAATCAAGTGATTAGGCATATTACCTTCAAATTTGATTGCTTGTTGCAGGCATTTTCCTTCTTTTGAAACAGTATTTTTTGAAACTTTAGAATGTTATCCTCTTTGAAGTTTTTGTTTAGTTTAGTGTTGGAGAAACTTTTATTTCAGTCTATGTTGTTTTGAATCTTTTGATTGAATATTGAATCAATTACATACATGCTTAGTTACTCTCCCATGAGTTTGTCCATCTTGAATGATAAAATGGTTGTTTAGATGAAATCCCTCAACTGGTAGCGAGATTGTGGGTGTTGTTGATTGAAACTGAATCCAACTTCATCATGTGTAGAAGGTGTGGTGATTTGGACATCAAATACCCATTTGGCATTGACAATGGATGTGGTAGTTTGGAGTACAACTCGTTATTCATGTGCAGTAACAACAACCAACTTCAAATAAGGACCCCGACTAACAGATATGTCGTCGTAAATATCAACTATGACACACATGACCCACATGTTATTATATCCAATCCATCCATTTGGACTTGTGGATCTAAACTTCCCCACTCCCACCAAACATTTAGTCTTAACACGAGTAAGAAATTCTCTATTTCAAATACCAACTATTTCCTTAATTTCAATTGCAACCACTCCTCTGCCTTGATTTGACCTCAATTACCTGAGTCTGTGTTTGAATCTGTGTGTGACACTAACAATTACTTGTGCAAGAAGTTGGCTGATTGTCCCATTCACGCAACATGTTGCTCCTACTATCCACATACTTCAGATTGTTGATATTCATGCTTGAAAACTATGAATCATATACCGCTATATATTTGGATGTTGGAATTATAGGGCCTTTCTATGGGATTCGCTTAAATTATGAGATTCCTATCATGGCTAATACTCATTGTCTCAATTTCTGCCAAGGAGGATCTAGCTACGGCTACCACACCCAATTTTCCACTTTTCTTTGCCTTTGCGATCACACCAATCTCACCACGTACTCTTCCTACTCTGCCCTCGGGAATTATGTCTTTCTAAACTCTTCCTCTAAAATCTTTGTTTTTGTTTGATATGGATGATGAAGTAGGCAAGGTGTTGTTACAGATCACCTCAACCATGTTAGAGTAGCAGGTACAAGTGTAGTTACATGTGCAGGTATAACTACACTCCACACACTTTCTTATGCATCTTAACTTTGTATGCATGTTTTACTTATGTTCGATGTTTGATGGCAGAAATAGGCATTGGTGAAAGGTTTTTCCTTTTCTGGTATTTTAGAAAATTTAGAGCTAATAGAGTCTGTTTGAGATTAGGAGTCGTCAACAACATTCCTTAATAACAAACTTGATTTGGTCAGAATTGTGAATGTAATTTGATGTTAAATCTTATGTCAAGCTCATAAATGTTAGTGTCATGAGCGAGGAGGGTGACTATGGAACCAAGGTGAGTCTGAATGATTTATAATAATGACTGACACATTTCACAATAGGAGATTCAAAATGGCATGTGAAATTTTCAATGTTGTAGTTGTACTATATTTCTCCCTCATCCACATAACACAAAAAATTAAAACAATATAAGATAGCATATATTTCACCACAAATTGTAATTCCAAAAACATAACATTATTATCCTCTCCGGTGTAATTTGCAACTCATGTGCAATTGTTAGTATAAAAATATAATAAATATAGAATAATTAGTAAAAATAACATTATTTTGTATATTTAAAGGACGGTCTTGAAAAATTACCATCACCTGAAAATTATTTGACAGGCATAGGTGGGCGTCAAATTTAACCCCTGTTTCTTTCTCTTTACTCTGCACTCCTAGCGTGCGATTGGTAATATATATAGCCTAGAGGCTCCAAAAATATTTTGGGATGTATTATATGTGAAATTTCCATGACACTTCAATTTTTGTTCCATCCTCTTTTATATTTGTACCTTATGTTCGAATCAAGTTTTGTTTGCGAGACGCCACCTTACTTTATCCCTTCCATTAAATTATTATTTTTTCCCAAATCTTTTACACCTCTGCCACCACATGTCTTGCTGTAATTAAAAGTGCCACATCATGTTGAAAAATATAAGCCTGTCACACTGCCATAAAATTCAAATTTAAATTTCCCGCGACATGCGCCACGCGTCACGGCACTAATGTCCCCTTCCACGAAAAAGTTGACACGTATTTCCTAGTCGCTTTGCCGACTTCCGCTATTCTGCCGTCAGCAGTGGCATCTAAGATGACACGTGTAGAGCTTAAAATCCTCACCGACGCTTCCAGCCAGCCGCCTTAACGATATTTATTTATCCTTTCCTGCCGTCATAACGATATTTATCTTTTCCGGAAAGGAGACGTCGTTTTCAAAAGTCCACGTTGCCCCTGTGCCAAATGCATCTTATTCTGTATTTATATATGCGTAGATTGATCAAATAA
The DNA here is from genome assembly GCA_019776745.2 of Taxus chinensis. Classification (NCBI taxonomy): domain Eukaryota; kingdom Viridiplantae; phylum Streptophyta; class Pinopsida; order Cupressales; family Taxaceae; genus Taxus; species Taxus chinensis. Next base: position 133,014,046 of record CM034156.1, read on the forward strand.
CTATGCCAAACATTTAGCAGAACATCTGTGAGAGAAAATTTTTTATTTTGATTTTGATTTTCAGCCAATGTAACTGTTTTGTTTTTTTAAATGATTTTCTTCTTATTATTTGGTATTTTTAGCTTCGTGTTTTTAATTTTTGAAGCATATAATGGCGCAGCTTCAGCTCCCCGAGTAGACGAACAGTAGTCGGATCCATTGAAGCTTTTGTTACTGCCGGTGAGAATTCTGTTGGTTTAGATATGCGGAAATTTCATATTTTGTTTTGAAGTGCGGAATTCTCAGTTTTGTTTTTGTATTTTTGTGAAGAGAGAGGAGAAAATGGAGGGACAGACGATAATAGCAGAGCAGGGCGAGCATGTGGAGGATGGGCACGAGAAGAAGTCTATGTTTCACAATGTGAAGGATAAGGTAAGAAAAATGAATGCCAAGGTGAAGAAGAATGTGAGAGCACGACAGGGTCACGGTGAAAATCTCGAAGAAAGTGGCGGAGAAGAGGAGGAGAATGATGATCAGGAAGAACAACATCAAGTTCACCGAAAATTTGGTATGGATTCTATTCATTAAAACTCAAAGCTATGCAAGACAAGTTAGTGTATTTTTACTGTTTTTTTTTATTTATTGAAAAATCTGTATATACCCTGAAACTCGAGGTGTTATAAAACACTTTACTATCCTCCCCTTGAAATTGAAGTACAACCTTTTCCACAACTGTGTTTTTTGCTTTTTGTTTTAACGTTCCAAAAGAGAGTCTATATTGAAGAACACGTGCTCTCTAATTATGATAGACGTGTGTTCATATAATAAATTGATATATTGCCTCCATATATAAAGGTATAGGTCTAGAGTGATGGTATTTTTAATTTTTTAATTTTTTTTTTAAGGTATGGTAGTTTTTTCACAATTCATATTCAAAAAATAGAGCGACGGAATATGGAGGTAAAGGTATGGAGTGATCGTTTTTTCTAGTTCGGTTTTTGTTTAGTTTAATTGAGATTTGAAATATATTGAACCTTTGCCTATACGTTTTCACCTAGAGTGCATCATAATAGCATATAATGAAATTTCATTTATAGCATCTAGAACTGCAAAGCCCAATTTGAGTTAGTTACATCCAGAGTGGTGCATCAATGGGGATATAATGAAATTTTAAATGTAAATCCCAACATATAAGTTAAATTATTTTAATCTTTATACAATAAAATAGTTGGTTATGTCATCCATCAAGTTATAAAGTTTTATCGAGATATTTATGGAACCAACTTCTATCACAAGGTGATTACAACATATTCATATTAGGTCTCATCCATTTAAGTTAATAAATTTCACTATCAGAGAGGGTCCGAGACTATACTCGATCAAGGATTGGAGGACTCAATTTTTAATTAGAGGTGATCCAAACTTTCCCTGTATGAAACAAGACCACTTGAGTACGTGATAAGACTATCCACTGCCCTAACTATATGTAGCCCCATACGAAGGTACTGAATCGAGATCAACACATTCGATAGAGTGAATATAGAGATTCGACTATCAATCCTCTCAACTCTATCTAAATGGGGGAGATATAAATCATCAATCAAGATTGTGAACACAAGGGGTTCATTAGCAAGGTAATATCCTAACACATTTATTCTTATTGAGGTTATTAAAATTGATAAAAACAAAGTCATTATATCAATAGACATTAGGAAGTGAAAGGGTTTAATATATTAATATTTTGAATTAGGTATGCGGGGTAGGTTAGAGAGGCACGCAGAGAAGAGGCAAGGTTAACTTTAATATAAAACTAAAATATTTGAACCCTAGTTTTTAAAACTAAATACTTTAAATTTATAAAAGATTTGATATTATAATCTATTTTTGAATATGTAAATTTGAATTAGGAGATTCTTAAGCAAGAAATAATAAGATTGAATATATTTTTCAACACATGATATTATTTCACCATATTAATTGTTTGAAGAAATATCCATAAATGGAAATATTTAATATTTAAGATAATTAATAATAGGTTTTAAATGACTTCAAACTCTCTTTGAAAAGACATATTAAGAAAATAAGAACTTAGTGAAAAACACGATATATTTTGTGTTTGATTTGATATATTAGGGTATAAACAAAAAGAGGTAAATAAAATTGTAATGGAAAAATGGGTAAGGTACATGGAAAAAATAGGGGGTATTTTCATTCTAATAATATGGGAGGGATATTATCAATTAAATAAGTAAGGGTAAAAATTAACATTAAGGGTATTCTTTAATACAGAATACCCTTCGAACGAATGTGTTATACCATATTTTTATTAAGTGAACCCCCCTGTGATTGGGAGCCCCTCGAACAGATAGACTCCCATTCCAAATCGCCCATCACTTTTTGATATGTCCAATCATGTTGGGTCCAGGTTCTATCTCTTAAGTGATTGTGATATATTTATATTAGGTGCCCTATTGCGGCAAGTTCGATTTCTAATCTTATGTGACGAAGCTTTTAAAATATCTATATTGCTATTGAGACAATTTAGGAGCATTTTAACACCCATATGGTCCCATTTTTTTTTTTAATTATTCAACAATATGTGGTGAGATGTTTTTTGTTTTTTTTTACAGTTTGAATGGTCCAAATTTAAATTTAGATTGACAAAAGATTATTGGTGGGAATGTATATTATTTGTCTCAAACTTTAAACAGTTGGATATCCTCCACTGCAAAGCAATCTTCTTAAAATCAAGGGGCAAAAAAAGTGAGGTTCCTATTTTTACAAGATTTTATTTTGGTACAAATGTCCATCCATAAAGGACTACGCCCTTCTATAAGCGATTTTGATACAATGAATTCTCTATAAAGACAAATGATTTAGAAGCCCGTCCATAAGGGACTAGATGCCCTTATAAGTGATTTTGATACAATGAATCCTTCATAAAGACATGGTGTAGAAGCCGGTTCACAACAAACTATACCCTTCTCATAAGTAATTTTGATGCAGTGAATCTTCCATAAAAACAAATGGTATAGAAGCACGACGAGAAAGGACTACGCCCTTCCGATAAATAATTTTGATGCAATGAATTCTCCATAAAGACAAAATGATAGAAAAATTAGTCCATAAAGAACTATGCCTCGTATAAGTGATTTTGATACAATGAAATCTTCCATCAGTAATTGTGTAATTTGAGGAGAGTCTCGAGACTAATTTAAATGTACATTTAAATATATTATAATCCATTTGCATCTTAAATGTACATTTAAATATACTATAATCCATTTGCATCATGTGTTATAATTCACTTAAAAGGTCAAAGATGATTATATCTGTCTATATATATTTTACTAAGCTGTTCCCAATAAAAAGTAGGTCAGTATTACAATAAAATCTAAATTACAAGAGTAACAAACCTGATTCCATTAAAACATACATCAATGTTAGGGTAAATGCTAAAATACAACAAAAGAGTAGAGCTCAATGCATGAAGAAGAAAACAAAGTATAATATACTGTTGATCACGTTGCAGTAGCATCAGAAGCATTAGTAATTACATTTATCAATTTTATGAATGTGTTAAGACAAGGCTGGTTTGGTGAATATCACTGGAAAGATTTTATAGATTATACTTTTAAGTCAATAGCGTAATTTGTATTTATAGATTGATGTTTTACATGATGGATTGTATTTTTAATGATTTCTATCTTATATTAGATGATTTATTTTGTTTATATCACAATAACAGTAAGGGTGTAATCATTTTCCTGGATTGTTCTGCCTGCAGATGAAAATGCAGAGGATGTGAAAACTCCGAGGGCACAAAATGATCCACATATACTTAATAACAAGGATGACCATAACGAGGGTTTATTTCATTCTAAAGAAACTGAACAAGGTAAGAATGCCACAGGAAATTTTGTTCCTAGTACGGAGAGAAAGGAAACTGAAACGGATGTTGGCATCCCTTTGTCGACAGAAAAGGTAAGCCTATTTTTGACTTTTTTTTTGTATCAATTTGATCTATTGTGTAAGGCCCTCTGGAACAATTGTAGTGAATATACAAGCTATTGCAGGCAGGAATGTCTGAAACCACTCCCCAAGATAAGGTCAGAGAAGTTGAGGAGGGGAACGGATTGGGCTCTAATACAAAACCTTCCAATGTTACTGATGAAGTTAAATCTGGCTCCTTTCCCAGTGTTTCTGAAGAAGTTGAATCTGGTCGATCCGGTCCGTCTGAAACAGGCTTTGGTGTTATGAGTAAGGCCTCTGGTTTAGCTCAAGGATTGAAGGGCATGTTTTCCAGCAAACAGAGTACTGATAATGATGTCAAGGATACTGCCTTACAGGGAGAGTGCGAGGGAAAGGAGAATGAAGGACCACAACAGCAGCAAACTGAAGCTGGAGGAGTGGATAATGCTAAGGAAAATTTGAAAGAGATTGAGGGTAATAGCGGCCCCAATTCAGGTGAAAACCCAGAGAAAGAGGAAGTTAAATCTGGTACCCCTGCAACAGGCCCTGGATTTATGAAAAAAGCCTCTGGTTTGGCTCTGGGATTGAAGGACATTTTCCCACGCAATCAGAGCAGTAATGGTAATGTTAAGGACACTGTGTTACAAGGAGAAAACAAGGGCAAGGAAGAGGGAGGACCCCAACAACAGCAAAGTGAAGCAGAAGCAAAAGCAGGCCAAGGTTATGCTCAGAAACTATATGCTGCCAAGGATGTAGTCACATCGAAGCTAGGCTATGGTGGACAAACTAATAAGGAGAATAATGGAACAAGAGAATTAAATTCTGCCGACCCAATACAAGTTCCAACGAGTGGGTCAGGAACAGAGGCTATGGTGGATGCAAAAGAAGGAAAAAAGAGGCCAGTTGTTTCTAAACTGTCTCCTGGGGAAGATGATAAAGCTTTATCCAAGGTTATCACTGAAGCAGTTAGCAACAGTGCTAAATCTGTGAAGGATACCATTGTAGGTGGGTTTTATGGGGGTAAAGGAAAATCAACTGCAACAACTGAAACGACAACAGATTCCTCTCAAAGCCCTACCAAGAGTACTTCACCCAATGCTTCTGGAGGCAAAGGCATTGTGGACCGTGTTACTGGAGTTGTGGGTTCCTTTGTTGGGAGGAAAAAGGGAGAAGATGCTCGGATTTCTCCATCTTCTCAAAAACAAGGTATAGATATGCTCCTAGTCCTTGCAACATTTCAATCTCATAATTGAGACAATTAGGGATGGATGAATTTTTTTTAAATTTTTTTATAAGTAGTGCACTCATTTGGACACTAGATACATAGATTGTTGGCATCTCTATTCATGCAGAGATTATATTTTTTGGTTATTGATTGTTAGAAACTTTAGTAATTGCATTCACCTAGATTAGATTTAAGAGTTCCCAAGTTCTCTACCACTAGTGCAAAATTTGTTCAGGAAAATTACTCCATTTTTATAGGGTGACCTGAATCAGAGTTCCCAAGTTCTCTACCACTAGTGCAAAATTTGTTCAGGAAAATTACTCCATTTTTATAGGGTGACCTGAATCTACGGTCTACCTTGAACTAGTTTTAAACTTTGAATGCTGAAGATTATGGCTTCCATTAATGTTATTTTTATGTTGCAGAGCCAGATTCTGTGGCGCAGGTAGAGAAGCAAATGGGAGAGCTGCAGGTACATGATGTCCAACCAACAGGAAAGTCTGAGTTACAGAAAGGAGAACCCACACCCATGGAGCAGTAAAGTGAAGAAACAAACAAATTAAAAGACTTTTGGTCTTTACAGAACAATTATTTATTAAGCTCTCTGCAAGCTCTATATAAAACATATATTGTGTGATTATTGTGTCTATGTATAGTTATCGCTATCAATGTAATTGGAGGAGGATGTGCAGCTTCTGTCATAAGAATTTCACTATTAATTTTTATCGGTTGTAATTATGGTGTTTGGAGCACCGAAATATAACAGATTACAGATTACAGATTACAGATTTTGATGTATTTCATTATATTGTCATTGGAATTGGGAGTTACAAGAGGGTTTTTTTTTTTTTAAATTATTATTCTTATGCGTTTTCTTCCTGTTTGTGACGGCTTTTGCTATGTTTGTGCTTTTTTTAAATTTTATAAAAGGGCATATGATCTAGGAGGTTACATGTCTTAAACTAGTTGTAAATTACGCTGGAAGGGATGTGTTGAATTTGTGGAGTTTTTTTATCTATGTATTACATTTTTTTTATGTGTTATATTGTTTTGTCAAAACAATAAGGTGTCTATGTGTACTTTCACATGTCATATACATGTTAGCATTGCATTGCATTTCATGAGACCATCGATACAATTTTCCAAACAATTCATGTGCCATGGGCATGGTTTCACATTTTGCATACATGTTTATTATGTCATGCACAAGTACGACATTTGATAAATAACCAATTTCAATTACATTTTGAAGGATGTCCATACCCTATTCTAAAACTCCCAATTTTGATACAAGTTGGCTGGATGGTGGAAAAAATAAACTCCTTAGGGTGAACAATTGTTTTTTTGCTTTATGCTTTAAAGACTCCAATAATTTTTTCACCAGGCCTATTTTGTGAATATCCAACCATCATTGTATGCCATGACACTGCATTTTGGTAGAGGGCATTTTGTCAAAACATTCATTTTGTCTTTTCTAATCTTCCATAATTTTTTGTATACCTTGAGACCCTGGTCGACTGCAAATTTCAAAATATATGCAGCTTTAAAATCTTCTAGTGGCATGCCCTGCTTTGCCTCCTCGATCCACTAATCCTCCTCTTTGATATTGTTGCGCTGAGAACATGAACAGGTGCCACAGCCGTCATTGATTTTTGTGAAAAATGAAATTGTAGACCCTCTAAAAAATATTACACTTTCCAACAAAGGCAACTCCATAGCGAACGCCTAGCAAAATATGTGAAAATATACAAATGTTTAATTTGACAGGTGCATATAATTTGAAATTCCATACATATTCTACAATGAGAAGTTAGTAAAATCACGGCCGCAAGACACGTCGTAACGACTCCTCCCTTCACCCAACTCTCTATTTTCTAAATGAATTATTATGCCATCAACAATACAAGCGAAAACAAATATCCGCTTTGCCACATTCGGATTATGGACCATGTTGAACGTTTCCATTGGCCTCCGTCTCGGCAACGGTTCGATCCTCACCCCCACCAGTCCTCTGCAATCCCCTCTCCTATGTAACAGTAAACTTCATTAAGTTCTTCTTCTTACAAGCATTCATCACAAAGAAGCCTAAAATGCCAGCAACTGTGACGGAAAGACTGGGCATGTACACAACCAAATTAGCTAGAGTCATGACGAAGATAAAGAAACGCCGCAGGCACCGCTCACATGAAAATCAACGTGGGTAGCCCCAACGACACCCTGTAGGGATTGTTCAACGCCGGAAATTTGCATCTCAGCCATAGAAACGAAGCAAATTCCAGCAGCATCTTGCGACTATACAAATATGATGGTCGTGAAGCTCAAATAGGACAAAAGAAGCATGTCGCCGGCTGAGACCAGGGTGTCCGCAAAGGGCGTATGTCTACGAGTTTTTTGAAATAGTCTGTGTCGGTGAATATTACAGGGAGAAGCCCATCGGAATTCAACACTTTCTAGTAGGGGGTTCTTCAAATGGGGAGCCTAGGGGCGAAAAAATGAGGTGATAGTCACAATTTTTTTAATATTTGACATTCAATATTTAATATGCATAGCAAAAAAATTATATTAATTACTAGCAATCGTATATGAAGTGTACGGTGGAAACGACGAAGGGGGATGGAGTGAAGAATAAAAAATGAGGAAGTGAAATAGAGGGGAAGGATGAGGGGTGATCAAGAAGGGGTTCGATGGAAGGGGAGTTTGAGTTCTAGCACAACGCTTCACCGACCAAGCGATCCATTTTTATGATAGATAGCTATGTTGTAATTTCCACAAGGCCAAAAGAATCCTATGACACAATAGACTCTTATCATTTTTACTATCTATTTTTTTATCGTTTATTGTTCAAATTGATAATGAAATCTCAAAGACTGACATCAATTTATTCTTAATTGAACTATGAGAAACTTTACTCAAAATATTTGTTCCCATTATGTACACTTGCTCCAACAAAAATATATACAACTATGGTTATCATTTTTCAGGGCAAAAACATCAAAAATTATTTCTATGTTCTCTCTTCTTATTATCTGATAAAAATATGAAATTGTTCAAGGGATTCTGCCACTTTAAGATTGCAACTTTATAACTCTATGGATTTCTATAGAGAAATATAAAATGGTAGGAACTGTGGTGTAATGGTAATGAATACGATCCAAAACCATGACACGAGTTCAAATTCCCTCACCGAAGTAATATGGAATTGTAGTATGGTTATAATGCATCTTCAAATAGGTACAATCCAAAATCGTGGTATAGGTTTAAATACCCTCATCGAGAATCAAGGGATTGTCATCTTAATTTAATGCCAAGGATTGAGAGTAGTTTTTCCACCAATCTGGTTGTAGGTTTGCACCCCGCGTTTTCCTTTATTTTGGTACTTGTGAAAAATCAAACCTTGGCGAATTATGTGCAAAGGGTTTCTTTATTGTTCAGTTCTCCTCTCCCACAGATTATCAATGGGTTTTTAATGAGGGTCCCTAGTTTTGGGGTAGGGCTGGCTTGTTTATTACACCATGGCTTCTGGATTTTGATCCCTCTACTGTGGTGTTCTCTAAAATGCCGGTTTGGGTTCGTCTACCCAATCTTCCTCTCCCCGTTTGGCACCCTTTGGTTTGTGTTACTATTGGTGATTCTCTTGGTCGATTCATCAAGTTGGATGATGAGCGGTCTAAGCAAGGGATTTTTACCTATGCTTGTATATGCATTGAGGTGGATTTCAGAAACGATCTTCTGGACAAATTGGAGTTAATCCATGATGGATTCAAGTGGATTCAAATCCTTGACTATGAGAACACGACCTTTCGATGCCGGTTATGCCATCAAACTGGGCACCTTCAAGAGGTTTTCCCATTGTCACCCATTTAGTAGAAACAAAAGAAGAACAAAGGAGTTTCTCATTGGCCTAAACGCTGGCAATCATACTCTGCATTAGAAGTCGAAGATCAGCTAGGCGATATGACTGTCAAGATTCCCCATGTTGGCGGTGGTGCCAAACGGACACATGTATTTGAGTCTTCTCAGGATAGCCCATGCCTTGATCCTCTGCTCGACTTGGCACCCTAACAAGTGCCATGGATTGTTGTCACGCGTTCTAAGGAAAAGAAGGGGTGTTTTGACACTCCTCTTTCTAGTTATCCGGTGGATCTGAGCAAATTTGTTTTTGGTTCTCCTCGAACCCCAATGTAGTTTTTGCTTTTTTGTTTTGCTTGGCTTTGCCTTGCTTGTGGCGTGCTTTCATACCGCCCACTTTTTTGTTGAGAGAATCTTGTATCATGTTGCATTTAATATAATATAATATCTTTTTCATAAAAAAAAACCTTGGTGAACTCCTTGTGAGTAGACATTCTCCCACCAATCCTCCTTCACCTCCTTCACCTCATTTGTTTGATGAAACTGGAATCCTGAAATTGAAGGAATATTTAGTGTTAAAAATAACAGACTTTTAACGTCTTTTAGGCGAAATCAATCTGTCGGATGTATAAAAGTGTATCCATGTAAAGAGCAAATTGTTAACCTTTATGATATATTCTTCAAACTTTGTTTGATTGTTTTTGTTTTAGTGCTTCTTGACATATTTACAATTACAAATGTCTGTGCAATTGAAAGAATGTTTTCGTGGCTGTTAAGGTTCATGATAATTTCTTCAAGCAACAATTGTTCTTTTGGATTTAGCATTTCATGAACTAATATCTAATTGCAAATTTCTATTCAATTGGGCTTGATATCATTATAAAGAGGACAAGATATCAATAAAAATGTTGCATCCTCTGCTTTATTTAATTGCATACCTTACAAATCCTTTGTTCTTGCAAAGTCTTTGGGTGACTCCAACTGCCCATTTCATTGTATAGCTCACAACAAGTAAACGTCACCCACGCCTTCTATGTCCTTTTACCAATATTTCCTTCATATGACAATGAAATTTTATGTTTGCAAGTTATATAGATATTTTAGATTTATCCTCATCATGTAGACGATTATCAATATTTTCTTAATAAGACAAAGTTAATGTAGGAAATTTAGGGTTTGCAAGAGTTAGGACACATTTTAAAGTATCATATGTTCTGTTTGTTTCTCCATGTATTGAACATCAAAATAAATGTTGAGTGAGAAAAATATACCCATATCAAACAAACCCACGAACTGGGTTAAGTGCTCTTCAAACCCCAAAGTAGAACATGGAGAGTGCCACATCCTAAATGACCTTTAAGACCTGTCATTTTCCTTGCATAATAATACAAAGAATACTATAAAATTTAGTATTATTATTCATAATTTATTATAAAATGTTAAATATTATTAACTTTTTTATAAACTGTTAAATATTTTTTTGATAAAATATTAAAAATTATTAATTTTTTTGATGGGTAGATAGACATAAGTTCTACCAATTTATGAGAACTGTATAAAGATTGCCGATTAAAATTCTGGTCAAAGACTTTGTTCACGATTTAAACCATCCATTGAATACAACTTTCTTTGTGGATTTTGGATGCTTTCGCCTACTCTTGAAAGACCTAATGTTCTCATTATATAAGCTCATTGTCTTTAAAAGATTCGGATTTAAAGCATGCATGGAATCATTTTTAGTCTTTTACCAAATTACAATTTGGTTTGAGCCCAAAATTACACAGGTAAGACAAACACAAGCGAAAAAAGAAAGAAGGAAAGATGTAATTAACCACAATAATTAGAAAAAGCAAAGTGGATGGAGACTTCGCAAATCCATTAAGATATATTTGTTTCTTATCCACGCCGCACAAATGAAAGGCAATGGAGCCCATTGCGATTTGCACCACTATTTTGCTCACCTTCTTCATCTTCATATGAATACGACTATGTTCAGCATTGAAGCATACAAATGTTTTATATAAAATAGCACAACTAAACTGCGTAAATTTTATGATATTACTAATATGATATCCAAAAGTGAGAGAGTATGTAAACAAAGATGAGATCGCTAGACTATATACCTAGAGCTTGGAGCTTGTACCCATTGAAAAACCACTTCTTATCAATGACAAAATTACTGCTTTTATTTTTGGTATACCATTCATCTTTGCATACCATCTAAAAGAAAAACCAAATAACCTACAATGCACAAATAAGTAGATGTCTATTTATTATTATTATTATTATAATTATAGACAATATATAGAAGAAATATACCAATCGAAAAGAGAAGACACATATAGAAAAGTTATAATATCAATCTTTTTTTCACAAATATTTGCATGGACTACGAATTTAAAATGTAAGACAAAGTCCATCCAAAGTCTAAATAAAAATTCAAAATCCAATTTCCAAATCTTGCAAATAAATGATCAATCTGAAACAACAAATCTCAGAGCCCAACATAGTTAATGGAATCTACTAATTCATTCAAGGCACAAGTTAAACTCCATATAAAAATCTTTTCCTCTATTATAAAAGTAGATTTACTCCTGCATGTGAACATGGTTGTACACTTTTGTTTACATTTAAAAACCCTTTTGAATGTAATGTAAACAATGTTGTAATGTAACGTAACTTACCTTTTGAGGTCTTTAGTTGAATCAATATTGATGCGGTAGTGACTATGTTTAGTTTTCTTCTCGATAAGACTCCTTTGTTAACCTTGTCAAGTTGCAATCCACAATTCATAAATCAAGTTCTAGACTTGCAGAAAGCTTCTAAAACAATACTAATAATGATATTTGGAAAAAAGGAACAACTTATGCAGTTTCTAAAAAGCAAAAAAGCTAAAGTCGTGTTCAATGTAAATTAGGGTTAAACAATAGGTATCTCTAAAATTAGGTTCATTGTAAAGCAAGTTTGTAGGTGTCAACTCTTGGTATGTAAACTGCTTATTTATATAGGTTATTTTATCTCTGTTTTATAATATTAGTCAATTTTTCAACCATGTAAGAATTTGCATACAACAAGCCATGAATAAACAACGAGATGTGACATAAACAAACTGATTGTATGTAATGTGAAAAAGGGGTATACAGATCTATACAAAGGGGAACAACATGGAAATCATAGAGAATGAATCTATGGAGTCACCACCATATAAATCCCTTGATGCCTATGGAATTACCACCATATAAATCCCTTGTTGTCTGGCGAGACGTCATATAAATCTCATTAAATTCACTGATGCTTAAGTCTCTCCACTAGTCCACCTAGTATGCCACTTGCTTAATGGAAATAGTGAAAAGCCTTCAAAAAAAAGAATTAAATAATGTAATTGATACAAAAAAATTAAAAAGAACCTCGTCAGACTGGTATAGTAAAAACTAAAAACCTCAAATGAGCAGTATGACATGGTAAAAAGTACATCTCTGGCAGTACACCCCTCCTTGGACTTGAATATCCGAGCTACATAGAATGCAACAACTGGTAAGTTTCCTAATATTTTTGGCAAAGATAAGCCACAAGATTTGGGGCCAATGTGAGCTTTGATGAATAAAACTGTTGGCTAGATTTTCTGCACAGCTGAAAACCTAGGCAGTCATGAGATAAATCTACCTCATTTACCAGTGAGGCTCCCGTGTAAGATTTTATCAGTTTATAAGTCCTAATATCTATCTGTTGGTATTACTTTAACTGTGCAGCTCATGAAACCATAGCTATGCGGTTCTGTCTAACAAGTAAGCAACTGTAAAAGAAAAGAAAAATTTGCAAAATAGGAAAATAATAAGAAACGAAAGAAAGCAGAGAGGATGTGCAACCCAAACAACAGTTTACAAAGTTGATTGCATGCACATAGATAAAAACAAATAGATCATTAAGCACAAAATTCAAAGCAAATGAAACTTTCAGATCTAGATATATAATAACACAAAGTTTATGAACAAATCTAGAAAGAAAGTAAGAAACAAAATGCACCGTTGACACAAAGTTCTCCGGAAATCTCTTCTATATTCCTCTGCTTGCAGAAATCAGGGGTTTCAGCTCAAAGTCTGGAACACTAAGAATGCTGATTACAAATTCTGATTTTTTAACCTGTAGGTTCTTTCTCTACTTATAGCACGTAGAGCGGAAATTACAAATGAGAGACTATAATTGAACTATATCATAAACAAGAAGTAAAGAGAACATCTGGCAATCATCTTCCTTTAATTCCTCTCTTAGTGACATGGATCAGGAGTTCAAGCCAAAATTGTGCACATCTATCATTTAACTCAAAAATTTATTTCAAATAACTTAAAATAATGGTTTTCAAACCAATAACTTTTAAGTTTATAATTACATCCGGGGACATAAGCAATAAGAGAAGAAAGAAGAAGAAGAAGTGAAGATCTGCCAGCTGTAACTCCTACACTTTCTTTTTGTTTTGATACTGAATATACTTTTCGAACATATAGTTCAGCAATTTCCCATCCGCTTTAGCTACAACTTCTAACTCCGTCTTGAACTGCAGCAATCCTTTGTTCAAAACTTTGATGCTCGCTTCCACCTCCTTCAAACTAGGCCCGAATTTCTTAATGTTTGATTGCAGCATTACCAGCTTACTAATTGAATTCATCGTGAAAGGCCTAACAACTTCATCAATCCTCTCTTGAATCATCAGAAGAGATCCTTCCAGGGAATCAATTTTTTTGTTGGGAATGGTCATTTTGTATGAAGAAACGTTCCCAACTGCTGCTTTCTCATTGGTGAAAGAAATTACATTGCTTGACAGTGACACTACCATACCTTCGAGCGCCTGCATTATTTTCAGCATAATTCTAAAGATCTCTAAGCAAAAAGAGACTGTGAATTCAAGCTGCTTCCCCTTTTCAACCGATCCATTAGGTACAATTTGTTCTGCAATCAAAACCTCCTTCGGCAGTTTATTTATCTTGACCAAAGTGCCTAGGTTACTTTCAGCCACTGTATTCATATCTACCGTGCTTGTCATTAGTTGTTTCAGCTGAACTAATGCATCCTTCATAACCTTTAGACGAGCTGACACCTCCCTGAGCTGTACAGAAGCTTGGAGAATGATTAGGCTCTTCCATTCGTCGATAGCTTTAACTTGGTTACCTGCATTTTCCACTTCCTGCATCAGATGATCACTCACATGCTCATGTGTTGAAATTGGCTGAGAGAAAGGTTTGGCAACCTTAGCAATGATCTCACACAATTGGGAAACCTGCTTTTGAAGTTCAGCTTTTTCTGTGCCTTCTCTTTGTCAAGCTTAAGGAATAAAGCATTTATTAGTGTCTGCGTGTCTTGCTTTAATCCTTCGGTAGTAGTTTGACCTATTGGCACCTTGGTTACTGATATATCTGCTGCCGTAAGCTTGCCTTTCTGCTTTCCCTCTGCTGGAACTGATACCTCAGCGAACTTTTGCCTGGATTATTCAATAATCAACCTAGAAGTCACCTTAGCAACTTTAGGTCTTCTATCTTTTCCGCCCAAACTCAGGAGCAGTTGCAAGTCATGTTCCTCCAGGTTGATCTCCTCTCTCGCTTCTGAGATTGACTGTGAAGCCAACCACTTTGAGAAATTGCTTTTCTGAGAATGAGAAGTCATTGAATGCACCACCATCTCGTGCTCTGGTTCCTCTCCATCCGAATTTTCTACAGTGTCGTGACTACCATCTTTTGAATTGTCCAAAGACAATGCCCTTTCAAACTCTGCCATCTACAACTTTAGCTTTTCTTCAGGAAGAGGTGAAAATCGGAGTGGATGAGGAGAAAACACAAATGTTGCTGGATTCAACGGAGGAATGACAAGATCTCCCTGAGGTTCAAAGGCTAGGTGAAGTGCTGTGAGTTGACGCTGAGAGAAGTTGGAACTAACACCATAGCCGTAGAAGTGACCTTTTCCTGTGTCTGAGACTTCTTGTGCACTTTAAGCTTTTCAGGCCTTCTACTGCTTTCACCTTCGTGCTTTCTTTTGATGGAGTCTCTTGCGCTAAGGTTTCCTGTGATCTGATTCATCAAAGCTTCATCAAGGCAATACCCCTTTGTCAGCAACCAGTTCGAGGTGTTGACCAGAACCGCGGCAGATCTTTCCTCGATCGTGTGGAAGCCACCAATGTTTTCCTGAAGAGCAGCTCTATCCCCTCCCATCTGATGATAAGTGTCAAGTAACACATGCCCATCATCTGTGAGATCTGCAGGTATCCGAGCTAATCCATAATCAAACACTTGTTGTGCCGATAACCTGCTGAAGTCTTTCTTTCTAACTTCGTACTTGTTTCTGCACTTCATCCAGAAGTCTTCTAATGAAGGCACATGCAAGTATTCCTGGGAGATTGTCTTCTTTGCTACCCCATATGGATCGAAGTTCAGCCGTGCTGGGAAGAACTCATGCTCATACTCAGAAAATATTTTAGCTTCGATTCTTCTAGCCTTGTGGATGCTCTGGCAACTGTAATAGCCTACTGTGATCGGAAAGGAACCTGTAGACTTGAGCCGCTTTGATTGTAGGTCATGCATCTCCACGAGTTGCCTGCACAACTCCATGATGACCCACTTGTCGCTTGGATATCTTGGCAACTTGACTGGTTCTCCCGAAATGTCGGTTACCCTGAGGTATGTGAAGTCTGCAAACTGGATGAAAATACAGCCATGCTGGGATACAACTTCCCAAGCTTCTTTGCTCACCCTGTTGGTCTTTAGATCACTGTTCAATTTGCAAATGAATCCGTAGAAGAATCCATCGTTGACCACCTTTTAATCTTTATGGCATTCAGGAACTGTCAACTACGGGTAGCACTCAAAAATGGGATCCTTCGAGAGTATGCCCCGTCTATCCAGCTTGGAAAATATACCCTGTGAAGCTGTTGTGTATACCAGGTATGAAGTCATCTTGAAGTTGTATGTCCGCCTCACACTTCGGAGCTGCTCCCTGATGTTATCATTGATGATCTCCGCCCAATTGATTATTGAATTAACTTTGTTGATCTCAATGGTTTTATTGAAGGCATACACCATGAGTAGAAGTTGTGAGTGTTGGCTTCTCCATTTATACTACATAGCAATTTAACAATATCATTCACTTCCTGCACCAAATTAGATCGTGGAAGAGTCCTCGAGGAACTTTGATGGAGACCTGGGCTTCTTCATATATTTGCTATTCATTATGCCCACACAGTCTGCTTTGTGCTTCTCCCATCTGTTGCCAGCGTCCAACATGCTAATTGTAGTCACCACCGGTCGCGTTGGAATCTTCAGACAATAATTGATAAATTGTGCATCCAGCCTAATTATCGTCTTTCCCGCAGCATCCCGGATTGTTCTGGATAGGAGATGGTATGACCTTGCACACTCCATGACAAATTCAGGCAACTGAGCTATGACTGGGAATGCTGAAGCTCAAATAATTCCATTGCTTTTTATTGCCCTCGCATAAGAGGCGTCTTTCAAGCCCTGGATCTGTCAATCAATTCAGAGAGGGGTTCGGGGCCTAAATCCGTGTCATTGATATCGACAAATATGGAATTAATGCATGATTCCGCTGATCCTTCCCTTTCATCTCGCTTCATCATGGCCGAAGCAATCTTTTTCTGAGAAACCTTTGTCTGAACTGTTTTTCTTTTAATGTTGTCGAAATTCTTTGCAATTGGTGCAGATCTAGTAATTTCTTCATATTCAAAAGATATATTCAATGTACCTGACATTGATTTGCACTTCATTTCACTTATATAAGCACCTGTAATGAATACCTACAATTAATTTAGACAAAGACGGAACCCAGAGCATAAACACTTGATTTTTATCACAAAAATCTGCATAGAAAGCCTGCTGCCCTAAAATTTGAGGCTTTGCTTGCATGCAAAGCAAGCATAAATATTTTTAACTTCACCTGGGCACTTATACCAACATGTAAATAATTAACAAGGCTTAAATCAAGCTCCTCCAACCCTAGGCACCAAACTTTGAAGCTTTCCGGCAATGAAAAACACTTTTTGATGCAAAAATTCTCCTTCTTTGGGCGCCAAAACTGTCTAGGCTGCAATTCTTTGCAAAAAAAATTAATTACATCTTCACTATGGCAGTGCATGCTTATATAACCCTTAGCGTTCTATTTCTAATAATTGTCCATTCTATTTATGGCAATTAATTAATAAACAAACATGTTTATTCACCCAAATTGGGCGCCTATTTTTGCATGCTGTTGGCTGCCATTAAATAAATTTTATTTATTTATTTTTAGCATGCTACCTTCAGTTCGCTTTGACTAGCCTTTATGCATTGACTTTCTATTCATCCATGGCGCCAAAATTAGGTCAGAAAAGCTATTAATAAATACCATTAACATCATTGTTTAATCACCAAATGGGTCGCACTTTTTGACATGAGTGAATTCTAAAAATAAGAAGCCAACTTCTCATGGGAATTTTCACCCTGCATTGCAGCTCTAATAATCCCTTCTTCCACTTAAGTTGTTTGACTTTTATAATGAGAATTTTTACCCTGCAAGATAGGTAATAAATTCCCACCTGTCTGTCACTTCTAATTTTTCCGCTACAGCTTTAAGTGACTTTCCAAAAAGTGCATCTTGCATTAAAATTAACCCCCTTTGAAAAAGTGCGACTTGTTTGGGTGAATAAAACCTTATGATGGGAAAAGTTAGCCTGCTAGGCAGGTGGAAAATTCTCATTGGTGCTTTAAGTGTTTTTTCTTTATTTTATAATGAAAATTTTTACCCTGCAAGGCAGGTAAGAAATTCCCGCCTCCCTGCCGCCTCTAATTTTCCCATCGCAGCTTAAGTGACTTTGACTTCATGAGGAATTTTCACCTTACAAGGGAGATAAGAAATTCCCACTTGCTTGTTGCTACCAAAAATTTCACTGCAGCATAAACCTATTCATTCCCAAAAAGTGCGACTTGCCTAGGAGAGGCTTTTTGTGCATGACTTCATCTTTTTTGGTTAGAAGCTTGCATTTTGAGGCTGATTCCTTCTGGCACTATGTTGGTAGATGATCTCCAGATGCTTCAGGCAATTAAACAGATTATACTGGCGAAAGAATTGACCTAGGGGAATTTCATAGAGAAACCGAGGAGAAAATCAGAAAAAACACAAAAGAAATAAATAAAAACAAAAAACGTTATCAGAAGTCACAGATAAAGGTCATGATTCATTCTTAATGAAAACCCTATTGATATATGTGAATACTGGCATGTGAAACTTCAATAGGATTCAACTGGAGCACAATTTACTTCAAACGGGGCACTATTTATTTAATAAATAATTAAATAAAAATTTCCCGCAGACAAAACTTGGCGGAGGGATAAAACGAGTTTGGGCATCTGGGTATTTGTCGAAATTGGCTCATATGATACACTGGGAATATCCTAACATAATACAAACATCTTCTGGCAATAAAAACACAAAAAGATCCGCTATTTTAAAAGAACGTTTTTTAAATGGGGTAGTCCCAGATTTCAGGGTGAAATCTGGGGACACCAAAATGTGTAAAATATTTTCAAATTAAAAATTTACTTTAGGTGTGTTGAGCATAGCATATGCCTTGAATACCGTGGGTGGGCCAAAAAGAGGGCCAAACGTATCTACAAGTAGGGTTTCTCCATGACATCCTCTGAATGAAAAGGAAGGGATTACATTGTTTGTGTCACTTCTTCCAACCTTCTTCAGGGTCTTAATCCTTCTTCTCTTCCTGCATTTGATGCCCTGAAAAAACTCATCAATAAAATAGTCTGGGAAACAGAAAACGCACACTATGATAAGCTAGGTTTGATCCTAAGTGAGATTAAAAAATTGATCCTCGTCTGCTTTAATCAACTCTACTTTACTCTGCCCCTCCTTGTCAACAAAAAATTAAAAAAGACATAAAATATCCATTCAGAACACATGTAAAATATCCATTCAAAACACAATCCCAAAAATATCCATTCAGTACACACGTAAATGAGAAAACAACTCAACAAAAACACAAAAACAACATGCAATTAATGGCCTCTAAAACCATGTAACAAAATGAATAGAAAAAACAAAACAAATCAGAATGAAACAATTACAAATCAAACTAAATTACCTTGTTTTGAGGGCATCCTCCAAATGTAAATGAAGGCAAGCGCACATGGTTCACTAGATTCTACAAGGAAAGAAGATCCTCCTGCCTTTCATGCCCTGAAATTCATGTAATGCAAATTAGTCGCAAAAATGTTGTTTTCTTTGTTATATGCAGAAGAAGAAGAAGAATATTTAGGATTAGGAGGTGCTTTATTTGGGTGTAGTGTCTAGATGAATTATTTTTCTACTGCTTCTGAGCACCTGCGCTACGTGCTTCCTGCTCCTGAGCACCTGTGCCATGTGCACTTTAAAATTGGTGCCATTCTGGGTTAAATCTTCCCTACACACGAAGATAAATTTGTTTGTCAACTATCCAGTCATTGCTAAATATTCAACGTTAAAGGAGGGCCCATTGGATTTCAACGATTGTCTAAGAAGTAATGCCAACCGCCCAATCTATGGCATTTGTCAAAATCAACAAGGGGGCATTCAACTAGGGTATGCCTTGCGTGATTAACACACACACACACACACACACACACACACACACACACACACACACACACACACACACACACACACATATATGAGAGAGATTAGAAATAAATAATTTGTTTTATAAATCCTTGACCTCTTACTCATGATTCATAGGTAGGTAGAGATTAATCCTTACACCTTCATGAACAACTATTACCCATCCCATTATTAATCTAAAAAATGTTTATTTAATTGTTCTTACTCTATGCCCCTTGTAGGGAGAACATAGACAAGAAATAGATTATTAATTGATAATAAAAGTTTTAAGTTGCAACTAATGTTGATATTTATAAAAAAAAATCGGACATAAATTTTTATGGTGAATTATTCTCTATGGTAAATTATATCTTTTATATTTGTTGAATTATATTATGATTAAAAATTTATGTGAGATTCTCTAATTGATTGAATCTAAATGATTTAACAAACTTAATCTTTATAAATCTTTGGGCGTTTGTTGTAGAATTGTAAACCAACAAAAACAATGCTATGTTAATCAATTTTATAATTTATCCGAGATATAATTATTTCTCTTAAATATCAATTACACACTAATCAATTGGATCTTCATTAATCAAATAAAAGATTTAGAAACACTATTAAAGTTTGTGAGCATATTTAAAATATTATTTCAAATTATAATTAAAAAATAAAAAATATTACAAAAATTGAAAGAAAGGATTCACTAGTGCAAGTTTGCAATTGTGTAAAAATGATTTCAACTTTCAACTTTGAGACCTCCAAATCTCGAAGTTTCAGCTTTCTTACAAAATCCCAAATCCAATGTTTGTAGTTTAATCTATAGTTATAAGAAATCAAATAAAGAAAAAAACAAAGACAAATTAAATTAAATAAAAATTAAAACTTATAGATGTTTCTATTTTATCAACGAGATATTAAGATATTTATATTTTATTGATAATATTTTTATTATTTTAATTTCTAAAGTTTCTACTTTTGTTGATATTAAATGTTATAAATCTCACAACAAATTTGGTAATTTTCTAAGAATTCTAAATTTGGTAATTAGAATATACATGTAATATCGATGTTTAAATTATATTTTCACCTGTCATTTATGTTGGTTATATTTTTAAAATGACAAAAAATATTGAAATGCCATGCAAAATCTACCATTGAATACAATAGTGTGGTTTTATAAAAAAATCAATATTAAATATGACGTTAGTTTGATTGTTAGAGGATGATTTTAATTTTAAATTTGACATTTACTTGACTCACTCAAAAATTTAGTTTGTTTTTTTTTGCATAAAGAATGTAAAGAAGATATTTAGAAAGTAAAATATTTGTCATATAGGTACAATAATCCTGTGGGATTGATGATGTGTGTCACTTCTCATTTGAATCATAATTTCAACGCCTCTGCAAAACGGAACATGATCCGTTTGATTTCTGACTTTTGTCAGACACCCCAGGTTGCACTTCACTACAAGAACGCCTTCGGCATAATAACATAGAATGAAGTTATTGATAGGAAATATAATAGCAAAAAATAGAAAAAATTAAATAAAAATCAAGCAAAAAAAGTTTAAAAATTAAATTAAAAACCTAGTAGAAAATAGAATGAAATTATTGATAGGAAATATAATAGTAAAAAAACAAAAAATTTAAATAAAAACCTTGAAATTGTATAGTGTCCACCCAAAAAATAAGCATGTCTATATTTTTGATAAGTCAAAATGGGCTCTAAGCTCAACTATATTAGAAATATCAAAAAAAAAACTTGATTATCAGGGGACAGATTCGAGTTTATGCAACCTGATTGGTGTTGCAAACATAAAAGAAACATATTGCATTATAACTATTTTAAGAAAGACAATCCAGAAACTAATTGCTTTCTTTTGAAGAACTGGAGACCGCCATCGTCGGCTCCGCAGAGTTGCAAGCATCTTCCTCAATCACCAGGGCCGCCAGAGACTTGGTTAACTTAGACTCCTCAAACTTATTGCCCTGAATTCCCAACACTGAGTAAATTACATCCAATTTCTTGCCCTGAGTGATGCTTTCTAGGGCTTGAGCCTTTGCAAGCATCCATATTTGTTCCAAACCGAGCCCGATATCAACACCTAGTTGATCGATGTCTTCATGGATGGCGAAGGAATTGCTAACACCCAAAAAAACCGTTTAGACCCCAATAATTTGGGCAACGTTAAGAGTGTCTAAGTAAGTCATGGACTTGCTAGGGTCTGTTATAACTCTCACCACCCCCTCCACATCCACCGTGTCCCCTAGCCTAAAGTAATATATTTTTATTTCACCTTTGAAATAATAAAAATAAAAATAATTTAGTTTTTCAAATATTTTGAATAATCAAATATATTGTGATTTTTTACAAGTTATTGATTAAGAATGACAATAATTAGAAGTCTTTGGTGGTAAAAAGAATTAATTAAAATAGAAATTGATTAAAACAAAGTTCAATTTAGTTACATTAATGTAGTGTTTCAAACAAATAGTTTGCAATGAAAGAACAAATTTCAAATTTTATGATATTAGTCAAGATTTTATGATTTTTTATTATACAAAAAAATGAATGATCAAATTGATCTCAAATTTAAAATTGAAAATGTCAAATTAAAATTAATTGTAAATAACTCATACCATTATCAATTATTATCAATGTAAAGGAAAAATAGGTTTTCTAAAAACTATTCCCATTAAAAGTTAAAAATCTCAAAGTCACTTAAATTAGATAAAGAGATTAGACATTTTAGATTTTAAAAAGAGATTTAGATATATATACATCGCATTAGAAAATAGGTTACCTAAATATTTTATTTTATTTTAATAATATAGAGAATAAAATATTAGAGCAATTATTTTAATGTTAATAGAAGAACAAATTAGATATATTAAATTTTATTCAAATATTATGTTTTGTTTTAATAATATAGAGATTATAAGAGATATGTTTTTTTTTAAATTTTAATAAATAATTAAATTAGATATATTAGATTTTATTAATTAAATGAATACGATTAAAATAGTTTGAACTTTTTCTTTATTTGATTTCATAACATAGAGATATTTCTTAAAATAAAGATATCTCACAATTAGAAGAAATATGTATGTTATGATATGTTTTTTCAATTGAAAAAGAAGGGTTCTATTTGACTTTTGCTGTTAAATATTATTGTTTCTTCGAGTATTCTTCTAAATTGAAAAATTAGTGTGAAAATAATTTTATATATTATAAAATTTTATTGAGAGCAATTTTAGTTTAGTAGAGTCCTATATAGATTCAACTTCTAGTAATAAGAATGTTTGAATTTTGTTAATTACAATGTATATAAAATGTAAAAATACATTTTGATTGAAAGTGTACTTTTATATTGATAAGATCATGAAAAGTACACTACGGATTCAGATCAAAAAAATAGATGGAGAAGTCACACCCTAGAAAGCATCAAACTAGGCAACACGTGCCACGGGAACAAATTCCAAACGAAGCAATTACAAAAGCCACAAGGGTATCCAACGAAGCAGTAGAAGCAAACATGGCGGTTGGAGGAGGGGGAGGAGAAGGCAGCCTCATGCGGAACATCTCCCCAACCCGAAGCAGGGGGTCGAGAGAGGTTGGCACAGGGTTCCAACCATCGCACTGTTCAAGGGCTGTAGTATCCTGCCGATCAAGAGAGATAACTAATGCCAAGTGCAATAGTTTATTTTGGGAAGAACACTTTGTCTGGAGCCAGAAGTCAGAGATGAAGGAGGCCATCCCAAGCCACTACCACCACCGAGGGGAAGATCCCCCCAGCCAGAGCCACCTTCATCTTGGGGGAAGGGAGGATCTCCCCACCCGTCACTACCTTTGAGCTGTTGAAAAACACCACCATGTTGCTGCCGAGGGGGGAGGAGCTTTGTCAATCTTGAGAGAGAAGCCGCTGTCAGGTACCTTGGACACGAGGACAAGAACTAGGATGAGGCAGAGAACGACATTGAGGTTGGGATTGACGACGTGGTGGAGAAGAAACCCGACTAACCGAGCCGGGGGAATTTTCCTAGTGGGAGAAGAGATCCTACAAGTGCTCCACCTATAAGTAGAGTTTCTTCGCCTGGACTTGGATCTGAAGAAAAACATCAGAAATAATTCCAGTTTTAGCAGTCACAGAAAATTCCATGCTAAGATTAGTGTGATTAAAAATAGAGTCATTTCTAATATTCTAAATTTGAAATAGAATTTCTACACGAAATATTTTCCAAAATTTGTTGTATTTTGTAGGAAGTAATGTCGAGTTCCCCAACAAGACAATTTTCCAGGTGAAGGGTTCAGGGCGAAAGGATTGGAAGAGGGAATGAGTCCACGTCTAGGCCGACTGCATAAGAGTACAATGCCAAAACAAATGAAAAAGAGTCTCAGGATGGTGGTAAGCAAGACACAAGGGGTTAGTAACTCCTAGAAGTTGAAGGCACTTTCCAACTAACAATCCCTAATATAAAATAGACCAAAGAAAATGAGACTTTTTGGGTTAATGTGAGCCTTCCAAATGAGATTGAACCCACATTTCCAAACACTATGGGGGGACTTAAGCTTCCATTAGTTATTCAAACTTTCATGAGGAGTGTGAGCAAAAGACAAGAGCTAATATCTAAGCTGAGGTTTATACCAACTGAAGGTAGTTGTCGTAGGTCAGTGCCAATCTCGCCACCAATGAGCAGGAGGAGAGACTCCAACCTTATGGAGAACTTCAATAGGTATGGTATTATGAACTTCTTGAATAGATTCTTTATCTCCATTGTTGAGGTTGAATTAAGATTTAATGAGAACCCAGGGTTTCCAAGCACGGGTGGCTTTGCAAAATAAATCACCTATCAGCTTGATACCATGCTTAAAAATTCGAAGACTTTTAATCTATGACACCATAGAAAAGGGAACATTGCTAAAATTAATAGCATAAGACCACCATAAGTAATGAGAGTTTATGGAAAGCCTCATTCTGAAGCCATCTCCTACCCATATCAGGTGGGGTTTGACCAACTCCAAATCCTTCTAAATACTCTGTATAACAAAAGTTCCCCCAATTTTAACAAGCACAGGAGAGAGTAACAAGCTTTGAAAAACCAATTTTTTCTAGGCTAGTTTTCCAAAAGGAGTGCCTTGACAAATACAGTGGCGAAGCAAGATTTTCCAAGCCTCAGAACCTTCTTAACCTCAAATGATCCACTTGACACTAAAGGAAATAACTTGGATCCAAATATCAATTACCCATAAGCCCCCAACATCTTTGGGAGAACAACAAATATCCCAGGCCACTATGTGAAAGCCTTTATGACCATTGGTGTTGACCCACAAGAAATATCTAATTAATTTATCCAGCTTGGCATAAGAATCCTTAGAGGGTGCCCAACAGGAGGAATAGTAAACATGAGTAACAACTAACACCTTTGAGCAAATTTGAAATTTATGAGCAAGTGAGAGGGGTTTGCTGACCCAATAAGAAATGTTTTGCACAACTCACTGAACAACATAAGACTAAAGAGTAGTAGGTGTATCTTGAAAAGAAAAAAGAATGCCAAGGAATTTAAATTACACCCCTGGTTGAATCCAATGCCAAGCAAATCCTTCTAACCATGGAGGTCTGGGATCTAGAGACTTCATGTAACATTGAGTCTTCTGCCATCGAATGGAAAAACCTAAAGCCAAAAAAAAATGTCTAGACAATAGAAAGCATTATTAACAGTCTCTTCAATTTCTTCCAGAGTTAAACAAGAATCATCAGCAAAATGCCCATTAATGAGTTGTTGTTCAGAATTGGGGAGAGAGATACCCTTGACTAACCCTTGAGAAGAAGACTTGGAAAGAAGGTAGCTGAAACCCTCAACAAAAAGCACATAGAGTGTCAATGTTAAAGGGCATCCTTGCCAAATAGACCTATAAAGCTCCAACATATTAGATTGCACTCTATTAATGGTAAGCCAAACAGTAACATCCTGGTATAACATATTAATAGAGAAAATGAATCTAGGGCTAAACCTAAGAGCTTGAAGCATGACAGTGATAAAAGGACATTCAATTCTGTTATAAGCTTCATCAAAATCAATTTTGATGAAGAGGGCCTTTTTCTGAGAGATTCTGGCCTACTGCACGGCTTTCCAAACTGCAATAATGCTATCTAAGATGAATATGCTCTTAATAAAGCTAGTTTGTTCACTACGCACAATACGAGGCAAGAGATTGTGGATTCTTAGGGCTAGGGATTTAGCTATGATCTTGTATGAAACATTCAAAGGAGTAATCAGTCTCTAACTGGTGATGAGTTTAGGATCGCCAAACTTAGGAATGAATTTGATACTACCTTGATTGATCAAAGCACCAAAAGAATTGGTCTCCATTGATTCATAGTAGACATGATGGAGATCAAGACCAACAATATCCCATAGCACTTGGTAGAATTCATAGAAAAATCCATCAATGCCAAGAGCTTTGTCTACCTTCATTTTCATAACTTATTCCTTAAGATCATCAATAGAAAGGGCACAATTGCAAGCAACCCTTTGGGATTCAGAAATTTTATAGGGAACTACTTCGAGGCATTGCAATAAGGTAATCTCTCTCTGTAGAGTATATGGTTGAGAAAAAAACACCATGATAGTAGTGAGAAAAATCCTGCAGAACATCTGGAACATCAATAAGATGACCTGAAGCATCTTGGATAGCCTGGATCGAATTGGAGGCATGACGAGGCCGAAGGAAAGAAAAAAAATCTTTGGTCTCTTTGTCACCAATTTTGAGCCAATGCAGGCAAGCTCTTATTTTAGCCACATGAGCTTGGTAAAATTATTCCATCTTGAGCTTGTGATGCCAGAGAAGCACCTTGATTTGAATGCTCGTGCTAAGAGGTGAGCGATGCAAAGCCCTCAAGACTCTGACATATTCCGAGTAGAATCTCTGTGAGCTCATCTTTGGAATAAGGCAGCTTGTCAACCATACATGCAAAGGAAAGCCATAGTTCTGATAATGGCCTCATGCCACCATTTAATCCATCCTT
The DNA here is from genome assembly GCA_019776745.2 of Taxus chinensis. NCBI lineage: Eukaryota > Viridiplantae > Streptophyta > Pinopsida > Cupressales > Taxaceae > Taxus > Taxus chinensis. Next base: position 133,040,725 of record CM034156.1, read on the forward strand.
ACAAACCAGAGGGACGCTCAACCAATTTCTAGACATGTAGGATGTGTTCCAAATTTATTTTATGGTGAAAATGGGTAGTGTTCAAGTAGAACTGAGTGACATTATGACATATCATACCCATCATTCTTTGAAGGAGAGGGGCTGCGAGAATGAGTGTGCATAAATTTTTTGCCTATAATGCGAATAATTGCCTTAGAATGAGGTTGCGAGTTCAATTGAGTCAGATGAATTGAGGACGCTGTGAAAAGGGAGTGACGCATGGGAGGAGAACCCACGGGTTGTTTGTTAGTTGAAGGGTTCGGAGCCGAGGAAGACCACCCAACAAGCCTGTAAACATGTGTCTTGGGTTTATGGTTTTTCTTATTTTTGACCTCTGTCCAACCCTCTTCAAAAGTAGAGGAAGGTTTAGGATTGGAATTTTTCTTATCCAGGGAAGTCAGAGCTGAGAAATCCATTAAAGGGAATTCCTGAATCATGTGGTTGGTAGACTAACAAAAATAATAGGTATTAGGCAAGTTAATATAAAGGACGCGATGAGAAAAATAGGTGTCACCCAACTAAATATCAACCGTCTCCTTAAGCTCCTTGGCTAAATCCACTTCCACATAGACTTGAAGCTACGAGTGAGAAACATAAAACTTGTTCTACAATCGTCTAAATTATGGAGAAAATATAGAGGATTTGGACAAATTATATTGAAAAATACCTTGACAGACTTCAACAATGTACTACTTTTCCTTTTGCAATGAATAGGGGCAATATATACCTATATTTGTGTGTTTTATTACATTGTAGACTGCATTCTCCACTCATCATCACTACCAAGTACACATCTTTGTACCTTCTGAACATTTCTTTACTATTCATTGTTACACCATTCTAAATACACCTAGCATTAAATAGACAACCATTTCGAGGAAAAACGTTTTTTTACTGAGTTGAAATGGGCGTCCACAGTGGCTAGTACTCATTAACTTATATTTAATCAAGAAAATGACATATGAGTAGTGAACATGCCTAGTTTAATTTCTTCTCATCTACGATATTCCCTGTTACGTCCTAATCAATCCAGATGCTTTGTTAATTATAAACTAGCAATTACACTTGGATTGCAAAGTAGACTAGAAGGAATGCCAATGTTTAATTCTTTTCTTATTAGAATATATCGATAATAAAATTTCGTTGACTTCTTTAGAGATACATTTTGGAGGAATCCAATTTAATCATAAATGAATTACCTCAAATATAATATTAAAAGGTTGAGCATGAACGCCACAAACTATTAAAGAATATTCTTCCAAATCTCCCACAGGTATGTCCATCACTGTTTGACTACAAATTCTCTTATTAATTACTATGCTGTAAATAATTTAGTAATTAATCATGTTTTTATGTTTTAAAAGTGTAATCATAATTATGCATTACATGTCTTTGGCTAAATGGTTTTGCATTTTAATTATTTGTAGGCTAATTAACTAGAAATCATAGAGATGGGGTGCAATGGAAATGTCGATATTAGATTATGCCTTAATAGGGTTTGTTTTAGGGGGAAACCCAAAAGGAAGGGGGAGATGTTAAAATTTTCAAGTTAATAAGAATGTAACTTTGTAGAGATGAAATTAATTAAAATAAAAAATATCAATTTTCTATTTCTTTCCAAATGTCGAGTTGAAAATATTAAAAAACGATTCATTATTTTGTATTCACCTCTATAAAGTATATAGAAATAAAGGGTACAATAAAGGAAGGAAATGAAGAAGCAAAAAATACTCTTTGAACTGAAAAAGGATAAACTTTTTTTTATGTCCCATTTCTACATCAATAGAGAAAATGTGGTTAAATGTAACAAAAGAGTATGCATTTTAAATCTATGGAACAATAATGTACCTGAAAATATTGGAAAGAAAGTTCTAACATTCTATTTTTTGTTGCAAAATTTTGTTTATTTATTCTAGGTATTTTTGTTGCACATTTGGCAGTGGTTATAGGCCTTTTTAGTGATTTAGGGCTTCCAATGGGTGACAAAGAAGGGATTTGCGCCAATGTTTAAGAAAGAGCACTCCTTCATTGAAAAGATCCATCACCCAATAAATTATTTTCATCAATTAGAGGAGGGAAAGAATATAATGGATCTAGGTATGATAGGTCTCCATACACCTTCAAATGTCATACAAGTTGTGATGCATTTCAAAAATGTGATGTATTACAGTTTTCGGGAAAGAACCTAGGAACTTTTGGGAGATTTTTGATATCAATGATCCTTGTGTGAAATGTGTGATGGTAAACACTTTTATTATACCGAAGCTATGAATCAACCATACACCTTGAAATATCATACAATTTTTAAGGCATAACAAAAATGAAACGAATTATAGTTTTCAGGAAAGCACATAGAAACTTTGGGGAGATATTTGATATCAATGATACTTGTGTGAAGTGTGTGATGGAAAACAATTTTATTATATTGAAGCTATGAGTCAATGCAGATTAATAGAGGTGCACCTTATCAAAGTGGGACACTAGGGTGGGTTTGGTTATGTAATGTTCGTCCAATGATTTGCATTCAAAGTAACCTATTGTGTTGCACATGGTCCATAAAATTTTTGGTTGATAATTTTTTTATTATATTAGAGCTACGAACCAAACTGATGGAGGAACATCTTCTTAAAGTGGGACATGGTGGTTGGTTCCTATATTAATAAGCTTCTCATTCTGCACAAAGTGGAAAACATGTATGATTTGTTGATATAAGCACATATATGGCATTTAAATTCTTTATTTCCTTCAAACCTAGAAAAAATATTTATCTATTCATTCTCACCAATTAATTCTAGGAAGAACAAGACATAGAAAATGAGAGTAGGTGAGAAAAATCTAGTGCTTTATGGGAGCAAAAAACATAAAGAGGTGGTTAGAGAAGAAGATTATAACAACACCCGTTGATGCGAAATTACAACATCCTCCAAATGGCCTGATTTTGAATGGGGCATCCGGTGTAATATGCATAACATTGAACCATCTCTCAAGTGTGGGACTTGCAAGCTTCAGATGGTCCTCCGGAGAAAGTCGGCTTCTTCTTCCTAAACTGCCTACCACAAGCTACTCTAATGTAGGAAAACTATCTAATCCTAATCTAACCTTCCAAGGGATCAGGGAGAGAGAGAAATGCATGAAAACAGAGCCTACACTAAAGTGGTGATACACCAGAAAAGGAAGTTTCTGATCATAAATCCAACTACCTGAAATGGAGAGAGGTGAGAAATGGAGAGAATGGACAAGATGCATCATAGGCCAAAGATAAAGTTCACACAGAACACCACTTCAAACCCATTAAACACAACTCTCAAAACCTGTAATAAACATAAAAAATATGCACAATATACCCTGCAATGGTGAGAGGCAAGAAGAGACAATAAAATAAGCAAAAGGATGGACAAAATGCATCATGAAACATATTTTATTCCTCCATGAGTTCACATAGTACATCATCAGTGGGCAAGAGGCAAGAAAATTCCATTACAAAGCAAAGAGAGGAGGCTTAAGATCCACATTCAACCCTAGAGAAGAAAGAGAGAGGGGGTAGGAGAGAAAAAATGACCAACCTTTAGAAAAATGCCCCTCCTTACAATATATAGGAAGAATGAAAGAGAAGGGGGGAAGAGAATTTTGAAATCCTCCCTCAACCACCCCATAAACACATTGAATTCACTTGAAACAATGATGGGTTCTACTGCAAAACCCATGCCTCCATGTGTTGTTCCTTGTTGGGTAATAAAGGAAGCCCATACTTCATTATGGTGGTAGGTGAGAAGCCTGATAACCTTAAAATATATAGTTGTAGTTGAATAGTAGACGTCGAGAGATTTCCAAAAATTCCTCTCTTGCTCAAATCTGAGCTTCCAATCGAAAGTTATGATCATCTCCAAACTGCTTTGGGTTTGGATTCTATTTGTGCAAGATCCACATGGAAGCCCTGCACATTCTTAAGATTTTTTCTACCTTTTAGGGTCCTGGGAATGCGACGTGCCAACACATGGCACCATTCGTGAACATGCTGCTTTGTTCCTTTGGGTGAGTAAAGGGCCCCACTATATATAATGTCAAAACCCCTTTTTGGGTGGGACCTTTGAAGTTAGCTCCACATGGAGACCCTGCGGGATTCCAAGACTTATCCCCTCCTTTCACTCTTGAAGTTGTGACAGTTGGACACTTGGCATCGTCCACGAGTCTGGTCCACTCTCTTTGTGTTCTATCTTTTCTACCTATTTAGGAGCAACTATGTTGGACCCTAGACACGTGGAGGGCCAATGCACGTTTGGGGACCTGCTTTGGATTTTACCTTTGAAGATGCACTGAGATGACACGTGGAGGCTTCCACTGGCTCTTCCCATGCTTAGACTTTTCAACGGCCAGTGTAACTTTCTCAGGCTCTGACCACGTGGAGAGCCTGTGCTCGTTTGGGGACCTGCCTTTGGATTTTACCTTTGGAGTTGCGTCGATGAGGCACGTGGAGGCTTCCACTGGCTCTTCCCATGCTTAGAATTTTCAACGGCCAGTGTAAATTTCTCGGGCTTTGACCACATGGAGAGCCTGCGCTCGTTTGGGGACCCACTTTTGGATTTTACCTTTGGTATGCCAATGAGACACGTGGAGGCTTCCATTGCTGGCCTCCCATGCTTATAATTTCCTTTTCATGTCTTACTTAATTTTCAACCACGTGGAGGGCCGGTGCTCTTGGGGCCTTTCTTTTGAGATCATACCACAGTGGAGGGCATGAGCTCATTTGGAGGACCTAGACTTTTGTATACTTACCTTTTTGAAGGTGCACTTTTGAGCTCTGACCACACACGTGGCACCTTTTTCCACGGTTCTATTGCTTGAAGGTTCTTGAGCTGAGTCGAACTGACTCTTCCTTTGCTCAATTTTAAACCGGTTCTGATTTTGAAGTTCAGGAGTTGGGCGCGAGGCATGGAAGGGAAATAGAGGGAAGGCGCATGCGAGGAGGGAATGTGGCACAATAGGGTGTATGCGGGCATGCAAGAGGAAGAGAAGGGATGACAATTTTTAAGGCATGTCTACAGAAGGGCACACGAAGAGGGCGCGGGAGGCGCATGCACAAGAGGGAAGTGTGAAAGGGGAAAATGGAAATAAAGAAGAATGTGAAAGAAGAGTATGGAAGCAAGGTGCGAATATCCAATCAAGGAAGGGCACGCGACAACAGAAAGAAAAGAGGGTGCATGATAGGAAGACCCAGAACTTAGCCAATTTGGAAGGTGTTTGCAGAGGGGCACGTGGAAGAATTGCATGGTGTGGGGAGTGCGTGGGAGGACTACAGCCTATGAAAAGTGCCAAATGAGAAAGCCTACAGGTGTGCAACCTGAAATGTGAAGCATCAGAGCCAGAATGAAAGTAAAATTCATCCAAATAGCTAGGAGAGTTATTTGGATAACAATTTGGTGACTTTCGGGGCCATCTGCCTACTAGATGAAGAGATCAGTGTCCTTAGGAGTGTCCATTGGGCATGAAGTCAAGCCTGATAAACATAATTCTAATTTGAATCTCCGAAATCCTTTCCTTGAGCCATCTGAAACATTATTGGAACTGGAGTTGATCTTCCCAAGTGCTACCTCCAATGGACTTTACATGAGAAACACAACACCACATTACACTATGTACAAAAGGGAAAGATCATACATGCTCCAAGTGGAACATGCAGAGTGTGCAAAAGAACTTCTTCTGCTGAAAGAAAACCTACCTACTCTACACTAATCGGAAGAAAAAGGGAACTCAAACAAATCCTACAACTAGTAGGGAGAAGTAGCTTCCCTTTCTCAAAATAGGCATCCATGTATATGATTTGGAGTTGAACATAACTGTTATTATGAGTGAAAAATTAACAAGAGGTTGATCCTCCACCCAAATCATCAAGGTATCAACTGGAAACAAGACAAATACCTCTTTTAGTTTCTCTGTATTTGGATTGAAGAGGCATTGCAGTTGATCCTTGGTACTTTGAAACTCATCCTCATTCTCAGGAGCAAGCATGACTGGTGTTGGCTCCTCTTTTGGCTCTAATGAAGCCAAGTATTTGATTGGGCATGGTCTGATCCGATGGATGTACCCATTTCTCTAAAATTCAACTCCAAAAATGGATTCTTCCTGCGGACCTTTTTGAAAAAAGAGGAAGAGATGGTGATTTTTACCTTGCATTGCCTCTGCAAGTAGCTTATGGATCTCCTTTATGATTGGTGTGGAAATGGTGTCATCATTGTTTCCTTCCTCCTCATGAGAAGAACATGGAAGATTAGGATCCTCCAACCTTCATTCCAGAGGGCTGTTATGAAGTGTAGGCTACTGTCCTTGAATTCTCTCCTCGATGGCAGCAGAATCATGTGCTTGGAAGGTGGATGATGGAGGAGAAAATGATGTGATCTCCATAGGATCCCTACCATCGAAGCAATCCTCCAAATCAGACAGATAATCTACCTCCTTGCTGTCATGTTGCATGTGCTCAACCTCCTCCATAGTGTCCTCCTGATCTGCAACTTTCTCACCATGGTTCCCCTCATCCTCAAACATGAAGTTTGAAAGCTCAAAATCTTCTTCGACATTAGAGCTCGAAGGGGATGAAGTGGGAGGAAGAATTGAAGGTTCTTCTGTGGCCTTCTCTGTGTTTGAATCCTCTGAAACTGAAAGGTTTTCCTCCACAGCCGGAATGCACTCCTCCTCTTTTGGATTTGGAGTACTTGCTTCTTCCCTCGCTTGTGCTGTAACCGAAGCCTCCACCACTTGTGGCTTGACCTCAGCCTCCTCCAGGGGCTTGACCATCAAGGGGATTTTATTAATCCCAAATCTAAGAGCCAAGCTCACCAAGCTTCTAATCATTTCTTCTTTTCTTGGCTCTTCTTCTTGTTGCTCTCCTTGACTAGATTTTTGAGTCTCTTCCTAACACAGGCTTGGGAAAGTAGGAAGAGTGATGGGTGGGCTCTCCACTGGTTTTTTTCTTTATTTTTGGTGGTGGGGAAGTTACTTGCTTTTGGCTCTTGTGGAGGGGAATTGGATTTGGAAGGGAAAAGGGAAGAGAAATTAAGATGGGATGGGAGACTAGAAGATGGAGAAGGGAATTCAACACTAGGGGAAGCAAGTGAGAAACTAGACTCATGACACTGCTGCGATATTGATTGAGAAAGAGGAAAAGAAAATCTATGAGGTGGTGGACTCACCCATTGACAAGGTTTTCTAGCACCAAGCTCATAGGCCTCTATTTCCTTCGGTCCACTGTGCAAGTTGAGGCAACATTTTAACCATGAAGTCAAGCTTCTCCTGCAGGCTATAGTGTCTTGGAAAAGGGCCTTCCCATGGACAAGATGCCCTGCAACCAATTTTAAATGCCTTCATTTGTGTTGTAGCCCTTGACTAAACCATGCCAGCCTCCATTCTTTGAATCTTCTCCAGCAGATCAACATTCTCCATATAACTGTTATCATCATATGCACACCCTTTCTCTTGATAAGCTCCATAGTTTGGTGGATGACCAAATTGATATGCATCCTGCTCATATGGGTAAGCATGATGGTTCTGAATCTTATCATAATGCTGATCTGGAGGAGTTGTGAAATACATTAGAGGTGGATTGCACCACTGTTATTGCAAGTGTGAATTCCAAGATGGGAATGAAGTCATGATTGGACAACTTCATGAATGAAAAAAGATGAAAGATGTGGAAAGAAGAATGGGATGGAAATGGATGGAAAGAAAGTCTGCAACTCAGAGAATGGGTTGTTGACCAGATGGAGTCACCAGATGTGCTTTGCATGTGCCTCCAAAGGTTGAATCTCACCAAGAACACATCAATTTGATGAAATGAAGTGGTAAGGTGCTTCAAACCTGTCCCACTAGGTGTGCCAAAACTGTTGATGCAAAATTTGTTGTTTGATAAACACCCTTGGAATGAGAAAAATCTAACTCCTGGTGTTTGAATGTTGGGCATCACACCCCTGAATATCTACAACTTGATGTAATGTATGCATAACATTGGACCATCTCTCAAGCTGTGGGACTTGTGGGCTTGAGATGTTCCTTCAGAGAAATCTAGCTTCTTCTTGCCAAACTACCTGCCAAAAACTACTCTAATATAGACAAACTATCTAATCCTAATCCAACCTTCCAAGGGATCAGGGAGAGAGAGAAATGCATGAAAGCAGAGCCTACACTAAAGTGGTGATACACCAGAAAAGGAAGTTTTGATCATAAATCCAACTACCTGAAATGGAGAGAGGTGAGAAATGGAGAGGATGGACAAGATGCATCACAGGCCAAAGATAAAGTTCACACAGAACACCACTTCAAACCCATTAAACACAACTCTCAAAACCTACAATAGACATCAAAAATATGCACAGTATACCCTGCAATGGTGAGAGGCAAGAAGAGACAATAAAATAAGCAAAGGATGGACAAAATGCATCACAAAATAGATTTTATTGCTCCATGAATTCACACAATACATCATTCAGTGGGAAAGAGGTAAGAAAATGCCATTACAAAGCAAAGAGAGGAGGCTTAAGCTCCACATTCAACCCTAGTAGGGAAGAAAGAGAGAGGGGGGCAGGAGAGAAAAAATGACCAACCTTTAGAAAAATTCCCCTCCTTACAATATATAGGAAGAATGAAAGAAGGAAGAGGGAAGAGAATTTTGAAATCCTCCCTCAACCACCCAATAAACACATTGAATTCACCTGCAACAATGATGGGTTCTACTACAAAACCCATGCCTCCATGTGTTGTTCCTTGTTGGGAAAGAAAGGAAGCCCATACTTCATTATGGTGGTAGGTGAGAAGCCTGACAACCTTCAAAAATCCATTTGTAGTTGAGTAGAAGACGTCAAGAGATTTCCAAAAAGTCCTCTCTTTCTCAAATCTGAGCTTCCAGTCGAAAGTTATGATCATCTCCAAACTACTTTGGGTTTGGAGTCTATCTGTGCAAGATCCATGTGGAAGCCCCGCACATTCTTAAGATTTTTTCTTCCTTTTAGGGTCCTGGGAATGTGACGTGCCGACACTTGGCACCATCCATGAACATGCTACTTTGTTCCCTTGGGTGAGTAAAGGGCCCCACTATATATAATGTCAAAACCCCTTTTCAGGTGGGACCTTTGTAGTTAGCTCCATGTGGAGACCCTGTGGGATTCCAAGACTTATGCCCTCCTTTCACTCTTGAATTTGTGATGGTTGGAAACTTGCCATCATTTGAGCCTTTCTCTTTCTCTTTTGTTCTACCTTTTTCCCCTTATTTAGGAGCAACTATGTTGGACCCTAGACACGTGGAGGGCTAGCGCACATTTGGGATCCTACCTTTGTATTTTACCTTTGAAGTTGCATTGAGATGATATGTGGAGGCTTCCGTTGGCTCTTCCCATGCTTAGAATTTTCAACGGCCGGTGCAACTTTCTCGGGCTCTGACCACGTGGAGAGCCTGCACTCATTTAGGGACCTCCCTTTGGATTTTACCTTTGAAGTTGCACTGATGAGGCATGTGGAGGCTTCCGCTGGCTCTTCCCATGCTTATAATTTTCAATGGCTGGTGCAACTTTCTCGGGCTCTGACCACGTGGAGAGTCTGCGCTCGTTTGGGGACCTGCCTTTGGTTTTTACCTTTGGAGATGCGCTAAGCTAAGACATGAAGGTTTCTAATGAATCTTAAGCCATACTTATAGTTTTTTGGGGACGGTTCTACCTTTCTCAGGCTCTGACCATGTGGAGGGCCTGCTCTCATTTGGGGACCCTGCTTCTGTCGTAACTTTTGAAGGTGTGCTGAGCTGACACGTGGCACCTTTCGCTGTTATGTTTCTTTGCTTCGAGTAGACTCACTTTGGGATCACTCGTTTACGGACCCTCAATTTGTGAAGTTTGAAGGAGTTACCTATGAGGCGTGGAGGCTTTTAAACAGAGGGAGTCGGGGCGATGGCAGGGCACGAAGGGAAGTTAGGGTGAGAGGCACACGTGGCAAGAGGGAAGCGTGCATGTCTGTAGAAGGGAGGGTAAAGAGGGAAGCACAAAAGGAGAAAATGGAAGGAGAGAAGAATGCGAAAGAAGAGTATGGAAGTAGGGCATGAATATCTAACTGAGGAAGGGTGCGCGATGACAGAAAGGAAAGAGGGCACATGAGAGGAAGACCTGGAACTTAGCCAATTTGGAAGGCATCTGCAGAGGGGCACGTGGAAGAATTACATGGTGCAAGGAGTGCGGGAGGACTACAGCCTATGAAAAGTGCCAAATGAGCAAGCTTATGGGTGCATAACTTGAAATGTGAAGCATCAGAGCAATAATGAAAGTAAAAGTCATCCAAATAGCTAGGAGAGTTATTTGGATAACAACACCACCAATTTTTTACGATAGAAAAGCAACAGATGAGGATGAGAATTGGAAAGTAACTTTCCCATGCACCTGACCTCCTGAGGTCGTGTCGAGATAACCGGTTGTTTGAAATACGAGTGGCTAACCATAGGAGGATCAATGACTAATATATGGTAGTGTGATCTCCTGGTAGTTGAATTGACAAAGGAGAGATTTAGAGTCTATGAATGGGTAGTGTAAATTCCCTATGATTTTTTCTCCTAACTTGGATCTAAGTGTTAATCTAGTTTGAAGTATCCAAATTAACTAAACTGAAAATAACAATCTATGCTATTGCTGAAAGGGAAACTAATCTAAACAAAACACAAAATTGAAACATTACAATCACAAACAACAATTAAAATATTTCTATACTAAAACTAAACAAGCGAGACAACCCGGTGTGGTTATTCACTTGTGGAAGTGTGTGAATCTAGATGAAAAAACTAATTAATTCAATTGAAAACCTTCAATATTACCTTAGAAGTGAGGAAAAAATCATAGCTTCTTAGAAAATATCATTCCCCACAGCTTCCCTGGCAATGTTGAAAGTGAGCTTAAATGAAATGAAATGATTCACTACTCTATTTGATATGATGTAATTATAACTTTGACAATTCAAACCTGGAATTTACAGAGTAGAGGTAAATCCAGTCATGTTGTGGTTCATCCCCTCAGTGTGATCTCTTTGTTCTTGTGTGTTCACGTGAATCTTGAAGAATTGGGAGTGTAGCAGCAACAGTAGGAAAATGCACTGGAACAATGGTAGCTTGGAGGTAAATGGAACGAAGTAAAAGTAGGAGAAAGATAATGCAAGTGAACAAAGCTTGATTATACAGTTCCTAGCAGGATCGTTGCAGAAATACAATACAAAACATATCAACGATGGTAGCAGGAGAAAGCATTTGAATAGTGGTGGCTTGGAGGTAAACCGAACGGAGTGCAAGTAGGAGAGGTATGGAACAAGTGAAATGAGCTTGGCCTATGCAATTCCTAGCAGTATTGTTGCAGGGATATAAAATAGAACTTGCCAGTGGTTTGTAGCTTTGAAAGAGCTAACTTGGAGAACTAAGAAGAGTCCATGCACATGTAATCGAGAGAGAGACTAGAGAGATTTGGAATGATTCTTCACACAAAATATAGACCTCTTGAGACTTAGCTTACAAAATCTGGACCTATTGAGAGTTGTTGAGGGGATGAGACCATTTGCTTGTAAACAAGTTTTGTATTTACAAGATTTTCAGTGACCAGAAGGCAAGTTCAAATTTAACTCTACTACCTATTAAAAATGAGAAAGTACTATTACAAGATGGATATAAAGTTTAAAGAAAGAAAGAGTGGTTGATATTTTCAAGTGCAACTTGATTTTTCACGTCGAGGAGTGCATCGGAAGGTTCTAGAAAATGCAGGCAGGACCGCCGCCTAGCATAGGGCGGTGGTCATGGGACCTCCACCCTGTCTTGGGTGGTGGTCCTAACATTAATGACCTAAAAGCAAGGAAAAAGAGGAAGGAAGCTAAAAAAAAGTATGCAGAGGCCAAGTAAGGCATTTGAGGATGCAAATATGTATACTTAGCACGCTTTCTGGATTCTGAACACCTTGCGAAAATATCAGAATCATCATTGGGGTTTTTGTAATCTCTTTTCGATAGTGTAGCACATACAATTTTGGGTGCATACGACTACCAATTATTTAAACATGTGCTATGTGTTATTAACATCCTTCAACTTGTCCTTATCTCTTCCAACTATTAAGTACCTCATGTTAGTGGACTCCAAAAGTTTGATAGTTTGGAAAACATGACCATCTCTTAAGCAAGGGTGAATATTAAAATTGATGATGGTAAAATCTAAGTGAAATGTTTTTAAATGTAAGGGTAATGGGATTGTGATTATGTGTATATATGACAATTGTGGTAGAAATAAAGACATAATTACATACTATAGTGTGGATATTGTTTATGGGATTGGATGGAGCACATACATGGAACGATTGGTGTGTGCGTGGACTCGCATATTTGGAATTTTCCACTATAGGTTCAAGCTTTGAGTAGGGAGGTTCATTTTTCCTATAAGGGTGGGGAGATTTTGGATGCATAGAGAAATGCTTTTAGGTTTTCCCCCTTATAGAAGGATTTGTGTGAGGTCTTCAAGATCTTTTGTGGGATGGCATCTTTGATTCATGATATCCTCTATTTTACATTTTTGTAGTGCTAGGGAAGTAAGTGTGTGTGTGTGTGTGTGTGTGTGTGTGTGTGTGTGTGTGTGAAAGTTCTAGGGGTGGTGATTATGTGTAAAAATGTTTGTTTGTCAATATTTGAAAAACAGTGAAGATTTAATTTTGTAAACCATTTTCTCTTCTACAACCGTTGGTTATGTCAAGAGTTAATATTCTATGCATTTCGATGCGTTCAACCTATGTTTTATCAATCATACTTGAACTTATAAATTTTTCTACCACCCTTACAATATGTGTGAAATTTTATTCTTAGTGTACCTTATTTTTTTTGTTTTCATTATATTTACAGGGTTTTTTTTAATTAGTTCTATGTTTATATGTTATTAAAATACATAATAATTCAAGTACGAAAATCCCCAAATATTAGAAAACCATTGAAAATTAAAACTTTTTAGGTTGGCATTTATTAAGAAATATTTCATGCTTAATAAACTAATCATTAAATAAGACAATCATTTATATTTACTAGTAATCACATGTGTACAATGCAATGTGAACGCCAAACGATATATGTTATTTGTTTTAGAGGGATAGTTATTACTTTTGTAGTTGATGTTAATAAGCGGTGTGATTGATTTTGTAAGTGTAGAAATATAGATGAACCACTTCATTTAAAGGTTTTAACTCTACATTTCAAATTTGTACATATACATTTGTAGATCTCATATCATGAGTGGTAGTGTTTTCTAGAGTAGTTTATTTGAACTAAACATCAATACATGAAGACTTCCGTACATGTGCAGATTTTATATCATGAGTGGTAGCATTTAGTGGCCAATTTTTTTTCACACTAAACATGAATACATTTGATATTGTTTTGGATAGTTAATTAATTTTGTAGTTGACGTGGTTTGTAATTATTTCGAGAAAATTATATTAGTGTTGCATCAGTTGTTTGGTTGGTTTTTTATACAATTGATAACATGTCGATAAGGGGTGTGATTGATAGTGGTAGTGTAGGAATATATATGAAACATTACATTGAAATGTTCTATGTGCACATTTAAATTTCTTGCAAATTCGTACATATACAGTTGCAAATCTTATATCACGACATCTGAACTACACATGTATACTTGAAGACCTTTTACATTTGCAAATTTTATATCATGAATGATAGCCTTTTGTGGGGAATTTTATTTGCACTAAACATGAATACATTTGATACCCCTTGAATGATACTATCATTTTGGATACAAGAAGTGTTGAGTAAAGTAGTAGGGGAGGTGCTATCAAAGTAGAGGGTAGTATTTACGACATGTTGAGTGATAATAGTCTTGACTCCTCATTTCTTGTTGCTCCAAGTGTTGGTACGAGCACCATTTTAAGCACCTTTCAAATGAAAAATGTCGTTAAATGCACAAATTTACAAGTGAGGGAACTCTAGAGAAAAATATGAATGTTAGACCTTGCCTTTCAGTGGTACCAATGTCAACAGTTGTAATATACTTAAGAACTGCATGGTGGGAAAGTATCGGTTGACAATCAACATTTTCTCTGCATATGGATATCATTGTTTGATTGTGGACGATTAAGAGGATCTTTAAGTTCCGCAAGTGGGGAGGATGATAGAATTTGTGTTGTATCTAGCAAGCGTGGGTTATCTAGCAGTGATCTGTGAACAAAATCCAGATGGTTGCAAGTCGGGTGAGGGTTCCAGGAAGACATAAAATTTTCAAAGTATTGTTTTTTTGCCTCAATAATTGTTGTATCCTCCAAGTCCATTGCATAAAATTTAGGGGGATTCTCAAGCCACAATAAACCGTGGACATGTGTAGAGCCTCTATGTTGTTATTCATACCTGCAAGGTGAGGGAACATAAATATTAACTATGTAGTTTGGAATAAACTTATAAAAAAAGTAGATTTAATTACCTGTACCAAAATTATACTGCTCTAAGTTCCTTCTGCAATATTTCTTTATGAAATATTGTGAATTTATGATGCAGGTATGTTGATACTCGATGAAGGTTAGAGAAAATGTTAAGGGTTATCTAAATTTTTGCGGCTCGAGGATCAGTAGGGCATGTGCTAGACATAATATTGTGGAGATCTGTACATTTAGTGTTTACAACACTTAGAGTGAAGAATAAGGTGGGTGTCTCCAATTTTTCTACCATATCGGAAAGATTGCTTCTATTGTTTTCCCAAAATGATCATGTCCCTCGAAGGCTCGAACCATGGAAAACAATAAATTACCATATTATCTTTATTAATAAGTCATATAAAAGACTTGGTTTAGGAATTCCACCATTTGTAAGAACAAATTGTAGGCTTCATCCAACATTGCAGAACCTAAACTTGATTTGATTCCTGTGAAAAAAGGCCACACTTTTATCTTCTTTGCCATGGGAGTAGATTTATAGGCTAATTTATGGTATTAATACATTTCTCAATAGCACATAGCCGGAGGTGAGCATTGTCTTCTACTGTAATATTTATTATATATAATTAAAATAACCATGGTACATAAACATATTCAAACAAGAATTCTTAGTTGAGAACATGTTGCATGCATTCTAATTAGATTACTTACAGAATTATAATTATATGAGGATTTATGAAAAAGTATGAAATTAAACTAGGAATTTAAATATGTTCCAAGGTCAAGTTCCATGACCGCCACATTAGAAATGTAGTCTTATTCCATAAATGTGTCAAATTATATTCAGTAAATTATTACAAGTGAATTTTCAACAAATAAATGGCATCCAAAATTAATATCTCTCCAAGATTCAATATAGGGATCTTCTTTACAACCTTTTTTGCAGCCTTCATTTTGTGTAACCATATGTAGCATGCTTCAAATTAGGAGGTAGTAGACCCAATGAAGCATATGGGTTCACATAATTCTTCAATTTCATCTCCTTTCATATACATTCTTAATGTAAAAAATCATTGAAATCAAACATGTTGTTGACCTTGATTTCATGGTGGTATACTCTAGTTTCACGCTTGTTATTATTATGGTACAATAAGTTTTTTTATTGATAAAGCGGGTTGAAGGGACCCGTTCCCTTTGCAAATTAAATGAGGCCAAATCCTCAGGAAAAAAACAAATTCCCTAAAGGCTAAAGAAACTGCAGGAAAGTAGCCTACTTACCAAAAACAAATTAAGACCCTATTTACTTCCCATCATGCAATGGAAAATAACTGTCAATGTTTCCCATTCGTCCCATTTTGATTTTCCGCTTCTTCACTTCCTGCCATTTTCCATAATCATACGCAATAACCAGCGCCATATCATTGGGATTAACCGATGCTATCAAGTTTTCAGACACGGAATCCCGATCTGATTTTGAATTTTCAGATAAATGCCCCCTTTTTGTTCCACTTGCAGTCTGACCATTTTCTTGTATTTCCATCTCATTATCAGTCTTTTCTCTATCTAAGTTACCCTCGGTGGGAGGATTTCATGGAGCATCCTTGAATTTTGAAGCAGAAACCAATTCCAGATTCAAGGTACCCCACCCACTGGAAGAAGTCGATCCATTATGTTTTGTAGATTTCTGATTCTTGTTATGAGGACAAGAGGCTTGTAAATGACCCAGATTTTTGCATATTCTACATCTAAAGGTAGTATTCTCATAGTCTAAGATCTGGGAATACTGAAACTTCCCAAATTTTAGATTAATTCGATTTGGCAAACCCTTTCTAATATCAATTTCAACACACATTCGTGCAAACGAACATAGACCCGAATCTGTTCTATCCAAGTCCTCTTTTAAAAACCTTCCCAAAACGTTTCCAATGTCCTCTAGGGCATACCATAGATGTAAAGGGAGGTCAGGAAGCTTGACCCAAATAGGTGTTTTGGTAACTGAATAAGAATTTGGATCGAAATCTAGAAACCATGGTATTAAAAATAACCCAACATGCCCCCAGAACCACGGGCCCTCTGAGAAGCAGCGTTGATAATCCTCAGATTCCCTATAATGGAAAAAGAAAAATCCCTTGGAACAAAGAGAGATTTCACATTTGTTATTCCAGTTTTCAAAGATCCATTAATAAAGAGCAGAGGAGGAAGGCCAAAATCCATTGAATCTTCTGGTCACAGCATCCCAAGATAGATTTTTGTAGTATTCCTCCACTTCGGGGTTCTCTATGATTAAAGAAGGGATATCCTCGGCTAGATCGACCAAGTAGGTTTGCTTGGTCGGAGGATTCGAACCAGGAAGTTGACTGACCTGATTTTCCAGTATGTCTTTAAATGAAGTGGATTTATGTGAATGAGACATGCCAGTACTACATGTAGCTCCCCCATTAATCTTGTTAAAAATCTTGCCAGATCTAGTACTCCCCGTCACAAGCGAGTTAGTGGATTTTTCCCTAGGGTTAGGGCATGGCTCCTCCATAGATCTAGGCTCGTCGCCACTACCATTTTCTCTGTTATCTGGCCACATCCCCCCTTTTACCTAGCCATGCCTGAGCAACTCTCCATGAGGCACAGTCAAAACCCTTCCATGACCAAGGCCACTCATGCCCTTCACCAGCTTTACTACTTTTCCTTCCATCTCTCCCGCAAAATGACTGGCTCCCCGCAAAACACCTAGCTCTATTTGTGCACCTGGACTGTAACTAATCTTCTAACCTACGAAATGTAGGAGAAAACCTGTTTGGTACAATAAGTTACTCAGCTCAATTCTAAATTATTCTCCAAAAATATGATCAGTACAATAATAGCTCATGGAAGCTATATGCAGTGATTTTATAAAACCCCAGTAAGATCACAAAAGTTTTAGATTTATCCTTGATTGTGTTTATATTGTCATTCGTTATGAAAAGAAGCCCCTTGGAAATGTTTTTGTATATGGATGAGGACCCCGTTCTAGTAATCATCTCCTCTGGTTACAATATTTATATATAATATAGGCATGCTCTTATTCATATTCTCCTGTATACCCTTATTTGAAATGACATCTCCATAGTCATACTCAGACGCTAGTGTCTCTAGGTAAATATAGCCTTTCCAATTACTTGTAATGTCAGGAAGGGAAAAAGGTCACCAAGAGCACCAAGGACATAATTCCATAGAAGGGGTAGATTTTTTCAGCTCTTCTCTTGAGAATTTGGGAAGTTTTTTGGCCAAACGGAAGTTTGTTAAGTTAATTTTTTGAGAAATGTTTTGATCAAATGCATTGTTCAGGAAAATTGCATATCACAACTAGAACTTTTATGTCAACCATCTTTATGATAGTTTTTGACCCAAGGGTCTTGTATAAATGAATTTTCCACCTCTTTTCATTAGGATCAGCTGCACCAGAAGTCAATCAGGATACCAATGCCTAATTTTGTTGAATATGTAAAATATCATTAAATTCGATTGTTTTAGTTATTGGTTACCTCATCAAAACCTTCAAAAATGCCAATGCTAGGTTGGTGGTTGGTATAGATAAATTGTTCTTCCTATATCGACTGTATTTCATATAGTTCTCACGACAAAATTTACTGCTCTCGCATCCAGTCCAGAAGTTGGTTCATCCATGAAAATTATTAATGGGTTTGCATCAAGCTCCATAATAATTGTTAGCCTATTTCTTTGTTTTGTTAATAAACCATTCACGCATGGTAGGCCTACCAGTCCCTCCCTTCATTTTCCAGCTCCACAAGTTCCCATGAATTCATCCACAAAGGCCTATGGTGGTGCAAATTAACCAAGACCGAGTAAGGTTTAAAGAAGCTGACACCTTAAAAATCAAGTTAGGATTTACCAAGAAATGAGAAAATTAGAGTTTGGAACTTACAACTTTGGTGTTTTTTTTCTTCCAGCCAATACATCCATAAGCATTGTCTTTCCTATCTCCACTGACCCCCATCAAAGTAGTGAGAAATCCTGACCTAAATGCCCCAGTCACATCACATAGTAGTTGAAGTATATCATATGTTTTCCTCCAAAGATGGAACTAATTGAGGTAAAAGTGCCCATTATTTCTTTTAGGATCTTCATATTCTTCCCTATAAACTTCAAGTGCAGAAGATATGTCATGCATAAGTCTCTTAGAAATATATCAAGAAACCGTAGAAGAGAAAGACCGTAACCAAGGAAGGCCTATTTCTAGATATAAGTCTTATGAAAGTACAAAACAGGTAAAGAATCTTCCATAGTTAAGCTTTCCTATCATAATTTGCTCATAATTGGTTGTAATGCAGTAGAAATGCAGAAAACTTCAAAAGATTTGGAGGTAGCAACTGGTGTTTTACCAAAGAGATGGATGTTTCTTCCATTCACACCATTGGTGATGTCTTTTGACAATGTTAATTACCTTGTTGACATGCCTCTGGTATGACTCATGTTGAACTTTTAAGGTCGCAAAATAAGTTGATAGTTGTTTGTAGTTTCTACTCTTTTGGGCTATGATATTGTGTGATTCTTCATATTTAAATATGTCTACCTTAGCTCCAAAACACCAGGAAAGAAAGTATAAATCAATAAAAAAACAAAGAATGCATTCCACCCACAAACATTTTGCATGCCAAAAGTTGGGGTGACCAAGACCAAAATCTTTCCTGACAAACCCCAAGACCAAAAAGTAAGGAGCATAACAGAGGTTAATTGAGTTATTAATCATCTCTTCTTATCACAATATTTATACATAATATGGGCATGCTCTTATTGATTTGCTCATGTACCCTGATTTGAAATGGCATATCCATACTCATACCCGGACCCTAGTATCTCTAAGTAAATATAGCCTTTCCAACTACTTGTGATGTTAGGTAAGGGAAAGACGCTCACCAAGAGCACCAAGGATGTAGCTCCATAGAAGGGGTAGAATTTTTCATCTCTTCCTATGAGAATTTGTGAATTTTTTTGGCCAAATGGAAGTTTGTTAAGTTAATTTTTTGAGAAATGTTTTGGTCAAATGCATTGTCTAGGAAAATTGTAGCTCCCAGCTAGAACTTTTATGTCAATTATCTTGTGAGAGTTTTGAGCCAAGGGTCCTGCATAAATGAATTCACCACGTCTTTTCATTAAGAGAAGATGCACCAGAATTCAATCAGATACCAATGCCTAATTTTTTTGAATATGCAGAATATCATTAAATTCGATTATTTTAGGTATTGGTTACCTCATCAAAAGCTTCAAAAAATCCAATGCTAGGTTGGTGGATGGTATAGAAATTTGTTCTTCCTGTATCAACTGTATTGCATATAGTTCTCATGACAATAGATTTTTCTCTCACATCCAGTACAAAAGTTGGTTCATCCATGAAAATTATTGATGGGTTTGCAACAATCTCCACAACAATTCTTAACCTTTTTCTTTATTTTGTTGACAAACTAGTCACACCTGGTAGGCCTACTAGTCCCTCCCTTAATTTTCCAGCTCTAAAAGTCCATGAATTCATCCTCAAATGCCTATGGTGGTGCAAATTAGCCAAGAGAAAGTAAGGTTTAAAGAAGTTGACACCCTAGAAATCAAGTTAGGATTTACCAAGAAAGAGAAAATTAGAGTTTGGAACTTACAACTTTGGTGTTGTTTTTCTTCCAGCCAATACATCCATAAGCGTTGTCTTTCCTACCCCACTAACCCCCATCAAAGCAATGAGAACTCTTGACCCAAATGCCCTAGTAACATCACATAGTAGTTGAAGTCTATCCTCTGTAACTCATTGTTAATTCATTTCCTACAGAAAGTTCAATGTCAATATTTCCAATTCTAGGATAAAAAGACGGAAAAGTTAGATCATCTGGGAATTTTTTTTATCTTAATCAATAAAGTGGTTGAATATCCCAACCAAAAAGTAGTTCATAGAAGCTTAATGAAATTCAAATTATTAATATCTCAATTAGCCTCTATTATCCTCCTTAATTTTTTGTCTCGGGTTTTGTTAGGAAATATTTTGGTCTTGGTCACCCTGACTTTTGTCATGCAAAATGTTTATGGGTAGAATGCATTCTTTATTTTTTATTTATTTATACCATATTTCCTAGTGTTTTGGAGCTAAGGTAGACATATTTAAATATGAAGAATCACACATTATCATAGCCCAAAAGACTAAAAACTGCTAACAACTATCAACTTATTCTACGACCTTAAAAGTTCAACACTAGTCATACCAGAGGCATGTCAACAAGGTAATTAACATTGTCAAAATACATCACCAATGGTGTGAATGGAAGAATCATCCATCTCTTTGGTAAAACACTAGTTTCTACCTCCAAATATGTTGAATTTTTCTTCATTTCTACTGCATTACAACCAATTATGAGTAGATTATGATAGGAAAGCTTAACTATGGAAAATTCTTTAACTATTTTGTACTTTCATAAGAATTTATCCAGAAATAGGCATTCCTTGGTTACAATCTTTCTCTTTTACGGTTTCTGGATATATTTCTAAGAAACTGGTTTCATCTTTGGAGGAAAAATGCTTGAATGATCCTATATCAGAACTTGATTGAAGGAAATGGTTATCTTGATTCTCTGTAATATTTTATGACACATTGCTTTGTTTTTATGCCATTTTTTCTACTGGTTTGACAACTTGATGCTTTCCAAGAGATTTGTAGGAGTAATACCATTGTTAATATGTAGAAAGGAATAATTTTTTCAAGTTAATTAAGGTGTGAAATGAGTTTGTGAAGATTGGAGAGAAATCATGGTTTAGATATACAAGGGCCATTGTGAATAACACGAATAATATTGCATATCCCAATAAAGCAACAACTCCTATCCAATACCAGTATCCTCTTGGGATGATGTTATGCCTCTCAAGTATATCAATAGCCAACTTTGTGGAACCATCTATATACTCCAGTACAATATAGATCCAAAATGAAGGAAACAATTTAAGAAAACATCCTAAGAGTTAACTCATAACCCATCCCTTTAAAAGGTTCATTTATATAATATTTTAAATAGATCTAGATTGTACTTGGATAATTTTGTAAATTAATTTCTATGACATCTTTCATTTATGCCATTAGTTCTTATAGATCAAAACTTACTATATACCATCTGGAATCAAGCATCTCATTTGAAACAATGGAAATTTGTCCATATGTTAATGGGAAGAACCAATAACCCCATACCCACCATTTGGGAATGATATCTATTAAGAAAATAAAATATTGAAGTAGGAGATGTCAGACTAATCTCCTTTAAATTTGGATCAATTGTAAAGAAGTGAATAAGATGGATGACCGACCTTTGGGAATAATGAATCCTCCAAGCATGAAAACTATAGGCATAGTCAGTGTCCCCATGGTATTGGTTACTATCATTATTCTACAAAGTCCTCCTAAAAATCTAACATAGCAGATGACATCGGATGTATAAGAAAGAGTATAAGGAATTGTTAGAAAAACCTCCAACATAAACAATACTCTTCAATTGACAGAAAGACTAAGTAAAAAGTAAACCATCTAGAATCAAACATCTCATTCAAAACAATGGAATTTTGTTTGTATGTTAATGGGGAGAACCAATAACCCCATACCCACCATTTGGGAATGTTATCTCAATACATCATTTTCAGTTTGATCATAAAGCAACCACAACCCTCAGGTGTCAAGAGATAAAAAAAAACAGATGCTATACGAAATGTTAATCACTTCTCACCTTTCCAAAACCCTTGATATAATGTACAAAAATGGCAAATGGGGAAGACACTGTCTGAATGAAAAAATGGAACATATAGACTTAGTTTTCAGCTAGACCGATCATCTCAAACCCCCTTATTTGACTATAAATTCACGGCAACACCTTCTGGAAAAAAATAAAAAGGCCTCGAGTTAATTTTCAAGTTCTTTAATCATCTCAAAAAACTTATTTACCATGAAATGATTGACACTTCCTGGAAGAAAAAATAATAATAAAGGGTCCAGAGTTAAATTGCAAGCACTCTGATCTTCTCAAAAACCCTATTTTACTGTAAAACAGTAGATACCTTCTCAAAAAACAAAATTAAAAGATAGGAGCTAATATTTGAGCATTCTGATCTTCTCAAAACCCTTAATTTACTCTAAAGCAATGATGAATGGCACATAGGCCTTTTGAAAGAAAATTTAAAGATCTAAAGATGGTTTTCAAGCATTTTGATATTTTCAAAACCCTTGTTTTATAGTAAAATGGCAGATGCAAACTTATACAGACAAATAAATAGGATTTACACTTAATTTTCGAGCATCATGACCATCTCAAACCCCTTGTTTTATTGTAAAAAAATGATGATCGGTGCAGAGGCTTCTGAAATAGAATTAAAAGATCTAAAGTTCACCTGTGACTAAGATGGCGACAAAATTGCATGCCCCCCCATGATGCCCCACATACCATACATGTCACTTGTGCGTGGGCTGGGATCCACCACCATTGAGCTGTCAAGATTTTTGTGGCATACACATTATATATGAATGAAAAGGATTTTTGGCATGCAGTAGGCTGTAGGTGGACTAGTAGGCATATGTGCTTGCAACTAAGAGGTCATGGGTTTGAATCCAATGTATTTTTGTGGTTGGTGATATACACATTGCGTGTATACCACAAACCTAAAATAAATTCTAAGGAATGGGATTTGTGGGTCCCAACCATGGGTCCCACTTGTGCACGTGTGGCATATATGGCATCATGGGGGTCATGTGGTTTTGTTTCCAAGATAGATAGCTCCCTAAAGTTCTCTGCAACTGGAGTTCAGTCTTCTTCCCTCAAATCTTGCCACCCATTCTACATAAGATAAAAACAAATTTAAAAAAAGAAAAAACAAGCAAACGGCCATCAAATTTAATCTTATTGGAAAAACGTGCAATCATCCATCAAATTTAACATTGTGATGTGAACAACCAAACAGGATTTTCCCATAGGGGGAATGCCTTTGGCGTAACTATTAATATCTAGGCTTGTAATTGTGCAGTTACAATTTTTTTTTATTTCATTATTAGTTTACAAATAAGACCAAAATGGCCAACTAAAATGGAAGTGTTAAAAAGAGAAATTAAGACATGAAGTCTTAAGAGACCATTACAATCTAATTGTCAAAATTATACCACCAGCAGACAAGTCTAATCCAAATAGTGAAAGTATTTTAACATTAAAAACCTCAATAAATAGCGTTGTGGTCAATCATGTAATTGCATGAGTTATTGCATTATGTAGACACAAATATTGTACATTAGACAATATTTAGCCCGGTCTTATACTACTATTTAGAAGGTTATCAAGTGTAGAAAGTGCTAATTAATCCCACCTTTTGGCCACCTTTTTCTTATCCTTTGTTTTATCTTTCACACGTATTTCCCGATACCTATCAGCCCATTTCATGAATGTTCTGAGTTTCTAGCCCTAAATCAGGGCACCTAGGCTATACTGGCGTGCATCGAGGTGCCTTGGTCCCACCCAAGGCATCTCAGTTTATGCAGAACCTCTTTCGTTCCTTTTTGGGTCACTTCTAGTTGTTGGTCATCCATATATTCTTCTCAATTGGCCTTGTCAAGATTAATTATGAAATTAAACTTGAGAGCCCTATAAATATAAATCTGTAAGAGCATAATAAGGGTCCTAGATCATTGCATCCTATCACTACTATCACTCCATCTAGGGTTGCATCTATTGCATCAATTACATGCACATAATGCCATACATTCACGCTAGGAAGTCTGCATCAAACACATTCTTAGAGGAGGAGGGATTTTGTTCATTCTATTCTACTATCTACATCTTCTATAACTACTATAGCTTGCTATTTCACAAAGTGCAACTAGCACGAGAGCACCTAGGGCACAACATACACACACTCACTGGAACTACATCAGTTTCTGTAATGCAATGCAATGCTCAGTGATAAGTCCACTGGTTTGGTGGATGAGGTCAGTCTGACCCCTTATTATTATTCTTGTTCATGGCATCATCTAGTTCATCCAACGAATCCAGTGCGATAGACAGACAGTATTCAGAGACACTTAGAAACCATGCTAAATTAGGGTTTTGAGCATTTATACTATTTTGAGTTCCTAGACTAAAGACGAGGGTGCCCTAGGGCACCCCAATATACTCCCAAGTGCCTGTGTCATCTCAAACAATCCAGCTCTACCCTTCGCAGTGCCCCTGAGTGTTCATATGTATTTCTGAGTTCCACTTCCAGATCTGTGAGAACCTATGTGAGTCACCATCAATCAGCTAAGTCGTTACCCATTTCCCTCTTGCACATTAGGGTTTTCATTTCAATTAGAATATTTTATTTGTATGTATTACATATTGCTTTACTTTATTTACATTGTTTATACATCGTTTTAGTCCTCCTATTTAGATTAAAAATAGAACCCTAAATACCCCATTTAGGAATTATTTTTGTTAATCATTTTGGTGAACCTGACCATACTTTGTACTACCTTCTAGGTATTTTTCATTCCAGCATCATGAATATCTCTATTAATGAATACCTGCTTACCCACCCTGATTTGATTCATTGAGTCCAAACCCTTTTCACTACTACCGATGTTTCTGCCGACATGCATCTATACTCCCTGTATGATACATTTTTTTAGGCCTTTTCTCAATATATAGCATTTTTGGGTAATCCTCCCAGTTACATTCACATTTTTGACAATGACCCACCACTTCACATCATGTCCCGCTTCTACAATTTTGCTATCAAGCGAACTCTTATCGATATTGGCTCCGAGTTTAATCTGTGCCCCATTTCCTTTCTCCAAGCCACAAGTTTTTCTTCTCGTGACATTAGCCCTTCTTCCATTTCACTTTGTGCTTATGATGGTTCTATTCATCCATGTCTAGGCCATGTTAATTTTCCTTTTACCGTAGGTCAGAAAACTCTCCCCACCATTTTCTTCGTTATTGATTTCCCTATCTCATATAATTTCTTGTTAGGTAGACCATGGCTCCACGCCATGTAAGTAGTTCCCTCTATCATCCACCATTGCATCAAATTCTTACATGAGTGTGTTGAGTATACCGTCTTATGAGATCATGATCCATTCCAATATTGTGTCCACGACCCTCATACTAGTATCCCTATTCCTCGTATTGACACCACCAATGAACCTCAGCCTTTGGATGATCAACCACATTTAATGCCACTTTAGGGAGCTATTTGTTTACTAGATGCAATTCCCCCTCCATCACTCATTCCCATCGCCGTAGTTCCATATCATCCACCCCCTCCCTTCGTGAACACTATCATCCCATCTCTGCTAATATCAACTACACACCCACCCTTCACATGTACCCTCTTTATTCATGAATCATTCTAGGACCATGTTCCATTTGATCCCACATGTGATGAAACCATTTTTCCTCCTGTTGGTCTAGCTCGCCTTGGATTTACCTTTGATGACCTTCAACCTTTTATTCACGCCTCTCATCTCTATTATGGTTTTTTCACCATTACTTCCACTTATGGTTTGCGTGTCTTTGATCTGCTCGTTTATCTATCAAATATCCCATGTTCTTCACCACTCACATTAGGGGACCCCTGAATTACTTACATCAGAGGTATGTTAGACCCTAGTCACTTTGACATCTCATTCCCCAGGCCATTTGACCTCATTTTCATTTGTAATAGTTCCTTTTTTGGTCATTAACTCAACCTCACATGATGGTATGCACACGGTTGTCTACATCCTCCATTTATTGATGAATAATACACTATGGTCATGTACCATTTGTCTCTCATTGGCTCATTACTCAAACTCATACTATAGCTTGCCAAGTTGCTAATTTCAATCTATTTTACTTTGACTCAGAGGATGACAATATCCTTAACGAGTTCACATAGCCTCTTCTCACATTACTACTGGGGGCATATCACTTGAAATAATCCTCCCCACTCGCTTCGCATACTTGTATCCCTTTATGTCCTACACTTCATCTCTATCACTTATCGGCATCACCTTTCCACCTATCCCATTACATATTATCACACCCTCGTTACTTGATGACACACCCTAGTGCTTCGGTTCACACTGGACTATTGAGGGATTACCGTTACACTGAACCCCACACACCTGCACTACAGAACCTACACATTTATGCTCTATCATCCTATACCCATAAACTAAACCTCTTGCATTCTCATACCTAGTCCACATATTCCATTATCATATACATCACTCATCTATTAGTCATTTATACATCATCTACATCATACACGCTACACTAGTCGTCATGTCACTTTCATCTAGTTTTACATCTCTTTCTTCCATTCCATATTTACGTTAGGTCACATTATACATGGGCCTAACTTTACATGTCATCACTACATATTTTATCTACACTTACATCCACATCTTATCTAGCCTCCACATCATACATCTTCTACATTGCTTAGTTTTCATCACACATTTATGTATCATCTAAATTCTATATGCTACACTAGATTCCATTGCATATGGGTGTAGTTTTCTCATCATTGCATATTCCATTTCTATACACCGTGCAAACCCTATATACACTACACATTATACACTGTATTTCCTAGACCACACCTTCATATACCTTGGTCGTTTACACTACGTTGTCTTATATACTTTTCTCTCACCACTCTATGATAAACTTTAGTTGCTCGGTCCATACTTGACTGCCAAGGGTTTACCAATCAAATGGACCTTACCTACATGTGACATGTTATTTATTGAACCATTGACTAACGGTCTAGGATATATCATCACCCATAGTCCTCATTACATACCATAGTGGTATAAACCATAACTTAAATTACCTCTCTTTTCATCAATTCCTCATTCTCCTCTTACCTCCTATCATCACACATTCTATTATCCTATTCTACTTCATTCTATTACATCATCATTCAGCTTACCCATTACTTAGTGGTATACACTTTGGGATAAATTACCACCTCATTCTTATTCATCACGGAGTGGTCTACGCTTAGTGCTACAATCACCACCTACCACTATTCACCGCATACTCATATCTTCTTCATACGCCCTCATCACCCATCTCGCAGTGAATTATGCTATAGGATAAATTGTCACCTTCTTCTACCATCATGTAGTGATATATGCTTAGAGATAAATCATTGCTCCTCTAATAAAAAATTATTGATATACGCTTCAGCTATAGGGTTCACGCACATCTCCCCACATGTCACATTTCATCACCATTACAAATACACATTCATCACAACACACTAGACACTGCCAACACTGCTCGACCATTTCCTGACAATGCACACTCGTGTATGGTTCATTCTTGACTGCTGAGAGGGAAAACAAAATGAACCTTAGTGCATACACTTCCATACACTCGAGGGGCACATTTCTCCTCTCATTCCATTTCACATTCCATTCCGTCCATCCACAACATACTGCATTATCTTGGTAGCATTTAATTTTTATTTCTAGTGTTTTACATGTTCACTTTACTACACATGTTAGCTTGCTTTCCTATATGTCATTATCATACACACATGCACATTCACACCTTTGTTTAGTGTGATCGCAGATACACGACATTTACATATGACATGGATGCTCACCTTCTAACCTTATTATATTGGTTGCTGGGGGCATCCAATTTGTCTCATACAGGTGCTATTGTTTCATTTTGTACTTAACATCTTATACTACTTGTTCCTACATGTTTTGACATATTGGTTTTCATTCTAACATGCTAACAGGTGTTCCATGTGTAGTAATTGTTTTGCATGACATAATTTTTCCATGACTACATGTTTGTTTTTACTTTTCTACGTCATTTGTCATTGTTTGCAAGCTTTTGCCTTTTCTTTTGTGCACAATTGACTTTTTTTTGTGGCCATGATGGTCTTACGTGTCTTGCGACATCATGAGTGATGTCCCATGTTTGAAACCCACTTTTTGTGGTCTTCTTGTATTCTTGCATGTTTACACAACTATACTTGGTAGTTTTTCTATATTTTCTGTGTCTTTTACACTTATTTGCATGCACGTGTTTGGACTATTAGTTGTATTGGCTAGCCCTCCCATTTTGTGTCTGCCTTGGTATTTACCAAGTGCTTTCCTTTTTCCCCTACAGGGAAGAGTTCTATAGGTTAGAGTGTCATTGGTCCTCTTTTGGGGCCACATTCTCCTTCCAAGGTTATCACATGTGCCCCCAAAGAGTGGGGGCATCATTAAGGGTTTCTACTAACACAACGTATCTACACCGGTTCACACACAACATGTGAGTTTAGACTAGTCTATGAACTCCATACACAATGGCCTTGACATGAAATGATGTCCTTCAAAAATTCTGCGGAGTGGTTATAGGCTCAGGGGTTACAGTGGGTGGCCTCTCTACACTACTATGTCCAATGGCAGAGGATCGCCCAAAAAACCAGCACAGTACAAAGATCTCTTCAACAAATTTCAATAGAAGCAGTTAGAGTTAGAGGACACTGAGCATTTCCTCCCTACACTTCTTTAGCCAAGGTGGCATGAGATTGCCCGAAAAACTCATGACTTTACAAGATATCCTTCTACAATATTTTTATTGACATGGATCAGGTGCACATTTTCCATTTTTCCATTTACACTTTCTATTCTAGTGCACTTTACATTTGCATACTTTAGAAAATGTTTTACATACATACATATTTGACTACTTGATCATTTTCTCCTTGCAGGTCCGCCATATGAGAAACAAGTAGTTAAATTGGGGGAAACAACAACAACAACAACAGTGACAATGATAACACACCACGACGGTACTTTCCATACTAACCATACATGTACACCACACACATGCAACAACTACACACACATTCCTCCCTAGGTTAACTCTCATCACTTTTATTCACATTTTTGCATCTTTAGAATCCATGCTCCTTTACATTTTTATGTTAGTCATTCCACGCTTGATTCTAGTCCATCAACACGTATTCTTCTACGCTCTACATGGTTATCAGGTACACATCTCTATCTACTTTATGTTACTGAGCTTTCTGCTCATAAACATAAAGTGGGGGCATATGTAGACACAAATATTGCACATTAGACAATATATAGCCCTATCTTATATTACTATTTAGAAGGTTCTCAAGTGTACAAAGTACTAATTAATCCCACCTTTTGGCCACCTTTTTATTATCCTTTGTTTCATCTTTTTTGCATATTTATCGATACCTATCAGCCCATTTCATGACCATTTAAGTTTCTATCCCTAAATCAGGGTTCCCCAAGTTGTATTGGGGTGCCCCGAGGTGCCTTGGTCCCACCGAAGGAATCTCAGTTTTTGCACAACCTCTTTCGCTCCTTTTTGGGTCATTTCTAGTTATTGGTCATCCTTATATTCTTCTCAGTCGGCCTTTTCGGGATTAATTACGAAATTAAACTTGAGAGACCTATAAATATAAAGTTATAAGACCATAATAAGGGTCCTAGGTCATTGCATCCTATCACTACTATCACTCCATCTATGACTGCATCTATTATATAACTTGCATCCAACTAGTACCATACATTCATTCAGGCTAGGAAGTTTACATCACACACATTCTTATAGGAGGAGGGATTATATTCATTCTATTCTACTATCTACATCTTTTATAGCTACCATAGCTCGCTATTTCACAAAGTGCAACTGGCACGAGAGCACCTAGGTTGCGACATACACACACTCACTAGAACAACATCAGGGTCCGTAATGTAGTGTAGCGGTCAGCAATAAGTCCACCAGTTTGGTTGAATGAAGTCAGTCTAACCTCTTCTTATTTTTATGCAGGGCATCATTTAGTTCATTAGGTGAATCCAGTGTGACAAACAAAATATTCAGAGACACTTAACGACCATGCCAAATTATGGTTTTGAGAATTTATACTGTTCCAAGTGCCCAAACTATAGACCAAGGCATCTTGGGATGCCCCTTTACACTCCCAGGTGCTTGTGTCATCTCAGACAACCTAGATCTACCATTCGCAGGGCCCTTGAGTGTTCGTCTGCACTATCGAGTTTTTGTTCCAGATCTGCGATAACCTACGACAGTCACCAATCAGCGAAGTCATTTCCCTTTTCCCTCTTGTACATTACGGTTTCCATTTCACTTAGAATATTTTATTTGTATGTATTGAATTTTGCTTTACTTCATTTACAGTGTTTATACAATGTTTTATTCCTCCTATTTAGATTAACACTAGAACCCTAAATACCCCATTTAGGACTTATTTTTGTTAATCACATTATAAAAGAAACGAATGAAAAAGAAAAAGAAAAACACTCACCGATTACTGCACAATCACGAATAACACAAGTGCTCTCATTTTTCTAAAATGGGAGGTTGGGCACCACTTGCTTACTTCAATCTCAACTACAGAGAATGGAAGATTAGGTAAATTTTCATTTTCCACTTCATGTGGTGATGTTCCCCTAGCTTACACATAAACACATATCGTCCTTTCTATAATTGGCCTAATAATTTCTCATCTCTTCACCACTGAAATTGCACAAATAAAAAATAAGATATTGTAAATGAGAATCGATCTAGTGGAGCTTCCAATGCCCCGTGTCAATGACCTACCCACTAACATCGTGTCCACATTGGATTTGACCAAGGTAAGAGGGTCCAACAAGGCATGGTGTCAATCCACTCACATTCGATTACGTCTCGAATCTCTGCATTCATTGATTCTTGTGTCTGGACTGCCACAATATAAATACCAATTATTTCCTACGCGGAAATGAATAAGAAAAGGTAATGTTGTTAGTGCCATTGTTAGTCAGAATTTTCCATCTCCTAGTTCCTTATGATTAAAGTAGAATTAGATCACGTGAATTGCACTTTCATATAATCTCCGGTGTCCGTTGCAGTAACACTGCGTCTACGATGAAAATTCCTATAAGCGCGATTAACTGCTTGGATGAAACTATAGATTAGGGCTAGAAATGAATTGTAAGAACCATTTTGTAATGTTTAATAAGGTTTTCATGTTTGATGTTTATATAATGGGAATTTTTACGTGTAATGCCAATTTTTATCTTCTCACGTGTTTTTTACTCTAATAAAAAAAATTCCGAACACCAAATCAGTAAGTGAGTCCATCCATTGGATATCTTCAATTGTCTCACTACATAGGTAACATTTATCCAACCACATGATCAATAAATTTTGTGTCACATTACAACACATATTCTTAGATGTATAATAACATATATGGTTTAATTTTTGAAGTGTCCAATATGTAAGAATGTAAGAGTTTGTATGCCACCTTGGTTTTTGGTGTTGTAGCTTTGGGGCAGGGGGCAGGGGAAGAAGTGTACCAACAACACTTGTAATGTATTATTAAATGAGCATGTGCCTAAATGTGGAGAAAATAGCTATGACTGCGCTTTGCGGTGTCTATCTCTAATCCTACCACTCGGTCTTCCTTCACCTCATCTTCCATGATTGCCAAGTACATTCCTTTCTATTTCTTGTTCTTATATATAAATTGTTTATTAATTTTTTTAAAAATCAAATCAAGGATTTTAATTATTTGTAAATTGCACGGGTGTGATGAATCAATACTGTTAGAGAGTGAGCATGACAGGGGAGAATGATATGTGATGTCTAAATTGGGTTTAAAAGGAAACATTGAAATCCGAGAGCCTAAGGTAATTTTGACAAATCAAACCAACCAAAAAGTCATGACATCTCCCACTAAAAATATGTCACAAATTGATTTAATCTTAATAAGAAATTGTTTCAAATTTTTCATTAGTGAATGTGTGATATACCCCTCAAGTATATTGGAAATGTTGGTAGTAATTTGCATTCCCCTAATGATAGAAATAATATGCCTTCCACCTGGTTTTGTCTAAAAAAAAAATTAAAAATCCAATGTAGACATTACTGCAGTCCCTGTAATCACTGCAATCCCTCCAAACACATTGAATCCCAAAATTTAGTTGAACACTTTCCACTATCATACTATGATAGCTTCCCAAGCCCCGCTCCATTCTCGCCACTGTGGCATAAGCTAGGAGGGTGCTGATGGGAATTGTAGTGGACAACCTCGCACATATTGGTTGCACTTGCATAAAAGTTTTGATGGTACACCATGTGAGTACTTGTCGTTCAGTGTGACAAATTTTCTAGGCATTTAGTTCAACAATTCCTCAAGACATGCACCCAATAAGTAAACTATTCATTTGCATGCTTGTGAAAAGTGTGTCACCATTTCATAGTTATTGACATGTTGTGGATCTCATATGTCCCTTCTAAGGAGGGGACACAAACACCCAATAGAGAAATATTTGTACATCTAGTTACTCCAATAAGGCAAGGGCTATTCTCGTGATAGAATGTACCTATGTTCATAAAATTACCATGTACGCATCCCATGCATACATATATTTGTACATCTAGTTACCTCAATAAGGTGAGGGCTATTCCCCTAATAGAATGTACCTATGCCCATAAAATTACAATGTACCCATCCCATGCATACATGTCGCACATGTTTTTACTAATTTTTTTGCTGTAAAAAACAATGTACTTTTCAACATTGTTGAAAAACACATTCCATTTAACTGATTTTTGGGATTTTAACGTATGACTTTTTGTTCATCAGCACACAGTCCTACCAACTGAGTTGTATAGGAACAAATGCATTCATTTATTGTCAAACTCATATATTGAAAAAGCCATATACATATGATGTGACAGTTGACAACGGGACCCACCCATATGCGTATATTTTATAGGGGCATGCATGTATAAAGGTACATTTTATCGGTAGTTTAGCCATTGACCTCTAATAATCCTAAGAATAATATTTTAATAGGACAACAACATGCCACCGGGAACAATGTTATAAAGACTAACATTTTTCAAAATAGTGCCATTTAATTTTTTAAAAGGATAAAGATTCACTTATAAGACATTGTTCTACATGCAATATTAACATTGTAAGCTTCACAATGATCGAAAATTTGGAATTTACATGCAATATTAATATTGAAATTTTTTACCCTTATTATTCACTAGTAGGCGTCCACCTTTGAAGTTGCCTTTGTTGGAAAGTGTCGAAATCCAGCAATGTTTTTCGAAGAGATTTTTTCTGATAATTATTCTCCTATCCCAAAATAAATACATAAATATTTAGATTCTCTGGCATAATTTGCAACTCTTATGCAATTGCTAGTATAATCTCTTTGACATATAGAGTGGCTAAAACTTTGGAATTTTTGTTAATTTTATAAATATTTTTTTAATTTACTTTTTATTTTAGCAGATTTCATGGGACCGCCTACAACAAAAAAAATTGAGTGGCAAGTAGTTAAGTGGCACTTTCCATATTTTTTAAATTAATTATATATGTAAGGGAAAAACAAATATTTAGATGTATCTGCAATGTTGTATTTTCATGGCATATTTATAATTAAGTCACGTACAATAGCTTTAATTGTGGTAAAATAGATTTTTGTAATTTTTTTAGGGAATATGGGCACATGGAATTTATATTTATATTGTATAGGTAATTTTCTTTGAGGAAATTAAATGTTGATTGAAATAATTTGAGACTGGGAAAAAATTACAAAAATTTCTTTCTTAAACATACAAAGATGGTGTGAGAGTTTTTAATATATATATATATATTGAAAATATGTTTTAAATTTTAATTTTAGAAAGTTTTTTAATTTAATTTATGATAAAAATATGTATTTTAATTTTTTTTGGAATTCAATTTTAGAACTAAATAATGTTTTTGTAATTAAAATTAATTATCTTTATTGAGAAGCTACTTCCAACCTGATATGTAGTGAGTAACATGGGAACATTTGGGATGATCTAGGTTCAAAAATAAGGAACAAAAAACTTACTGATTACAAAGATTAGGGTGGGAGGGATCGATTGTAGTAATCGTAATATTCTGACGAGTGTGCGACATTCATCTTGGTTCGCCTATGTTGATCTAGACTCTCGTGATTGCTATTTATTTAATAGTGTTTTAAATTGCCTTAGGCCCAAGTCCAAGATATGGGAATGTGTCTTGTTTGTCTTGTTTTTTTATATGCAATATTAAAACTGTAAGATAGGATGGTGCTAGCAAGCATTGTGGTGCACAACCTCACACATGTTGGCTGCACTTGCATAAAAGTTTTGATGGTACACCATGTGAGTACCTGTCACTCAGTGTGACAAATTTTCTAGGCATTTAGTTCAACAATTCCTCAAGACATGCACCTAACAAGCGAACTATTCAACTGCATACTTATGAAAAGTGTGTCACCATTTCATAGTTATTGACATGTTATGGATCTCATATGTCCTTTCTTAGGAGCGGACAAGGAAACCCAATCAAAGAATTATTTGTACATCTAGTTACCCCAATAAGGTGAGGGCTATTCAGCTAACAAAATGTACCTATGCTCATAAAATTACCATCTATCAATCCCATTCATATGTGTGATTTTTGGGATTCGAACATGTGACCTGTTGTACACTAAGTCACAGTCCTACTAAATGAGCTACATAGAAATAAATGCAACTGTAATATTGTAAAACTCATATATTGAAAAACCCAAACACATGTGATGTGAAAAATGATAGTGGGACCCGCCCATACATGGGCATGCATATATCTTATGAGGGTATGCATGTATAAAAATTAGATTTTATAGGGAGTTTAGCCATCAGCCCCCAATAATCCTATGAAATATTTCAATAGGACAACAACATGCCATTAAAACAACGTTATGATGACCAACATTTTTCAAAAAAGTACCATTTGGTTTTTTAAAAGGATACAAGATACACTTATAAGGCATTGCTTTACATGTAATATTAATATTGTAAGCTTGATCATGATCAAAATTTCCTCATGCATGGCATACATTCTCTTTAAGCTAGCCCTCATATTTCCCAGGTTTGGAATGAGCTACTATGATATTGACTGGGATACACCCATTTTTGTTACCCCCAACTCACCCATTCTTTGCAAGCCCTCAAAAGAGGCTATAGGGCGAGCATTCATCTATACAACAACTATTCCACAACAATTTTTTTTGTGCCCATGAACTCAATTATCAGTTTCTTTCCAAATTATAAAATCATTTGAATATATTCTGTAATTTTATTTATTCTTTTGTTTTCCCCTACATATTTTCTTTAGTGGAAATCCTAGAAATATAGCAGAAGGAAAGTAAGTATTCTTGCATATTTTACTAGTAAGACAATTTGATAATGAATGTGATAAAATGTAATGAAGGTAGATTGTCCTAATTTTTGGGCTTTATATCTATGGATGGAAATGAATTGATTGATTGAATTATGCTAAAATTAGGTGTACCTCACCTAAATGAACCTAACCATATATAGTCTGATAGTTTCCTACAATTATAACATCTTATGACAGTTATGGATATTATTCATATTTTTAACACCGTGCATATTTATGCCCTCAAGGCCTGAGAAAGATTACAATTCTTAAAATAAAGACATTTCTAGTAATAAGAATGTTTAAATTTTGTTAATTATAATGCCTCTCTCTCTATATATATTATCGGGAAAAAAATTAAGTTACGTACAAAGAAATAAATAGAAGTAATGAAATTATTTATAATTGTGATATGGCAAAAAATTATAAGATAAGAGCGTTTGGATTAATATCTCATAGAGTTTTTAAAATAGATGTATTGAAAATAACTGTAACAGTTCTAAGACAATCATTCACTAATAAATAAATTTTTACTAGGATTTGCACCAAAAAAAGGGTGCAATGTTATGATGATAGTAAAATATGATAACACCGACCATAGTAAAGTTATGAATCAAAATATTGATGATGCATGGAAAATTGATTTTTTTAAAAGTTGACTCATGAAAATAATTTAGACTAATGAAACAATTTTAGCAATTTAAAAGTGCATGGGAAAAACATATATCCATATGCACCTCTGCCTCTATTGTTAACATACATATCACTTCACCAAACAATTCTCTTTAAATATCAATCGGCCAAAAATACAAAATACAAGAAAAAAATATTGGAAACATCAAGTTCAATATTGAATATGATGAATATAGTGGTTTTGAGTTGGGACTGGTGTAAAAAATGACATCCAAAAAATATAGGGGGTTAAAACAACACTTATTGTGCTCTCTTCTACATACACCTAACATTAACTTGGTAATCATTTAGGTAGTGTATAACTATATTTGTGTGTTTTACTGCATTGTAGATTGCATTCTCCACTCATCATCACTACCAAGTACAAATATTTGTACCTTCTGAACATTTATTTACTACTCATTGTTATGTTACACCATTCTAAATACACCTAACATTAACTCGGTAATCATATAGGCAAATTGGTTTTGTAAATTAGTCAAAATGGGCGTCTATAGTGGCTAGTCATTAACTGATATCTAACCAAGAAGATGACATATGAGTGGTGAGCATGCCTGGTTTAATTTCTTTTTAGATATGATCTTCCATGTTACATCATGATCACTTGATGCTTTGTTAATTATAAACTAGCAGTTACACTTGAGTTGCAAAGTAGACTAGGAGGGACACCAATGTTTAATTCTTTTCTTATTGGAATATATCGATGATAAAATTTCGTTGACTTCTTTGGAGATAAATTTTTGAGGACTCCAATTCAATCATAAATGAGTTACCTCAAGTATAATATTACAAGGTTGAGCATGAAAACCGCATACTATTAAAGAACATTCTTCCAAATCTCACAAAGGTATGTCCATCACCATTGACTAAACATTATCTTATTAATTACTAATTTGCAAATATTTTAGTAATCAATTATGTTTTTTAATTTATTAAAGTGTAATCATAATGTAGATACCCTAATTTCACATATGTCCTAAATTAATTAATTCCCCTTCCTCATTTCCCACAAAAATACACTTCGAATTAATCAAATATAATTTGATTAATTATCCATTTCAAAATCTAAAAAATAACCCAATCCGCACCACATGTCATTATTCTCCATGTTTTTCTACTATTGAATTAGAAATTCAAATTTAAATCCTCATCCATTCTTCGTGGTCCCCACTCACCTAATCTTGCCCACATTTTCAAACCATGATTACTTAAATTACTCTAAGTTAACCACTCCCCCAGGCTATAAATATAACCTTACCCCTCCCCTCTAAAGACACAGAGAATAAGCTTGAATGTCTTATCTAAGTTCTTGCATCCTTTGAGCAAAGAACATCCTTCTACCTCATCCTAATACCCAAATAGCCTCATAATCCTTTTTACCATTTGGTGCAAAATAAGAGGATCATTGTTGCAGGAAGGCTTTGCTCTATCTTAAAGAAAAGCACCTACATATCACATAATCAGGGCTCAATCCAAGTTTCCTAGCCCATTCCGAGGTTTGCTACGGAACGCGAAAGGGGAGGTATGATTATTGGTATTTTACTTCCTTGTTAGTAGTGTATTTTTCCTAGCTTACATTCTAGCACGCCAGGTTACTTTTGATTTGTTACCATTGATTTCTCAATTAGTGGTGTTATCCATTATGTGTTTATTATTGTTCATTATTATCTCTTTTTTCATGCATTATGGCCTTCTTTGGTTAACCTTTACGCTGTGGGTAGCATTTTTGTTGTGTGGTGTCTTGTGGTGTATCTGCAGGTTATAACAACAATGAAACTATGATGCTCGTCCTGTCTTTGATCTCCTCGGCGCTTGGTGTTTAGGAGACGGACATCTATCACCTGATTCGAATGCTTGTGGATCACGACAGAAATATTCACTCCTACGGTCGTCACAGAGGTTACATTTCAAATAGTTCCTACTTCTGATTTTGCTATTCACTCATAATCTGTAGAAACAAATGAGCTAGTCATTAGCTTATCATCTTACTATCATGGGACAAACTATCCGGAAAATACATTTATTTATTTACTTTTACTAAAATAACTGCTTTGTAGGAAGTTAATCATTTTTCTCTCTTTCATTTTAGTTAATCATTTTGTGATCTAACTCTTTATTGTTCTTTTTTAACCTTGCTGTCAAAATTTTAGCTTCTCAGGTGGAGTACAAAAGTTAAAAAATAAAAAAACTAGCTCTTGGGGCACTTTTCTCACGTTCAAAATTTTCATTCAGTGTGCTATCGTAGCCCATCTTCCGGAAGCCATAAATTTTTCTCCCGAACTCAGAATGATTTCATTTTTTTTAATGGAAAGGTATTGAAAAGATCTATGCAATAGAGAAATTATTTTTTAATTTAGACTTACATAATTTTTTTGGTTTCATTTCTTCTAACACCTATTTTTTTAACAAAAACAAAAAAATAAAAAAATTGTAGTTTTTTTTTAAATTTAAATTTTTTAAAACGTAACAACCTCACACATATGCTCTTTCCTCGCACTTTAAAAGTGATCTTGGAAATTAGTAACGTGAGGCCACTCGGGCTCCGTAAATCATTTTTTTCTTTTGCCTTACATTTCAATTTTTCACGACAACACTTCTAGGTAACGTTTTCACATTCTTCTTTCGTCATTTTTATTTTTTGTGAACATAATCATTATCACTATTTTACAATCATGATTAATTGTAATAATTATTAACATTTTAAAAAAATTCAAAAAATCAAAATCTATTCCAATTGTATTTGCTTATGCTCTTTTCTTGCGCCTTCGAGCGATCTGGAAAATAAAAAACGGTCGCAATTTTTTAGTTTCTTGTTCTAACATTGCAGGATCCTCTAGCTTTGTTTTCTAACTTTCATTTCAATCATTATTTTCCTTCGTCATATTATTAATATTTTTTTGGTTGTTGGTTGTGTATGCTCTTTTCATGCGCCTTCGAGTGATCTAAAAATAAAAAACAACCACGATCACTTTTCTAACATTTCATTTGCAGGATAACTACTAATTTGTTTTCTGTAGGACCACATCACTGGAACATTGTCAAACAAAAAAAACACAAAAATAAAAAAATACTACCACTCAAAGAAAATTGTTGAAACAAAAAAAATAGCACGTCCAAGTACGCCATCATTTTATACTAGTGATTTGTTTCAAATTGGAAAGAACCTTGCGTTTAATCACTTTATCATTTTATTTTTACACGTAGTCGAGGTGGATTTCATCACCACCAAAGCTACACTGGTGACGTGGACTTGACTATCACGCACCAACAACATTTACATCTGCATTACACCTTGAGACCTAGTCTCATCACAACATTCGGTATTTACCTCACCCCTGCTCTTCGCTTACAGGTAATGCTGTCATGCAGCGCATGCAAGTCACACCTAAATAGATGTAACAACGAAGCCTGGGCATCGTCCCTATAAATCTTCAGGAAGCTATAAGAACACCATACACATTCATCCCTCCATCACCTTCCACCTTTTCACAAAACTTGTTTTAGACGTGGTGATTCACTCTGAAATAGGCAAGTAAGAATTGGTGAGTCTCCTCTAGTACTCTAAGATTTCCCCATACCAATTCTTTCCCCATACAGAATTAGGTATATCAAGACTAGGGTATATTATAGGACACATCTTTTTGGAGTAATAAGAGCTTGCATCCATCAGTCCACAACATACTTGTATGATTGCATGAAACAATGATCATTCCTGAAGAATTTACCTCCTAAGCCAAAATAATTGGATCCAGATGATTTCTTGTTGTTTGAAAACAAAATAGTTTAGCATTGTTTTATCATAAAACTTGACTGATATCAATGTGTTCATTGTAAAAGTTAAAACCCTAGTTGTTTTCCACAAAAAATAGTTATTGACCAATTCAATACCAAGCAAAAAATCCAAACAATCCAACAATGCAGACCAAAACATCACCCCAATTTCATTAGCTCGCTTCAGCCAACATTACATCTGCCATAGCTTGTCTTTGGCTATATCCAACTGATATTGAATGACTAGCATTCACTCCCCATATTGTCAATTGTCAAAACATCCTTCATAGCTTGTTTCCAGCTATATCAAACTAATATTGGGTGACTTGTTTGAGTTCACTCATTATTTTGTCCACCATCACGTTATCCAAATCAAAGCTAACACAAATCCTTTCATAACTCCTTTTAAGTTATATCACAACCATATTGCGATTAACCTATGTAGGTTACTCTCCCCGTTGACGATCCAGAGCTTGTTCAAGTCAAATCTACACAACGTGCAACAAATTCCCTAACAACTTGTCTTGAGTTGCATCACCATCATATTAAGATAATTTTTTTGAGTTACTCTCCTTATCAATCATTACGAGCTTATTTGAGCTAAATCCAAAGTAATCAAATTCTCATTTAATCACACTTGCTCAAAGTTCCTACCCACTTTTCAACTTAATCAGACACATTTCATCATGGTATTCACGTAGTAGTCAAAATCATGAAAATGGTGATGAAGAAGTCGCACAACCATAACTAACCAATGAAGAACAAGAACAAGTCAATAGGGTGATAGAACAAAACAAAAATGAATATCTATTACGCATCTTAACCATGGGGGTAAAACTACCCCTTGACTTCGGGACGAAAAATTTAAAAAAACTTATCGACAACGGTGAATCAAGTTATCACAAAAAAATACCAAACAATCCAAATGGTTCTTCGGCCAATGATTTATTCACTAAAATCTAAGACTTAACAAAGAAACTTGAGGAAGCAATGACTAGAGCTGAAAGATTAAAAGACCCCAATCTAGATTCCAATACTCACGACATTTTGGATAAACCTTCCCCTACTTCTCCATTCACACAAGAATGGAAACTTATGAAAGACACCATTTAGGGACTATAAAAACAATCAAAACAATTCAACTTTGAAGAATTGTGTCCTTATCAATTTGATACAGAGATATCATGCTTACCATTTCCGTCATCCTTCAAAATCCCAAAGTTTGATAAATATAAAATCAAAGGTGACCCCCATGAACATATCAAGGAATTTTACATGCAATGTCAGGAAGTTGCCTATCGAGACACGTACATTTTACGATTATTCCCCCAAAGTTTAGGAGGACAGGCTTTAGACTGGTTTTTCCATTTGCCTAAAGGGTCGGTCACGACATTTGTAGACTTATCGGAGAAATTTGTCAAACATTTTTTCTATAACTTAGACTTAGAAATAACCATGCTTGATCTCTGCAACACTAGGCAAAGGCCAAATGAAAATTTTTCCTCCTTTTTACAATGATGACGAGGAATTACAAGCCAATTTCCCTGCTCAGTACCTAAGAGACAACTAGTTAGCATTTTTGTTCCTAATCTCAATGCCAAATTATCATTCCACATATAAATGCATTGTCTGAATAGTTTCGAAGAAGTCATCGAAAAGGGCACACAAATCGAAAAAGCCCTCATTTAAGGGCTTACTTAAAGCACCCTTTAGGGACCAACCTTATCGAGACACCCCTCAGAACCAGAAAAAATCTAAATTCTTTAACCAAAATCAAAATATCGTCAACGATGGTGTTACTGATTCCCACCATGTCCAAAACATTCAAAACCATCCTATCAATACATTAAAATCCCAACAACCAATCATCATCCCTAGAAAGGAAGTTCCTTCTTGGGACTAACGAAGACAATTCACTCCTCTTGAAGAAATTCTATCTAGTGTCTTCTGTCATTTGGCAAATGCCAATATGATTAGATATCCCATCATCAAACCCTTCAAAGAAGGACAACCCAAACCAAATTGGTATAAGGACAATGAATATTGTGATTACCATCGCATAAAAGGGCACTCCACAGATCTATACATGCAACTCCGCCATTACATCCAAGACCTGATTGAACGTGGAGACATAGAAGTTGAAAATACTTCTGAGACAAAAGCACATAATGAAAAACTTCACATGCTCAAAAATCCCTTCCCTAACCACGATAACAATTCAAAAGATAAGGGTTAATCATCAAGCAATGTCGAGTATGACTCAGTCATCTTGACCATAGATTATGACCAAGACTTAGTGGCAACTATAAAGATTAGAACTGACTGTGCGATCACCACTAGACAGAAAACAAATGTGGGTCCCTACAACAAAAAAATCTGTCGCTTTGTCCCCCGCATCACCTCCTAATCCACTATCTAATTCTGTCACCAATTCCTCTCCACAACCTACACCATCATTCAATATTGTCAAACAATTAGAGAAGACTGCAACACAAATTTCTATCATGGAACTACTTAATTCTTCGCTGGCACTACAAGGCATCCTTATGCAAACATTGAATAACGCTCATGTCCCTGAGGACATCAATTCATAATAATTCTAAGATTTAATCACACATCTTACAGTCCCCAATCCTATTTTATATTTTGGGTCCCGCTGACCTACTTAATCCCAACATCGCTAATAATCATTCTTTATACGTCGAGGGTTATGTAACTCATCATAAGATCAAGCACGTATTAATCGACAATGGATCCGCATTGAATATTTATTCCATGAAACTTTTACGTTGTCTATGTTACACTGAAAATGATCTACAAAACAATATCATAACCATTCATGGGTATGATAATAGCAAAAGAAAGTTTGAAGGCACAATCACGTTGCCTCTCCAAGTTGGACCCATCACCTTAGACACGGTTTGTCATGTGGTGGATGTAGAAGTTACATATACCATTCTCATTAGATGACCATGGATTCATGCCATGAAAGTCATCCCATCAACATTCCACCAATGTATTAAGTTTCCTCATTTGGACAAGGAATTTACATTACGTGCAGATCCCCAACCTTTTAAGTATTGCAGATTCCTCGAAAGATGGTATCGACATGATCACTATTGTCCATCAATAGATAAATATGCTCCACCTTGCATAATCCCTAACAAAACACACATTGATCCTGATACACTCCCTAAAAATGATCTAAAACCATCATCTCCTAGCTAAAACACATTTTCCAATCCATTATCTTCCGCTAGTCAACCATCTTCCACCAGTCCTTCTCCCACTAATCAATCATCTTCTCCCACTAATCAAGCTTCTTCTTCCATAAACAATTATTCTTCCACCACACCATCTTCTTACTCACCTAGCCACCCTTCTTCATCCAACCACACCTCTTCTATTAAGATACCTCCTCCTGTGAATAACTAAACTTCATCCTTCAATCCACCCCCTTCTTCTTATAACCCATTCTCTTCATCTTTTAAAACTACCAAACTGAATTCCCCACCACATGAGGTACCTATTGGTCCCCCATCCCACACATTTAAAATCATTGACACGGTATGTGGTGAATATCAATTTCAAAAGATGGCAAACTCTTTTTATATCAACAAATCCCTACATAGCTATGGAAAACCTAACGCTCCACATCTGAGAATCCATCCTACTTACCAAATGGGACATTCAGTTTGGAAAAAGTTTGGTTATCTTGACAACGAACATATTCCAAGTTCTTCAGGATCTAGTTATATAATGACGACTTTGCTCCATGTTATGAGTCCCCTCAATTTACCAAAGCTCACTGGATAATGAAAAACATGCGATAGAAGGGTAAAGGACTCGGTCCAAATGAACAAGGTCGTTTAGACATGATAAATTACACACAACATCATGGTAAATATGGTCTAGGTTTCAATGTGTTTGATGTTACTCCCATAATAATTTCAAGTGACAATGAAGACACCAGTTCTGATAATGACATCAGGTCTCCATGTAGTCTTTTTGAGGACCTCACTGAAAAAAATCTTTACTTTGAACATTTATCTGTTAATC
Organism: Taxus chinensis; assembly: GCA_019776745.2. NCBI lineage: Eukaryota > Viridiplantae > Streptophyta > Pinopsida > Cupressales > Taxaceae > Taxus > Taxus chinensis. Next base: position 133,084,950 of record CM034156.1, read on the forward strand.
TCATCAATTTTGAGCCTACACATCCGAATCTCATAGACCATGGCCAACCACATCATGCGGCCATGGATATGTTCCAAAATGATGAAGCCATCAAAGAATTCCTTGGAACTTGTGACCAAATCCCTACTTCCGACCATAGAAAAGGATTTTAAATCAATCTAAATGAATTGTCATATTTTGGCGAAGAGATAAAATATTCAGATCCTTCACCCTCAGAAAATTTGGATCAGAAGCACAAACGAAGGATTTCCCATAGTCAAAATCTCACCGCCACCCTATCCAACAAACTTGTCAATAAAAAATCTCAACATTACACACCAAAATCTTGTACCAAATCACCTAAAACACCTGACACCGATGACCTACATCAACCATTAGCATCATTCTCCCAAAAGGATACATCTAAAATACTTGTAGAAGAAACAAAAGACATAAAGATTGGCACCACCGAACAACCAAAATTTTTACAACTTGGCATTAGTCTGTTTAACCAAGAATGCATGGAATTCACAACACTCCTTACTGAATTCCAAGATATATTTGCATGGACATATACGGACATGTCAGACCTGGACCCATCTCTTGTAGTACACTATCTTGTGGTACATCTGGATGCAAAACCTGCAAAGCAAAAACTACGCAAAATGCATCCCCAAGTTGCATTGCTTGTTAAAGCTGAGCTCGAGAAACTCTTGGAAGCTGACTTTATCAAACCTATTGATTATTTGGCATGTATATCTAACATAGCTCCCATCACCAAGAAAAATCTCGGCATCAGAATATGCATAGACTTCCGTGACATCAACAAGGCTTGTCCCAAAGATGACTTTCCCTTGCCAAATATAGACATGATTGTTAATTCTACGGCAGGCCATGAAATGCTATCCTTAATGGATGGATTCTCTGGTTATAATCAAATACATATTGTTGAAGGGGATCAACATAAAATGACATTTACTACACCATGGGGCATCTCTGTTATAAGGTCATGCCTTTTAACTTGAAAAATGTTGGTGCCACCTATCAACGAGCAATGATTGTCATCTTCCATGACATGTTACATGATATCATGGAAGATTATGTTGATGATATATTAGTAAAATCTAAAACACAAATAGGGCATCCAAGTATGTTCGGAGTAACCTCTGGTAAATTATTAGGGTTTAGTGTCTCATGAAGATGCATAGAAGTGGATCCTGCCAAAGTCAAATCCATTATGGTAATGCCTCCTCCTCAAAACCTAAAACAATTACGCAATCTTCAGGGAAAAATACAATCTATTAAGTGTTTCATATCATAGTTGGTTGATAAGTGCCATCACTTCAACCAGTTACTCAAGAAAGAAGCAAAATTTCACTGGAACCACGACTGCCAAGACTCTTTTGCTAAGTTAAAAGAATACCTCTCTAGTCCACTTGTTCTTATGTCACCAGTTGTCGATAAACCCATGTTACTTTATACATCTACCACTGAACATGCCATAGGAGCTCTACTAGCACAACATAATGATCAAGCAAAAGAACAGACTGTATATTACCTTAGTCGAACACTTATTGAGCACGAAGTATGTTATTCCCAAATTGAGAAAGTATGCTTAGCGGTCGCCTTTGCATTCCATAAGTTGCATCATTACTTACTCAATCACACAACTACGTTGATTGCCAAAATTGATCCTCTCAAGTATTTGTTGTCCGGACCCATTCTCACGGGAATAGTTTCTAGTTGGGTTGTATTACTTAGTGAATTTGATGTTGAATTTGTTCCAGAGAAGGCAATTAAAGGACAAACCCTTGCAAAACAACTTGCTGAAGCACCCCTTCCTGGCATAGAACCACTTCAGTTATCTTTTCTTGATGAAGATATTCTACACATAGACATCACGCTAGCTTGGACTCTATTTTTTGATGGATCTTGTAATCTCCATGGCTCAGGGGCTGGTATTTTTCTTATCACACCCAGCGGACATGTTATCCCCAAATAATTTTGCTTAGCATTCCCATGTACCAACAATATCACAGAATATGAAGCTCTCATCGTAGGATTAAAACTGGCTATATCTTGGAATCTTACAGAATTAGCTGTATTTGGTGATTCTTTACTTATCATCAAGCAAGTTACCGATGAATACCAGGTCAAGGATGAAAAACTTATCCCATATAAATGCATAGTGGATAGTCTTCGAAGCTATTTTTGATTAATTAGCTTTGATCAAATCCCCAAAATTCGTAATAAATTTGTCGACGCTACGGAAACCATCAGATCCCTATTAGAAATTGCATCTAGTCAACCCTAGGCACATTTTCTCGTCAAACATCTCTTAATGCATGCATATGATCTTCCTGAAAACACTATGGTATGTGAGATCACGGGTCTGAATAATCCTTGGTACCAAAATCTTTATACCTTCATTCGTGATAAAACATTTCCTACCAACATGAAACCAATGCATAAATGTGCTTTAGCACAACGTGCTTCTTGTTACACCATTTTAGCATAAACTCTTTATTAACTAGGATATGATGACACCCTACTCTGATGTCTTATTTAGGAAGAAGCCTCGATTGTCTTAGCTTAAATCCATTATGGTATCTATGGAGCACACACGAATGGTATAGCATTAGCGAAGAAAATTCTGTGAGTTGGATATTATTGGCCCACCATGGAAAGTGACGCATGTCATTTTGTCAAACATTGTCAAGCATGTCAAAAGCATGGAAATCTTATCCACGGACCTTCCCAGGCATTACAATCGACAACCACACCATGTCCTTTCTCTCAATGGGGACTTGACCTCATTGGTAAAATCAGACCAACATCGTCTGATGGACATAAGTTCATCATTATCGCTACTGATTACTTCACTAAATGGGTGGAAGCTATGCCTCTCACTTGTGTTCCCAGTAGCCAAATATTGAAATTCATTTTTAATAATCTCATATGTCAATTTGGTATTCCATCTGCTCTAGTCGCAGATAATGGAAAATCATTTAAAAAATATGATGTAAAAGACCCAACCAAATATTTTTGCATCAAACTTAAATGGTCCATTCCATACTACCCTCAGGGTAATGGTCAGGCAGAAGCAACCAAAAAGACTTTAAAATCCATCATGGAAAATATTGTCAATACCCATGGACGTAATTGGCATACTCAAGTTTACCCTGCTCTTTAGGCTTACTGTACATCTTACCGCATGCCTACTGGAGCCACCCCATTTTCCCTTGTTTATGGTTGTGAAGCCATTTTACCTATTGAGATAGAACTTCCATCCCTTAGGATCTCCCTTAAAGATGTAATTAATGAGGATGAATACCGATAGTCATTGCTTCAAGTGCTTGAGCTTCTCGATGAAAAATGACTTAATGCTCTCAATCATCTTTAAGTCTATCAAAACCGACTGCAACGCAATTATCATAAAAAAGGTAAGACCTAGAGAATTTGAAATTGGTGACCTCGTTTTAAAAGAAAATCAAAAGAATACCACTAAAGAACAAGAAAAACAAGGAAATTTTGAGCATAATTGGTTAGGACCCTATGTAATTACAGCTAAATTTGGCTCTGGAGCCTATAAATTGGCCACTGAATATGGTCAAGATCTTGATGAACCAATGAATGAAGTTCATTTAAAGAAATTTTATCCTTGAGATGTTCACTATTCTAGGAAACAACGTGTACATTATTCCTTCTATCTTGCTTATCTCCGAATAATTTAAATTTATTCATTTCCATTAGCAGATATTTTCTTTATCAAAGTCACATATTCATATTTATCATCATGAGACAAATGCTAATATAGATCCTATTAAGTTTGTGAGTATCATACTTCTTATAATATCTCCCATTTTCTGTTGCTTTCACCTATGGTCATAACTAGAAGATTACTAATAGTAATATATTCCCTTCAAAAACATTCTCTCCTTCATAACGAAGCTCTAAACTTCTTTACCTAGTTCGTTTGGTCGTCCATCTCAGTCGTTGGTGTTGAACCCTCACGTCCTACTAGTCATGTGGGGCTAAGATTGGGGGCATATATTCCTTCCCAAATACAAAACACTATTGTAAACATACATCAATTTAATAACTTATGAATAATTCATCATTACATCTTTCGTCCTTCATAGTCTTTAGTATTGAGCTCAAACTTTTTCCTGGTAGTGTGAGACTGGGAATTGAGGAAGGTGCCCTTACTCGTCTATGTCTTGTCTTCGGTGATAAACCCTTGCCTCTTACAAGTGGCATGGGGCAAAGCATAGAGGGACGTTCTCATAAAATCATAAAAATATTGCAAAACAAAACAAAACAAAAACAAAAATAAAAAGACAACAAGGGAATTCACTCGCCTATGTTTTCCTTCGGTGATGAGCCCTTGCTTCTCACTAGTAGCATGGGGCAAGACATAGGGAGTCATTTCAAAAAAAATAAAAATACAAAATCTTACAATGCTTACAAATTATAGAATCCCCAAAGGAGTAATTTAGATGCCTACGTGAAGAGACAATTATCCCTTCACCTCATATCTTACCTATCCGTAGGCTAGATAACTGTCTAATTCTAGCACGTGACTCATAAAGTGAAAACCATTTTTGAAACTGATTCATTACCGTTATGAAGAATGGAGTCACAATTTCCCAAAGGGATTGTTGTTAGCATTTGTCTCTATATTCATTATCTACCTCCTACGTCCTTCTTGATTCACGGTGATGAGCCCATGCATCTTACTAGTTGTGTGGAGTCAAGAATGGAGTTGGACTTCTTTTCATCATATCATCACCACAATATCCTACCAATGGAAAGAGAATTTGTCTTATTCTGAGCATAAGTTACCACACGGAACACGGTACATACGGATAATATCGTGGTTTATTGCCTCTCAAAAATAAGTCTGCACTCTGGTCCATAAATTGCCAATAACAGTATAAAAATCCACAAAAAGTGTGAAAATCGTCAAAAATCTAAAAACATTTGAAAATCGTCAAAAAACCCAAAAACATTAGAAACAATTGTCCAAAAAAAATAAAAAATAGAACTCGTCAAAAATCCAAAAACATTAGAAAGAATCGTTAAAAATCCGAACACATTTGGAAATTGTTAAAAAAATAAAAATAAAAATAAAAGAATAAAAATTAGAAACAATTATCAAAAAATTCAAAAAAAAAAAAACATTAGAAAAATAAATAAATAAATAAATAAATAAATATATATATATTTATATCATAAACAAAAACAAAAATGTTGTAAAATCACCAAAACTCTAAAAATAACAACACAATTCAACCTTTGAACTATTATCCTCAATGGATGATCCAATCACTTTATGACTATCGAATTCAAAACACTTCTCCTCGCATGAATCCTCGCTTGGGGAAAATCCACCTCTCATTGTTTCCTTGTTTGAGGACAATGACCCAATACTTTACTATGTCCTCATACCCCTGCTTGGGGGCACATCCGATCAATCCTCACTGTGGAACACATTAGGGACATGTTTATTGGTTCTTGTGTTGCATTATTAGTTATAAATTATTAATTGATTTCTTGTATCTTGATATATTACAGGGGGCATCCTGATTTTATGTATCTTGGTGTTCTCTCTAATATTCTTATGTTATCTGATTGCATTTTGTACTGGGGCATCATACTTTCTTGATGGCCTCTCTCTATGCTCTCTTCCATTTACATATCGTACTGGAGCATCAAACCTTTTTGATGGCCCTTATTTATGTTATCAGGTATATTACAGTCTAGTCATCCTGATCTTTTATATCATGATGCATGTTGTTATATGCTATATTAAAATTAAGATGCTTTTTATTATGTGAGTATCTTCCTGCATGATCAACATATTACTTTTCACCCCATCCGCTCACCCATACTAATACATTCCCCAGTTTGGGAATCCTACTTGATCACCGTTGCAGTTTGTGAATCCTACTTGACGATCTTTCTCAAGTAGCATTCACTATCCAGCAGCTCCTCCTCTCCCACCATGCTCACCATGTATTTGATTCATTCATCCTCACTCCTCATTTTTACTCCTCTGCCACTTACCCCCATATTACCCTTCTCACCCTTCCTATCCCCTCTCACCCATTTGTATCCTTTCCTTTCACCCTTCTACTTCTCGCTTGACAATATTACTTAATAACCCCTTCTATATGGGATCCTCGGTGGAGGTTTACCCTCTCCCTAAGATCTTCCCACTGTAGAAGCTTCTTCACCACCTCCCCTCTCATCAAACAACACTCACCACCACACACATCTTCCCATTCCACCTCTTCTGCTTCTCATTCTCACATCATTACTCTCACCACGCAGGCATCCCAATTAAGGATTCCCCTCACACTCTCCGCCCTTCATTACATATATTCATGCATCCATTCATGTTACACTCCTTTGTTTCCTTTCTTTCTTGTTATTACCTCATCTCGTATCTTATTCCACTTAGGCATACCTCCCTCACTCTTTTCTCATCCTTCCCCAAATCCGTCTTATGCCTGGTCATTCTCCTTATACGCTCTCATAGTATGGCAAATTCACTTGAGGATTCTCCTTCAGTCCATTTGTCGTACCCTATTCCCACCAACTCTATCATCATTCTTCTTCTTCTTTAGCTTGGTGATATTACTTAACAATTCCAGCTGCATGGCAATCTTACCTAAGACTTCCTCTTAAGTATGATCTACCCTATGTCCTTCCCCCATCCCATCATATTTCCCCCATCTTATTTCTCTTGCCTCTCGTTGCGATCATATTCTTTAACCTACCATTCCACTCCTGTACCCAATATAATTTTGTCTTTCTCCTTGCATATCATCCCTGTCGGTTTGGTGATCTTACAAAACCTCTCCAGCAACATGACGATCTTACTTAAGAGATTCTCTTAAGCATGACATGTCATCTTACACTCGCCCATCACTCTACATTCTTACCATCCATCTTCCCTCTTAATTCCCCATCATCACATCTTTTTACCACCACTATCACCCTCCTTTTCTTGGAAATCTTACTTAACCACTCACCTGGAATGGTGATCTCACTTAAGAGTTCCTCTTAAGGATGATCTATCTCCTTGCCCATCCCCATCACTACACACTCTTCACCCTTCACTTTTTCTCGGCATTCCCCATTATCACATCCTTTCACCTCCTTTTCCATTCTCACTTTCCCACTTGTCATCTCCAGTTTCGCTCACTTGGCAATCTTACTTAACTACTTCCATCACATGACAGTCTTATATCAGGGTCCTCCTTATGCTTAACGTGTCTTCGTGAACTTATCCCTCGCCTCATTCTTCATTCACTTTGTTGATTGCTTCTTCCACATGGTCTCTCCTACTACCCACTTTTTCCTCCTACCATTTTTCTTTCTCCACATATCCTCTTACAACATACGTCTAATCTCTGCCACCTGCAATCATGTTCTTTTCTCCCATTTCTCCCATCTTGATCCATCATCCTTCATACCATTTCTTCCCATTCTTTTCATGTCTTGTTTCTTCATCCTCACCTCGTTCATCCTCATCACTGCATCCTATCCTCTCTTTCACCTAGTCCCAACTCATCCCTCCCATTTTCTTTACTCTTTCCACTTCATCTTCTCTACTCTTTCCACTTCATCTTCTCAAATCCCTCCACATTTCTACCCACACACATATTCACCATTATTGATAACATTCGTCTATCATTCTTTCATCTTCTTCTATTCCTGCGCTAATAATTGTAAGTGGGATTTCCCTAAAAATCATGAATCCTCATTCCGCACGACCTCATTCACCCCATTGGACCTTCTATAGTTTCCCTTCATTCCTTCCCTCCTTTAAGCCCACCACTCATTATAAGGGGGCTTTCCCTAATGTCCTTTTGTCGACATTACCCTTTCCAATCCTCGTTATCTTTCTCATTTTCTTCTTTTTTTTCTCTCACCCTTCCTCACCACTCATTGTTAGTGGACTTTCCCTAACGTCCCCTCATTGGCATTGTCTCTTCTATCTCCATTCTCTTTTCTCTCCTATTCTTTCCCCCCAATCCCACCCTTTCTTGTCGCTTCTTACCCATGTCTCCATCTTTCCTTCGCCCTCTTCAATATCTTTATTGTCTTCATCATACATCCTTTTTCTATTTTCTCTTCATCCTAATATCCTCATTTCATGCATCTATACATCTTTTCCAATCGATGTCATTCCTCCCCTCTTTCTTCTCTGAACATTCCTTATATTGTTCCCTTTCCACTTATTACCCCCTTTCTGTATTCCCTTACTTCTACATCATTTTCTTTGTTATCCTCTTCTCTCTCCCACCTATCATCTTATCTCCCTTCCCATGTACCATCTTCTTCCCCTTTTTCCATCATGTTTCCTCCTTACTTCCCCATCGATAACCTAGATCTTCAGCATTGTCTTGTCTTTTTTATCATACCACCCTCCACATGCATCTCCATACGGTCTGCTCCATATTCTTTTCCTTGGTCTTCCTCAAAATGACACGGTTCCTTCAATCTTCTCCCTGTATTCACTCTATCTTCCTTTCCTCTCCCCTAATTTTCATATTTCTTCTGACCACCTCTCCTTTTCTCTACCACCCCTACCTTTTCATTCATTTTGTATCTATTTCTCTTCTTTTCTTTACTCTTTTTCACACTTTCCTCGCCTCTCATAGTTTCTTTTTTCTCTCTGTTCTACTTCTTCTTTCATCCTCTTTCAATTTTCGTCGATTTCACCCCCTACTCCCACATCGTCTTCTCCTTTTTATTTATCCTTCCCCATTTTTTGCTTTTCTCAGCTTTATCATTTATTTCACTTTAATGCATCCCTCTTTATTATCTCTGATGCTTCCTTCATTTGGTACATCTCTCTATTTCATCTCTTCATCCTCTACTTTGTCATTTTCCTATTTTCTCCTTGTTTTTCCTTCATCATTCCCTTCTACCTCTATCATCCCTCTCTCTTATTTCTACCTCTTTCATTCATTTTTTCCCCTCCCCTATCTCCCTTAATCTTCTCATAATCAACCCCCAATCCCATCCATTCCCTTTTCTCCTTCCCACACACCCTCACACCTACCATTCAAGGCCGATTGAATCCTTTCTCTATTTGTGTCGTGTGGTCATTCTAGTCTCTTCCACTCCATTATCATCCTCTTCTCCGCATAATCCATTTCTCTTCTTTTCGAGAGTTTTGTCATATATTCCATTCTCGTCAGTCCACTCGAGGGGGCATCATCACATCTATCCATAATCACACCTTCTCATGAAATTTTTGTCTTGGAGGATACTATGACATCTGTCACTCACAACTTTCTATTCTCCCCAACAAACATCTGCTCTACCTTTTTCTTAAGAAAAGTAGATTGAATTTTTCCCCCATCTCATCTACTTTCTTTGAAAGGACACTACTTTCATAGTACCCTTCCAAAGAGGGGAAAATGTAGACACCCTAATTTCACATATGTCATAAATTAATTAATTCCCCTTCCTCATTTCCCACAAAAATACACTTTGAATTAATCAAATATAATTTGATTAATTATCTATTTCAAAATCCAAAAAATAACCCAACCTTCACCACATGTCATTATTCTCCATGTTTTTCTACTATTGAATTAGAAATTCAAATTCAAATCCTCACCCACTCTTCATGGTCCCCACTCACCTAAAATCCTCCACTTATGAATTAAAAATCTAAAATCAAATCCTCACCCATTCTTCGTGGTCCCCACTCACGTAATTTTGCCCACATTTTCAAACCATGATTACTTAAATTACTCTAAGTTAATCACTCCCCCAGGATATAAATACAACCTTACCCCTCCCCTCTAAAGACACAGAGAATAAGCTTGAATGCCCTATCTAAGTTCTTGCATCATTTGAGCAAAGAACATCCTTCTGCCTAGTTCTAATGCCCAAATAACCTCATAATCCCTTTTCCCGTCTGATGCAAAGTAAGAGGATCGTTGTTGCAGGAAGGCCTTGCTATGTCTTGAAGAAAATCACCTACATATCACACAATTAGGGCTCAATCTAAGTTTCCTAGCCCATTCCGAGGTTTGTTACGAAACGCGAAAGAGGAGGTATGATTATTGGTATTTTACTTCCTTGTTAGTAGTGTATTTTTCCTAGCTTACACTATTAAAGAAAATTCTTCCAAATCTCACAAAGGTATGTCTATCACTATTGAATACAAATTATATTATTAATTACTAAGTTGCAAATAATTTAGTAATTAATTATGTTTTTTTATTTATTAAAGTGTAATCATAATTATGCATTAGATGTCTTTGGCTAAATGGTTTTACATTTTAATTAGTTGTAAGCTATTTAATTAGCAAGCACCGATGGAGTGCAATGGAAACATTGATAGGAGATTATGCCTTAATGGGGTGTGTTTTAGGGGGAAATCAAAATGGAAGGGGGAGAAGTTAAAAGATGCAATTGTAACAAGAACACAACGTTGTAGAGATGCAATTAATTAAAAGCATAAGATCAATTTTCTATTTCTTTCTAAATGTTGAGTTGAAAATATTAAAAAAAATCCATTGTTTTGTGTTCACCTATGTAAAGTACATGGAAATAAATGGTACAATAAAGGAAGGAAACCAAGAAGCAAAAAAATGTAGTGGTCTTTGAAAAAAATACTTTTTTCAAATGGAAAAGGTTAATCATTTTTTGTTTCCCATTTTTATATTAATTAAGTAAATGTGGTTGAATGTAACAAAAGAGTATGCATTTTAAATCTATGGAACAACAATGTCCATGAAAATCTTGCAAAGAAAGTTGTAATGTTTTATTTTTTTAGAAAAATTTGGTTTATTTGTTTTGGGCATTTTCGTTGCACATTTGGCAGTGGTTTTTTGCCTTTTTGGTGATTTAGGGACTCCAATGGGTGACAAATAAGGGATTTGTGCCACTGTTTCAGAAAGAGCCTTCCTTCATTGAATAAATCCATCATCCAATAAATTATTTGCATCAGTTAGAGGGGGGAAAGAATCTAATGGAACCAGGTATGATAAGTCGCCATACACCTTGAAATGTCATACAAGTTGTGAGGCACTTCAAAAATGATATGTATTATAGTTTTTAGGAAAGCACCTAGGAACTTTTGAGATATTTTTGATATCAATGATCCTTGTGTGAAATGTGAGATGGTAAACACTTTAATTATACCAAATATTTGAATCATAGTGGATTAATAGAGGTGTAAATTCTTAAAGTGGGAGATTGGGGTGGGTTTGGTTGCATAATATTCGATGAACGTTCTGTATTCGAAGCACCCTACTATTTTCACATGGTCCATAAAATTTTTGGATGGTAAACATTTTTATCATATCAAAGATATGAACCAAACTGGTGGAGGAACAACTTCTCATAGTGGGACATGGTGGTGGGTACCTAAATTAATAGGCTTCTCCTTCCACACAAAGTGGAAAGCATGTATGCTTTGTTAATTGAAGCACATTCATGGAATTTTAAATCATTTATTTCATTCAAACCTAACCACAATTTATCAATGCATTCTCACCAATTAATTCGAGGAAGAACAATACATAAAAAGGAGAGTGGGTGAGTGAAATTTGGAGCATAATGGGAGCACAAAGAAAAAAGAGGTGGTTAGAGAAGAAGATTCTAACAACACCCTCTTATAAACATATGTTACAACCATGACAGGATACCACTTGTTTAAACATGTGTTGTGTTATTAACATTCTTCAGCATGTCCATACCTCTTCCAACTATTAAGTACCTCTTATTAGTGGACTCCAAAAGTTTGATAGTTTGGAAAACATGACCATCTTTTGAGAAGAGGTGGATATTACAGTTGATGATGGTAAAACATCGGTGCAATGTTTTTAAAAGTTGGGGCAATGGGATTGTAATTGTTTGTATATACTACAACTATGGTAGAAAGAAAGACCAAATTGCATACTATAGTGTGTTAATTGTTTATGGGATTAGATAGAGCACATACATGGAATGATTGGTGTGCACGTGGACTTGCATATTTTTCCTTTTCCACTATAGGTTTGAGATTTGAGTAGGGATGTTCATTTTTCGTGTAAGGGTGGGGAGATTTTAGACTTATGGAGAAATGGTTTTAGGTTTGCACCCTTATGCAAGGATTTGTGTAAGGCCTTCAAGATCTTTTGTGGGATGACATATATGCTTCATGTTATCCTCTATTTTGAATTTTTTGTAGTGTTAGGGAAGAATATATATATATAATACTTATTTAAAACAATATTTATGAAAGTTCTTGGGGTGGTGATTGTGTACAAATGTTTATGTTTTTGAATCTTTGAGAAATGTTGAAGATTCAATTTTGTAAACCATTTTCTCTTCTACAACACCCGTTGGTTATGTCAGGAGTTAATCTCCTATGCATTTCGATGCATTCAACCTATATTTTTTCAATCATATTTGAACTTATCATATTTTCTACCACCCTTACAATATGTGTAAAATTTTATTCTTAATGTACATTTTTTTTTTTGTTTTGAAGTATTTTTGTTTTCATTGTATTTACAGAGTTTTTTTTAATTACTTCTACGCTTATATGGTATTAAAAAAAATAATGCAAGTGCAAAAATCCCCAAAAATTACAAATCCATTAGCATGTAAAACTTTTTATGTTGGAATTTATTAATAAAATTTTCATACTCAATAAAAAAATCATCAAATAGGAAAATCATTTATATCAATTATTAATATCTAGCCTTGTGATTGCACGGTTATAATTTATTTTCTATTTAAACATTAGTTTGTGAATGAGGTCAAAAATGGCCCATTGGAATGAAAGTGCTAAAAAGAATTCAAATAAAGACATGAAGTTTTAAGAGTCCATTGTAATCTAACTGTCAAAGTTATGCCGCCAAGAGACAACTCCAATAAAAATAGTGAAATTATTTTAGCATTAAAAACCTCAATAAACAATGTTGTGCTCAATTATGCAATTGCATGAGTTGTTACATTCCAAAATAAATGAATGAAAACGAAAAATAAAAAAACTCATTGATTACTGCATAATGTAAGTGGATGTCACTTAAGAGGCAGTTAAAAAAAACACAAGTTCTCTCTTTTTTGCTTAAATGGGAGGTCGATCACCACTTACTTACTTCAATATCAACTACAAAGAATAGAATATTAGGTAAAGTGTCATTTTCCACTTCATACATGGTGATGTTCCCCTAGATTGTACATAAACACATATTGTCCTTTCTATAATTGTCCTAGGATCTCTATAGTTATGGCTTAATAATTTCTCATCTCTACAACTCCACTGAAATCACACAAATAAAAAAGTAGATATTAAAGAAGGGAATCGTTTGATGGATCTTCCAATCCCTTATGTTGATGACCTACCCACTAGCATCGAGTCCATAGTAGATTTGACCAAGGTAAGAGGGTACAACAAGGCATGGTGTCAATCCACAAACCTTCAATTAGATATCAAATCTATACCTCCTCACCTTTTTCTACGTTCATTATGTATACATTTTTGTGTCCATATTGGTCCAATATAAATACCAATTGTTTCCTATCTGGAGATGAAGAAGAAAAGGGATTGTTGTTACCGTCATTTTTAGTCAAAATTTTCACCTCTAAATCTACATCGTTTCCATCTCCTAGTTCCTCTAGATTAAAGTAGATCTAGATCATGTGAATTATATTTTCATATGAAATGAAGATTGGACCTACCAAAGCACAAACGAGGATAATTTGTTTTATGTTCTACACAACTATAAATCCAGGTCCCTTATATAATTTCCATCTCTTGGATGATCCATTCACTATCATGACGTGAACTCTGCCATTTTAGGTGAAAAGGGAATTGAAGGCTATGAGGGATGCATAAAAAAAAATGCAAGGAAAAGACCACACATATTAGATATTGTAATTTTTTGATTGATAAAAGGAAAATTTATCATTAAAGCTACATGTAAGGGTCGACCAATGATATCTATATTACAGTGAGGAAAGCTAAGCTTGTGGCATGATTTTATTCCTCCATTCTCACCAATTTATTTGTTATGTGTGTTAGTGTTAATTACATAGTAGATCTCATGCCGTGCAAAAATTGGGTATGCTAGAGTTTAAAGGAAATCGCCATCAACATATGAATAAATGATATGTCAATGGTTTATGCAACACTAACATCCACATGGGTGGTCTGAATTGTACCATGAATAAAAAATGTCCCATGATCGATCTCTACCATCTGGTGTCTGTTGCATGGCATGGGGTAGCCACACTGCGTCTACTATGGAAATCCTATAAGCATGATAAAGTGCTTGCATGAAACTATATATTAGGGATAAATGAAATGCAAGAACCATTTTGTTATAGCTAAGTGGTCATGTTTGATGTTTGCATAATGGGAATGTTTATGTGTATTGTTGGTTTTTATCTTCAAGCGTGTTTTGCACTATGATAAAAAAAATCTTGAATACTAAATCAACTAGTGAGTCCATCCATTGTAGTTCTTCACTTGTTACACTATATAGGAAGTATTTGTCTAATGACATGATTAACAAATCTTGTGTCACATTACAATAGATATTTGTAGATGTATAATAACATATCTGGTTTAATTTTTGAAATATCCTATATGTTGGAATGTAAGAGTTTGTATGCCACCTTGGTTTTTGGTGTTTTCGCTTTGGGGGAAGGAAGGGGAAGAAGTGTACCAATAACGCTTACAATGCAATATAAAATGAGCATGTGCCTTAATGGGGTGTCTCTCACTAATCCTACCATCTCTGTCTCCCTTTACCTCATCATCCATGACTGCCAAGTATATTTCATAGGATTCCTTTCTATTTCTTGTTCTTGTATATAAATTGTTTATAATTTTTTTGAAAAATAAAATCAAGGATTTTAATTGTTTGTAAATTGCAGGGGTGTGATGAATCGATACTGCTAGAGAATGGCCATGATAGGGGAGAATTATATGTGATGTTTGAATTGGGTTTAAAAGAAAACTTTGAAATCTAAAAGCCTGAGGCAATTTTGACAAATCAAACCAACCAAAAATTCATGAAATCTCCTACTAAAAATATGGCCCAAATTGATTTAACCTTAATAAGATTTAAAAAAAAAATTCTCATTGGTGAATACACGATAAACCCATCCAGTCTATTGGAAATGTTGTAAGCAATTTACATTCCCTTGATGATAGAAACAATATGCCTTCCACCTAGTTTTGTCTAAAAAAACCTAAAAAATCCTATGTAGACATGAATGCAGTCCCTATAATCACTAGAGCCCCTCCAAACACATTGAATCCCAAAATTTAGTTGAACACTTCACACTATCATATTGTGATGTATTTCCAAGCTCTGTTCTATTATCACCACTTTGGCATAAGCTAGGAGGGTTTTAGAAGGCATTTTGGTGCATAACCTCACACATATTGGTTACACTTGTATAAAGTATTAATGGTACACCATGTGAGTACCTATCGCTCAGTGTGAAAAATTTTCAAGGCATCCAGTTCAAAAATTCCTCAAGACATGCACCTAATAAGTGAACTATTCAATTTTATGACACGTTGTGGCTCTCATATATCCTTCTTAGGAGGGGACAAGGAAATCCAATAATAGAAATATTTTTACATCTAGTTACCCCAATAAGGTGAGGGCTATTCTCATCATAGAATTCACCTATGCCCATAAAATTTCCATCTATTTATTCCATGCATACGTGTCATGCACATTTTTACTTTATTTTTTTCCAATCTGGGATTCAAACCTGTGACCTAATGTTCACCAGTGCATGGTACTACCAACTCAATTATGGAGGAACAAATATAATCATTTATTATCAAATTCGTATATTGAAAAATTTGATAGCTGACATCAGGACCTACCCATGCATGGGCATGCATGTATAAAGGAGCCTTTTATCAGGAGTTTATCCATTGAACCCCAATAATCCTAGGAGTAATATTCGAATAGGACAACATCATGCCATCAAGAAAAATGTTATGACGATCAACATTTTTCAAAATAGTGTCATTTAATTTTTTAAAAGGATGAAAGATTCACTTATAAGACATTTCTTTACATGCAATATTAACATCGTGATCAAAAGTTCTTCATGCATGGCATACTTTCCCTTCAAGCTAGCCCTCATGTTTCCTAGGTTCGTAATGAGCTACTATGATATTGACAAGGATACAACCATTTTTTTTACCCCCAACTCACCCATTCTTTGCAAGCCCTCAAAAGATGCTATATGGTGTTCATTTATCTATACAACTACTATTCCAAAATGATTGTTTTGTGCCCATGAACTCGATTATCAATTTTCTTCCAAATTATAAAATCGTTCTAATATATTTTGTAGTTTTATTTATTATTATTTTTCCCCTATAGATTTTCTTTAATGGGAATCCTAAAAATATAACAGAAGGAAAGTAAGTATGCCTGTATGTTGTACTGGTGAGACAATTTGATAATGAATGTGATAAATTGTAATGAAGGTAACTTGACCGAAAGTTTGGGCTTTATATCCATGGATGGAAATGAATTGGTTGATTGAATTATATTAAAATTAGGAGCACCTCGCCTAAACAAACCTAACAAAATATAGTATGATAATTTCCTACAATTAGAACATCTTATGACAGTTATGTATATTATTCTTGTATTTTTAACATCGTGCATATTTATTCCCTCAAGGCCTCAGAAAGATTACATTCCTTACCATCTACACATAGTCATGTTACATATTCAGAGTAGCTTCACTCAAACCTACTGTCTAAAAAGTTTACTTCTTTGTGAAAATTCAATTTTTAATGCCACTTATGGCTTTGCCTGGACTATTGTGTGCAACTTGGATTCACTATGGTGTGCACTCACACTAGTACACAATGTGCACATAATGCCATTGTTTGGGTGAAATTTACGTCAAATATCAACATTTTAAGGGATTTTTGGACATGTTTTTGCTGAGAATTCACGTCAAAATTTGTGGCACAAATGTGACACAATATTGACATGATTAGAAATTTTTTAATGTGTCGACTTTGAATCCATTTTGTGCCACAGTAGCATCTAGTTTGCACCAAATTTATTTTGCTTGTTTTGTGGTGCCAATATGACACAAACATCAACTGACATTTTTTTTAAAATAATCATTATATAGTATTTTTTAATAGATTTATTTATTTATTTTGACTTGAATTTAAATTATTTGAAATTGAATTTAAGATTCCTAATATTGTATATTATATTGAAGATTCTTATTAATTATATATTGTACTGAAGATTCCTAATATAAAACGAAATGAGTTTATTAGAAATTTAGAAATATCATAACATGGTTTGTATTTAAAAAATTCAAATAGCCACTTATTACACATAATCAAATAACACAATATTTATATTATTATTTTGTTTATACAACAACATATGATATATTATATTTGTGAATTATAAAAAGATACCAATTCCCTTTTTATTACAAAACAAATCAATATGTGCTAGGACGCTAGTCCTCCTCCTCATCCTCATATTCCTCCTACTCCTCCTCCTCCTCCTCTATGTTATCCTCTTTTGACTGAATTTGTGCCCCCTTCTTCGTGTTCAACCCCATTTTTATAGCAACGCACAAATAAATAATGATAAAAGTTACAACTATTTTAATTTAAAATATATGTAACTCACAGATGTTTGAATTTAAAATTTATGTAACTCTCAACTAATTAAACACATATTAATGACACATAGTAATTCTCATTGACCTAATTGATGAATTTAGTTGACTCCCAACCCATTGATTTTAATGTTGCTTGCACCTCTTTATTTGCAAGTCTATTATAATGGGTTTCCTACAAAAACAATGAAATGAAAAAATATGAGTATTAATAATTTATCTAAGAGAATTTTTATAATGAAATAAAATTGTAGAATAACTCATATTGAACTTACAAATTTGTTTACTAACTTTGCTAAATTTTGTTGTCCCATTCGGTGAGTCGTTTATCCTTCTTTTCTGACTCATGTTTTGTAACCAAATAGTTGGTTACTTTTCTTCCTTGCGTTAATTACAATATTTCTTAAATATTTAGTTAAAAATAAAAATTAAGATTTTAGATATCATAAATTGAGTTAACTAACATGTAGCCTTATTATTCTCCTCTTAGAGCCATTTTTCAAAGAGGCCTTTCCAATATTTTGTGTCTACATTGGGTGGTCGAAGAAGTATCCTCTCCACATCAATACCTTGATATATCTCTTAATTCTTTTAAATCCTTGTGTTTTACTTTTTTTATTAACACTATTTTATAGTTTGAAATCTCAAAATCCCGTTGAGTTAACTCAATTAGCCTCTTACAATTTTCTTATGGGATTTCATTATGCTCTATTTGACAATATGTTTTGAATATATTGTGCAATCGATCAACAATATTTTTTTTGAAACACTTGAAACCCAAAAATTAAAAACATTAAAAATAAATCATTTTTTCAATATTAATAAAATAAAAAATGAAGTTGACATTAACAGAAATTAGTAAAATTATAAATTGACGAAAATTAATCAAGACACTTAAATTAAAAATATATTAAAATACATACTTTCCCTTAACATCCTATAGTATTTTGCCAGTCTTATTTACATATGGAGACATTTCCATGACCCCTCTTTCTCTGTGTTGATACCTATCGCGGGGCATATGCATGGAGATAGAGGACCAAAAATTGGTCAACAATATGTTATTTTGGTTATTTCGAACATAATGCACTCGTGTTATGACTCAGTCGTGTTATAATACGGTAGGGATAAATAACAATCACGTTATAATGTGAGTGTGTTATGGCTTGGAATTTCCAATCCATAATGTGCTTGTGTTATAATGCACTCACATTATACCACACTCTCATTATAATGCACCCATGTTATAACATGAGTGTGCTATGACTATTAACAAAATTATACATAGTTGTGGCCGAGAGATCATTTTTCATTTTTCTTACATAAAATGCTTTGTGCAAAAACGCAAGTGGGAAAAAGTGCGAAAGGGAAAAAGTATGAGTGGGTTTCTAGAGGTGAAATATTGTCTACAGATCAAATCAACCATGGTAGAGAGTCTAGAAGGTGAGTTTTAATTAAATGTATGGCAATTTTTATCATTAAGCTAACTTTTTCTTACAGTGTTCATGTTTCGTTATTATTTTTATTTTTAGTGGATCCAATCTATTCACTTGAAAAAAATCCTTCACCCATAGACTAGGGTGAACAAAACATACCTGAAACACCTCCTTTAATTTTTAAACATCTTCCTAATACCCAAAAAAACCTTTTAGGAAGATTTAGAATAACAAATCTCAAATTGAGGGTTTAATAGACACCCTAAGAAACCCCAATGCCATGAGTACCCATCACGAAAATATTTTGTCGTCATTGGAGTCATTAATATCTAATATTGATAGAGTGGCGGGTCGAATAAGTACACGAGAGAGTTAAAAAATTAATTGTTGCAATTTTAATGCAAACAAATTGTCTTATGATGCGGTGAAGAAAACAATAACCAAAGACAAGTTGTGTGATTTGTTCACCGACCCCAAAAATAATGCACAATCCTTACTCTTTAGTTGTATAAGATTCATGATCCACTGGTGTAATTATGAGGGGATCATAAACTATTTTTGGAATAAATGGTGGATGGTTTTGACCAACCTCCTTGTAACAATTTTGAAGTACCACAATATTTCTTGAGGAAAATCTATTGTGAGTTCATCCTTAACAAAATAACTAAACTATTTTGATATTCGAGAGTTCCAAGGTAGAGGCAAACACTCTACACATGATGGATAAGGGGAGAAATATTTATAGAATTGACCACTTAGACCCCTTGTTCACCTATTTATTAAACATGTTTCATTCCTTTTAGTTGTGAAGGAGAATGCAGAGGTTGATACACCCAAGTCTATTAGTTCTTCTGCACATTCATTTCTTCAGTATGAAACTCATCTATCCAATGATGAGGCTGGTCCTTCAAGGTATCAGACATCATATAACATGATGTGTCATGTTTGTGGCATTCTGGGCACCTATGTGGTTAACGAGACTGCTCCACAACCTAGTCAGGTTGCTTTATAGCCTAGTTAGGCTACTCCGCAGGCTAAGTAGGGTGTTTGATTGGAGGAGCAAAGTTGTGATTCTATATTAGAAACTATCATGATCACAGATGAACTACTGGATTAAACCTTTGGTATTTACCAACAAGTAATTTTACATGAAGTTAAATGTAATTTAGTATATATTTTTCATAATAAATTTTATAATTAATGATATTAATTCATTATGAATTAAAAAAGTAATGATTCATATGTATTCTTTATAAAATTTAAGGGTCAAACTACACATCTAGTATCAAATTCCACTTCCTCCAGGGTTCATTTTAAAAATCCCTCTGAAAAATTATTTTAGAATTTGTGGCGAATCTTAAAAAGCAACTTTTGAATTGTTGGCAAATTTATGAAAAAATGTTTCAAGGAAATGCAATTTCACATAGAGCAATTTTTTCAAGGTTTCGCATAGTTGGATGGGTAGGTTGGTCAGGTAAGTTAGTTGGGAAGGTTGGTCGGGTAGATTGGTCGGGTAGTCTGATCAGGTAGGTTGGTTGAGTAAGTTGGCCGGGCATGATGGTTGGGTTGTCTAGCTGGGAAGGTTGATTGGGTAGGTAGGTTGGGTAGGTTGGTCTAGTTGGCTGGTCAGGTAGGTTAGTCGGGGCATCTTGGTCCGGTGGTTGGTCAGACAAGTTGAATGGCAGGGTGTGGGTGGGTAGGTTGGTTAGGTGGTTTGACGGGTGGGTTAGGTGAGTATATTGGTCAGGTGGTCTAACCCCTTTGTCGTCCAACCATTTAGTTGTCCAAACCCTTAGTCATCCAACCCTTTAACCATCCAACTCTTTCATCTAACCCCTTATATGTCTAATCCCTTAGTAGCCCAACTACTTACCCATCTAACTCCTTAGCCGTCCAACCATATAGCCATCTAACTGTGTTGTCCAATCCCGTAGCCATCAAACCCCTTAGATTTCCAACCCTTGGCCATTCAACCCATTATCCATCCAAACTAACAGCCATCACACCCTCGAGCCATCTAATCAAAGAGCCATCTAACCACAGATCCGTCTAGCCAAAGAACTATCTAACCACTAGCTATCTAACCCAAGAGGTGTCAGGTGGGTTGGCTGCGCGTGTTGGATGCTTGGGTTTGACGGGTTGTATCATTAGGCTGGTCAATTTGATTGGTCAAGTGGGTTGGTCATTCATCCAACATGGGTTGGGTGGCCATCATATCTAGCCAATAGTTTACCATCATGTGTCCCTTAAACCATTCATACCCCTATATATACCCCTACAGGGTTCATTTCTTCACTTTTCCATGAACATTTCCAGTGCTCTGAGCTCTCTATCGTCATTTTTCAAAGTTTTCCCAAATTTCAACAATGGCAAGCACCATGTATGCTCCTACACCCAAATTCTAATTAAAAAACCTCATGTGCCCACATATTGTAGCTCTAATGAAACTAAAAGATGTACAAAAGGAATGGATGGAAAAATCACAATTTATCGGTCTTGTCAACATGCCCCAATTCAATACAAATACTTTTATCCTTGATTACCTTCTCACCTCTTATAACCAGAATAAGGGATAGTTTTCTATTCTCCTCATGCATCTGAGTCATCATCTAATTTCTTTCACAATTGAGCCCACAGACGTACATTGGTTAACTGGGTTACCATTCAAAAAGAAGTCGCCCATTAATACAAATGTTGTCCTTACAGATGAAGACAAAATGTTTTTGGAGTCTCATTATAATGTGCAAGTTGATGGTAAGTTTATTATTTTCCAATGCTTTTTTCTTAACATTACTCAACCACCCAAGCATCTAACATTTCTTGTCTATTATTGCAGCTCCATTTAATCGTTCAACAAGAGGCCTTTTTCTACATGGAATTACAAACCAATTCTTTCTTGTAGGTGCATCACTTTTTCAGGCCAGGATTGTATTATAGGGCAGATCTACAAACATTCCATATTGAGTAGTTCAATATATATTGTGCACACTAGCAAGTCAACAATTTGATAGGTGCACATATTTGTCCAACCGAATAAAAATAGATGTCTCCCGCGCCCACAATGTATCTGATAAATCCAAGATTGTATTCTCTTGTTACAATTATATTCTTGCTTTCTATCAAGAATCTTTCTTCAAATTGCAGCAAGCAAATATTCTAACTGCAATTAATGATAAAATAATTGGTCTCACTGTTGAAGAACAATAGGTAACCGTTACCTTTACAGTTTTCTTGTTATAACAATTTCTAATTCAATATTTTCCCATAAAATAATAATTTTAATATTTTATTTTGCAGAGAATAATTATAGCTGCAACATCTCATAAGGAGGTAATTGCTTGAGGTAAATCCCCTCCAGAGGTCTCTTTGGATTCTGACGTGGATTCAACAAAATCAACACCAATATAAGTTCATGTACGTACCCAAAAATGTAGGTACTGTACTACCGGAAAGACGTTACAAAAATCCCAATGATGATTCAAATCTCTTCGCAAGGTGTTTGGAATCCAGAAGACCTCGCCAAGTGTACCTTTGCATCCTAGAAAGCCATATCTAGCTTTTACATGTTTTGTTCTAGCCTCTGCCCCTTTTTCCTTGCATTTTTGTCTTTAAGTTACAGAACCACCACCCTGCCTGGGTGGCGGTCCTGTGATTGCCACCCAGCACAGGGCGGCGGTCCTGTGACCGCCACCCAGCATAGGGCGGCGGTCCTTTAACCACCTCCTTGTGCAGGGCAGTGGTCCTGTGCGCGTTTTCAAGAATGTTCCGATGATCACGTCAAACGTAAAAATTCAACTTTCACCCGCATTCTTCAATGACTTTGGCTTGCATTTATGTTTTGGCCGCCTGGTAAAAAGTGTTTTCCCTTTGTTTATAGTAAAGGAGATCAATTCCAAGTTACCCTCTGGTAAATCAAAATGTTATAAATAGCCAGCTTGTTTTCAAACAAATGGCCCCTCTCCTTCTGTGTTTGATTATTCAGTTTATTTGAAGTTCTTGCATGAGTTTCAATAGTTCCATATTTTGCATGAATTATTAGCCTCTCATTTCTATTTTAGAGATCATTTGATCTTCTTGCTTGCATCTTACTTCATTGTTGTCCCATACAATCAGTTTAGCATATGGTAGTTTCATTTTTAGATTAGAATCCATCTTAGAGTTGCAGGTTTTGTTTGTCATAAAAGATAGATCCCAGAAATCTCGGTGTATTTACGTTACATTCCCACAATAAATCCTGCTAGGAATTGCATAGTCAAGCTTTGTTCACTGGCACTATCCCTCTCTTACTTGTATTATATTCGGTTTATATCCAAAGATGCCATTGTTTGAGTATCTTCTACTGCTAACACTATCACGTACACACTTTTCTGGATTCACAAGAGCACGAAGGAACAAAAAGATCACACTGAGGGGACAAGTCACGACACAACTAGATTTACCACTATTCTGTAAACTCTAGGTTTGAGCTATCAAAGTTCTAGTTACAATATATCAAATAGAGTAGTAAATTATTTCATTCCAGTTAAAACTCACTTTCAATATTTCTAGGGAAGCTATGGGGAATGACAGTTTCTGAGAAACTATGATTCATTCTTCACTTCTGAGGTAGGATTGGAATTCTTTTGATTAAATTAGTTAGTTATTTAAATATTTAAGATAAATTCACAATTGTATAGGCAAATAGCTATACTAGGCTACCTTGCTTGTTTTGATTTTGTTATTAGATTAATTGTCCATTTTATGAATATATTAGAATAGCTGCTCTTTTAATTTCGTTAAAATACTTCATCAAAAATACAAAAATAAAATAATATATGCATAGTGTAGATATATCTTTCATAATTAGTTTATTCATTTCAATTAAAGTTGAATCATCTTTGTATGACAATCACGGGACCTAGAGAGCCCAAAGATTACGTTTTCGAACAGGTGGTACCTTAACCAAATCTCTCCACAACACTAGCTGATATAGATCAAGACCTTAGGATTCAAGTTTTTCGAATGAAAATAAACCTACAAGTAATTAGTGAACAATTGAGAGAGTTGAATATTGAAGACGAAAAACCATACACATTCTGGTCAAATCAACCTAACTACAAACTGCCTTGATAGGATATCCACATGACCATACAAGAACTCGAAAGAGAACAAATATTTGGTTGCGATTCTTTAGTTCAACAACCCAATGCAGGAGACCTCCTCATCAACATAGATACTAGCTTACATATTCAAGTTACCAGAACACCCGTAAGGTATTATGAGAAAATCACACAACTTCTAGTTCTAAACATAGAAGCTGAAAAAGCTTACAACTATTGGATAGTTAGAAGGAGAGATTGACTCCTTATATGACCATAGGAGGTCCGCCACAACCATGAACTTATGGTTGTGATCCACAGGTCCCATAACCCAACGGGCCTACTGACCAATCAGATATTGATGCTGGTTTATGCACACTAATATTCAAATCTTCGCCATCCCTCAGCAGTCGCTACAAATAAAAAAAGGAGAAATAAACAAGTTAGAAAGTTGTCCATGATAAAGTAAAAAACAAACGAAACAACAAAAGGGAAATATCAACTAAACAATTCTAAATAAAATGAAATCGAGAAAAGAGTAGTAACTCATTCGGATCTCTAGGAATCTAGGTGGGATCTCTAGAATCTTTACCTACCACTGACGCTACCATTGACTATGGAACCTTCCCCAAATCTGGAAAGAAGTGACGTCTTGCTATGGACTCATCGCCTCCCCCAATGTCCCAAGAAGGCAACTCCTCTGAGATCAGGGTCACCTTCTCTGTACTCTCCTCCACCCTCTCAGCCCTCAAGATGTCATGAGTGTCATTCCACTCAGAGTTTTTCTCATCATCACCGACCGTCCCACCTGTCTCTCCTCCCTCCCTCTCCTCCTCCGTTTCCTCTCTTGTGAACTCCTCAGAGTCTAAGTACACATATATAGGCTCATCAGTCTCTCCACTATGAGTAGGATTGGATCCAATCTGAAGTAAGAGTGCTCGAGGAGCACTAACTACCCATCGGGCACGAACCTCCGGCCTAGCTGCAATGGTAACGCCAAGAGTGATCGTAGTCCAACCTCAACCTCTAGGTCCTCCCCTGGCCTCACGAATAGATCACTATATTGGCCCCGCTAGAGGAAACATATCAATGTAGGGGAGGCCAAAATGTTGTGGTACTCTGTAAAAGGGGTGGATCTCTAACTTCCCTGTCCTGTCTATCAGCTGACTAGTAGTATAGCAAGCGATCAATGTGTGTGCCTCCTCTCACCATAACCATGCCATGGCCTGAAAAGGAGTGGCCTCCATGTCTACAGTAGTCAAGGAAGCCACTCGCTGGTGTGGCATCCTAAGTATGGTCATCCATGTCCACCTTGCTGCCCTGACAGCCCCGAGATCCTCTGCCTGTACACCTGTCCTATAGGGAATGATGTGCTCATACACCCAACTCATGACTAGAGTAGGGTGACTCAATGACTACCCCTGTAATCTGACCACCCTATACAAATCATGATAGGTGGTCCCAAGGATGTCTGCTCTCCAAGTGTAAACGCGACCATGTGCCTCAATCTATGCAATGATAGGAGCCCAACAGTATAAGAGAGTATCCCCTCCCTTGTCCCCAATCATCCACGAGGCCAAGATACCCATAATAGCCTGGTGGAGCACAGATATATTTGAACCAAAAATAGAACGGACCTTCACCCCCTTATTCGACCCCATGGAAACAACAACATCTCCCATATATGTGGCCCAATGAATCATCTGAGATCTGGACACTGCTGTCTTAAGAGATTATCACCTCCCAAGAATCAAGACCACCAATATATGGTAGACATCCTCAAGGGTGATGGACCACTCACCCCTAACTCCTGGAAATCGGAAAGTGTTCTGATCTGCGTCCTAGTATGAAAATAAGTCACACAATATGTGACTAGCATGTGTAATACGAGAGACCTGTGCAATCCTCCAGATGCCAACCCTCTGTAGAGTATCCCGCTCTGCCTGAGTAAGTGCCTCTAGCACTGAAAGGAGCCAATCAAACTCCCTCTCTCTGCTCCATCTGATGTACTCCTCCTTCTATATCCACCCAAAACACAGAAAAAGAGCAAGTTAGTAACATAATCCAACTGGAAAAATCATCAGGAACATATAAAAAAGCCAAAAATGCAAAAAGAATCAAGTAATACATATCTTTTTGCATTCTGTTTGAAACTACCACCTTGTGTAGAGCAGTGGTTTCGTAACCGCCACCTTCTGTGGTGGCGGTCTTGTAATTGCCCCATTATGAGGCGACGGTCTTGTAACCGCCGCCTTCATAGGGTGGCAGTCTCATGACCGTCACCTTGTGTAGGGTGGCGATCTTGTCCCGAATCAGCAAACCCCCATTAAGCCCTAAAAACAATTAAAAAATGCAAAAATACATCATTTTGGATGAAATGAAGACCTACCCTTTGGGCGCCCCCCCTAAAGACTCATTTAAGACTAACATTTTTGAAATAATCCCCCCAAGACAAATTTCTACATTTCTATATTTTGGATTTAAAAACAATAAATTGAGGAGAACTAACCTGAGACTTCATGGGCCAATGTCCTACTCTCAGAGGCATGATCACGATCTCGCAACAGATGTTTTGACTGTACTCTCATCGAAAATGGTCACCGTGGGTCCTAGAGCTCAAAAACCACCAAATCAACATGCG
The DNA here is from genome assembly GCA_019776745.2 of Taxus chinensis. Lineage (NCBI taxonomy): Eukaryota > Viridiplantae > Streptophyta > Pinopsida > Cupressales > Taxaceae > Taxus > Taxus chinensis. Next base: position 133,111,751 of record CM034156.1, read on the forward strand.
TAAATGAGTTCGTTTTACATATATATAGTATTCTAATTTTGTTTCGAGTGTTCTTACGCAGAGTTGGAGTGCTGATGGAGGTAAGTTCTTATCCCCGCGCAAATGGTAAGTCCTCATTTCATATTATTTTAGTATTTGTTTTTTGATTTGTTTTGTCTATCTACACTTAAGTCCTCTTTTCATTTTTCATATAGCGGGAATTTGGGTGGCGACGTTTCGACACACGGGCATGTCAGGTATAGCTTATAACTCCCCATTTTGGGACCACCATACTCGAACCCACCATTTTATGCCTCTTCATGGCTAAATCGCTTCTTCGAGGGGGCAATATGTATGTACCCAAAAATATACAAACTGTACTGCCAGAAAGAGGTTACAGAAATCCCAATGATGATTCAGATCTCTTTACAAGGTGTTTGGAATCCAGAAGACCTCGCCAAGTGTACCTTTGCATCCTAGAAAGCCATATCTATCTTTTTCATGTTTTTTTCTAGCCTTTGCCCCCTTTTCCTCACATTTTTGTCTTTAAGTTACAGAACCACCACCCTGCCTGGGCAGCAGTCCTATGACCGTCGCCTAGGATAGGGTAGCGATCCTGTAACCACCTCCCTGGGTAGGGTGGTGGTCCTGTGTGCATTTTCTAGAATGTTCCGACGATCGCGTCAAATGTAAAAATTCAACTTTCACCCACATTTTTCAACCACTTTGGCTTGCATTTATGTTTTGGTCACCTAGTAAATAGTGTTTTCCATTTGTTTATAGTAAAGGAGATCAATTCTAAGTTACCCTCTAGTAAATCCAAATGTTATAAATAGCCATCTTGTTTTCAAACAAATGGTCCCTCTCCTTCTGTGTTTGATTATTTAGTTTATTTGAAGTTCTTGCATGAGTTTCAATAGTTTCATATTTTACATGAATTATCAGCCTCTCATTTTTGTTTTAGAGATCATTTGATCTTTTTGCTTGCATCTTACTTCATGGTTTTCCCATACAATCAGTTTAGCATAATGTAGTTTCATTTTTAGATTAGAATCCTATTAGGAAATAAGAGATAAAATATGCGGAAAAATCCCTCACAGAATCACAACAGTAGAAACTAATATGCAAAAAATATTACAGATCTCAAATAAAAGTGTAGAATAAAATAACACAACACAAAGAGACAATATTTAACGTGGTTCACCCAATTTGGGCTACATCCACCAAGAATCACTTGCTCAGATTTTATTACAAGCCACCACTCTCTCAATACAATACCCAGATCTGTTTGGAGCTATGCTCAACAAACTCTACAGAATTCACACCCGAATTCAAAGCACATCTGCAATGTTTTTCATACATCTATCATATGCATAAAACCATATAAATAGACAACTGCTTAAGTAGTTTTACAAAATCATGGGTATCAAAACCATGGGCAAAAACCATCCCATAAACCTATGGGTCAAAATCCTGCCCATATGAGAAAATCACATTTCCCCGGCGAGGATACATGAAAAGTGTACAGTACTCTTAGTGTATAGTCTTCAACACTTTCACATATGAAAATAGGCTCCACAACCTAACAATCTCCCACTTGGAGACTAGTTTTCGTGAAGACCAACCAAAGCTAAACAAAATTTCAATTTTTCCCTTGTGACCACTTTGGTCATCATGTCTACAAGATTCTGACTGGTATGGATCTTCTTCAGCTTCAACTTCTCTTCCTCCAAAGCTGTCCTAATGAAATGGTACCTTAACTGTATATGCTTCGTCCTAGAGTGGAAAGCAAAGTTCTTATCTAGGTGTATAGCACTTGGACTATCACTATGTAGCTTTCCTTCCTCCTGCTTATGCCCCAACTCCTCAAGCAATTGTTGTAACCAAATCATTTCTTTGCTTGCCTCTATGGCAGCAACATACTCAGCCTCTGTGGTTGACAAAGCCACCAACTTCTGTAGTTGTGAAATCCAACTCACTGCTGTCCCACCTACAGTGTAAACATAACCTGTCGTGCTCCTCCTGCTATCTACATCTCCAGCCATATCTAAATCTACATAACCACACAAAGTGGTGTCTGATCCAATGTAGCAAAAAACTATCTCCATGGTCCCTCTTAAATACCGAAGGATCCACTTTACTGCCTTCCAGTGATCTCTGCCTGGATCACTCATAAATCTACTCACCACTCCCACTACATGGGAAATATCAGGTCTGGTACACACCAAGGCATACATCAAAATTTCAACTGCTGATGAGTAAGGTACCTTGGACATTTGGTTTTTCTCCTGCTTTGTCTTGGGACACTGCTCCTTTGATAACTTGAAATGATCTACCAAAGGATTCCCAACCGGTTTATCATCCTACATAATAAACCTCTCCAAGAATTTCTTAATGTACTCTTCCTGAGATAAAGTCATCTTCTGTTCTTTCCTATCCCGAGATATCCTCATACCAAGGATTTTTTTGGCTACCCCCAAATCCTTCATAGCAAAGGATTCACTTAGCTGCTTCTTGAGTACTTTTATTTCCTACATATTTTTACCTGTAACCAACATGTCATCCACATACAGGCATAGGATAATATAACTACCATCCTCAAATTTCTTTGTATACATGCAATGGTCAGAATGACATTTAATATAACCTTGCTCCATCATGAAGCTATCAAATTTCTTATACCATTGACGTGGAGCTTGTTTCAAGCCATACAAGCTCTTCTTCAGTTTGCACACCATCTCCTCTTTACCTTTGACCTCATAGGATTTTGGTTTCTGCATATATAGTTCCTCCTCCAAATCACCATGGAGAAATGTAGTCTTTACATCAAGCTGTTCTAAGTGCAAGTCTTCTACTGCAACTATTCCTAGAACAGTTATAATAGAAGTAATTTATACTACATGAGAAAGAATCTCATCAAAATCTATACCTTTTTTCTGTGCAAACCCCTTGACCACCAACCGAGCCTTGTATCTTTTCTTACCTCCTTCCTCTTTGACTCTGAACACCCACTTGTTATGTAATGCTCTTTTACCTTTGGGTAGCTTCACCAAATCCCATGTCTGGTTCTCCATGAGAGCCTGATGCTCCTCATCCATGGCTTGCTCCCACTTCTTCCTGACATCTACCTGCATTACTTCATCAAAGCTCTCTGGTTCTCCACTATCAGTGAGTAATAAATAATAAAGAGAAGGAGAAAAACGTTCAGGTTCTCTTCTTACCCTAGAAGACCTCCTCAATATAGGAGTTTGGGGTTCCTATTGAGGAGGTTCTTGAACTGATTCATGTGTCACTTTTCCATCCAGAAGATCCTCTACCGCTGCATATTCTTTCTTAGATTCTTCACTATTTTCCTGCAACTGCTACTTATTCATGACTTTCTCATTAAAGACCACATCCCTAGATCGAATGATTTTCTTGTCCTTAATACGCCAACATTTATATCTAAAGTCATCACCACCATAACCAATGAAAGTACATTTTTTTTGACTTAGCCTCTAGTTTGGTCCTATCATTCTTGTCTATATGAACAAACACCTCACATCCAAAGACTCTAAGAAATGAATAATCAACTTTCTTACCATACCAATCCTCCTCAGGTATGCCTCCATCCAAGGCACTTGAGGGTCTTCTATTTATCAAGTACACAATTGTGCTGACTGCTTCTACCTAAAAAGAAAGAGGCAGTCCTGCATATAACCTCATGCTCATAACATGCTCCATTATTGTTTTGTTCATCCTTTCTGATACCCCATTCTACTGTGGAGTTCTTGGAATCATCTTTTGCCTACGGATTCTATTCTTAGAACAATAATCATCAAATTCATTGCTGCAATACTCCCCTCCATTATCTGACCTGAGACATTTTAGCTTAAGATTTGTTTCATTCTCTACCAAGGTTTTCCATTTAACAAAAGTTTCAAATACATCATATTTGTTTCTAATACAATAAACCCAAACTTTCTTTGTTGCATCATCAATAAAAGTAACATAATGACTTGAATCCCCAAGAGATGATACTTGAGCTGGCCCCCACACATCAGAATGCACCAACTCTAACTTACTCTCTTTCTTTTTAGGTCCAACATTGAGAAACCTTACTTGCTTTTGTTTCCCATATATGCAGTCCTCACAGAACTCCAAACCTTTTTTTGTATATCCAGGCAAATCCTTCTTTATGATCTCCATGCCCTTATGGCTCATATGACCGAGCCTATAGTACCACAATGTTGTATCTAATCCTAAAGCCAGAAGATTACAAACATTAGTGCTATAAGTGGTTAAATACAAGGTTCCAATCTTCTTACCTCTTGCCACCACAAGAGCACCCTTGGTCACCTTCCAAGAGTCCACTGTAAATATCACAGTACAACCATCACTTCCCAACTGCCCCACCGATATCAAATTTCATCTTAATGTAGGCACATGTATGACATCCTTCAATAGCCAAGTATTCCCATTCTGCATCTTAACCTGAATAAAACCTTTTCCAACTACGCTATAAGGCTCATCATCACCAAGAAAAACATGCCCAAAATCTCCTTGAACATAATCAACAAAATAATGTCTATGTGGAGAAGCATGGAAAGAAGCCCCCGAATCTATAACCCAAGATTCAGTAATATTATGCAAAGAAAGAATCAAAGCATCCTGAAATACATTACCCGTTGCCACATTTTCCTCCTTGTTTTCTTCCTATTGTTTCTTCTTGTCTCGAAGCTCCCAATAGTCCTTCTTTGCATGCCTAGAATTTCCACAATGCCAACATAATATCTTTCTTTTTGATTTTGACCTTGCCTGATCCTTTGATTTTCCATGGTTTCCTCTATTCTTTTGTCTCCCTCTAGTTTCCACTATCAAAGCATTCCCTGAAGTAGAAGATTCACCAGAGCTTTTTCTTTGCATTTTATCACTTAGAATCACCCCTACAACATCCTTAAACTTCAACTTTGAGTTAGCAGGAACCGAGTTACTTACTGCCATTACCAGGCTATTTCAACTCTCATGTAAAGAGCACCGAACTAATAAAGCCCTTACTTCTTCATCAAATTCTATTGTAACCGAAGCTAGCATATTTACAACCGTATTACAATCATTTAGATGATCTGCTACTGAACCATTCTTAGACATCTTCATATTAAACAACTTTTTCATTAAAAATATCTTATTAGAGGAAGAGGGTTTTTCATACAACTTCCCTAATGCATCCATCAGTTATTTTGTAGTATTTTCCTATAAAACATTAAATAATACCGAAGATGCAAGACACAGCCGGATTTTCCCAAGTGCCTTCCTATCCGGCAAATCCCATTCCGCATCTGTCATGCTCGAGGGTTTATTCACCTTCTCAGACAGCGGAGTATAAAGATCCTTCTGATAAAGATAATATTCTATTTGCATCTTTGAAAGACTGAAATTTTGCTCGTTGAATTTATCAACCCTAGATATTCCATCATCTACCATTGCTCCCACTCAAGATAAAAATTTCCCTGTGATTCAACACTTCAGCAAACCAAACAAGGATCTGATACCAATTATTAGGAAATAAGAGATAAAATATGCAGAAAAATCCCTCATAGAATCACAACAGTAGAAACTAATATGCGGAAAATGTTACAGATCTCAAATAAAAGTGCATAATAAAATAACACAACACAAAGAGACAATATTTAACGTGGTTCACCCAATTTGGGCTACATCCACCAAGAATCACTTGCTCAGATTTTATTACAAGCCACCACTCTCTCAATATAATATTCAGATCTGTTTGGAGCTATGCTCAACAAACTCTACAGAATTCACACCCGAATTCAAAGCACATCTGCAATGTTTTTCATACATCTATCATATGCATAAAACCATATAAATAAACAACTACTTAATAAGTTTTACAAAAGGCAAAAATCGTCCCATAAACCCATGGGTCAAAATCCCGCCCATATGAGAAAATCATGTTTCCTGATATATTGGGCATGTTTTCAGGCCCAAAATTTTTTTTACCATCACCTTGGCAAGGATACATGAAAAGTGTATAGTACTCTTAGGGTACAGTCTTCAACACTTTCACACATGAAAATAGGCTCTATAACCTAAAAAATCCATCTTAGAGTTGCATGTATTGTTTGTCACAAAAGATAGATCCCAGAATTCTCGGCGTATTTGGGTTGTATCCCCACAATAAATCTTGTTAGGAATTGCATAGTCAAGCTCTGTTCACTTGCACTATCCCTCTCTTACTTGCATAGTATTCAGTTTATATCCAAAGTTTCCATTGTTCGAGTATCTTTTGGTGCTAACACTATCACGTACACGCTTTTTTGGATTCACGAGAGCATGAAGGAATGAAAAGACCACACTAAGGGGACAAGTCACGACACAACTAGATTTACCAATTTTCTGTAAACTCTAGGTTTGAGCTATCAAAGTTCTAGTTACAATATATCAAATAGAGTAGTAAATTATTTCATTTCAGTTAAAGCTCACTTTCGATATTTCTAGGGAAGTTGTGGGGAATGATAGTTTCTGAGAAACTATGATTCATTCTTCACTTCTAAGGTAGGATTGAAAGTCTTTCGATCAAATTAGTTAGTTATTTAAATATTTAGGATAAATTCACAACTGCACAGGCAAATAGCTATACCAGGCTACCTTGCTTGTTTTGATTATGTTATTAGATTAGTTGTCCATTTTCTAAATATATTAGAATAGTTGCTCTTTTAATTTTGTTAAAATAATTCATCGAAAATACAAAAATAAAAGAATATATGCATAGTGTAGATATATCTTTCATAATTAGTTTATTCATTTCAATTAAAGTTGAATAATCTTTGTATGACAATCAAGGGATCTAGAAAGCCCAGAGATTACGTTTTCGAATCGGTGGTACCTCAACCAAATCTCTCCACAACACTAGCTGATATAGATCAAGACCTTAGGATTCAAGTTTTTCAAATGAAAATAAACCTACAAGCAATTAGTGAACAATTGAGAGAGTTGAATATTGAAGATAACAAACCATACACATTTTGGTTAAACCAACCCAACTACAGACTACCTTGATAGGATATCCACATGACCATACAAGAACTCGAAAGAGAACAAATATTTGGTTGCGATCCTTTAGTTCCACAACCCAACACAGGAGACCTCCTCATCGACATAGATAATGGCTTATGTATTCAAGTTACCAGAACACCTGTAAGGTATTCTAAGAAAATCACACAACTTCTAGTTCTAAACATAGAAGCTGAAAAAGCTTATGACTATTGGATAGTCAGAAGGAGAGATTGACTCCTCATATGACCATAGGAGGTCCGCCACAACCACAAACTTACAGTTGTGATCCACATGTCCCACAACCCAACAAGCCTACTGACCAATCAGATATTGACGCTATTTTACACACTAGTATTCATATCTTCACCGCTTCCACCAGACATTATTACACAAATATTTGTATTAAACGTAGTAGCCAATTAGGCTAGGGATTTATGGACTAGACCAGAGAATCGTCCATAAAGCTCCGGAGGATCCACTACAACTCTCATCACCATTTTCCATGACCTTGTCTGGAAATATACACGAAGCACCTACAGGTCATTTTCCATGTATCCAACAGCCAATAAATAGGATCTCGGTAGAGCTCGATATTGATTGGAGACTCCGAGTAGCTATTATATCCAAGCGATCTGTTACACCAATTAAGGTTAGGAGGGAATTATTTTCCTTAGATTCACAGATTCCATTATTTTGTGTTGAGGATATAAGATTGCCCAACTAGTTTTTCCGTATCCAAATATATTTCATTCTCACCGGCTGTCTCGGCACGACCTCGGGAGGTCGGGTACGAAGAAGATTTGCTTGTAGATTCCCATGCTCAAATGTCACTTTTCTATCATATAGTTCCTCATCAAAAATGACCTAGGGGGTCAGTATGTACATCACGTCTCCCTTCACATTTAACTACAAGTATGAAGTTTTCTTTTTATATATCTAACTAATTGAAACAACAAGTATAGATTAGGTAAGTAGTATTGTTTTTTAATATTTATACTCTTCTTTTCTACATTTATTGTATTCTAAAACTACTGAAACTGGTGATGAAGATCAAACTCATTCCGATCGTCAAGATCGAAATGTCACGTTTGCGTCTCCGAACATGCAAGGTAAATTGTAATATATAATATTTAGCATGTTTTGTCTAGTTACAATTTTTTATCATTTACAAGGCCCAACCGTATAATGATAATTTTCTAACAATTTTTTGTTTGCTTCTTGCAGGTAACATTGCTTCTGAGCACATTCCACTTACAAGGAGGCCACCAATACCACCAACATGTACAATCCAAACAAAAAGAAGATCTTCAGGAAATAATATAAGGTTTCACGCAGACTCGGTCGGAAAATTTCATCCTGCAAACACAAAATTTCCTGGTCTCTCATTAGGTGGTGTTTTAAGTGTAACAACCACATAGATTTTCAATAACATCACCCTCGACAAGGACTATTTTGGTTTCGATAGTGGCGATGTAGAAAATGGTAACTATTTTGACACCCATTATATGATTCAATCCACTCTTCCTCTACCACAACCATAAAAAAAATGTGCATGAAGTACAATATTGTGACTCTCCTCCTCCTCCAAGAAAATATCCACAAACAGATGATGAAAAGACACATTTTATATTAGAAAATATGATATCAGATAGTATGGGGGAAAAAATTCAAGAAGTTGTAATGTATGATGTGGATTTAGTGTGGTCATGGGAGAGGAGAGCTAAAATTTTGATAAAAGAAATAAATACATGATACCATAATCACGCTTAAAGGAATTCATTGTTCACTGCCATAGAGAGCCATTTGACAAGGCATGACATTTTTCTAATAAAATCTCAGTCACGGACAATTTCATATACTAATGATTACAATGATGATATTATAGACATAATGTTAAAGAAGTTAGAGAATCTGAATGTTGAAGCACATGTTTAGTACAACAAACGCGCTAAAGACAAGACAAACATTTTAATAAAAAATGCAGAAAAAGAAAAAGTTGTGGTGAGTCATCTTTTACATGCAAAATCCTAATATTATAAGCGTTGTAGTATATTTTTTCAACTTATCTAATAGAATACAAATTTATATTTTTGTTTTGTAGGAAAAATATGAAAATTTAAAGAAAGAAGCAGATGTATTTGAAGCACATTTGAAAAATGCCCGCAAAATTTTGAATCCATTTGTACAGTTGTAGGAAAAACTCATAGTATTAAATAAACAAAATAATACATTGAGAAGGATAATCAAGGAGCATAATATGGATTTGAAAGTCTTACTGAAGGAAAAGATAGACGAAGATGCAACAATTTTGTCAGTAAGAGACGTAGCGAGGGATGAGTAGAATATTCTTGAAAATATCAATACCACAACATGAGATTTGCAGGCATCGGGAGTTATAGCATATAGCTCTATACAGACAAATCAGATTCCTCCACCTCTTATGCAAGAAAAAGATCAAGCTTCCCCTATAACATAAAAAAATTAATATTTTAGTTAAGTTCACCATGTGATAGGTGTGTTGTCACAATTCCGACACTGGTGTAGGAATTAAAAGATAGTGGCCAACCCTTTTTTTATTTTTATTCTATGTGGTAGACGTAAGGACAACTATGATTCAGAATCATAGGAAGAAAAGAGGATGCCCTCGTAATGTGTCCTTATATGAGAAAACTTGTCTGGAAGCTTTGAAATGTTATTTACAACCCCCTTTTTGGAATTGTATTGGCCGATAATGTTTTATGAATTGATACTTTTCTTCATAAAGTAATCCGCCACATGAGAGAATGATTTCAAGAGTACTTTGGAATAATAAATATATTCATTGTTAATGGATTTATACATAATAGAAATGATGTTTCTGTTTCTTTGTTTATGTAAACGGTGCTTAAATTTTCTTGACTTTGTTTGTTTAGAATATTTACGTTTCTAATTTCATGCAGATGTAAAAAAATCAATTTTACAGATATAAAAGACAAATATGTCCTTATTTCATTCTGAAAACTAAATACAAAAAAAAAAGGGATACAAGAAAATGATTGTGACAATGTTCCAATGGCAATGGATCAAATAAAGATAAATATAATATTGCATTTATTGAAATTTGTAATCTCTGTATGAAATACATCAATACATATTACATCAAATTATTGTAAATAGTCTTAATAATGTATAAAAGAAATGAAATCTATGTGAATTTGAACAAGAAACACTTTAATTCGTATCTTGTAAATCAACTGTAGCATGATTTGTGGATGTGTCTCGATCCCCCAGGTTAGGCAGAATATTACTAACTCCTCTTCTTTCTACTAGTGAATTCCATAATGCAAGTGCTCTATCATAAGGAAAATATTTCACTGAGTAACGTCATACATACAACCTCAGATAGCTTTCTAGATTCCTATCCAATCTATCTCAAACTTTTGAATTTAAAAAGGATAGTGCACTGAAAAACACTCTCATCTTCCACAGAACCCAAAATCATTGTTTGATAGAGTTTATATAGCTTAATATACTCACTCGAATCTTCATGCAAAATACTACTGGAATAAATATCCTACCAAATCCTTTTGATGGCACCCTATTCCTGTGGGTTTTATAGAAGCTGAACTTGTCATATCATAGTATTAGCATAATCCATTGACTGGGAACTAAGTATTTTTCTTTGTAAAAAACATTCTACAAAAACTCTGTTTATCTCTTCAGTCTTAGAGAAATGGTCAGTTAGATCACTCATGTTTTTGAAAAATAAAGGAAAATGTATAAGGTTTTCTGCCAAAAAAATTCCAAAAATGTGGATTTACAACTCCCATTGCTTCAAGTATTTTATTGTTTTTGAATCTTTCCCGGATCTCCTTAGATAAATATTCAGAGATCTTTCTCAATTTATTCTTAGTTTCCAATAATACTGCATCATATAAATTCCCTGTCACTCTTACTTATTCCATTTCTGAGACAACCATATCAACTCTTTTTTTGAAAGTATTAAGTGGAATCTCTTTCCCATGTGTTGTTATACACAGATGATCATGTATATTGTATTTTAAGAAGCACCTGGGATTTTTCAAGTCTGTCAATGCATTCCATCTTTCAAAAGCAGCACCCTGAAAACTCCCCTATGAAATATATAAACTTTCAACACTCCAGCACACATGTATTATGAGTCTTATGAAGTATGTTATGTAGAAAGAACGATCTTGTGTATTCTTCATTAAAATATCAAGCTCCCTCAACATGGGAAAAATACCCAAGAGTGTGAGTAAAGTTTCTATGTCTGTTAGATGGCACAATATACCTTTATCTTTATCTACATCCCTACGGTATTTATACATAAATCCTGTCAATGAAGTATATTCATAAAATATTCTACAGGAAGGTTCATACATAGATATCCATCTGGTATTTACATCTTTGAGAATATTTTTTCCCTTTTTCAGTCCAATAGAAAATTTATGAAATTCTAAAAATCTATTTTGACTGCTAGAATAATAAGCATGTAAATCACGTATCAGTTCCTCCACTTTAGCTACATTTTCAAATGTGCTCACAATTTTGTAGGCCGGATTATTTTTGTGAGCCATGAAATGGATAACAATCATATAAAGAGCAACAATTGTCTGAAGTCAAATGTAGAGACCATTTCTATCTCCCTATATTACAGTTGCACCATCGGTTCCGACACAAACTATTTTTTTTGCAATGGAAAAGTCATCCATTCCGGAGATATCATTCAGATTTGAGACCACCAATTTATAAATATTTTCAAAATTGTAATTCTCATTCATTTTATGAATTGCTAAGAAGTGAGGAGTTCTTATTTCATTAGCAAATGTGTAAACATGAATACAAATCCATGAACTATTATCCACTGCAGTAACCTCATCTATTAAAAGGGAAATATACTTTGCCTTTTGAACACACCATTTTAGATCCTCCTTTTCTACCAGAGATAGACATTTTGCAATTTCCCAGCCACTGGTATCTAACCAATGAGATTGAGGATTGTTCTGTAGACCAATAAACTGATACAAAATTTTATTTTCTTCAAAATTTTACATGGGTCTTCCCATTTTCAATATATGGAATATGGTAGCAAGATGAATAATTTTTGCATTCATTTATGCCTCCATAGCTTTGCTTAATATTGTTACTATGGTGCCACCTTTTTTTTTTATACTTTTCATACATTTTTGTTCCTTTTCATATTCTTATTCACATTTTATGTGTAGACACTCTTTTGCATCTTTCCATTTATGTGTTCTGACTATGCTAACATCCTTTTGCTTTTGGGAAATGTATATTTTCCCACAGTGCTTTTCAATTGTGTCCAGTTTGAGTTGCATCGTGTGATTCTTCCCCTGTTTCCAACCACATATTTTACATCAACATTGTGTTGGAACATCAATGCCATTTGCAGTGTACATAGGTTCAATAAACTAATATTTTGTAGCTAATTAAAATTGGAAAGTCCTTCCAATTATCCAGTTTGTCCTCTTTCTTCTGACATATTTTATTTTATTTCTTGGAGTTCAACTTCTGCACTTGGGCTCTTAGCAGAAATATCTTGATTCTCATGTCTCCTTTTTCTAGAAATAGACCTTAGAGTAGAAGCTTCCATTGTTGGTGTATCATGATAATTTGATGAATTTTCTTGTACTTCTATGTCATTAAGGGATAGAATGTTTTCCTCAACATATAACGGATCATCGATATCTTTAAATTGATTATTTTGTGAAGGAATTTCTGAAATGTCTGCATATAATTCTATTAAATTATTATATATAACATTAATGTTATATATAGTTAAATTTTTACACAGAGTACAAAGAGTTCAAAGAACATCATGAAAAACATAATTATCAAATTCTGTAAAACTAAATAATATGTAAATAACACATACCAATATTTTTAGCTGATGTAAAAACCCCCTTCATTTTTTGTGATTTTCCAAAATAGCCAAGCAAAGTCTTTGCACCCTTTTTTGAACTAGCTGAATTTATAACCGTATTACCCTGATTTCTAGAATCCATGACTGCTTAGGGATAACTCTTACGTTCAAAGGCTCTGAGATTGGATGGATTAGGGTTAGACATATCTAGGTTGGATGACTCTGGGTTAAGACATCTCTTGGGTTAGACGGCTAGTGGTTGGATGGTTCTTTGGTTAGACGGCTCTTTGGTTGGATGACCAAGGTTTGGATTGCTAAGGGGTTGGACTACAGATTTGGATGGTTAAAGGGTTGGATGTCTAAGGGGTTGGATGGCTAAGTGGTTGGACGGTTGAGGGGTTGGACGGCTAAGGGGTTAGATGGCTAAGTGGGAAGACAATTGAGGTGTTAGACTGCTAACAGGTTGAATGACTAAGGGTTTGGATGGGTCTTAGAGTCTAATGTTGGATGAACACGGGGTTGGATGACTTGCTTATGTTAACTTCAGAAAATATGCGCATGAAATGATTCGAAATGGTGGAAAATTATAGTCATAAGCTCTTATATATGTGTAAAATCTAGGTGAAATGACTATTGCAAGGGACATATCAGCCAATTATTTTGGTGAATAAGTCGGCTGGGAATCACTGGAAATTTTCCAATTCAAATTTCCATAAACCTCAATTTTCGTGAGTTTAAGAAAATTTTCCACTAAAATTTTCCCTGACTTCCTCACATTTTTAGCGAGCACAACAACCCATTAGGTATAAATTTATAATAACTTAGTGAATATTTTATGTGTTAATTTATTTTGCATATAGATATGTTATCTTAAAATGACAATTTGATGTTGAACAAACAACCTATGGACCTTCGACCTTTGGGGATGTTGGTATGAGTGCATTTTTGTGAATTTACTAATGTGATTTTTAGTATTTTAATCACCATTTATGAAGAGAATGAACTAATTTAATGTATTTAGATAATGTTATGTAACTTGTATGTGCATAACCTTCTTCTTTTTGAATGATGTCATAAAAGTCTCCTATTGAAATTTGATAATCATTAGATATTAGAGTTGTTGTGGGCATAGTGTCTGATGTGTCTCTTACACATGTATGAACTAGTAATGTAATTTTCACAATGAATTGTTTGTATTAAATAACATCGTTTAATATAAGTAAATTGTGACATTCATATGTACTGTAATTTTATTCATCATGGTTTCCATTGAAGGATTTGAAAACTCCAGGTTGTGCATCTTCTATTGAGGTTTTTGTACCCAAGGTCGATCCTATGAGGCAGAGGATGATTTAGAGTGATTATGAGATTGTAGTAAGTATTTATTTATAAGTAATATCATTTTATATGTCTTCAGTCATATACTATTGTGTATGTTGTTTATTTCTATTAATAGATGGAGCTACAATCATCCATTGAGTGTAGGAGGTCGGATTGACATAAGGGACCTTCCACTTATGAGATTTGTCCATCTTCCCAACGGGCCAAAAGAACCAGATTGTTTGATGATACCCCATAGTTTTTATGTATATAGATTGTTTTGTATGCCTTCGTGGCATGTAGGATTAGATTTGTATTTTTTTGATGTATATCATTATACGCCTATATGAATCTATTTAGAAATTCATTTTTCCAAATTTTGTATGCCTTCATGGATTTTAGAAATCAATATAGTGTACGAGAAAAAAAATATTTGTTTTGAAACATATATAATGGATGAAGCACTCTTTATATGTATTTAAGTGGATCAATATGATTCCATATGTCTATTTTGATAACATGTATTTATAGTTTTATTTTTTTATATTTTAAACATGGTTATTAAAATATATACAACTAATATACAATTCAACCACTATTATAGTAATTAAATTCCATAAATTCCTATTATACCTCAAATAGAATATAACAACCCACCCAGACATTTAGCAACCATTAGTTTTGTTTCGTCAGGTGGTGATCAAAAAATATCACCTTAGATGTCTTAATAAAGATATTAATTAAAGGTTTTTACCACATTTCACTAGCTATGACTATGATAAAATGAGTGAGATATGGGAGAAATAAAAGAGGATTTTGTATATAAACCATGTGCCCATCTATAAGTTAAAATGAGACATTCCTAGGTGCCACAATTTACGAGCTATCACCCATCAAAGTTTTCTTACTTTGTACTCTCAAGGCACTTAAGAGACGTTGTCAAACCAATGTATCCTGGAAGGGCTGGGATGGTTAGGAAGATAAAAGACACCTCTAATAACATCTAATATCCCACATGAACATGTGGACACCATTTTCTCAATTCCATGAGGTGCTTATTGCAAAATATTTCCCTAGATGCCTTGAAAATTATGCTAATTGAAGGATATTGCCATGTTTTATTTGCTACGATCTCGAGAAAATGTGAGAGAGATGGGAGAGAAAAAGTAGGAAAACTTTCACGGTTGATAACTCAAAAACTATGACACCTAAAAATGTCTCATATAAACCTATGGATGGCAATCTAGTTATTCTAAAAATCCCTCTCTCATTTTCTTCCATCTCTCACCTGTTTTCTTGTGGTTGTAGTGAATGAAACGTGGAAAAAACCTTTAATTAGCATCATTATCAGGGCATCTATGATGATATTTTTCAATCATAACACTATGGAACCAAAATGATGGTTCCCACATGTCCAAGTGGGCTATTATATGATATTGGAGGTGTTGTTCCATTTCCCAACCATCCCGGTCCTTCTAGGCAACATTGGTCCAAAAATGTCTCTTAAGCGCCTTTAGAGCAAAAAATTAGGAAACATTTGATGGGAGATAAATCACAAATCATGACACCTAGAAATGTCTCATATGAACCTATGGATAGGCATCTAGTATGTGTACAAAATTATCTCTTGGTTTCTCCCATCTCTCACTCATTTTTTTGGCAATTTTAATAAATGAAACGTGATAAAAACCTTCAATTAGCATCAGTGTCAGAGCATTTGGGTAATATTTTACAATTGGAACCTTTTGGCACCAAAAAAATGGTGCACACACATTTGGGTAGGTTGATATATGCTATTGGAGGTTTCTTTCCATTTCCCAAATGTCCTTACCCTTCCAGGCTACATCATTCTGACAACGTCTCTTAAGCGCCCTAAGAGCAAAAAGTAGGAAAACTTTGACAAGTGATAACTCACAAATTGTGGCACCTGATAATGTCTCATCTTAACCTATGGATGAATATTTTCTCTATCTAAAAAATCCTCTCTCATTTTCTACCATCTCTCACCCATTTCCTTGCATTCACAACGAATGATATATGGCAAAAACCTTTAATTAACATCAATATAAGGGCATCTAGGGAAATATTTTACAATAAACACCTTGTGGCACCAAACCAATGGTTGCCACACATATATGTGGGTTGTTAAACAATATCTGAGGTTTCATTCCACTAACCATCTCGAATCTTTTAGGCTATATTGGCTCGGTAACATCTCTTAAGTGCCCTGAGAGTAAAAATGGAGGCAAAATTTAATGGGTATAACTCGCAAACTATGATACTTGATAATGTATCATCTAAACCTACAGATGGGAATCTAGTCCATCTAAAAAATTCTCTCTCAATTTATCCCATATCTCACCTATTTTCTCACGGTTGCAACAAATGAAACGTGGCAAAAATCTTCACTTAACATTAGTGTCAGCCCATCTAGGGCAATATTTTACACTCAACACCTTGTGGCACCAAACCAATGGTTCTCACTTGTTCAAGTGGGTTGATAGACATTAGTGGATGTTTCATTCCACTTCCCAACCATCTTTTCCCTTCTAGGATATATCAATTTAATGGCGTCTCTTAAGCACCCTAAGAGAAAAAAGTAGATAAACATTAACAAATGATAACTCACAAACTGTGGCACATGGGAATGTCTCATCTAAACCTATGGATGGAAACCTGGTCCACATTAAAAATTATGTTTTGATTTCTACCATCTCTCACCCATTTTGTCACAGTCAGAGTGAATGAAATGTGGAAAAAACCTTTAATTAACATAAATGTTAGGGTATCTAGGGTGATATATTACAATCCACCTTGTAGCACTTATTTGATGGTGCCCACATGCCCAAGTGGGATGTTAGACACTATTGGAGGTATTGTAGCAAATGAAACATGTAAAAAAATTGATTAACATAAGCGTCAGGGCATCTATGGTAACATTTAGCAATTGGAATCTTGTGGCATCAAACCGATGGTGCCCACACATTCAGGTGGGTTGTTAAATGCTACTAGAGATTTTGTTCCACTGCCCAACTATCCCATCCCTTCCGGAATATGTTGGTCTATAGACGTCTCTTAAGTACCCTAAGAATAAAAGTTAGACGAACTTTGATGGATCATAAATCACAAACTATGGAACCTCGAAATTTCTCGTTTGAACCTAAAAATAGGTATCTGGTCTACTTATAAAATCCTCTCTCATTTTCTCCCATATCTCACCCGTTAGCTTGCATTCATAGAAAATTAAAGGTTGAAAAAACCTTCAATTAACATCAGTTTCAGGGAATCTAGAATGATATTTTACAATCGACACCTTGTGGCACCAAACTGGTGGTTCTCACACCTTTAGGTGGGTTGTTAGATGTTATTGGAATGTGTAAGAGGTAAACTTAATGTTAAAAAAAGAAATTTCATACAATATATGTGGTGAAATGAGAATATGATCTTGTTAAAATGAATTAAAAAACATTTTTATACAATATGGCCTCTCTCCCTCTTCCATCATGTCTGTCTCCTTCAATATATGAAGTGAAATGAGAATGAGTAAGAGGTAAAAAGGATGATTAAAAAAAGAAATATCATACAATATAGGTGGTGAAATGAGAATGTGTTATTGTTAAAAATAATGTTAAAAAGACCATTTTGATATGATATGGCCTCTCTCTCTCCTTTCATTCGCTTCTCTCTCTCTCACTCTCTCTTCCCTCATCCTTCTCCCTCTCTCAATCTCTTCCTATCACTCTCTCTTCCCTTGTCTTTCTCCACGTTGCTCTCACTTCCCTCTCTCCCCTCCATCTCTCTCTTGAACTCTCTTCCCTTCCTCATCAATCTCTCTCACTCTCACTTAATCTTCTTTATATGGATATATAATGTATATGCCTCTACTAATACAATAAGATCAAGTGAATAAATGATTACAACCAAATTTACTAAAATAAAATCTTCTCTTTGCTTTAGGAATATAAATTATTTTCTAATGGAGCCAACCACGTGAATGTGGAATATTTTTTATCACCACTAACCTAAAAACACATAAAACTACAATTAATAACAAATTGTTGATCAGATAAAACACTTAGCAGAACTCACACACAGAGTCCATGCAGAACAACAAGATGGGATCAAAGGCATGAAGGAATAGGAAGGCGTCGTGCGCAGAGGTGCAGAGTCAGACTTTCAGGACTTAGCTGATTTTGTAGATCAAGTCTATTTTTAGAGGCTGGTGTGAGGAACACACAAAGTGATGCTGAGACTTGCCCACCATGCTTTTTCTATACTTCGAGGATCATATCGAAGCACTCTTGCATGGAAGTAATCTAAGAATAGATTCATCACTCTAGTTAACTGTAAGTGATCTATAGATAGCATACTTGCATGTATGGCTATAATTGTAAACGGCATGTGGCTATTATTAGCGTGTGACCTATTTTTGGCATAGTTAGCGGTGAAGGGAAAGTTCCCCACCCTATATATATATATTAGATGAATCACCTAGTTGATATACCGTGTTGAAGGGTTAGAGAGTCATGAGTGCATGAGACTGGATAATTGTAATAGATCCATGCGCGCATGACTATTATTGTATCAAGCCTCTGTATTGTTTTCATGTTTAATATATGAAGAATATTGGCCAAACCAAAGTGTCTTATATGTGTTATCATTGCATGCTATTGATTTATTGATGATTTATACTTAAATGCATGCCTTTATAGATCTAGTTCGGTATAACTATGTAATGATGGATTAGTTTCTAACTATATGTCCTTATCACTTAACCATGCTACCATTCTGCTACAACAACCCTAAAGATGGACCTGGTACCTTGGCATGCTTTGGGTGAGCAGTCAGCCTATGCTGAGTGATGGGCCAACGTGACTAGGTGTTATCTGAGAATTCTAGGCTGCATCATTGGTTCCGTTGCTGAGACCTCTTTTTCAATTATTTTCAAGATGGTTCACGATGAAGACATACTGGCTAACTTTGGTGAGCATTGAAGAGTGGATTCATGATATAGAGGAAGAATACACATGAAGGTTTAGCACTGGATCTAGATTTAACGCACACACTTAGGTAGAGTAGAATTTGTATGACAGTTTGTACGAAAGCTTCTTTACTATCTTTCCCGTAGAATTATACGAGTGGTTGACTGCATATGTGTCTAAGCGGAATTGGAGGTATCACACACTTGTTTGGACACATGAGGAATTTCAAACACTATATGATGCTGACTTGATCTGGACTCACGTGGTAGTTACTTGGTTTTGCGGTGTTCTAAACAGCTATATTCTGGAGTATTCAATTTCGACTTATTCATGCCTGGAGGTAGTTGAGTTCCAGTTCATACGGTATCCTAGAGGAACGTATTTGCAAGGTATTCTGTTGGCGATCAAGATACTGATGGTAACGTTGAACTTAGAAGATAAGCCCATGGCAAGTTAAAAATATCCACGTACAGAGGCAGGAATAGGATTGGTGAAATATGGTAGACCTAATGGCAACACGGCAGAGGGAAGAGAGGTAGATGAAGTATGATGAGGCATGCGAGAGGGAATTATGGAAGAAGCAACAAGTTCCAGAATGGATGGCACTGTGGAGAGAGATGGCTTGTGAAGGATTTGAGGCTCATGAGGATGAATAAGAGCTAGAGCATCAGGAAATCTCCCATCTAGGAAAGCATGACAGAGAACCCTCTTCGGCTTCACATGGAAGCACGCTAGTAGACATGACCTAGGCCACGGGCACATATCTGACCTAGCCCTTACACTTGGTTTTCTAGTATCTAGTACAATAGCTAAACAAAGTTTTCATTTAGGAAGTGAAAGAGTAGAAACAAGTCAGACAACAAGTACATCAATGGTAGAACAAAAAGCTTTGTTATTCTTTGGGGATACATTTTCAGGCTCATCATCTGCATAGAATATGAGCACGCCGAATGTGGGATTCACCTCTAGAACTGGGACTACTTCACGGGGTGTAGGTGTTCAGTATAGTACCACTGTCGTGACACAAGGGAGTGCATTTACGGGCCCTATTCCAACTTCAAGAGGAGGATCGGGAGGTATGGGCAGTTCTAGTTCCGGTGGTTTGGGTGGTTTTGGAGATAGAGGAAACCAAGGAGGTTTTGGGTAGGGTGGTTGTATGTACCCAAAATTAGAGGGTACTGCACCACCGAAACAGCATAACATGTGCCCCAATGATGATATAGGTCTCCTCGCAAGGTGTTCGGGATCCAAAAAATCCCTCTAAACATGCGTTAACATCCCACATCCCCCACTTAGCTCATGCATGCTTTGTTTTTCTCTTTTCCCCATTTTTCTTGGCCTTTTGCTCTTCAGTTACGAAACCGCCACCCTGCTTGGGTGGCGGTCCTGTAACCGCCGCCCTGCTCAGGGCAGCGGTCCTTTACGCATTTTCCAGAATGCTCTTTTAATGTGACTCACGTAAAAATCAACGATTCACCAGCTTTTTTTCACCGCCTTGAGCTTGCATTAATGATTTTGGTCCCCTAGAATAGTGTTTTGCCATTGTTTATAGTTTAAGAGTTCAATTTGGTTTTTACCTTGGGTAAATGTAAATGCTATAAATAGTTGGCTTGTGCTCAAGCAAATGGCCCCTCAAAATTTACCTCTCAATTTCTCATTTCAGTAGTTTAGTCTTTTATTTTTCTTAGAAGTCATAGTTTAATTCATTTGCATGTTTAGTTAGCATTGTTATGCTGTTTGAAAGCCACATATCCATCTTGTGCAAATGTTGTTGTTATTTCATCCAATCCATTGGAGTAAGATAGTCTGTTCATCAATAGGAAGCCATTAAAGTTGCAGGTTTTATTCTTCAAACATGATAGTTTCAGGTTCTGGACATTTTATTCTGCATGACTCGCAATAAATCCCGCTAGGAATTGCATAAGCCAAGCTCTGTACTCTTGCGCTATCCCTCTCCTCCTCACATTATATTCAGTCTGTATCTTAAAGTTGTCTTTATTCCAATATCTAATCCTGTTGTTGCTAGCATTACACGCTTTTTTGGATCCACGTGAGCACGAAGGAACGAGGAGATCACACTGAGGGGACAAAGCCACACACACCATCGGATTCACCACTGTTCTGCAGAATCCAGGTTCTAGCTTTCAAAGTTCTAGTTAGAAGCATATCAAATAGAATAGCTAATCATTTCATTTCAGTTAATTTTACTTTCGATATTGCCGGGGAAGCTGTGGGGATTGATAGTTTCTGAGAAACTATGATTCATTCCTCACTTCTGAGGTAGGATCGATAGTCTTACAAATAGATTAGATCAGTTATTTAATTGTTTAGAGTAGATCTACAAATTTCACAGACAAGTAGCCACACTTGGTTACTTTATTTGTTTTAGTCTGTTATTAGTGTCAATTGTTAATTTCTAGATGTATTAAAAGGTTACTCTTTCAATTTCGTTCAAAAAATTCATCAGAAAAATACAAAAAATAAATAGAGAAGTTATATATGCTATAAATATAATTCCCATAGTTAATTTTACTTTGTTGCTTTTACTTTATATTGTTGCTTTTGTATGACAATCACGGGCCCTAGAGATCCCAGGGAATACGTATTCGAGCCAATTGTGCCCCAACCCAATCTCTTCACAGTGATAACTGATATTGATCAAATTCTTAGGATCCAAATTTTCTGAACAACGAAAAACTTACAACAGATCAGCTCACAGTTGAGCGGGTTGAATATAGAGGATGACCAAGCGTATACGTTTTGGTCAATTCAGCCAAACTACAGATTCCCCTAGATACATACCCACATGACTGTGGAAGGGATTGAAAGAGAGCAAACGTTCGGTTGTGATCCTTTGGTCCCACAACCAGACACAGGAGATAATCTCACAGACATAGATACCAGCTTAAGAATTCAAGTTGCACGAACACCTGTGAGATACTCTGAAAAAGTCAAGCAACTGTTAATTCTAAATATAGAGGCTGAAAAAGCATACGACTATTGGATACTAGGGATTAGAAACTGATTCTGCACATGACCATAGCAGGTCTACAACAACCACGAATCTACGGTTGTGACCCACAAATCCCACAACCCAACGAGCCCACAGGTCAATCTGACGTTGATGCTGGCCTACGCACATTAATATTCAGATCTACTCCACTTCCACCTATCATCATCGAATAGTTATCCTTATTAGACATAGCAGCTAACGAAGCTAAGGAGTTCTGGACTAGGCCAGAAAATCACCCATAGAGTCAATTATATTTACCATCTACCCTATGACCTTATCGGGAGACATACATGAAACTATCCCAGGTCATTTTCCATGTATTCCACAACCCATAGACCGAATCACGCCAGAGCTCGATATTGATTGGAGCCTTCGAGCAGTCATCCTTGCTGATCGATCTATCACGCCAGTTCAGGTTAGGAGGGCCTTCTTTGCCTTAGATTCACAAATTCCACTAGTGCGCATCGAAGACATCAGATTACCTAACTAGTTTATCTACATCCCATGCATATTCAATCCCCAACGGCTGTCTCGGCATGACCTCGGGAGGTCGGGTGCGAGGAAAAGTTACTTGTAGATTTCCACGCTCGCTTGTTAGTTTTTCATCGTACAAAATTGATGAACCTGATGTGAATCGAACAACTGTCTCACCGTCTACACCTTCTCTCTTAGTGTCTCATCTTCTTTCATCCATCTTCGCTCTTTCCCATTATTCTGCGGGTATTCATATACCCCCCGAATATGTCAGGATTCGATGCATACGGTAGACCTCTCCTAGGTCTTGAGGCATACTACGCTCAACTGAATAGACAGTCATCGCCCTCGCTCTCCGTATGGGGTGACAACTATTCAGATAACTGATTATCAACACAAACTCCATTTCCAAAGATCAGATATGGCTCATCTTTCCAAACAGAGGAGTGGGATCAGCTCGCTCAAACACAACAAACAGAGCCTTCAGGCTCGAACAATATGACGCTCACAGGAGAATCTAGTTCGTCTCCTCAAATACTACTGAGACCACAAATTAGTAGGAAATCAGACCCATACTTGGTTTTAGATAATGAACATTCGGTACGTTATGCCAGGAATGAACAACACTCTTAGAGTATGTACCCACCCATAGGGAGTTTACAAATGCAACCCGAGGTATCTTTTCAAGAAAATACCTCCATGCCACTACATATAGGGAATGCCCTCGGATAAACTCGGCAAGGCAGCAATCAATTCATAGTAGGATATCACATGCCTATACAACACCAAGATATACAACAAACGCCGCTAAAGCAAAATACCATGACTTCCCCAAATGAAGTCATTTCAATGTTAGTAAAAAAAGTGAGGGGGTTAGAACTTGCTCAAGCAAATCAAAATCCCCAACTAATGTAGGCAGGAAATTCTAATCCTATCCAAATAGACCTCCTCACAGGAATAGGTACGTTAGGTGTGACTCCTCAGTATTCACAACAAACCCCAGTAAGAACCATCATGTCTAACACCATTCCGATACCTCCCAGTCTAGTACAAAATAATCCATTCTTGGACAATACCCCTTCATACTTAAACATGTATTCCAAGTCACCACAAGGGGATATGTTCTCCTCTCCCTGGTATTTTTACTCAACCATAGGGGTTTCCTTACGCTCCCACCAACGCATACGCTATGGCATATCAACAAACCATTCCACCGCCACCCCCTCAGCAGGCACCATCAATGGTCGAAACCTATGCGATAGGGACATATTTAGAATACTTGAAAGAGCCTTTAGATTTTACCATACGGAGCGTCGTGCTTCCAAGACCTCTTCCTGATTTTCCCAAGTACAAAGGTGAGGGAGATCCGAATGCACATATCAAGGCTTACGCCACAGCTATTCGAGAACTACTCCCTTGGGATGGGATTGTTGCTAAAATATTCCCCAAAACTTTGGAAGGCATCGCTCTCGATTGGTATTATAGAATACCTGAGGCTTCCATCCATTTGTTTAAACAACTCGTTTCAGAGTTCATTAAGGCGTTTGACATGAACAAACTATTAAGAACAGGAATCAGGGAATTCTTGCATATTAAGCAGGAACACAATGAATCTGTTGCTCATTTCATCCAGAGGTGGCGTATAGTTCTTTATTCTTCAGCCAATGCTCCAAATATGGACCAAATGAAACTATGTGATTTATTCCTTCATTCTCTTAGTAGAGAAGTGAAGGAAGAAGTTTAGAAATTCCCACTAAGGACTTACAATGAAGTACTTGAGAGCGCTCTCCGAATAGATCAATTGGCAATAGATAGCGGTCGTAAGATGTATGGAACAAATGGGAGGTTAATCACCTCCAACCAGAATACTACGACTTATCCAACTACCACAAATATCAATCAAGGACCTAAAATCCTCAATAAAAATCATGGAGTGACAACAAATGGAGTAACTGATCAGGCTAAAAAGGTAAACGTTGTGAATACGCCACCGCTAATAAACAACCAACGAAACAACAACTTTACCCCAACAATCAATGCAGTGGATTTTAATCATCCACAACAACAACAACAACAACGGCGAAACCTTGCACAGGGTTCAAGCCAAAATTCAACTGGGTATCAAAACCAGAATTCAAACCAAAGACAACAAATGCAAAACTTTAATCCTAATAAGCAATGGTTTGATCAAGGTTTTGGGCCACAATATGCACCAAACCAGTAGACTAGGAATTACAATCCTAACTCGTATTGTGGTTTCCACAAAATTTGAGGCCATGACACTAGAACGTGCCGTGACTACAATAAATTCATGCAACGTTTTCCAGAAGAACAAAGACAACTTTTCATAGATATGTTCTTGGCAGATCCTGCATCACCAGCACCAAATACTTTTACAGGGGCAGTTTCCCCTCAGAATGCACCCCTTAAAATCTTCAATGATCTGCTCCCAAATCACAACAACAACAGGTTAAATCTGAATGGGACAAACAAGGGTGTAATGACAGGAAACAACGATCATGAAGCCTCAACTTCACTAAATCCATTAGTTGCGCCACAATTAGGAAGTCAGCCGCGACCCAAGATAGTTGGTTTAGTGGAATTAGATGCCGAACTACCCGTAGAAGCTGTAACAAGGACACGAGAGTATTCCTCTCAGCTAAGTTCAAGCTACCCGCTAGAAACAAACGATATCCAACAAGAATTAATAAAACCCGTGGGTGCCTATGATTTAATTAGTGATTTAACAAAAACCTTCTCGCACATCTCCTTTTTGGATTTATTGAAGAACTCCCCTGCTCACAGGGTTGCTCTTTTAGAAGCATTGGGTTTAAGTCATCTAATCAACATCACTCCACCTCCCGAAACATAGGTAAACCATATAGACTTTGATATCCACCCTCCGGGGCAGCTGGATAGGGACACCGAATTCATATTTGAAATAAACAAAATGTTGACAGACGCTGAGATTGCACGCCAAGGTGATCCAGCCTTACACTTGTAAGTATGGGTTTATAACAATTATGTGAAACACGTGATGGTTGACGATGGGGCAGTAGTTAACATAGTCCCTTTTTCTTTTCTCCAAAAGCTAGGGTATGGAGAAACAAATTGCTCCACGACGCGAAATACACTAAGAGGCTATGATAGCCTTAAAGCCACCTCGATTGGAACTATAATACTACCGGTCACCTTAGGACCCAAAACAATCCTGACTGAGTTTTATATTATAGATCAGGAAACTAACTATAATATGATCCTCGGCCGACCATGGATACACCATATGAAGGCAATTCCTTCTACGCTATTTCAAGAAGTAAGGTTTTTACACTTAGGAAAGATATTCATAGCCAAGGGTGATCCAAAACCATTCGATATACACCTAGCAGACCTGAAGAAAAGGCCAGGCATTCACTCTGAGTTTGAACTCCCAACAAACCAACTTAATAAACCAACCGACGTGAAACCAGAAGAAAAGTTGATACCTACAACCGAGTTAGAAGTTACGAACCTAGTCAAGAATATCCCAGCCCTCAAGGATGAAGTTAAGATCGTAGAAACAGTATCATTAGGAACTACTGCAAAAATTGTTGAATTGCTAGAACAAGATCTACCAATGTTCCTACCATTTGATTCGGTAGGCATGGGACACACCCTAGGTGTCGGTTCTCTCCCAGCAGAAGATCTCTGCATGGTGGAAGTAGAAGATATTAACACAAAAAATGTCCCAACATCCATATTCCCAGCGAAATATTGGACTCTCCATTTCGATGGAGCTAGATGTCGTTATGGAGCTGGGGCAGGTGTAATCTTTACTTCTCCCGAGGGAAAGGTCCTACCATTTGCCTTTAAACTAAACTTCGAATGTACAAACAATGGTGCTGAATACGAAGCCCTCCTCCTTGGCCTCATCTTAGCTAAGAGGATTGGTGCTAATAATATCAGGGTGTTAGGAGACTCACAATTGATAGCAAACCAAGTCGCTGAGGTATATGAAACCAAAGCCGAGCACTTACAGCTCTACAAAACAATTGTATTGAATTTAAGCAAGGAGTTTGACTTCATATCAATTGAAGCAATCCCGTGAGAACAAAATCTCCTTACTGATTCAATAGCAACCTCAGCATCACGCTTCACTCCAAGCAATGAGTTGGAAAATACCCATTTTATGGTATCCCTTCGTACCAAACCATTAGTAAAAAATGGTTGTCAAGCCCTCTTTTAACAAATAAAGATGAGAACAAATCTACTATCCTAGACCACATTGATAGTGAGACAACCACTCTTGATTACTTAAACGCCTATGCAGCGTTACATCTCACCCATCACACAGTAGATTTATCCTTGATCCCGCATTCATCTTCCTACTACGGGAATCCCATGACAGAGCTTCCCCCACAAAAGGAACTCAGTATATACACAGTCGAGAATGGAGACGATCTGGAACTACCTCCAGCCCCGCCTGAGTTTGAAGAAGGTAACGCTTCTCTAATCGAAGAAACAATTGATATTAACATCGGAACAGAAGATGAACCAAGGATATTGAAGTTAGGATCCTCGTTAACTCCATTAAAAGTAGAAATACACACTTGGATCCTCAAGGAACATCAGAAGGAGTTTACATTTAATTATAAGGAAATGATAGGAGTTGCACCCCACATTGCGGTGCACAACCTCGTCACTAAATCAGATGCAAAACCGATTAAACAAAAATCGAGACCAATGAAACCCAAGGTAGCTCTCATGGTGAAAGAGGAGGTAATGAAACTCCTCCAAGTAGGATTCATCAAACCAGTCGATTACTCTCAATGGGTATCTAATATCGTTCCTGGTTCTAAAAAAGAATGGGAAGATACGCATCTGCATAGACTTCCGGGACATTAACAAAGCGTGTCCTAAGGATGACTTCCCGTTACCATCCATAGACGTCATTGTTGACGCAACAGCTGGATTTGAGATTTTGTCTCTCATGGATGGATTCTCAGGATACAATCAAATCAGAATATCCGAACAAGATCAAGCTAAAACCACGTTTATAACTCCTTGGGGAACTTATTGCTATGTTGTTATGCCATTTGGTCTCAAGAACGTTGGTGCTACATACCAACGGGCTATGACATATATATTTCATGATCTTATTCATAAAATTGTGGAATCCTACATAGATGACTTGTTGGCCAAGGCCAAGAAGCATTGTGACCATCCAGAAGTGCTTCGTGTCATTCTTTCACGTTTAATAGAATATGGAGTCATGCCAAATCCAGAAAAATGTGTCTTTGGCGTAACAGGAGGGAAACTCCTAGGTTACATTATATCATCACGCGGGATCGATGTTGACCCAACCAAAATTAAGGTTGTTCTCGAAATGGTGCCACCTTCGGATGAATCTGGAATCAGGTCATTTCTCGGAAGACTTGGTGCAATCCGGAGATTCATCCCGGATTTAAGTTTCACCATCCATCCAATCAACAATCTACTCAAGAAAGATTATAGCATTGATTGGACCAAAGACTGCAATGAATCTTTCAACGCAGTCAAGCGTTTCTTGTTATCACCACCTACGTTAATGCCACCCAAGCCAGATCACCCGTTAATTTTATATTCGCGGGCCACCAATGTCTCGCTAGCCTGTATGCTGGCTCAAGAAGACGATGACAAGAGAGAACGTGTGATCTATTTCATTAGCCAGACATTGCTCGACTATGAAACACGCTACATGCAAGCAGAACGAGAATGCCTCGCCATAGTCTTTGCAACCAAACGCTTAAGACATTACATGCTAAATCAAGAAACAAAAGTCATTGTAAAGACAGAGCATTTACGAACTTTCCTCACGCAGGGGTCCTTGTCTAAAAAGGTTGGACGCTTTATAACCTTAATGGGTGAATTTGAATTAACATTCGTAAATCATAAGTCTGTTAAAGGACAAGTCATCATAGATTGGTTAGCTGATAACCCATTAAATGGAGGCAATCTAGTAGATCTGGACTTTCCCGATGAATGCATATACTACATCGAAACCAGACCTCCTATCTCTGAATGTCCTTGGTATACTGATATTATTAATTATATCATGGACCATACGTATCCAGAAGGTGCTACACGCCACAACAAAGAAGGTGGTTACGCATTATCGTAGCGAAATACGTCATTATAGAGAAAGTCCTCTATCGAAAGGCGTTCGATGGAATGCTTCTAAGATGTGTCGACACAGAAGAATCCAAGAAGATTCTCCATGAATCTCACAGTGGAATGTGTGGAGGCCACTTCGGTGGCCATGCCACCACTCGTAAAATACATCGGATGGGCTATTTCTGGCCTACTCTAGAACACGACGCAGTAGAGTTTGTACGAAGGTGTCATAAGTGCCAGGAGTTCTCCCACGAGATCCATATGCCAGCACAGGCTCTACAACCAATTGCTACTCCATGGCCCTTTTCTACATGGGGCCTTCGACTTAATAGGGAAATTCTCTCCCTCGTCTACAAACGGCCATAATTTT
Organism: Taxus chinensis; assembly: GCA_019776745.2. Lineage (NCBI taxonomy): Eukaryota > Viridiplantae > Streptophyta > Pinopsida > Cupressales > Taxaceae > Taxus > Taxus chinensis. Next base: position 133,140,961 of record CM034156.1, read on the forward strand.
ATAATCACGGCCACCGAATATTTTACCAAGTGGGTAGAGGCCATGCCTCTTACTACTGTACCGGGTTCTGTAATCGCCAAGTTCATTTTGAACCAAATCATTTGCAGGTACGGTGTCCCGCAAATCATTATCTCAGATAATGGGACTTCTTTTAAGAATGACGAAGTTCGTGAATTGTGTAATAAATTTAGAATAAGCCATCATACAGCCTCTCTGTATTACCCTCAAGCCAATGGAAAGGCTGAAGCCACAAACAAAACATTAAAAGCCATTCTTCTTAAAACGGTAAAAGAAAACAAACGAGATTGGCATTTGAAGTTATATCCGGCCTTATGGGCCCACCGAACTTCAATAAAAACACCAACAGGAGCCACTCCTTTCTCGCTGGTATTTGGGGCAGAAGCAGTTCTCCCACTTGAGGTTGAAATACCCAGTCTCCGTATCTCATTACAAGGGATTCTAGATGAAGACGCTTACAGAGAAGCACGTCTCTCCCAACTAGAAAGCCTAGATGAAGCTAGGTTAGATGTTGAACAGCGGCACAGAGTCTATGTTGACCGGATGTGCTGGTAGTATAACAAGAAGGTCTATGAACGTGACATATATGAAGGTGATCTAGTTCTAAGGCTAGACAGCCGGATCGACAAAAAGACCGGCGAAGGAAGGAAGTTCCGGCCCAAATGGTTGGGCCCATACCGAGTCACAAAAGACTATGGAAATGGTGCATACCTCTTATGTACGCTAGAAGGTGAGGAATTTGGTGAAACAGTCAATTCCCTGCACCTTAAACGATTCTACGCGTAAGCACCCAACATCATTTATATAATTATATCTACATTGCATCTTCATATAGTCAGGTTCATTTTGTCCGTTTGTTTCGTATAAATCTTGTGATCAAGGAATTTATTCTTAAAGCAATTCATTACAAACTTCTGATTGTATTGGCATAAACATTCTAATCATACCTCTTCATTCCCATGATATCATCAGCTATTTTGGAATCATTTCATCAAATAAAGTTAGAAATGATAAAGTCTTACTGGTAACCATACCAAGATCTGCATGCTTGTTCTCACTTTTGGTTTCTTCTTAGGATAGGTGTCTTGCCTATGGTCTGTTCTAGAAGCTTCATCGTGTCACATCTATCCCGTATGTATATCTCTTTGGAAATAAGCACATACTGACATTTTACTCAAGTAAACAAGTCAAATATAGAATCAAACAGAAAATTTTAAATTTACACATTTCCTTGCCCCACCAACCTTCGGTGATGAGCTTGCGTCTCTTACTAGTGACGTAGGGTTGGGAAAGGATGGAAATGCCCTTACTCACCTATATCTTGCCTATGGTGATAAGCCCATACTTCTTACTAGTAGCATGGGGCAAGGTGTAGGGGGTCCTCTTGACAAACAAACGTAAAAGGTCATAGACAAACAATTCAAATCTTGAAGTCTTGAGTCAAAAACAAATGAATCAGATGTCCAAAATTCCAAGAGAATTAAAAATCCTAAAAACCCAGATTTTGTCTACCATGTGGCCATCTACGGATCTAAGTCTAGATAAACCGCAAAGCAAGTTGCATCCCAAAACTACGAAGTCACTCGAGTGGAGTAGGCTTGTAGCATCCTAATTTGGTTCCGCTAAAGCTTTGTCTATCTCTCATCACTACCATTTCAACACATTTCATAACTTGTGCCCTTTTCTAGCTCTCGGTGATGAGCCCTCGCATCTTACTAGTTGTGTGGAGTTAGGAGAGGGGCAAGTCTATCTGCTCATCATACCGGTTTGTCTTCACCACTTTGCCAAAACAAACATGAAGTATCCAAAATTGCTTAAAGAAACTAAGATTCAAAATCACATTGTATCTACATTATCGTATATCAGCATCATGAAATACAAAAGGAAAGTAAACATTTGTATCATTTGTTCTCCATTGCATACATTCTAAAAAGCATATAAGCATAATATCACAGTTCACATGAAGAAACAGAAATGGAAACAAAGCCATAAATACCAAAGGTCTGATCCAAAAAGAATATATATATATATATATATATATATATAAATGATCAAAATTCCTATACAATGCCATCATGCGCTAAGCATGGTCAAAACGCTCAAAGAGCCCGAGATATACAAAAATATCATGTAAAAATCTAGAGAGCCAAGTGGCTTCTCAATCCCTATGAGACCCCTCTGAAGGCGCACGCCCACGCCTAGGACTCCGGCTACGCCGGCGCTCTGAGTGCACGGAGGGCTCAGGATCCCGAGGGGCAGCCGCAGTCTCGCCACGAGAATGACTCCTCATCAGGCGCTCGGCTATCCTATACCCCGCTAGCTCCGTACGGAGAGTCGATACCATCCTGGCCACATGCCAGACAGGGGAAAAGATGTCAGTATGTCTGCCAGCTGCTGAGGGCTCCCCGACATCCACAGACAACTCTGCGCGGGTCCTCTCCATGGGGATCATCAAGGTATCTGTGCATACCCTGCGAATCAGGTCTCGCCACTCATCGGCGGTCTCTGCAAACAAAGGAGAAAACAAATTAGAAACAAAACAAGAGATAAAATACAAGAGCAAACAAGAGGAGAAATAGTAACTAAGGCAATCCTAATTAAAAACAAACATTAAAAGGAAGGATGGTAACTTACTCGGATCACCAGGCCTCCAGGATGGATCTCTAGGGTCAGCACCTGCCACAGATGCCGCCGCTGACTGAGGTGCTCCCCCCATGGCTGGAGCAACGTAGCGTCCTGTAACGGACTTGTCCTCCCCACCATGGCCCTGGGAGAGTGGCTCCTCTGAAACCAGAGTAACTCTCTCTGCACTCTGCTCGGCCCTCCCTGCCTGCATGATATCCTGAGTGTCATGCCACTCAGGATCATTGTCCTCCTCGGTCTCCTCCTCTATCTCTCCCCCTGTGAACTCCTCGGACTCGGAGTCTATGTCGATGGGGTCATCGCTGCTATGGGCAGGACCCGCGGCAATCCGAAGCAAGGGTGCCTGAGGCAGCACCGGCTCTCCCTCGGGCACGTACTACCCTCCTGGCCACAATAGGAATGCCAGGAGTAACAACTGTCCAACCTCGGCCTCTAGGAACCCCTCTGGCCTCTCGAACTGACTTGTATACTAGTGCTACCGGGGGAAGCATGCCCATGTAGGGTAGGCCAAACTGCTGAGGAACTCGGCCAAAGGGGTGTATCTCCACTCGCCCCACTCTGTCATTAAGCTGCCCTGTGGTGGAGCAGGAGATCAAAGTAAGAGCCTCCTCGCCCCATATACCTGCCATGGTCTGATATGGTGTGGCCTCCATGTCATCGGTGGTCAGAGAAGCAATCGGCTGATGAGGTGCTCTAAGCACCAACATATCTGTCCATTTGGCTGCCCTCACAGCTCCGGGATCTGTCACCTCTACACCTCTACCATAAGGAATGAAGTGCTCGTAAACCCAACTCATGACCAGGGTCGGGTGGCTCAAAGACTGCCCCTGTAAACAGACTACCCTGTACAAGTCATGGTAGGTAGTCCCAAGTATGTCTGCTCCCCAGGCGTAAATCCGGCCATAGCCCTCGATCTGTGTAATGATGGGGGACCAACAGTATAGTAATGTGTCTCCTCCCTTGTCCCCGATCAATCTCGAGGCAAGGATCCCCATAATAGCCTGGCGAATCAAGGGGATGGGCAAGCTAGGAATAGACCGAACTCTGACCCCCTTCTTCGAACCCGTGGAGATAACTGCATCTCCCATATAAGTGGCCCACTGTGCTATCTAGGCCCGCAAACCTGCTGTCTCAAGGGTAAGACGTCTCCCGATGATCGGGACCCCCAGAATACGATAAACATCCTCCAAAGTGATGGTCCACTCACCGCGGACCCCTGGTAATCGGAAGGTGTTCCGATCAACATCCCAATAGGAGAATAAGTCACAAAGAATGTGACTAGATGGTGCAACATGTGGAACGCGTGAGATACGTAGTATCCCAGCCCTCTGAAGAGTGTCCTCCTCATCCTGTGAAAGTGCATCTAGTACTGCTGGGAGCCAGTCACACTCTCTCTCTCGGCTCCACCGAATGTACTCCTCCCTCACCTGCATACACCCAAAAACACACAAAACAGAGCAAGTTAGCATCCAAGTGATACTGGAAAGATCATGAAAACACATAGAAATGCTAAAAATGCAAAAACAATTTCAGACAAGTGTTCTTTTGGCGTTCTGTGGAGAACCGCCGCCCTGAGCAGGGCGGCGGTTCAGTAACCGCCGCCTTAAAGGCGGCGGTCTTGTAACCGCCACCCTGAATAGGGCGGGCGGCCACGCCCCCTGTTCAGGGCGGCGGTCGTGGCCTGAAAACCCACGCGGGTTTTATACCCTAAAAGAAGCCTAAAAACGCCAAAAGAGGACCATTTTAACTAAAACAAGGCCTACCCAGTAGGCGCCCCCCCTAGATGGACCTTTTGAACCTAACATTTTCAAAAAAATAACCCCCCCACGACAAAGATTTTAGCATTTTAAAATTGAGGGGGTAAAAACAATAAATTGAGGAAAACTAACCTGTGATCTCGCGGGATGATGTTCCGCTCGCGGAGGCATGATCGCTACCCTGTCACGAACGTTTTGACTCTACTCTCGTAAGAAACCATCACCGTGGGTCCCAGAGCTCAAAACCAACCAAATCAACACGCGCAAATGAATAGGAAAATGGGCCCACTTTTACATATATAGCAACCTGACTTGTTTTGAATGTCATGTCTCGCAGGTTTGGAGCGCCGACGAAGGTAAGTTTTATCCTTGCACAAATGGTACGTCCTCATTTCCCATTATTTTAGCGTTTATTTTCCGATCTATTTTGTCTATCTGCACTTGATTCCTCTTTTCATTTTGCAGGTAGCGGGAATTTTGGATGGCGTCATTTCGACACACAGACGTATCAGGTATAATTTCTAACTTCCCATTTCGGGACGCCATACTCGGACCCACCGTTTTACGCCTCTTCATGGCTAAAACGCTTCTCCGAGGGGGCAATATGTACGTACCCAAAATTGGAGGGTACTGCACCGCCGAAACAACGTAACACGTGCCCCAATGATGATACAGGTCTCCTCGCAAGGTGTTCGGGATCCGGAAAATCCCTCTAAACATGCGTTAACATCCCGCATCCCCCGCTTAGCTCCTGCATGCTTTGTTTTTCTATTTTCCCCTCTTTTCTTTGCCTTTTTCTCTTCAGTTAAGAAACTGCCACCCTCGCCCTAGGGCGGCGGTCCTGTAACCGCCGCCCTACTCAGGGCGACGGTCCTTTACGTGTTTTCCAGAATGCTCTTTTAACGCGACTCACGTAAAAATCAACGATTCACCAACTTTTTTTCACCGCCTTAAGCTTGCATTAATGATTTTGGTCCCTTGGAATAGTGTTTTGCCATTGTTTATGGTTTAAGAGATCAATTTGGTTTTTACCTTGGGTAAATGTAAATGCTATAAATAGTTGGCTTGTGCTCAAGCAAATGGCCCTTCACAATTTGCCTCTCATTTTCTCATTTCAGTAGTTCAGTCTTTTATTTTGATTAGGATTCATAGTTTAGTTCATTACATGCTTAGTTAGCATTCTCTTGCTGTTAGAAAGCCACATATCCATCTTGTGCAAAGCTCAGTTGTTATTTCATCCAATCCATTGGAGTAGGATAGTCTGTTTGTCAATAGGAAGCCATTAAAGTTGCAGGTTTTGTTCTTCAAATAGGATAGTTTCAGGTTCTGGACGTTTTATGTTGCATGACTCGCAATAAATCCCGCTAGGAATTGCATAAGCCAAGCTCTGTACTCTTGCGTTGTCTCTCTCCTACTCGCATTATATTCAGTCTGTATCCTAAGCTGCCTTTGTCCCAACATCTACTTCTATTGATGCTAGCATTACATGCTTTTCTGGATCCACGTGAACACGAAGGAACGAGGAGATCACGCTGAGGGGACAAAATCACACACACAATCGGATTCGCCACTGTTCTGCAAAATCTAGGTTCTAGCTTTCAAAGTTATAATTAGGAGCATATCAAATAGAGTAGCCAATCACTTTATTTCAGTCAATTTTATTTTCGATATTACCAGGGAAACTGTGGGGATTGATAGTTTCTAAGAGACTATGATTCACTCCTCACTTCTGAGGTAGGATCGAGAATCTTTCAAATAAATTAGATCAGTTATTTCATTGTTTAGAGTAAATCTACAAATTACACAGACAAGTAGCTCACACTTGGTTACTTTGTTTGTTTTAGTCTGTTATTAGTATTAATTGTCAATTTCTAGATATATTAAAATAATTGCTCTTTCAATTTCATTCATATAAAGTTCATCAGAAAAATACAAAATAAATAAATAGAGAAGTTATATATGTTCTAGATATATTTCACATAGTTAATTTTACTTTGCTACTTTTAGTTCATATTGTTACTTTTGTATGACAATCAAGGGCCCTAGAGAGCCCAGGGAATACGTATTCGAGCCAATCATGCCCCAACCCAATCTTGTCATAGCGATAACTGATATTGATCAAAGTCTTAGGATCCAAATCTTCCGAACAACGACAAACTTACAACAGATCAGCTCACAGTTGAGCGGGTTGAATATAGAGGACGACCAAGCATATACGTTTTGGTCAAGTCAGCCAAACTACAGATTACCATAGATAACTATTCACATGACTGTGGAAGGGCTTGAAAGAGAGCAAACATTCAGTTGTGATCCTTTGGTCCCACAACCAGATGCAGGAGATACTCTCATAGACAGATACTAGTTTAAAAATTCAGGTTGCAAGAACACCCGTGAGATACTCTGAGAAGAGTCAAGCAACTATTAATTCTAAATATAGAGACTAAAAAAGCATATGACTATTGGATACTAGGGATTAGAAACTGATTCTGCACATGACCATAACAGGTCTACAACAACCACGAATCTACGGTTGTGATCCTCAAATCCCACAACCCAACGAGCCCATAGGTTAATTTGACGTTGATGCTGGCCTACGCACATTAATATTCAGATCTACTCCACTCCCACCTATCATCATCAAACAGTTATCCTTATTAGACATAGCAGTTAACGAAGCTAAGGAGTTCTGGACTAGGCCAGAAAATCACCCATAGAGTCAATTATATTTACCATCTGCCCTATGACCTTATCTGGAGACATACACGAAACTATCCCAGGTCATTTTCCACATATTCCACAACCCATAGACCGAATCATGCCAGAGCTCGATATTGATTGGAGCCTTCGAGCAATCATCCTTGTTGATCGATCTATCACGCCAGTTCAGGTTAGGAGGGCCTTCTTTGCCTTAGATTCAGTAAATTCCACTAGTGCACGTCGAAGGCATCAGATTGCCTAACTAGTTTGTCTGCATCCCACGCATATTCAATCCCCACCGGCTGTCTCGGCACAACCTCGGGAGGTCGGGTGCAAGGAAAAGTTACTTGTAGATTTCCATGCTCTCTTGTCACTTTTTCATCGTACAATGGTCAAGGCCCGTAGCAACCCCAGAACATTTATATGGAGATGTATCTTCATCTCCTAGAGTACATAGGTATCGAGGATGTTGTTGAACATATTCATATGTGTGAAATATTGTGGTGCATAAAAGGTATCATGGCTTCTAAACGCAAGGAAAGTCAATTTGCTACTACGTTACAGGTGCGCACGCACAGGTGGTATAGGAAGTTTGATCCCAATCAAGCTTGTATTGATTATGCAGTATTGAAAGATTCTTTCTTAAAAGAGTTCCATATCCCATAGTTTGAGCAGAAGAGTATAAGCGCACTTAAGGATATAAAGAAAGGAACTACTAAAAGTGTACGTGAGTATGATGCCCATTTTAAAACACTTCTATCCAAACTCTCCTATGATATACATGCAAGTCAACATGCACAACGGTTTGTCAGGGGATTGATTACTCCATTTCAAAGAGCATTGTCGCATAAGACTTATACTAACCCACGCGAAGCATTGGAAGAAGCTCTATACGCTGAGGCAATTAGGATTATTGACACTGGAGTTAGTCCATTCTTGGAGGCTCAGAAAGTAGCTATGGTGACAGTTAGAGAAATTATTAGCAAACTCAGCTCATGAGACGCGCTCAGGAATCTGGTGTATAGATTGTGAAGTGGAAGGTCACACCAAGGATAGTTTCCCTCACAGATTTGTATGTTCATTGCTGTTATAATGTGAGATTTTCCATTTGAATCATGATGCTGGTCACTTCCCCTTACTACAACGCGTGATTAGGAAGAATGTATCCTATTTTTGTAAAATTTGTAGGTCCATGACCCATGATACTAAATATTGTAGATTGATTGGCCAGATCCATGATGCCATTGATATTGGGGTGCGACAGGCGAGTGTGGCTAATAGTCCTAAAGGAAAGAATGAGCATCAGGATAGGGATTATAATCAAGCGCACTATGATAGGAATGCCAAAAGATTTGAAGGAGGTCATGGAAGAGGATGAGGATATCAAGGTGGATATGGAGGACGAGGCCAAGGCGGGGGAAGAGGTGAATTCCCTCGAGGAACTTGCTATACATGCGGCTCACCTGACCATTATAGGCATGAATGCCCACATAATATTTCTTGTTCATTTTGTGGAAAGGGGCATAGTTATGAAGAGTGTCTGGACTTGTATGAGCATCTTAGTAAGTAGCACAAGCAAGAAAACAAAGGCTCATGGATGGTTAGAATCCAGCGCATGGTAGAGAATCATTGGATGCCTAAGTTAACACCAGAACCTGAGGTAGTAATAGTCAAGATAACCACACAAGCTGAGGTGGCATGCGTGAAAGAGGTATTGCAACAAAATCCGACAATCACTAGGGAGGAGGTTTTGCATGCTAGGTATTTAGATCCAACTCATTAGAAAGAAGTCTATCAGGAAACTATGGAGGTCCTTAGAAACCTTCAATGTGAAATACAGTGTTTGAAAGAGCAATCTCAGAAGTTGGAGCATAAGAATACAGAAAAATCCCCATCTGATATTGATGACATTAGAGAGGTATGTCGAATGTTGTGCCAGGAGAATATTATTCCTTTATTGGTAAATTGGTTGAAGGGGAATACTCTGCGCATGGGAATTGAGACTAGAAGACAAATACTCCATACGAATCTCCCCCCCGATAGCATTGGCTACGACAAGGAGATCACTTAGAATGCTATTGTGGATGGTTGGTTGTTGAGCAATATTTTGATTTACACAGGTGCAGAAGTGAATGTACTGACATTGGATGCATGGGTACAAATGGGGAGACCTCCATTGCAGCCATCATCTAATGTATTGTTCATGGAAAACAGAACAAAAGCTACTCCCATAGGAGTTTTGAAAAATGCATCTATCACTATACAAGGGGCCAAGTTCACAAGAGACTTCAAAGTGTTAGCACTTGCGGAAGTAGATAGCTTCCCAACTTTACTTGGGCACCCTTGGTGTTATGCAAGCAATGTTGCTTTGAGGTTTAACAAGGAGTATATAAGCTTCAAGAACAAGGAGGAAAGGGTCATAATACGGTTGACAAATGGGAAATCCATACCATATGTGGAACCTTTGAGTGAAGAGGACTTGAACAGAATTTATATACACGTTATTCAGGACCCAGAGGTCGATGAGCCATCTAAGGAAGGAATCCTTCATTGGGAAGATTTTCAGTCAATCAACGATATTACCAGTATTGCTTGTGATAATTGGGCTCATGGTACTTATGAACTAGTGGGTCACAAAGTTAAGCACGCGGTTGATTGTAAAAAGGGTTTTCGCTCTATCCGATGTATAGGTCGCTCAGTACCCCAATATACTGGATCCGAAGATTTGGCTGGATTCTTGCAGGCCATGGAGGCAAACTAGGTTGACTAGATTAAAAGATAAGATATGTTGTCATATACTTTGCGTAGGGCAGTAGTGTGCTGGTGGGTGGTTCACAGGGATAATCTCTTGGAATGGGGAGAGATTGGGACTGCCTTATCAACCAGGTTTTTATGAAGTAATGCACCTACAAAGATTTGCCCTTATCATGGTGATCAACCTATTTAGCATCATATCCAACAGTGTGATAGACTCTAGATAGCAGGACAGGAAGCATTACCACCCTCACTTTGGGTGCATCGGTTTTATTCTACTCTATAAGGTTGTACACGTGCTTGATATGTATATGTTGAATTACATCGCGACACTGGCAATTGGAAAAATTTGACTGCAGGGATGATCCAAACTTTTGAATTCTTCTCATCTACACCACAAGTGAACAACACTTTAAGCTTTATCAAGCGCTTAACCATGGGAGACAGTGGGAAAATGGAAGAATGTATTCAGGAATTATTTGGTGAGACAGAGACAAGGGCACGTTTTGAGGAAGAAGTTGATGATACCATACTACTTGAGCGCGCTTCTTTGGAAAAATACAAGGGGAAGTTGGTTTACATAATTGATGATGAGGAAGTTGAGCACTTGGAATTTGATCATTCACATGCAACACGTGAGGTGTTAGACAGTGCGGATGTAGATACGTGTGCATATCATGAACCTATGAAGACAACAAAGGTAAATATTGGCACAAAATATGAACCTAAGGAATTGATAATTAGGGATTACTAGTCAGAGTCAAAAGTGGCAAAGATCATAGATTTACTTTGAGACTTTGAGGAATTATTCCCAAGAGGATACCATGAACTTAAAGGCGTGCATAAATCACTTGGAGAAATGAAGATAAAGCTTAAGGAAGGTGCGCGCCTTATTAGGAAGAGACCTTATCGAATTAATCCCAATTTGCATGATAAAGTAAAGGAGGAAATTGACAAGATGTTGAAATTTGGGATCATTCGACCATTGGATGAGTCAAAATGGGTCAATCCTATGGTGATAAGTATAAAAAAGGATGGTAGGATTCAAATTTGTGTTGATTATAGAGAGTTGAATGTAGCATGTGTTATAGATCCTTTCCCTACACATTTCATAGAGGAAATATTAGGAGTGGCTGGGTGCGAGATATATTCATTTATAGATCGGTTCTCAGGGTATCATCATGTTAGGATTGCCCCAGAAGATCAAGAAAAGACCACCTTCACTACTGAATGGGGAAGCTTTGCCTATACTGTGATGCCCTTTGGATTGAAGAATGCACCTGTTGTATTCTCAAGGATAGTGGTGCAAGCATTCAAGAATTTTATTCACAACTTCTTGCAGGTCTATCTTGATGATTGGACCATTTATGGGCTAATTAAGGATCATTGTGATAATCTGCACTTAATGTTTGAAAGATGTAGATAGTTGAGTATCTCATTGAATATCAAGAAGTGCATATTTGCTACTCCCTTTGGCATACTTTTAGGACACATAATCTACAAGGAAGGGTTGTTGGTTGATCCAGCTAAAGTTGCGGTCATTTTAGGCTTGAAAGCACCCACCAGTCAGAGTGAGGTGCGTAGATTTTTGGGTCATACAGGGTATTACAGGAAGTTTATAAAAGGGTATGCCAAAGTTGATACACCCTTGGAATAATTACTCAAGGGGAAAGGTACATTCTATTAGGGGGAGTCGCAACAGTGCGCGTTTGAGATATTGAAGAAGAAACTTACTACCGTGCCTATCTTGTGCTTTCCTTCATGGGATAAACCTTTTCATGTTCACGTGGATGCCTTTGGCACGGCCATTGGTGTTGTCTTAGCTCAACATGGAGAAGGTATAGTTGATCATCCCATTTGTTTTTCTAGTAGGAAGTTGACCCATGCAGAACAAAATTATACCATTACAGAGCACGAGGCTTTGTCCATGATATATGCCTTGCACAAATTTCAACAGTATCTGTTGGCCACACCTTTTGTGTTTTATACAGATCATATGGCATTGAATTATTTGGTGAACAAGCCCATCTTACAGGGGTGCATATGTAGATGGATACTCTTATTTCAAGATTTTGACTTTACAATTATGGTAAAACCAGGGAAAAGTAATTTTGGACTGGATCACTTGTCTAGAGTTCAATTAGGTGAAGAAGCACAAACAATAGTAGAGACCATGTTTGATGCATAGTTTTATAGGTTACAACACGTGCCAATGGAATTAGAGGACATTGTTGTCTTCCTAATTACGAGAATGGCACCAGAAGGTATGAGGTCCTTGGAGAAAAAGCAACTTGCTATACGCGTGACACCATTCATGTTAATCAGTGGTGACTTATACAAGTTAGGCAGATATGAGGTGTTACGCTGTTATGTATTAGAGCATGAACTAAAGGATATAATGGAGGAAGCCCATGGTGGTATTGCAAGTGGCCACTATGCAGGTGATGCTACAACGCAAAAGATCCTACTTGCTAGTTTGTGGTGGGAAATGTTGTATAAGGATTGTAAGGAGTATTGTAAGGCATGTGACCATTGTCAGCATCTAGATCAACCAAGACAAAGGGATGAGATGCCTTTACGACCAATTACAAGTGCAAAACCCTTTGAGAAATGGGTGATAGACTTTGTAGGGCGTATTTCACCAGGTGCGCGTAGGAATGGATCATGCCATATCATTACTTGTACAGATTATCTTATGAGATGGGCAGAAGTAGCACCTACGAATGACTGTCTAGTGGCTACATTAGCAAGGTTCTTATGGGAAAATGTTCTTACCAGGTATGGCTGTCCTTTAAGTTTAACCAGTGATAGGGGCACCCATTTTTTAAATGAGACAATTCAAATTCTGTTAGATGAGTTTATGGTTTCCCACCACAAGACTACACCCTATCACCCTCAGGAAAATGGAAATGCCGAGGCTTTCAACAAGATTTTGAGCCACACATTGACTAAATTTTTTGATGTGGGATGAAAAGATCGAGATGAAAAAGTATCTGTTGTTCTTTGGGCCTACCAAACAACATATAAGAGATTGAACAAAGCCACACCTTTTCAGTTGGTGTTTGGCACGAAAGCTTTTCTTCTTATAGAATTTATGTTGCCTTCTTTGTGCATTACGCGCGCTGGAGGTCTAGATGATGAGAAAGATTTAGAAGAATGGATTGAGAACATGGTTTAACTAGATGAGCATCGGGCCATAGGATGATGGAGTCAGAAATAGGAGAATGCATGCCAAAAAGAATGGCATGATAGGCATATCAGGGATAAGAAACTTGCGGTCGGACAAATGGTACTTCTATATGACTCTAAGTTTTTGCGTCATCTAGGGAAGCTCAAGGTGCATTGGTTAGGGCCGTATGTTATAACTCACATACTTGAGTAAGGTGTTTTCCAGTTAGAAGCAATTGATGGAACATGGTTACCTGGTTACTTTAACATGAGTAGGTTGAAGCCCTACTATAAATAAGTCTTCTTGGTGTTTGTAATAAGGCAGTGTTGCCAAATAGATTAGGTTTCCCTTTCTGTAATTATTTAATGTGTTTCTTTCATCGTTGCTATGCTTTGTCAATTTATTTCTTGTTTTTGTGTAATAAGCGCGCTTGTACGCATGAAGCTAACTACAATATGACGCATGTTGATGTGTAGAGGACTGCACATACTTTTAGTATGGGGTGGATTGTTGGTGACTCCTAGGTATAATGCTGTGAAGATTGGAAGTTATAATGTTGTGGATGTTGAGGAACTAAGCTGCTAAAGGTGATTTACAAAGGATTGCTTCTAAAAAGTAACCAAGGATGGAGATGAATGAAGGAAAAGTATAACGCAAGGTAAGCAGTAGCCATGATAACTACTAGGAGAAGGTGCATTGATGAGGTACTCAGGTGCTAGAGAACACGCTGAAGAGAAGTTTGTGACCAGAAGGTAGGAAGGCATGCTAGAAGGTTATAGTTGTGGTGCGAAGATGTACGGCACGAAAATGAAAAAATTGAGCAATAAATGAGAAATATTTGGTAGGTGGAGGAGCAATTAATGCATCAAAAATTGAAAATCTCTATAAGGACAGGATGTGAATTCATTTCTACCCTTGCAACTATGAGAATTCGACGAAGAGATAAGTGTGAAGAGTTGAGTAAGCGATTTAAGGTGTGAAGAGAGTGAAACCAGGTGTGAAAGGTGGATATGTGTATTGGAGAAGCTTGTATCCCCGTAGGAGAAGGGTTTAAACGAAGTAGATTGACAGAACAAAGCTAGGGAACGTGATTTTATAATTACAATTTAGGGCACGATTGAATTGGGTTAGGGTTTGAAGTAAACCATTAAAGAGTTACAGGAGAAGGTGTAGAAACACAACACAAAGGGAAGAATGGCTCCAAAGAAGGAAGTAACAACAAAAAAAGGAAAGAAGAAGGTAGTAGTGGAAGAGGAGGAAGAGATGACTCCTGAGAGCAATTTTTCAGAGATGCAGTACCCTGAAGAAGTAATTGTGGGCCAGGAATGGGATTCCCACATATGAAAGAGCAAAATAAGTGAGTACAACCACCGAACCAAGGACAATAAGAAGAAGTCGGATGATTTACTTAACTCCCGAATGGACAGGCGAACTGGTGATGGGATGCCGATATATGATGACACAAGGGAGAAGCTATTGAAAAGGATTGGTGTTTACCAATTATATGAGCTCCCATACTTCAGGAAATATGCACCATTATACAGGTGGTTGATGAGCCGAGTCCATGAGGACTTCTTCTAGTTTGTAGGGTGAAGGGTAAGTATAACACCCATTTTAATTACCACAGTAATAGGTTTAAAGGCGACGGGTGAGGACATCAAAAATTACCTAACTGATAAGGTTTCCATATTGGAAACACACAAAGCACTAGGATACCAGAAATGACCATGCATAATGGACATAGACAAATTACACGATTGTCCAGTAGTAAAAGCAGCATCACACCTAGTTACAAAATTGAATGAACAAGATCGTTGGTCACAAGTAAACTCAATGTGGCTGCATGTGGCAAAACACATGTCAGAAGGGATTATTTACAACATTTTTGGCTTTATTGTAGAACAAATAGTAGAGGAAGCATGCACAGGAAGTAAGATAATTTTTGGTTTTTTCTTACTTTCTTTAGTATTCATGGAGATTGGAGTACCAGATGGCCCGAAAGAAAATATATGGGAATACCCCATGAATAACAAGTCTCCAGCTGAAAGATTCAACAAGTATCTATGCAAGGGGTCTATGATAGATGGGGTAAAGGAGAGAGTGGAGATGTGGTATGATAGGCTCCACGCGGCTTTTGAAGAGGAGTGGCACATACCAAAGGATTTGCCCTCGGTATTAGGGAAGCAGGCTCAATTTTATGTTTACCAACACTTCTGTATTGCACGTTTTCCGATGGTGGATGGATCATGGAGCCCCTGGTGCAAAATACTGTACGCATTCACATCGCGGTATTTTCAAGCTTCCATTTATTGGTTCACTGATACAAGGAGGTTAGTATTTAATGTAGACAAGATGGATTATGAATACCACACCTTGCGAAAGAAGTATGGATATCCGGGGAAGAATGCTTACAACGAGAGTATTATCTCAGAGATTTTAAGTATCAAACCATAAACACTTGCTATTGGGGATATCGGGGCCGTGCTCATATATCTCCAACTTAAACCAAAGATGGAAAATAATAAGTATGTAGAGAATGAGTTCGCGCTCCCAGGACCACCAAAGGGGAAGCATAGTATGTAAAACATCCCAGCACCTAGGCCTTCTAAACCCATGCAGGATGACGAGGAAGAGGATGAAGAGCATGACGATAGCGGTGGTTTGGTGCACAAGAGTAAACAACCATCTGGTGGACAGGAGGAGGAGCGCATGAGGGCTTCACAAGGAGAAGAATATACTGAGGTAACGTAGGGTGACCAAAGGTTCAGAAAGGTGTTCAAGCACACAAGGTTGTAAGGAGAAGCCTGTTATCCAAAGTTCACCCCCCCAGGGTAAATTTCGATAACATGCATCAGAGTTTTCAGTTCCAAGCAAGTAGGTCGATTCAGGAAAAAATCACGAAATTGGCTAAGTCCTACTCCAGGCCACCTTTAGGACAGTTGGGACATCAAGGTGCGGATCGGCCGAAAAGCCTCCAGGCTGCCCGCGAAGCAAAGGGACATCTGGAACAAATGTACGCGAAGGACGCGAACCAGCCAGTTCGGCCAGAACGGGGAACTTTCGGCTGAAACGAGGAACTTCAGCACTGGGATAGTTGGGACAAATGGACGCGTGGGACGCGGATAGCCGAGAAACCCGAGGGCCAATCAGATCATGACACGTGTCACCGGAAGATGAGGGACAAGGAAGCCCATTTTGGGTGGTTCGGGAGTTTTTGTCCCAAACAGTTTGGGACATCCGGGACAGAAAGATGCGAAGGGCGCGAAGAGCCGGCAGACCCGCGGACCAACCAAATCATGACACGTGTCACAAGGAGAAAAGTCCAAAAGGTCAGAGGGCGAGGTTTCAAGCACTGACCTGAGCCAATAAAAAGAGGACATGTGTCCAATGAAGCAGGGAAGGAGAGAGAATCATGTGACCAATCAATGCATGCCACGTGTCATCCAGGTGGCAGAGCGCGGGAAGAAATTTAAAAATCTGTTTTCACCTATTTTGTGCCCTAGATCTTCAGATCGACATATCTTTCGATTCAGAGCTCAGATTTACACGTTCTTTATATCAACGGAAAGCTCATGAAATTATCTACATGATTTCAGGGTTAATCTTGAATTTTGGTGCAGTCTGGAGAGAGAAAATCAAGAAACAGCTCTGACACATGTTCATGGCCAGAAGTGACATTTCAGCGACCAGATTTAATGCAGAATGGGTCGCATTCTCCTGTAATCTGGTCAAAATGATAGGGTATGGGTTTTTAAGGTCCCCCATGCCATTTTTAATGCATCTGTAGTCAAGGAGGGATGGGTTCCCATGTTTCTGTACGTTTTCTGTCCCCTGGGCTCGACCCATGCAATGTAAAAAGCCAGATTTGGCTCATTTCTAAGGGGGAACATTTCTTTGGATAGCAAGCTTCTTCTTTCACCTGTAACAAGTGATTTTTGCAAGTATCAGACCTCTTCTAAAATTGTAACAGGTTTTCTACCTTTTTGATGTTGTAATACAAGGATTTTGATAGTGGAAATGACAATACAGACTCTGTGATCAGTTTTCAATCCTCTGTTTGTGTTGCTTGTTTCATTTCAGACCTCTAATTACATCTTATCAGCTTGTGCATGATGTTTTATGTTGCATTTTATGATCTGTGTCTATCTACAGAACAAGAAGTGTTCACCACTCCTCTTTTGGTGTATCACCTGTTAGATTAGTTTCAATTTTTGCACTTCTACCCCTATCTCCTTGCATGTTAGAGTAGGATTAGGATCTAAACCTCTGTAGTTTTGCAAAATATAGATCTAAATCAGAGGAGTTTGAGGAACCAACCTCTAATCTGGAGATTCCTCTCTCAGTTTCACAAGTCCCCACACTTGGAGAGAGGTTTCCATGTTGTGCAATCACACTGGATGCTAGAGTGATCAACCTAGAAGCCTGATCTGCATCCAGGGGTGCTATGAGTCTGCAACAACAGTTTTGGCATGCCCGGTGGGATGCTAGAGGTCTCATTTTTACTGCATCAAAGTTGATATACATCTGCTGCAGTTTTCTTGCTTATAAGAGCTATTATTTGCATATCTGGCGACTCCAAGGGGAAGAATCAACTGGTTTCAGCAGTGCAGGCCTGAAAACTCATGAGAAGAATCACCACAAGGTCAAGAGTTGGAGAAGAAGAAGTGATGTTTGAATACCTGCAATTATCTCCAAGAAGAAGGCAAAGGGGAAGAAGGATTCAAAGGTCTCCATCTCCACCAAATAGAACTCTCTCAACTCCTCCACCTGACAGGCCTTTCATTCAGTATACAAGGGTTTTAAGACCGATTAGAATGGCTCAGAACAACCCCTACGTCAACTTCACAGGTAGCATCCCACTTGCTCTCAATGCACAACACCCAGTTCCTATTGCAGCCTTGAAGAACATTCCCTACTTCACTGGAGAGAATCAGACTACTCCAGGTGATCATGTTAAAGATATTGCTAACCTTTGTGCAATCCATGAAATCAATGAAATGCAAGTGGCTGTCAAGTTACTGGCATCTTCATTCAAGGGTAAAGCATTGCAATGGTTTAGAAGCCTCGGAGCTGGTTCTATCACAAATTGGAATCAGCTGTGTATAGCACTTCACGAGCAATTTGGAGAGAAGGGAGACAACTTGTCTCTTTTGGAGCAGCTGACAACTATCAAGAGAGCCCCCAACGAGTAGCTGACTGACTTCAACTTCAGATTTCAAAGGTCTTGGGATAGGATTCTAGTGGCAGTCAGGCCAACAGCAGAAGGTGCTTTTCTCTACTACCTTAAAGCTTTGAATTCTGATATTTCTATGTTAATTCAATCTATGGGAGGCACAACCTTACCTGCTGCTTATAGCATTGCCATTAGAGCCGAAAACTGTCTTATTCAAGCTGGTAAACTGGCTTCTAGGCCTCCCATGCCCTTGTATCCAAACTTAGAAAATCCAAGCACTAGTCAAGCACCCACTTTGGCTCCTGTTCCCACCCCTAGAAATCAAAGTTCAAGTGAAACTTCTACTTCATCCTCTAGTGCTTCAAATGAACTCCAAGAGGTCATGAAACAGTTGCAAAATTTGGGAAATGAGCTGGTTACTATCAAAAGACAGCAAGCTCAAAGTGCTAGACCGTATCAGCCTCAAGCACAGTACCAGGCTAGGCCCCCATACCAACAAAATAGGTCACCAACTCAGGCTGCAAATCAAAATCAAAGCCAAGTAAGGCCTCCCGCTAATAGACCATTTCAGCCCTATAACCCCAATGTTGTATCTGCTTCTAAAGCATTAGTGCCAGTCCAAAATAACATGGCCCAAGAATATGATTGGTGTTTCCCGTGTAGTCAGCCACACAACCAATCAATGTGCTTTAACGGTGCATTAAATCAAGCCCTGATGGTGTAAACCGTCAGTGGGTCGCAAGAGTCCAGCCACGAAGGAGATCAGCAGCAAGAAGCACCTCAGCAAGGAACATCTCCGAATGAAACTACTCTTGTCAACCGGCAAGCAAAAGATTTCTGTGGCATGAATCAAGCAGTTTCTCAAGGTGTTGCAGCCAACACAAGGTCAAAGAGGAGAAACTTGGGTGAAGAACAGCCATTAGCCCCAGCCAATCCACAACCTTCCACGGCTCCACAGATGATTGGCAAGCAAATCCCAGTTTCAAATGCACAAGGGCAGCCAAGAACAGCCCCTAGGCCAACTCAAATGCCAGCTGTTGCTGCCCACGTGCAAGGAGTAAATGTGCAAACCAAGGGACAACAAAGGGATACTTCATCCCCGTTCAGTATCATTGAACAGATGAAGAATACTAACGTCAATATATCAATGTGGGAATCCCTATCCATCCCAGGACAAAGAGATTTGCTGCAAGCTGCCATGAAGGATTGGCCAACTTCGAATCAGCAGGTTCAGATGCAAGACAAAGTGCTTACAAATGCTGCCCAGCCTGAAGGAAGTCATGGAGGACAACAAGGTAAAATGTTGAAGCCCCCTCCATTTTATGTTTCATTGATCATAGGAGACAAGTTGGTACATAATTGCATGATTGACTCTGGGGCAAGTAGTTCAGTAATGCCCAAGCAAATAGCTGATCAGCTAGGGCTTCAATATGAAGTCATCTCCAAGGGTGTAGTGCAATTAGATGGGACATCAGTGACAACGGTTGGAGTAATCAAAGGTTTGAGCCTCACACTGCACGCATGTCCCAACATAATAGTGTTACAAGATGTGTCAGTCATAGACCTGCCACCACTCTTTGCATTGTGCTTGTCAAGAGACTTCATTGCTAAAATTGGAGGCTATCTTTTTGCTGATTGGTCACACATGTTGTTCAGAACAAGATATGGAACTAAGGCCACAATCAGATCTGAACCTATTGCAAACTTTCATATTGAGCCTTACACTCCAAGTCAGATTAATGCCAATTACTCAGCATTTGATCAAGAAGATCACCCTAGCACTGATGAAGCTGACACTAAGGTTGGAAGTATCCCAAATTTTACTCTTGATGAATGGGCAAACAAAGTGCATGCCTTTGATCCTTATCAAGAAATAGAAGAATCTGAGCTAGGGGTTTATTGTTTACATGAAGAGGATCAACCTCTCCCCAGCATCACCAAGCCAGATCATAAGGACAAGAATGAAGTATGGCAGCTGTTCTTTGATGGATCAAGGAGTAGACAAGGTGCAGGAGGAGGAGCTATGCTTGTTTCACCTCAAGGCATCAAATATTATTCAGCTTTTCGTTTCCAGTTTTCTTGTTCAAACAACACAGCTGAATATGAGGCCTTGATTCATGGACTTCATTGGGCTAGGAAAAAGGGCATAAATAACTTGCAGGTGTTCGGGGATAGTGAGCTAATCGTCAATCAAGTCAGGGGACAACATGCTACAAAGAATGACCTACTGAAGAACTACAAGAATAGGGTATGGGACCTCATTGAGGATCTTGAAGCTTTTAGCATCAATTCCATCCCAAGGAAAAAGAATGAAGCCGCTGACAGACTTGCAGCAATTGGGGCTGCGTTTGATGTTGCAGAGAGTATCAAAAGTGAGAAATCTCAGCCTCATATCAAATTAGTTGTGAGGCCAGCTGTTCCAGATAACAACACAAGTTGGCAAGTCTTCGAGAATGATCAGAAAATTGTTAATTTCCTACAAGAAGAAGCTGAGTTCTCCGCTAGAAATCAAGACAAGCTGCATCAACAATATGGTGACCAAGTGGTGTAGCTGAGGACTAACAAATTACCAAAAGGCCTCATAACCTTGGAGTCAATCTTCAACCCGAATGATCAGTTCCGGAAGGAGAAAGAAAACATTCAAGTGAAGGGTGAAGATTCAGAGCCTATTTTAGTGGAAGAAGGCAAAACATTGCAGATTGGCAAAGTAAGTACCTCACAAGAGAAATCTGATTTTGTTCAGCTTTGTCAAGAGTTCCCAGATATCTTTGCTTGGACTTATAAAGATCTAAGAGGTTTCAACCCAAAGCTGGCACAACATACTATTGAGCTGGATTTGAAATCCAAGCCTGTTAGGCAAAAGCAAAGGCTAGTGAATCCCCATATTGAACCTCTCATGAGAAAAGAGTTAAGCAAGCTTATTGAGGCCAGTATCATCTTCCCCATCAAACACTCAAGTTGGGTTACAAACTTGGTGCCAGTGAGAAAAAGAAATGGAGAAATTAGACTGTGTGTTGACTTCAGAGACTTGAACAGAGCCTCCCTCAAGGACCATTACCCACTCCCTTCCATGGAGCAAATATTGCAAGTTGTAGCTGGTTCAGAAAGGTTCTCACTACTTGATGGATACTCAGGCTATAATCAGATAATGGTGAAGGAAGAAGATCAATTCAAGATGGCTTTCACCACCAAATGGGGCACCTATGCCTACAAGAAGATGCCATTTGGCCTATCAAATGCCGGAGCAACATTTCAGCGAGCTATGGATATGGCATTCAAAGGCTTAATCAACAATATAGTGCTGGTATACCTAGATGATATCACTGTCTTCTCAAAGAATGCAGCAGACCATCTCTTTCACCTCAGACATGTGTTTCAGAGGTGTAGAAGGTTCAGAGTGTCGTTGAATCCAAAGAAGTGTATATTCTTGGCACACGAGGGAAAATTGTTGGGCCACATTGTCTCTAGGGAAGGGCTAACAATTGATCCTGAAAGGGTTGAAGCCATCCGAACGCTCCCATTGCCACACCACAAGAAATATCTTCAAAGCTTCTTAGGAAGGATAAACTTTGTCTGCAGATTTGTGCCTAATTTTTCCACTCTTGTGAAGCCTCTAACAATGATGTTGAAGAAGAGTCTGGCATTCAAATGGACAGCAGAAGGCAAAGAGAGTTTTGAAAGCATCAAGCATACAATATCACAAGCTCCAACTCTTATCAACCCAGAATTTTCAAAGGACTTCATGTTGTATGCGTTTGGAGGATCAGACACAATCTCAGCTATCTTAACACAGCTGAATAAAGAAGGTTCAGAACAACCCATAGCATTCTTTAGCCAAACCTTGGAAGATTACGAAATAAAGTATTCTTTCATCAAAAAGCATGTCCTTGTTGTCATCAGGAGCTTGAAGAAGTTCAGACATTTGGTCTCAAACAATAAGATTCAACTGCTGGTCTCACATGCTGGGGTTAAGGACTTCCTCCTCAACAAGGATTTGAATGAGAAAAGGGCAGGTTGGATCACCCGTGTCATGGAGTATGACATTGAGATCAAGATCACCAAGCTGGTAAAAGGGAAAGGATTGTGTGAGTAGCTGGTTTTGGGGAAGCAAAAGGAAGTATGCAACAAAGAAGAAACTGTTTTGACAGTCCAAAACAGCCATGAGCCAAGTGGCAATCAAGAAGAAGACAATGCTGCCCTGATTCCTTGCTGGACCCAAGGTATTATGCACTTCCTAGGCATAGGCCTATGCCCTCCAAAGATGAACAAGACCCAAAGGAGACACTTCAGATTACAGGCTGTTCCGTATGCCATTGTTGATGGAGTTTTGTTCAAGAAGGATGTGAATGGAGTGCTACTGAGATGCATTAGCACAGGTCAGATTCAAAGGGTATTAGAAGAGTTTCATGGTGGACCAGCTGGTGGCCATTTTGCACCAAGAGTGACAGCTCTAAAAATCATGAAGGCTGGTTATTATTGGCCCAAAATCTTCAGTGATTGCTATGCATGGATCAAGAGGTGTAAGAATTGTGCATTCTTCATAGGAAAAGAGAGAGTTGCAGCCCTCCCATTGCATCCAATCTCAGTTGACCAGCCATTCATGCAATGGGGTTTGGACTTCATTGGAGTCATTAATCCCAATTCAAGCCAAGGGCACAAATGGATTTTGACAGCCACAGACTACTTCACCAAATGGACAGAAGCAGTAGCACTCAAAGAGGCAAATGAGTCTAGCATCTTAGACTTTTATGAGGGGATAACAACCAGATTTGGTGTACCTACTACAATAATCTCTGATAATGCATTGGCATTCATTGGATCTAAGGTGACTGAGTGGGCTGTCAAGAACGGTATTTACCTAAGCACTTCATCAAACTATTACCCTCAAGGTAATGGCCAGGCCGAGTCTACAAACAAGAACTTGTTGAGGATCATTAGGAGGACTCTTGATGAGAATCAGAGGTCTTGGCATACCAAGCTGAAATCAGCCTTATGGGCTGATAGGATAACTCCCAAAAGATCCACAGGTAACTCTCCATTCAGGCTTGTCTATGGAAGAGAGGCAATCTTGCCCATGTCACTTGAGTTGCCAACGTTGGAACTCATGAAACAGCTGGAGTTGCTAGAATTTGAGCCCATGGAGGTGAGGTATGCAGAGTTGATGGAGCTGCAAGAGATCAGAAATCAGGCATCCCAAGCAATGGAAAAGGATCAAGCTTTGATCAAGAAGACCTTTGATAGAAAGGCCAAAGATAGATCTTTTCAAGTTGGAGATCTAGTGTTGAAATGGGATGTGGATAGAGCAAAACCGGGAAGGCATTCAAAATTTGATGCCATTTGGAGTGGCCCATACATGGTCACAAAGTGCAAGAACAACAATGCTTTCCAATTGGCCTCATTGGATGGTGAAGAACTGCAGATTCCAGTCAACGGAATCTATCTCAAGCGTTGCTTCTAGAGGGAAGTTCACTACCTCTGTAAATATTAGATTAGATTTTCTTTCCTCCAAGTGCTTGTGCACATTGTTTTGCTGTAGGTTAGTTTTGTTTTCCCTAAGTGCTTTGGCACAGCTTGCTGTCCATGGAGATGTTTGGCAGTCCTTGCTTTCATCAGGTGACATTCCATCTTCCTCCTTACACATTCTGAGTTAGTTGGGTTTTGAATAGAATATTTGATAACTCCATGCCTAATGGACTGCTTCTGGCTACCGATCTTTTCACCTAGCAGGTAGGTGACCCCGAAAAGTCACCAAATTGTTATCCAAAGTTCACCCCCAGGGTAAATTTCGATAACATGCATCAGAGTTTTAAGTTCCAAGCAAGTAGGTCGATTCAGGAAAAAATCATGAAATTGGCTAAGTCCTACTCCAGGCCACCTTTGGGACAGTTGGGACATCAAGGTGCGGATCAGCCAAAAATCCTCCAAGCAGCCCGTGAAGCAAAGGGACATCCGGGACAAATGGATGCGAACTGGCCGGTTCGGCCGAAACGAGGAACTTTAGCACTGGGACAGTTGGGACAAATGGACGCGTGGGACGCAGATAGCCAAGAAACCTGAGGGCCAATAAGATCATGACACGTGTCACCGGTAGATGAGGGACAAGGAAGCCCATTTCAGGTGGTTCAGGAGTGTTTGTCCCAAACAGTTTGGGACATCCAGGACAGAAAGATGCGAAGGGCGCAAAGAGCTGGTAGACCCGCGGACCAACCACATCATGACACATGTCACAAGGAGAAAAGTCCAAAAGGTCAGAGGGTGAGGTTTCAAGCACTGACCCGAGCCAATAAAAAGAGGACACATGTCAAATGAATCAGGGAAGGAGAGAGAATCATGTGACCAATCAATGCATGCCACATGTCATCCAGGTGGCAGAGCGCGGGAAGAAATTTAAAAAAATCTGTTTTCGCCTGTTTTGTGCCCTAGATCTTCAGATCGACATATCTTTTGATTCAGAGCTCAGATTTGCATGTTCTTTATATCAACGGAAAGCTCATGAAATTCTCTACATGATTTCAGGGTTAATCTTGAATTTTGGTGTAGTATGGAGAGAGAAAATTGAGAAACAGCTCTGACGCGTGTTCATGGCCAGAAGTGACATTTCAGCGACCAGATTTAATGCAGAATGGGTCGCATTCTCCTGTATCCAGTCAAAATGATAGGGTATGGGTTTGTAAGGTCCCCCATGTCATTTTAATGCATCTGTAGTCAAGAAGGGATGGGTTCCCATGTTTCTGTACGTTTTTTGTCCCCTGGGCTCGACCCATGCAATGTAAAAAGCCAGATTTGGCTCATTTCTAAGGGGGAACATTTCTTTGGATAGCAAGCTTCTTCTTTCACCTATAACAAGTGATTTTTGCAAGTATCAGACCTCTTCTAAAATTGTAACAGGTTTTCTACCTTTTTGATGTTGTAATACAAGGGTTTTGACAGTGGAAATGACAATACAGGCTCTGTGATCAGTTTTCAGCCCTCTGTTTGTGTTGCTTGTTTCATTTCAGATCTCTGATTACATCTTATCAGCTTGTGCATGATGTTTTATGTTGCATTTTATGATCTGTGTCTATCTACAGAACAAGAAGTGTTCACCACTCCTCTTTTGGTGTATCACCTGTTAGATTAGTTTCAATTTTTGCACTTCTACCCCTGTCTCCTTGCAAGTTAGAGTAGGATTAGGATCTAAACCTCTGTAGTTTTGCAAAATATAGATCTAAATCAGAGGAGTTTGAGGAACCAGCCTCTAATATGGAGATTCCTCTCTCAGTTTCACAAGTCCCCACACTTGGAGAGAGGTTTCCATGTTGTGCAATCACACTGGATGCTAGAGTGATCAACCTAGAAGCCTGATCTGCATCCAGGGGTGCTGTGAGTCTGCTACAACAAAGCCCAGTAGACAACAAGGAAGTCACCGCGAATCTCACCGGTAAAGGAACCTAAGAAGAAGAAGAGAAGAAGAAATCTCAAGCTAGATGAAGAAGTGGAAGAGTTTGAGGAGAAATCACTTCCATCTCCAATCCATCATAGGGCAGAAGAGGAGCCTCAAAACGAGGAGGAGGAAAAAATAAACGGAGAGGAAGAGAGGGAGAAATTAGAAGCTACACAAGGAAAGGATGAGGATACAACCAATATTCCAAACCTTGATGCCACCATTCCAAAAGGGCCAAGGTCGCATCGGACAAGTGAGGACGTAAGGGTACAAATAATGGGGTATGCAGAGGACCAGGAGATGATTGTTTGCATTTGGTTCCAGAGCACCGTCACGTAAAAAGATTTATTCAGATGGGTGCTTATGGATGAGAACAAGGTGACATTACGAACACGAATTTTGATGTCTTTGAAGAATCATGTGCGTCTAGATGGTTGAAGAAGGGACTAGAAGTCCGGCACATGACAATTAAACCAACTGTTATGATGGATGAGAAAGTAAGCAATGCCTTGGTAAAAGTATCTATTGAGGTAGCTTGAAGAAACATTAGAAAATATGCTACAATTAAAGTGCTGACAGAGAAGCTAAAAGAAAAGGATGTGGAAATAACATGTTTAGTGTAGGAGAGGGATCTGAGAAAAAGGAAATATGAGACTTTTGTTAGTATGGCGGAGGAAATTGGAGATGATATACTAAAGGTACACCCACATTTGGAATCATAGGTACTAAAATAATTTCCTTCTACGATGCACTACGTGAGAACAATGATAAAATTACTATTGGAGGATGTAAAGGTGCGTATACCAGTGTAGCCTAAGGACCCGGCGGAAGAGGTAGAAAAAGCACAGGCTGTAGTAGCAGGGAAGATTGCTACATATGAGGGCCTACTACAAGCACTCTGAGAGGATCTAAAGAAATCCAATCATGCATTAATGATATGCACAGCTCCAGATGTGCTAATAAGGCTAAAAACACTAGCAGAAGACAATGAGGGGCAAAAGGCCATGAAGGATGACACACTAGGCCACATTGAATGACTAACTATGGTAAAGTAGAAGTGCAAGGCATTGTCTGCGGCATAGGCACTGCATAAAGAGAGGTTATATGAACTTGGAAAAATCATTTCTCAGAAGATGGATGTGCTGGAAGGGATGCATACATCTATGTCAAGCATAATGCTTGTAATACAGAATGAGCAAGGAAAACTAACTCAGGATGAGCTAGAATCTATCATTGTGGATGTTCCAGAGAAAGCAGAAAAGTCATTAATGGAGTGGGAGAACTTATAAGAAGACATAAAGGAGGAGTATCTACATATGATACTTCAGAAAGAAACGGAGGAGCTTAAAGCCTGAATAATTCTTTGATTCTTTAACTCTTTTCTATTCTTTGTGTAAGATTCATTCAACATCCTGTATTTCAACTATTCTTTACTCATTTGTGGACATCACCATTATCGGGGCGACAATGAGATTAGTGTGGGGTAATGTTGATCAGATAAAACACTTAGTAGAACTCACACACAGAGTCCGCGAGGAAAAATAGGATGGGATCGAAGGCACGAAGGAATAGGAAGGCGTCGCGAGCGGAGGTGCAGAGTCAGACTTTCGGGATTTAGCCAATTTTGTAGATCAAGTCTATTTACAGAGGCTGGCATGTGGAACACACAAAGCGATGTTGAGACTTGCACGCCACGCTTTTTCTATGTTTCGAGGATCATATAGAAGCACTCTTGCATGGAAGTACTCCAAGAATATATTCATCACTCTAGTTAACTGTAAGTGATCTATAGATAGCATACTTGCATGTATGACTATAATTGTAAACGGTGCATGGCTATTATTAGCGTACGACCTATTTTTGGCATAGTTAGCGGTGAAGGGAAAGTTCCCCACCCTATATATATTTGATGAATCACCTAGTTGATATACTGTGTTGAAGGGTTAGAGATTCATGAGTGCATGAGACTGGATAATTGTAACAGATCCATGCGTGCATGACTATTATTCTCTCAAGCCTATGTATTTTTGTCATGTTTAATATATGAAGAATATTGGCTGAACCAAAGTGTCTTATATGTGTTATCATTGCATGCTATTGATTTATTGATGATTTATACTTAAATGCATGCCTTTATAGATCTGGTTCAGTATAACTGTGTAATGATGGATTAGTTTCTAACTATATGTCCTTATCGCTTCACCATGTTACCATCCTGCTCTAACAACCCTAAAGAGGGACTTGGTATCTTGGCGCGCTTCAAGTGAGTGCTTAGTCTATGCTGAGTGATGTGCCAGTGCGACTAGGTGTTATCTAAGAATGCTAGGCTGCATCACAAATGTAATGATATTGGAATTGCTTCACTCTGGGACCTTCTGTTGTTAATTGCAAGATGATAAAACACAAAAAAGAGAACGCTAATTGGTAGAAAAATGCCCTCCCAGAATATCTGAGATTTGAACCTCAAAATATCCTTGCTTCTAATGTTGAGAAGGAAGACATGCTGGAAACGGTCCCAGAAACCCCTTTGAATGAGCTCACAAATCATGCAAATAAGGAATCATTTGGGGGAGACTCAAAGTATCGGAAACACTGAAATAAAAAAATCTATAGTGGATAAGGAGAATATTCCTCGTTCTGCTTGCTCAAAGCCAATTAAATATTTTGATCCTTTACACAGATCTGTGAATGAATGGATTATGGTTCATAACAAGAAGAAAAATGTTTGAATTGAAAACAGTAGTTAAGTTGTTTTGCTACTTTTTGGGCTGTTGATTTGCTGGTTGTTGGCCTTTTCATGGCAGGCTGTTTGCTGCTGTTGGGATTTTTGATCACATTTGGATTTCGATCCCTTTCTTGTTCGATGATATAGTTTTATCTGGATTTTGAGTCTTATTGTACAAGGGTATAGTCCCTTTTAAAAAACTATTTACCAATAAAAAAACAAATGTAATGATATAAATAAATACAATTAAATAAAAAAATTACTCAAACACATAAAAATTAAGAATTCAACAATAGTACTTAAAAGCTATACAACTTACATGTCATTGTACCAATTCAATCCAATGATCCATATGCATTCGATATAATTTTTAAGGTGTCGAGTACTGCTTCATGGTCAAACTCAAGAATTTTCCACAAGTTCTTATTACATGGTATACCACCATATTTGATCAATTAAACATTAGATGTAACACCAAGGTGAGAATAATGAATAATATTTCTATGAGTGTCAAATTCCTCAAAAAACCACACATTAGATTTATTCATTGGGTATATTTTAAGCCATGATCTAGTAACAACCACATACCCTGTAGGATATTCTAGGCCTTCTCAATAAATGATCAGGGCTTTCAATTTCTTTTATGCCTCAACACAACGAGACAAATAATAATTTGTTCCTTCTTTATTATTTTCTTCTACAATTGCATAAGCATGACCTACATCACATTGTACACAAAATAGTAAATTTCAATAAATGATTCATAAATAAGTTACATAATGAGAAAAATATTAATTTTAACAAAATAATGCATCTATAGTACATGGTTGCACTAAATCTGATATATGGTCAAAGTCAATTGATGATTCACTCATAGTGAGTTATAGAGCTCAATGAGGTTGACAGGTCTCAAGTGGATATAATTTTCTGCAATACCATTAATCAAACCACTCTTTTGACTCACACTCATCCCAAAAAATGCATACATGAAGAGAAAAACCACACCATCTACCTTGTATGAATAGTCTATGAACTTGAATTTGAACTTCTAAAAGAGTGCAACTCACTAAATCCCATTAGTGTAAAATGATATTCATATTTTGCTAAATTACCTTCTTCTACCAACCAAAAAACCTACGAACTATAGAATTACCCTCATTACCTAGACTCATTGTTGAGCTACACTATTCCACGATGGATGTTTTATCAATAAACTTTGTACCATATTTGTACTTCAACTCTTATTTTGTTAGGGATCTTTTAACACATGTTCCTGCACCATCATGCTCTCATTTTCCATGTCTGGCCTTAGTTAAATTCTAAATATGTTGAACACTACTCATCCAATGCATCAATCTTAACCAGTAGAAAATTCATGCATTCTTGAATTGTGATGTACAATTATCATACCATTGATGTGTTGACCAAACACGATGTTTCTGTTACTCAAATGACCATAAAAAATCTCAAAGCAATATTACACGAACTATGTAAAATGTGTACGATCATATATAATATATAAATGATACTCCCTCAAAATATTTTTGTTTTCCTATGTGTTTTCAAGAGCATAACTGAATACTATATGTACAAATATGGAAACCTGAATATAGTTGTATTATTGCAATTGCACCTCATTCTTTGGTTGTAGCATATAGTTCTCTACAAAATCAACAACTGAAACAATGGTACCAATATGAAATGTGTCTTTGCATAGAATGAATTTCTTGTCTAACCATCGATCTCTATGTGTATATTGCACATACTCGTACATTATCTTCTCTCAAAATATAGTCATAAAATCATATACACTTATTTCATTACTCACTAATTCACACCTTTTGGAATCTTTACCGTCTTTTGAGGAGTATTCCACTTACTTGAATTTACCAAAACTAGCTAGTGCATTTCCAATTACATGTGTACCCTCTATGTGTATACAATTTTACAAACATTAAAAACCACCACAATTATCACAAGTTCCTTCCAAACATGATGTCTTATAAAAAATTGTCCTTTTCTTGTACAAAAAACACTTGAGATGAAATATCTTGTTGATTTAGGTGGAACATTTATCACACACTCTTGCAAAATATTATTAGTATGTAAATTAACTTATATATGCCGTAAAAATCATAATGCATAGAAAATTCAATATGGATCCTACAAAAAGTATTTTAACATAAAAGGTTTTTTCCATTTCAAAATATCTTTAACTAATTTCTATTTCGGGATAAGTCTCTTTAAACTTCGTATAAAATTGTGTTTGTGTCAAATCCAAAAAAAAATGAGATGTGATTCATAGTTTTGA
This sequence comes from Taxus chinensis, assembly GCA_019776745.2. Classification (NCBI taxonomy): domain Eukaryota; kingdom Viridiplantae; phylum Streptophyta; class Pinopsida; order Cupressales; family Taxaceae; genus Taxus; species Taxus chinensis. Next base: position 133,171,631 of record CM034156.1, read on the forward strand.
GAACCAATTCTTATTTTTAATACATATTTTTCATTAGGTGAAATCCCTGTATTAGTTTTCCAAAATTCTTCAATTTTTGATTTAGACTCTTCAACTACGTATTTTTCTTTCAGTGGCAATCTACTAGTGGGATATTTAACGCTTTCAAGTCTTTCAAGAGATTTCAATAGTCTTTTCCTATTTATTTTAATGGACAACTTGTTTCCCTAATTAAACAAGATTTCTTTATTACTTTACTTACTATAGTTGATGTAATACTACATTAGGTAGTATTATTATCTTTGGTACGTGAGGTTGAACCTATTGATTGATATGCGTTCATTAGATTTTTTACAATATATTTTTCATTATTGGTCTTAGATTTTATTAGATCAAGGGTCTTCATATTAGGTCTAAAACTAATATTTTTCATCATTTTAACAAATAATTGAGACTTCCTATTTCATTTAAGTCGTTAATTTTTTTTTTTGCAAGTGCATTCACTAATATTATTGGTCATCAGGTTTAAAATATTTTCATCAATTTCAAGTAAAATATTTGGTGTTTTACGCAAAATTTTAATCCAAAATTTCAGAGGTAAGGATTTTGAACATTAGATAAACACTGTTCATTTCCTATTTGTTCTTCATCTTCATGATTTGGTAAATATTGTGTGTTTTGAATAGGTTGGTATTTTTGGTGTAACATATAAGTTTAAATTTAGAATTGCATCATCATCCATTGAACATTCAATATTTATTTATTCAATTGGTGTTTGAGGATATGTTTTAATATCAATTTCATTTGGAAGAGATGACATACCTTCAGCTCCATACATTGATTTCTTTCTTTCACGTTTTTTTGCACTCGTTCCCTTGTTTTATTTATTTTTCTTATTTATTGGTTTTGTTGGATAATAGATGTTATTTTTCAACATATCCCATCTCTATTAAAGATGTGATCAATTTATTTTTTCAATGCCCTTTTTACATTTATTCCCTTTGTTTTTCTAGCTCTTATAGTGTTTTCCTCCATGGTCTCCTCCCCATAATTCTCAAATATATTAGAAGACAATTGAAAAATCTCTAGAATGGGCCCCCTATCTAATATCTAATCATGGTGACCCAACTAGAGAGAGAGAGAGAGAGAGAGAGAGAGAGAGAGAGAGAGAGAGAGAGAGATTTATGAATGTTAGGGATATAAAAAATAATAAAAAACACAATCAAATCTCACCCAATGATAAAATATTTCACAAAACAATGATTCTATATAAGACATAAGATACAAAACGAATATTCTACCAATGTTAAAAGTATAAAAAAGTACTAAATTATCATATCGAATGTCTCAAAGGAATAAAATGTTTCAGAAAACAATGCTTTGTGGGGACTAAAATCACAAGTAATTTTATTTTTGTGTTTAGATATCATTTTTAAAGTACATTATAATGCACTCACATTATAACGCGAGCATGTTTACTTTATTTTGGATTGGAAATTGCCTAGCTTTAGGATTGGATTTTACTAGGATATCTAAGCCTATGGTTTGTGTAATTTGTGAATAAATATTCATTTTGCATAAAAACATAACAATTTTAAGTGCACGCCTTGATTTCTCATGTGTTGTAAGTGTAAACACCAATTTTTTGTACCCTTGTCCCCCATACCGCGTTCGCTCCCCTTCGTTATCACCTTGCACATTTGTATTTCCCTTCCTATTTCAAATTTCTATTTCCCTCCCAAATACTTATTTCCCTCTCAAAATCCCATTTATTTTCTCTAATTCTAATTTTCCCTACCCTAACCCCATTTCAATCCTATCATTATTCACCCCCCTTTATCCATCCCTAAACCCATTTAATTATCTGTTTATCTATGATGTTAATTACTCCCATAAATCACCCCATTTATTTTCCCCTAAACCCTATTCTAATATTATTATTATTTACCCACCTCTAATTATAGTTAATCATCCTAAAACCTATCCACTTTCGTACGATTCCTCCCATAAATGCCCCCATTTATGGACCCCTAGGATTCCACTTACACCTACTTAACCACATCTTATCCTCCCAATACCATTTATTCCCCTCCGTGCATCATTAACTCACTCAAATTGGCTAATCCCTGATTTTATCCCATTTAGGATGCCCACTTTCAAGATTCTCATCATCATCGCCGCTCAAGTGGATGGTCTACCATAGTCGTCAGTGACCCATTCAGGTCACCCTTAAACCTATTAATATACCTCCCCCTTTATTCAAGGCTAGAAAAATCTTGGGTGTTCAAGCTATCTCGCAAGCTTTGCGTGTTTGTTTTCTTCCCAGGAGATACAATCATTTGCTTGGAGTTTTTTTATAGTATTTGCATGCTAAACATATAGTTTTGAAGGTTTGAAGATCTCTTAGAGTCCTTCCTTTCCTTTTTCATATCTTCATTGTATGTCTGCATGTCGTCTTCAAGTTATGCCCCTTTATCATCCTTTTTTCTAATCCTCTACATATCCCTTTCACCATTCATTCATCTCCTCAAAATCCCAAATCCTTCCCTAGTTGCTATCGACCCTACCTAGTCATTGTTGAATCAATCTATGTTAGCCCTATTTTTCATTAGCATCACCATCAATTCTACCTCACATCTCCCCCATCATTCAAAAATCTTTGTTTCTGCCACCCATATCCTTGACAATCCAAATCTTATTTTCTCATTCTCATTTGTCGTTAACCCTATCAACATCTTCATCAGATTTTCCTTCTATTGCATCCTCTCTATTCCTCACCATATCAACATTAGAATCAACATCCTAGATAAGGTTCCAGATCTATTTCTTGCTTATCTATTCATCGTATCTGCAAAAGTCACCGTCAACTATACGAGTCAATCTTGAGTCATTGTCGACCTGATCAAGTTTGATTTTGTTTATTAGTGTTTACATTATCTAATTTTTATTTAATTATCTTTGATATATTCTAGATCTATGTTTTATTATATTATCTGTTGCACCCATCTTATCGGTTATGATTTATCTATATTTGTTATCAAAGTGGGTTGACATCCATCCAATCTGGAAGTTATCACTTCTCGGGATTGACCTAGTCAAGCAACCCACCATCTTATCTACTAATCAATTTATTATTTATCTTCTCTTTGTTGTGCAGGTTGTTGAGCTCGCCGTGAAGAGGATCTTGTGAAACCATATCATTATCATTATCATCATCCACATAAGGAGGTAGCTGTACGTACCCAAAATTGTAAGGTACTGCACTATCAGAACAACATAACATGTGCCCCAATGATGATACAGGTCTCCTCGCAAGGTGTTCGGGATCTGAAAAAGCTCCCCAATTGTGTGTTAATGTCCCACATGCCCCACTTAGCCCCTACGTGCTTTGTTGTTCTCTTTTCCCCTCTTTTCTTTTCGTTTTATTCTTTAGTGACGAAACCTTCGCCCTGCCTGGGTGGCGGTCTTGTGACCGCTGCCCAGGAAGGGCGGTGGTCCTTCACGTGTTTTCCAGAATGCTCTTTTAACGTGACTCATGTAAATTTCAACGTTTACCAGCTTTTTTTCACCGCCTTTGGCTTGCATTAATGATTTTGGTTCCCTGGAATAGTGTTTTGGCATTGTTTATGGTTTAAGAGATCAATTTGGTTTTTACCTTTGGGTGAATGGAAATGCTATAAATAGTTGGCTTGTGCTCAAGCAAATGGCCCCTCAAGTTTACCTCTCAATTTCTCATTTCAATAGTTCAGTCTTTCATTTTGCTTAGGATTCATAGTTTAGTTCATTGCATGCTTAGTTAATGTTATTTTGCTATTAGAAAGCCACATATCCATCTTGTGCAAATGTTGTCATTACTTCATGTAGTCCATTGAAATAGAGCAGTTTAATTTTTAGTAGGAAGCCATTAAAGTTACAGGTTTTTCTCGTCAAATAGGATAGTTTCAGGTTCTGGACGTTTTATGTTGCATGACTTGCAATAATTCCTGCTAGGAATTACATAAGCCAAGCTCTATACTCTTGCGCTATCCCTCTCCTACTCACATTATATTCAGTCTGTATCCTAAGCCACCTTTGTTCCAAAACCTACTTCTGTTGATGTTGACATTACATGCTTTTCTGGATCCATGTGAGCACGAAGGAACGAGGAGATCACACTGAGGGGACAAAACCACACACACATCATCAGATTCACCACTGTTCTGTAAAATCCAGGTTCTAGCTTTCAAAGTTCTAGTTAAAAGCATATCAAATAGAGTAGCCAATCACTTTATTTCAGTCAATTTTATTGTCGATATTGCCAGGGAAGCTATGGGGATTGATAGTTTCTGAGAAACTATGATTCATTCCTCACTTCTGATGTAGGATCGAGAGTCTTTCAAATAGATTAGATTAGTTATTTCATTATTTACAATAGATTTACAAATGCACAGGCAAGTAGCTATACTTGGCTGCCATGTTTGTTTTAAATTTCATGATTATTTTAGCTGTCAATTTCTAGATATATTAAAAATAGTCACTCTTTCAATTTCATTCATATAAGTTCATCAGAAAAATACAAAAATAGAGAAGTTATATATGTTATAAATACATTTCACATAGTTAATTTTACTTTGCTGCAATTGGATTTACATTGTTGCCTTTGTATGACAATCATGGGACCTAGAGAGCCCAGAGAATACGTATTCGAGCCAATCGTCCCCCAACCCAATCTCATCACAAAAATAACTGATATAGATTAGAATCTTAGGATCCAAGTCTTCCGAACAACAACAAATTTACAACAGATCAGCCTCCGGTTAAGCGGGTTAAACATAGAAGACGACCAAGCGCACACATTTTGGTCAAATCAACCAAACTACAAATTACCCTAGATATATATCTGCATGACTGTGGAAGGGCTTGAAAGAGAGAAAAAATTCGGTTGTGATCCTTTGGTCCCACGGCCAGACGTAGGAGACACTCTCAATAGATATAGATACCAGCTTAAAAATTCAGGTTCCACGAATGCCCGTGTGAGATACTCTAAAAAGATCACACAACTATTAATGCTGAATAATAGAGGTTGAGAAAGCATATGACTATTGTATACTAGGGATTAGGGACTGAGTCCACACATGACTATAGTAGGACCACAACAAACATGAATCTACGGTTGTGACCCACAAATCCCACAGCCCAACGAATCCATAGGTGAATCAGACATAGATGCTGGCCTACATGTATTAGTATTCAGATCTACTCCACTTCCACCTATCATCATCGAACAGTTATCCTTGTTAGATGTAACTGCTAATAAAGCTAAGGAATTCTGGACTATGCCAGATAATCACCTGTAGAGTCCACTATACCCATCATCCACCCTATGATCCTATCTAGAGATATACACGAAACTATCCCAGGTCATTTTCTGTGTATTCCACAACCCATAGACTGAATCATGCCAGAGCTCGATATTGATTGGAGCCTTCGAGCAGTCATCCTTGCCAATCGATCTATCACACTAGTTCAGGTTAGGACGGCCTTCTTTGCCTTAGATTTGTAGTTTCCACTAGTGCATGTCAAAGACATCAGATTACCTAAATAGTTTTTCTGCATCCCACGCGTATTCCATCCCCACCGGTTATCTCGGAACGACCTCGAGAGGTCGGGTGCGAGGAAGAGTTACTTGTAGATTCCCACACTCGCTTGTCACTTTTACATCATACAGTAGCCTTAAACCATCACATAATTTTCATGTTTCTTTTTTTCTTCTATCCTTTCCATTAACTTGAAACAAGAGCATGAGATCTCGTCAAACATTCTGGAACACCCGGTGGGACCCACCCTTTCTCTTTGGAGAGTTATTTCATTATTTAATTAATTAATTTATTTCTGTTAACCTTGCAATTGGGAGCTTTTCTTGCTTGTGTACGTGGTGGATTGTTTGCTTGGATCAACAACGCGTGTGCTTGGAAGTTAAAATAAAAAAATAAAAAAAGGAAAATAACATTATCTGGGTATTCCTCAATTTGTTCCTTATTTTATCTTTTTACATCATCTCTCCTTTCTTTGTTTTTCCTCTCATTGATATAAAGCTTCATTTTAGATCTAAAAAGAATACCTTCATAATTTCTTTCTCGCCTAGTCTAAGTAGGAGATAATTTGTTGCATTCACACCTCTTCCACATACATCAAAAATCATGAATCAATTAACACATCCAAAAAATCTCCTACCAGGTGGAATTATTGAGATTTCATAACCCAATCAGGAAGCCACCATTGTGTTATGGTCATGTTACAATTTTTTTGACTATTGGTGTATTGGCCAAGTGCCTAACACCCATATCACTGCATTTCCTGAAGTGCAGGGGTAGACCCTAATACCAAGCCACGTATTGGTAGTCATCACAAACTTTTACCTCACGTACCTTTGAGTATATCAAGGACGACAGCCTAAAAAAACATGAAACCATCCTTAGACTAGACATTTCTTATGTTCCCTTTGAGCCTTTCTTTTTATTTATTCATACTTTTATAAATAATCAAGATAATTAATACTTTGTTGCTTGATTTTATCATCATATCAATAACCAACATAAGTTCTTTTTTTCTATTTCATGTCCATATTCAATCATTCTCAAATTAGAAAAATGGAACATGCTACTTATTCTAATAACCTTCCCATCCCCAACAATATTCCTAAACCAACTTTTGCACTTTCCATTATTTCTTCCACCCATATGATTGCCACACCTTTCATTTCCCAACCTATCATTTATACAATCCCTTCTAGTGGACCCCCTATGGTTCAAACCCATCCCCATGTTGAAACTAACCCCTTCCTCTACCATCATTATATCCCATCTAGACTAACTACACCCCCATATGCTTCTTCGTTATAGACCTTTTGGCCTCCCACTATCCCTTATGGATGTTTGGAATTTCAAGAACTCCTAGATGTTAACCTTGTTTCTCTCCACAACCACCTTATTCGCAAATCCACCAATCTCCCAATCAATGGACCTCCCCTTCAAAAATTGTATGCCCATCACTCTAAACTGGAATCTACCCAAATCTTCACTTCTCAACTCATTGTTTTCTTCCTTGGAGCCATGAATGAGCTTGCCATAGCTCAACATAAACATGGTTCTCATGATTCTTCTACTGTGATCGCCAAACTCACCAATCCAATCATCTCATGGTTCCTATTCCACCCAATCTACATCTCATTAACACAATTCCTATGTCTTCTCTCCCCATCCCATCCTCATATAATATTGTCATCAATGCCCCCATTCAATATCTTCAGGAAACTAATTTATTCCCTCCATCACTCAAGCATCCCATTCAAATATCAGTGCCTATCCTCACCTCTCAAGTCCAAGCCAACATTTTTATCTCATAGCTCCACGCTTCAGAGTCAATTCAAACCAATCAATTCCCCCTCAAAAGTACCTTCCAACACATGTTTCTTAATCACCCCATTCAAACATCTCAACCACCTCATCCAACACACCCCCAATCTAATCCCCCTATCATCTAACAATAGCCTCCTCGATCAAACCCACTTATCTACATCCCTTCCCAACATCCTATCTCCCAACCTATTCAATTGCAAGCTGTCAACTATCTTTCACCTTATCAACAACCTCCAAAAAATCCTACATACCCTCAACAATATTAACCTCATCCAAAACTCAACCCATCCACTTCTTATAATCTACAACCTTATCAATCATCCCCTCACCCTCACACATCCAATGAACCCATGTAAGCTTTGCTAAGTTGGTTGTAAATCTTGGAAGCTACTACTTTGGGTCCTAAAAGCTCATTCACCTATGAACAAATATGCAACAATCCTATCAACCCATCAATCCCCGTTAAACTTTATCCTCCATATTAAGAACTCCCTAAATTTTTTAAATTCAATACTAAGGAGGACCCTCAACAACACCTTTGTGGCTTTAAGCATGCATGTTATCTCATTTTACATGACCAAGATCTCATGTTATGCACTTTCCCCATGTCCTTGGCCTAGACTAATTTGGACTGGTACAATGACATTCCTCAACTCTAGTTCTTTTCATTCACCCAACTCATGCAACTGTTCTTAGAGAACTTCTCCATTAATATTGCACACAAAATCACCATCACCTACCTCTACTTCATTAAATAATTCGATGATGAATCCATCAAAAATGTCGTCACTAGGTGGCATGGCATCATTAATCAGTTATCCTTCTCCCTTCCCCAAATCAAGTTTATCGATATTTTCTCTCAATCATGTGTAAAGCATGTCTCATCAACTCTTCAAATCCAATATTTTCAAAGCTTTGAGGAATCCTTCACCATGGCTCACAAACTAGAACTCCATGCCATTGAGTAAGGCCATGTCAAACTTCGCTCCAACAAGCCAAAAACCCAGTTTATTAAGTCCTCTGTTGTGGACACTAAATCACGCACTTTGAGTCATTATGTAGTCTCGTTCTCATACTACTAGTAATATGGTTATTAAGTGAAAAGAGTAGTAATCAACCCATGTATTCGGCTATTTTTATATTGTTTGTTGTCGTATTTTCAATCTTACACATGCACTTTCCTACTCTATATTGTCATTATGCATTTTTCCTATTTCTAATTGGTGCACCTAGCCAGTACTGGGGCTTCCCATGCACCTTGTTCCCCTCTAGGGCACCTTGATCCTCTTTTCACTTCACTCTCAATTCTTGGGCACTTTCTATCCATGTGAGATTTCTATATTTTTGTTGGTCGGCCTTTTTAGGGTTAATTACGAGTCTAGAACAAAATAACCATATAAATATAAAGTTATGTGACCATAACGAGGGACCAAACACTAAGCATCTACTATCACCATCTATATTTGCATCCGCCAAAGGCATGTAAAGTTACATTTACATCCATATAGCTCCATCACAAGGCACACAAGGTTGTTTCATCTGCATCACACTTCATAGGAGGGGAGTATATTATTTACATGCACACATTTACTACATGCTACATCTAGTTATTTTCTCGCTACTTCACAAAGTGTGACTAGAACAAGAACAACCTAGGGCACCATTTGCACAAACACACTTAGAAATACATTCGGTCTGAGATGTAGTACAATGCTCAGTTAGCAATTCCACCATTTTGGCCACTGAGGATAGTCTGACCCCTTCATATGTATCTTTATTTTTTAGGATTTTGATGATTTGTCTAGGGTTTTGTAGGTGATTCTTTAGTGCAAGTATTTCAGAGACATCTAGTGTACTTTAATGACAGTAGTGCGACATGAAGAAAACATGGGAGAACATCCAGTGACCGTCTAGAGGAGGTTTCCTGGCCATTCCCACAGACCATGGCACCCAGATCTCTGACCAAGGTGTCCACATGCACCCCTTTCCCTTTCCAGGAACCCCAGTCCAGTCAGATAGCTCAAATTTGTGTTTTCTCAGGTTCACATGTGGTCATTTCCTCCTATTCTTCTAGTCTACACTATGACACATTCTTGCACCTTTGTCAAATTGGCTAAGGATTTCTTAACCCACTCTTGCACATTAGGGTTTCACATTTCTATTTTTAGTTGCTTGGGTCATTTGCTTTATTTATTTATTTGTAATTTACTTCTTTTCATAGCATTAGATTAAACTAAATTTGGTTCCCATTTTCCATTTTAGTTTTATCATTTTTTAAAAAGTTGAAAACCGAATTCACTAAGTCCTCTATCCATAAAAAAAATATTAAAATGCATCCAAGGCTTTCATTTTCAAATATTCCTCTACCTCCACCTCTCATGCAGAGCCTCCACAAATGACCCCTCAACCTACTCCCAACTATACTCCCCTCATAGAATCATATATTTTTTATCTTTGATAAACTCATGGTTTCCCGTCTCATCCAACTCCCTCCTATCCACCCCATCCATGAAATGCATCCTAAACCTAGATGATATTGCAAAGACCACTATTACAAACACCATCAATTCCTTGGTCTTGATATTAAAAAATTTTGCACCTTTAAATACATCATCCAACAAATTATCGATCGTGGGGTCCTTTACTTGGATAATTCTAATGCCCTTCCGAACCAATTATTAGATGACTTCAATCATCCCTTCCCTAATCATTCACGAAATAAACAAGCTAATCCATCTAAATATCAATCACCCAATGCTCATACGATTAATACGTTAAATCAGGATTCAACACCATCACCCATTACCATTATCCCTTCATCCACCATACCCACATCTATTCCTTTGATATCTATCACTACATGCACAACTATACTAAAATCCACACCCATGTCTACATCTATTGTGCCTACATCCACCACATATGAATTTACTGTACCCACATCTCTTGTACCCATGTTTGTTACATCTACAACCATCATCTCTACATATTTTACATTTTCATATATTATATTTGTACCCGTCCCCACATCTATCTCAACATCTATTTCTACACCCATGCCCACAACTTCTTCTACACCCATACCTTCAATTATCTCTATGCCTAAACTATCACCTCAATATACTCCCATATCCACATCATACCTTCAAGCATCTACTAAGAAAAAATCCTCACTTGATACAACCACAAAGGATGTACCAATCTCATCTCCACATCCAATAGCTACTACCACTCCTATACCAACATCGGAAAATACCACACAATATGTAACCCCTCTCAATCTCATCAAATGCGTCATCCAAAAACCAATTCCATCTTTGATACCAACATCTTCAACAAAACCCACTTTCGCATCATGATATCATCTAATTCCACCCCTAAGGACGACTTCATTATTAAAATCATCATGATCCCCACTAAGGTTAAATCCTCACAAAAAAACCCTAAGAACCTTGGCTCTCCCATCTAAAAATCCCTCACTTACCTGCATAATAAATTGGAGCTTCCTCTCTAGAATCCCCATCAATCCAAGCCATAAAATATCCAAACATATATCTTAAGGCCTCCACCTTCTATTTTGAGTACCATTCCCCTTCATCTTAATACAAAATCCACCCATGTCTAATTCACTTGTAAATCAAATTCATCTCAATCCAAATCATCTAAGTCATCTCCTCTGAATAAATCCATCCCTCCATAAATTTGTGTCTAATTCATCTATCCCTTCTGAATCGAAATCATCCATCCCTCCTCCTAAGTCCTGAATCAAAAGCATCCAAAGATAAATTTGAATCCAAGGCCCCTACAAATCCTCACAATAGTAAAGAACATCTCTTTCCTTCATTATCATCCCACAAACCAAATCAACCCAAATCCTATAATAATTCATCTTCATAAACCCCCCTCGGGTCTTATACTTACATCCTCCAGCATCTCACCCAAGAATCTATAATCACCCTTCCCCCTATCAAGCCCTTTAACCCATGTGGGTTGAAACCCACATGGTTTGATTCCAACACCATATGTGCCTATCATCGTGTCCCTGGACATGACACCAAAAATTGTAGGGCCCTCCAAACCCTCATTAACAATATCATAGAAGAGGATTATATTCTCATCAAATAATACCACCCTCTCCCATCTAACAGCCCATCCACATCTAAACCCAACCCTCCAATAAAATCCACAACCTTAAAAACCTCTATAATGTATTCCTCATAAAATTATTTCATCACCATCACACAGTCAACTTCTACCTCTCTTAAGGATGGTCCTCCTCTTTATATAGATGTCGCTTGTATCACCACTCATTCTCTCCCTCATGAGTTCTAACCATCTACCCAATCCAAACCCAAAGTTTTCATCGTTTCTCCTTCTAGTGAGCCCACTCCATCCCCTTCTTCATCCAAGTCCAAGGTGTCAATATCAGTCGTACTGCAAACCCAAAATCATGCCACCATTGAACAAAGCAATCGTAAAATAGTTGCACCAGGCTCCTGTTAAGATGTCTCTTTATAAGATCATCCAAAGCTCTCCCAATCATCGACAAGCTCTTATTGAAGCCTTGTAGCGTATCCTCAGTCACTACCGATGAATCCCAACCTTTCACGACCCTTTTTGGAGCTCTTACCACTTCCACTACCATCTCCTTTGACGATTATGAAATCCTAGACACATCTTACTGAAGACCATGACCTTCCACTTTTCATCACTTGTCCACATCAATAACACCTTCATCTGTCGAACTATGATTGAACAATGGTGCTAGTATCAATATCATCTCATCCCATACCTTCAACCAACTTAAGCTCCCCCGACACCATTGTCACTGCCCAATCACCCATGGTCCTCTGATCCTTCAATGTATGCTATTGTCGCCCCCTACCTTGGGCACAATTATTCTCCCCATCCATGTTGATGAAAAACTCCTCCATGAAATATTCTACATTGTTGAGGGGGAGTTTCAATATAATGTCTTGCTTGGATGCCCATGGATTCATGCCATGTGTTACATCCCATCCAATCTTCATCATTGTATCAAGTATGAACATGAGGGAAAAATCCATACTCTCCCTTCTGACCTTCCTCCATTCAAAACATGTCATATGACCTATCAATAAAATGATGTGATCATCCCTAAGCAAGACCCATCCTTTGAAGCATCCACTAGTTCTTCTATACCTACATCTAAGTTACCTCATGATGAATCTCTCGATAATGTGAATGTAGCATCTCTCACTAGGGGAGTATCAACTCCTACCACTCTCAATTCGTCTTCCCACACTCAATCGACTTGCTAGAACTGATAAAGCTCCCATGTATCAATCAAATGTCTGAGATATCATTTCCTTTAGTCCACCTTATCTAAAAAATAATCTTTTCTATGGTGACATTGATCTCCCTTCCTCTTTCACCGATGATCAACCTCACACCAATCCATACACTAATGGCTTCGACTTCCTCTATGATAAATCCCTTTCCTATACCTATCCCCACTATTGTGTATGGAAGGGATTTGGTATTGGATGTTACGAGAAAGGTATACATGATATTGTCTTCAACCAATCCCGCAAACCCCACGAGAAGTTTGGCTTGGGATTCAAAGAACACCCCGCCACTTCTTCTCCATGCACTTACTCCTCACCCTCCATCAACATCGAACCATCACCCCCTTCCACATCAAACCATCTTATGGATGTGGATGAAATCGTGTATCTTCCCCTTGAATTTTTTTTAATCTCCACCATTTCCCTCAGACCAGTCACCTATCAGGTTGAAGGTGAAACTCAGTCCTTCCCTCTTAAATTCCCTGAGATGATAGAGGAGGATTCCCCTACCATTTACGTCCTCCAATGCAGCAATGATGACTCCATTCTTTCCTACATGGGGGTAGGAGATTCTCATCTTCATAAGTCCTTACCTCTTGACACATCCACCCTTCTCAATGAATCCACCATCGACCTCAATATAGGGACTCCGCAAGAGCCCCACATTCTCAAAGTTGGTCAATCCCTTGATCCATAGAAGCTTGAAGCCTTCACCTCTTTCTTTTCCAAGCATATCCAAGCCTTTGCATGGTCATATGCTGACATGTCATGCCTCGATCCTTCCATCGTCATCCATAACATTGTCATCGTCCTCGACACCAAGGCAGTTAAGAAAAATATGGATCATATGCAACCCCACGTTTCCCTCCTTGTCAAGTAAGAGTTATAACACCTTATTTCTGTTAACTTCATCCAACCCATCGACTATCCATGCAATGGGTTTCAAACATCAACATATTTCCAAATCCTCTGGAAAGCTTCTGCTTCATACATAGAATTTTAAGATTTAAATCTTCACTTTCCCTAAAGATGACTTTCCCCTTCCTAACATCGATCAGCTAGTCGACTTAACAATCGGCCATGAAATGCTTTCTCTTATGGATGGTTTCTCTAGTTACAATCATATTTTCATCATGCCAAAAGACCAACATAAGATGTCCTTCATCACCCCTTGGGAAACCTTCTGTTATCGTGTCATGCCCTTCAGTTTGAAAAAATCAAGGGTCACTTATCAACGTGTTATGACCTATATCTTCCATGATCTTATCCATAAAATTGTAGAAGATTATGTCAATGACCTCTTGGGTAAATCCAAGAATCGATAGGACCATATTACCATCCTTGAAATCCTCTTTGCATTATTATCCATTTCTTCCTCCATCTTAATCCCACCAAGTGTGTGTTTTGAGTCTTAACTGACAAACTCCTTGGATTTATCATTTCTATCAAGGGTATTAATGTTGACCACATCAAAATTAAATCCATCCTCGAGATACCTCCCCCTTCTAATCTAATACAAATTTTCAGTCTTTAAGGCTAACTTCAATCAGTCCACCACTTCATCTCACAACTTTCTGATCGTTGCCAACCTTTTCATCACCTCCTTTGTAAAGACACCCATTTTAAGTGGGATGTCAATTTCCAGAAGGCCTTCGATGATCTTAAGCAATATCTTTTATCTCCACCTGTGCTCACTCCTTCGCACGGGGGGGTGATCCTTTCTATCTCTACATATCTACCTCTGATCATGCTCTAGGTGCCATGTTGGCACACCACAATGAGAAAGGTAGGGAGAAAGCCATCTATTATATTAGTCACACCCTTCACAATTAAAAAACCCACTACAGTGAAGCTAAAAAGTTGTGTTGCATTCTCTTTTATTCGCCACCTCCAAGCTTCGTCACTATCTTCTCAATCATAAAACCTATGTCATCACTAGCTTCAATTCTCCTCAAAACCATGCATTCCAATCCTTATCAGAATGATCACATCACTCAATGGCTCATGCTTGTGACTGAGTTTGACCTAGAGTTCATCTCTCAAAAATTAATCAAGGGCCAGGATATCGTTGATCAACTTGTTAAAGCCCCTCTCCCTGATAATCATCTTCCTCATGAACAATTCCCTAATGAATCTATCAATACCATCAATCATGAATTCTCTCCCCTCAAAATGACACTTTTATTTTATGGATCTAAGTGTCAGCAAGGGGGAGGCATTGGCATCATCATCATTCCTCCTTGGGAAACTCCTATTCCCATTTCCTATAAGCTTAACTTTGAGTGCACTAATAACATGGCTGAGTATGAGGCCCTCATCTTGGGCCTCCAAACCACTATCATGCTTGGCATTCAAATCCTTGACATCTATGGTGATTCTCAGCTTATCATTAATCAAATCAAGGGTGTCTATCAATGTAAAAATGAAGTCCTTCAAAAATACAAGGATGTCATCAAATTTCTCCTCAAAGCCTTTGATCAATACACCATCCAATCTATCCCCCATTCATCTAATCATTCCATAGACACTATGACATCCCTCACATCTCTCATCCCTTGGATAATGGAAGAATCCAAAATATTTGTTTTTGTTCATCATATCAATCAACCATATCATACCAGTGAGCTTCTTCAAGCCAAAATTTTCAAATGTAATCAATATGACATATGGTACTCTCAAATATTTAACTATCTATATATATCCAAAATCTCCTTCGACCTATCCAAAAATGGTAGGAGGTCATTCCTTCAATGTGCTAACTACTATGTTATCCTTTGGAAACCTCTAAAAACGTGGATTTTATGGCATTCTTCTACGATGCCTTAAATCCCATGAATCCATCTGCGTTATCCAAGAAGTCCGCGATGACATCTATGGTGGACACTTTAGCAGCTTTAGTTATCACCAAAGTGCATTCTTCGCCTGGGATACTACTGGCCTACCCTCAATCAATATTGTTGTGACTATGTTAAAAAGTGCGTCAAATGCCAACAACATTCCAATCTCATCTGCATCCCTAGCCAGGCCTTATAGCCAACTCAAGATCTATGGCCTTTCTCATAATGGGGACTTGACCTCATTGGCCTCATCAATCTGCACGTTCTTCTCAACATCATCACTCTATCATCACCGCTACCGAATACTTCACCAAATGGGTGGAAGCCATTCTACTCGCATCTACCAAAGCTAACAAAATCATTGATTTTTTCTATCAGCACATCATTTGTCACTTCAACATTCCTCATAAAATCATCATGGACAACGAAAAGGCATTCAAAAACAAGGATATTAAGAAGCTTTGCAACTCTTTCAATATCAATCTTAGCTTCTCATCCCCTTACTATCCCCAAGATAATGGCTAAGCCGAAGCCACTAATAAAACTCTCCACAACATTCTTTTTAAAACTATCAATAAAGCAGGTCAAGATTGGAATCTTCACACCCCCTTTGCTCTTTGGGCTTATCAGAATAACATCCACACCTCTATGGGCACTACTCCCCTTCTCTCTAGTCTATGGAGTTCTAAAGCCATCCTTCCTCTTCAAAATTCAAATCCCATCCTTGTGATGTCTCCCTTCATGACTTTTTCTCTGAATGAGGATTATCGTCAAGAGTGACCTAGCACATCTTGAACTCCTAGAGGAATGTTGTTTAATCACCCTTCAACATCATCATGTCTATCAATATCACATCAAACATTCTTATAATAAACATCTTAAGTAAAAATGAGACTTTAACATCAGTGACCTTGTCTTAAAAGAAAATCAGAACAGTCACTACTTTAGAAAGGAGCCAATGTGGAAAGTTTTCTCCCAACTAGATTGGACCATATATTATCACACATAAGTATGGGTCTAGAGCCTATCATTTGGCCTCCCTTTATGGTAAGTCAAAAACAAAACCTCTCAATGCCTTGCACTTGCAGCCTTTCTACTGTTAACACAACTACCAATGTGACCTTAGTCATATTCTGCAATCTTATTTCCATCATTAGCTTTCTCCATTTGCCATCATAATGATTTAGAACTATGTGGTCTTCCATCACTACCCTATCTATGACCTTTAATATGGGCACCATAGCTCTTCTCATAGCATATTCCTTATGGATAAGTTCATCCATCTAGGTGGGAACCCCACAATCATTACATCTCATCTCCCTCTTATCTACCTACTAAAACCATGATAAGGGTCCATAGGTGTAGCTTATACATCTTACCTCCCCTCCCTAAGTGTTCTACTTGGCTATCCTCAGCTCTCTTGTAAAAGTCAAAAATATTCAGGATGCTCATACCAAAGTTATTTTATCCAAAAATATTGACTACTCCCTCAAAGGACAATTGTTCATATAAAGTAAAAATAATTATCAAAAGTCATAGACTGATCCCTCGAAGGATAATCTATCATATCTTATCCTACCATCTAAAGCAAAAATAAAAAATCCAAAGTAAAAATTCCAAAATGTAGACCACTCCCTTAAAGGATGGCTACTTTCTTATCATGGCAACGAAGGCTTCCAGCATTGATCAACCTTCTAAATATCTCAATAAAAATAAAGAAAAATTCAAAATCAAATCATCCTAAGAAAGCTTCACTACATCAATCAACTTTCCCATCTATAGCGAAAACTTCCTGCATTGATCAATTTTGCACCATATTGTTCAGAGTTGGGGTATAGACCTAGGACTACCACCTAAGGAGAACCTACTTCCCCTCGTACAAGAAACATCCACAACCTTTGTCATATCTATAGTAGGTGGGTAAGCATTCCTTTCATTTTTCCCCTTGTGACCTAAAATATGACTAACTATCATTGGTTGTGTGTTAACAATTCCCATAGGCTGTAAGTGCATTACTTTGATCATGTTCCCTTTCACGTTTTACCTCCAATCCATTCTAAATGCATCTTTCCTATTTGAGTTCTCTTTACTATGATGAAGTGTATTGTTCTATATAAGGTCACTCAATCCTAGTCACGTCTTATCTATCACATCCCATCCAATTGTGCCATCTTATATCTTGTTCAATCCAATTAATATCTACAACTAATCTAAACCTTATTATCATCATTTCTATTGTATCACATCCATTCTAATCTAAATCAAACCATAATATATTTATCATCCTCATCATATCATTTGTCATCTAAATCTATCTACACATCATATCAAAACCCATCTACATCTACTTACAAGGACATATAATCTAATATCTCAATCATATCTATCCTAGTTTTCACATCATATTTATCCCAATTTTCACATCATAATATATTTTCAGCCATGCATCATCTAAAATCAACATCCATAATCTAATCAAACATCAGTTTCCTATTTGCACTCCAAGTAAAATATCAAACATCAACATAAAAAATTTACTTCACCTCATCTATATCTAATCTAACATCTACATCTCATCCATCATACCCATCACATTATCTACATCTAATCTAACATGTACATCACTATCTAACATCTATATCTAATCATATCCAATCCATCACATCTAATCTACATCCAATCAATATATCAGATCATATCATTGATACACATCACATCACAACTATACATCTGAATTCATTATCCATATTCTAATCAAATAACAGCATCCATCAAAGACATGGAAATCATGGACATCTAAAATGCTCATCAAAACACATGTGAATCACAAAAACAAAATCATATATATCATCAAGGTGACTATACATCCATGATAGGCCTCGAACTAGGATCTATCTCAAAAGTATATACATAAAAATCTGTATCAAAATCTACATCCGATGTTCACCCACTAGGTAGTGAACTAAAGATCAAACACTCTGAGTTTTAAGCCAACCACCCTTGTCACTCCTAGTGCATGGGTATGTCCACCCTTCTTGTCCATCATCTAGCCCACAATCATGCCTAAGTTTTGTTATGCTAGTTATGCTCCCTGACATGCTTCATATCACGTTGATCTCCCTAATCTCCTCCCTCCTGGCTAGGTATGCCGCATAACACAACACACGTCAGAGTAGTCTCATTATAAACTATTTTCTCATAATAGCGTGCACCTCCTCACTTGGTGCCTAGTACTACTTGATTGACACTGTGCTAAGCAGATCCATTTATATAACTCCTCTTATTTGGCTCCCTCAGCCTTCGCTCCCTCTAGATGTGGTACTCAAGATCTCCATATGTGGCTCAGATACGCCTCTCATTTATCGTCGGTATCAATCTCATTTTTGTATAGGTCAGGTCTTTCTCTTAGTAGACACACTCCTAACTAAATCTCCTGACGAGTCATATCCAAATTTTCTTACAGTCTATCTATCTAATCATCCACTCCTCCATCTCCACCCTCAACTCCTACGGGTGCTTCCACCCCTCCTCCTTTTGGATCCACTTCCTCCCCTCCTACCTGTGCCCCCTCCTCAACTATCTGGGCTTCCCACTCCTCCGTCATCCACTCTAAGAAACCCTCTCAAACTTCCACATCATCATCATCATCATCAGTATCCCACGGCTATCCCTCCACCAATGGGTTCGCTATCACATGACTAGGTAGGTCCCTCTCTATCTCCTCTTCTCTGTATTGAATTGGTGCTCTAGGAACCATCTACACAAATCCAAACTGTCGCATCACCCGCATAAACTGGACTACCTCCACCATATTTTTCATCCAACCCTACACCCAGCTAACCCTCCTCATCCCTGTAAACTAATGTTACACATGCCCCAATGATGATACAGGTCTCCTCATAAGGTGTTCGAGATCCGAAAAAGCTCTCCAAGTGTACGTTAACATCCCGCATGCCCCGCTTAGCCTCCACGTGCTTTTTTTTGCTCCTTTCCACTCTTTTCCTTTGCATTTTTGTCTTCAGTAATGAAACCGCCACCCTGCTTGGGTGGCAGTCTCATGAACTGCTGCCCAGGCAGGGTGCCTATCCTATAACCGCCCCCTACTCAGGGTGGCAGTCCTTCACGAGCATTTTCTATCACGTTTCTGTCGATCGTGACTTGTGTGAATTTTCAAACTTTTACCAGCTTTCTCATTCGTTTTTGCTTGTATTTATGATTTTGGTTCCCTGTAATAGTGTTTCTCCATTATTTAATTGTAAAAGAGTCCTAGTTGGAGTTACCTTTGGGTGAATGGGAATTCTATAAATAGCTAGTTTGATTACAAGTAAATGGCCCATAAAAACTGCCCCTCATCCTCTCATTTCAATAGTTT
The DNA here is from genome assembly GCA_019776745.2 of Taxus chinensis. Lineage (NCBI taxonomy): Eukaryota > Viridiplantae > Streptophyta > Pinopsida > Cupressales > Taxaceae > Taxus > Taxus chinensis. Next base: position 133,191,543 of record CM034156.1, read on the forward strand.
AGTCTTTCATTTCTTGGTTAGGAATTCAATAGTTTTCATTTGTTGCATGCATAGTTAGTCTTATTTTGTTGTTTAGAAGCCAAATGATATTCTTGTTCTAGTTTTATTACTGTTTCATACAATAAATTAAGGTAGGATAGTTTCATTTTTCATTCTGAAGCCATTAGAGTTACAGGTTTTGTTTCTCAAGAAGGATAGTTTCAAGTTCTAGATGTTTTGTGTTGTATGACTCACAATAAATCCCACTAGGAATTGCATAAGCCAAGCACTATTCTCTTGCACTATCCCTCTCCTACTCATATTGTATTCAGTCTACATCCAAAGTTGCCATTGTTCTAATACCTACTTCTGTTGATGCTGAGCATTACACACTTTTCTGGATTCACGTGAGCACAAAGGAATGAGGAGACCGTACTGAGTGGACAAAGCCACACATAATCATATTTTCCACTGTTCTGCAAAATCCAAGTTCAAGCTTTCAAAGTTCTAGTTAAAATATACTAAATAAAGTAGTGAATTACTTCATTTTGGTTACGTTCATTTTCGATATTGCCGGGGAAGCCATGGGGATCGATAGTTTTTGAGAAACTATGATTCGTTCCTCACTTCTGAGGTAGGATCGAAAATATTTGAATTAAATTAGATCAGTTATTTAGTTATTTAGAATAGATTCACAACTGCACAGACAAGTAGCTATACTCGGCTACCTTGTTTGTTTTTAATTATGTTATTAGGTTAGTTGTCATTTTCTAGATATATTAAATAGTTGTTATCTTAATTCTGTTAAATATTCTGTCAAAAATACAAAATTAGAGAATTTATATATGTTGTGGATATACTTTGCATAATTAGTTTACTTTTCTTTAGTTAGATATATATTATTTCTTTATGTATGACAATCACGGGACCTAGGGAGCCCAGAGAATACGTATTTGAAGCCAATCGTGCCTCAACCCAATCTTGTTGAAGTAATAATTGACATAGACCAAAATCTCAAAATTCAGGTCTTCATGAACAATAGTGGACCTACAAGAAATCAGCTCACAGCTGAGAGGATTAAACATAGAAGACGACAAAGCATACATTTTGGTCAAACCATCCAAACTGCAGATTTCCTTAATAGATATCCGCATGACTGTGGAAGGGCTTGAAAGAGAGAAAATGTTTGGTTGTGATCCTTTTATCCCACAACCAGACATAGGAGACATCCTCATTGACATAAACAATAGCTTAAGAATTCAAGTTACCAGAATGCCTATAAGGTACTCTGAGAAGATTGCACAACTTTTAGTTCTAAACATAGAGGCCGAAATGGCATACGACTACTGGATATTAGGGATTAGGGATTGATTCTACACATGACCATAGGAGGTCCACAATGACCATGAAATTACGGTTGTGATCCACAGGTCCCACAACCCAATGGGCCCATAGCTCAATCAGATGTTGATGCTAGTTTATGCACATTAGTATTTAGGTCCTCTCCACTTCCACCAATCATTATTGCACAACTATCCTCACTAGACGTAGCAGCTAATCAAGCTAAGGATTTCTGGACTAGACCAGAGAATCACCCATAGAATCCACCATATATCCATCATCCATTTTTCATGACCCTGTCGGGGGATATCTACGAAGCACCCATAGGCTATATTCCACGTATTCCACAACCTATAGATCAGATCATGCTAGAGCTTGATATTGATTGGAGCCTTCGAGCAGTCATCCTCACCGAACGATCTATCACGCTAGTTTAGGTTAGAAGGGCCTTCTTTGCCTTAGACTCACAAATTCCATTAATGCATGTCGAAGACATAAGATTGCTTAACTAGTTTATCTGCACCCCACGTATATTCCATCCCCACAGGTTGTCTCGGCATGACCTCAGGAGGTCGGGTGTGTGCAAGGAAGAGTTACTTGTAGATTCCCATGCTCACTTGTCACTTTTCCATCATACAAAATTGGTGAACCGCGACTTATGGTTGAACAATTAGTATACTTTTCTCTTTTCTTATTTCACAATTAGTTCTCTATTAGCCTTCATATCGGCTTCACTAACAAAATTGGTGAACCCGACATGAAAAAAAAATTCAACCTTAAGATTCTGGTTCGGAGTCTTATTTCTACTTGTTCTTCCAATTAGTATAATTTTCATCTTTTCCACCTCATTAGCCTTCACATCAGCTTCACCAACAAAATTGGTGAACTTGACGTGAAACAAACTAGTTTTCCTCTTTCTATTCTTTCATCCACCTTCGCTCTTTCCCATTATTCTGTGGGTATTCATATACCCCCCAAATATGTCAGGATTCGATGCATATGGCATACCTCTCCTAGGTCTTGAAGCATACTACGATCAACTGAATAGACAGCCATCACCCTCACTCTCAGCATGGGGTGACAACTATTCAACTAACCAGTTTTCAACACAAACTCCACCTCAAAGGACTAGATATAGTTCTTCTTTCCAAATAGAGGAGTTGGATCAGCTCACTCAAATGCAACAACCAGAGCCTTCAGGCTCGAACAACATGACGCTCACTAGAGAATCTGGTTCATCTCCTCAGGTGTTGCTTAGACCACAAATCAGTAGACAATCAGATCCATATCTATTTTTAGATGATGAACACTTAGCACGTTATGCCAGGAGTGAACAACACTCTCAAAGTATGTACCCACCTATAGGAGGTTTACAAACACAACCCAAGGTCTCTTTTCAAGAAAACACCTCCATTCCTCCACCTGTGGGAAATGCCCATGATGGAACTTGGCAGGGTAATGATCAGTTCATAGCAGGGTACCATATGCCTATACAACCTCAAAATATACAACAACCGCCACTGAGGAAAAATACTATGACTTCACCAAACGAAGTCATCTCAACTTTAGTAGAAAAAGTTAGAGGGTTAGAACTTGCTCAAGCAAATCAAAATTCTCAGTTCATGCAAGTAGGAACTTCCAATCCTCCACATCATCCCAGCCAAGTAGACCTCCTCACAGGAACAGGCACATTAGGCATGCCTCTTCAATATTTACAACAAACGCCAACTAGAACCATGTTCTCTAACGCCGCTCCAGTGGAAAATATGATACCTCCCAACCTAACACAAAATAACCCATTCCTAAGCAATGCTCCTCCGTATTTGAACATGTATTCCAAATCACCACAGGGAGATATGTTCTCTTCTCCCGGGATGTTTGCTCAACCACAAGGATTTCCTTATGTCCCTGCAAATGCATACGCTACACCATATCAACAACCCATTCCACCTCCACCCCCTCAGCAGGCACCATCGATGGTCGAAACCTATGTGATAGGGACTTATTCAGAATATTTGAAAGAGCCCTTAGACTTCACTATACGAAGCATCATGCTTCCAAGACCTCTTCCCAATTTTCCCAAGTACAAAGGGGAGGGAGACCTGAATGCACATATTAAGGCCTATGCCACAGCCATTCGAGAACTGCTCCCTTGGGATGGAGTTGTTGCTAAAATATTCCCCAAAACTTTAGAGGGTATCACCCTCGATTGGTATTATAGAATACCTAAAGCCTCAATACATTCATTTAAACAACTCATTTTAGAGTTCATCAAGGCATTCGACATGAACAAATTGTTGAGAACAGGAATCAAGGAATTCTTGCATATTAAGCAAGAACACAATGAATATGTTGCTCATTTCATCCAAAGATGGCGTACAGTCCTCTATTCTTCAGCAAGTGCTCCAAACATGGATCAGATGGAACTATGTGATTTATTCCTTCATTCTCTCAGCAGAGAGATAAAGGAAGAAGTCCAGAAGTTCCCACTAAGAACTTATGATGAGGTGCTCGAGAGCGCTCTCCGAATAGATCAAGCTGTGCAATAGATAGCGGTCACAAGACATATGGAACAAATGGGAGGTTAATCATCCCCAACCAAAATACTACGACTTATCATACTACCACAAATGCCAATCAAGGACCTAAAATCCTTAACAAGAACCATGGAATGACAACAAATGGAGTAACTGACCAAACTAAAAAGGTAAATTTTGTAAATACTCCACCACTGGTTAATAGTCAACGAAACAACAATTTTACCCCAACAATCAACGCGGTGGATTTTAATCATCCACAACAACAAGAAAAACAACAACGGAAACAAATCCAGACACAGGGTCCAAGTCAAAACTCAACTGGATATCAAAACCAAAGGCAACAAACACAAAACTTTAATCCTAATAGTCAATGGTTTAATCAGAGTTTTGGACCACAACACGTGCCAAACCAACAACCTAGGAATTATAATCCCAACTCGTATTGTGGTTTCCACAAAATTTGAGGCCATGACACTAGGACTTGCCATGATTACAATAAATTCATGCAACGTTTGCCAGAAGAACAAAGACAACTCTTCATAGATATGTTCTTAGCAGATCCTACATCACCTATCCCAAATACTTTCACAGGGGCAGTCTCCCCTCAAAACACACCCCTCAAGATCTTCAATGATCCACTCCCAAATCACAATAACAACAAATTAAATCCAAATGGGATGAACAAGGGTGTAATGACAGGAAACAATGATCATGAAGCCTCGACTTCACTAAATCCACCTGTCGCACCGCAATTAGGAAATCAGCCATGAACCAAGATAGTCAGTTTAGTGGAGTTAGACACTGAGCTACATGTGGAAGCCATAACAAGGACATGAGAGTATTCCTCTCAGCCAAATCCAAGTTACCCACTAGAGCCAGATAACATTCAACAAACATTAGTAAAACCCGTAGGTGCCTATGATTTAATTAATGACCTAACAAAGACCTTCTCTCACATCTCCTTTTTGGACTTGTTGAAGAACTCTCCTACCCATAGGGCTGCTCTTTTAGAAGCATTAGGTTTAGGTCATTTAATTAACATCACTCCACCTCCCGAAACATAGGTAAACCATATAGACTTTGATATCCACCCTCCGGGGCAGCCGGATAGGGATACTGAATTTATATTTGACGTAAACAAAATGCCAACAGATGCTGAAATTACACGTAGAGGTGATCCAGCCTTACATTTACAAGTGTGGGTTTATAACAATTACGTTAAATGCGCAATGGTTGATGATGGGGCAGCAGTTAACATAGTCCCCTTCTCTTTCCTTCAAAAGCTAGGGTATGGAGAAACAAATTGTTCCATGACTCAGAATACACTAAGAGGTTATGATAGCCTTAAAGCCACTTCGATTGGGACTATAATACTACCAGTCACCTTAGGACCCAAAACAATCCTCACTGAGTTTTATATTATAGATCGGGAAACCAACTATAATATGATCCTCGGCCGACCATGGATACACCGTATGAAGGCAATCCCTTCTACGTTATTTCAAGAAATAAGATTCTTGCACTTAGGAAAGATATTCATAGCAAAAGGTGATCCGAAACCATTCGATATACACCTAGCAGACCTGAAGAAAATACCAGGTGTTCACTCTGAGTTTGAACTCCCAACAAACCAACTTAACAAACCAACCAACTCAAAACTGGAAGAAAATTTGATACCTACAACAAAACTAGAAATTACGAACCTAGTCAAGAGCATCCCAGCCCTCAAGGATGAAGCTAACGTTGTAGAAATAGTGTCATTAGGAACTACTGCAAAAATTGTTGAGTTGCTAGAGCAAGATTTGCCAATTTTCCTACCATTTGATTCCACAGGTATGGGATGTACCCTAGGAGTTGGTTCTCTTCCAGTAGAGGAACTCTGCATGGTAGAAGTAACCGAAGTAGAAGAAATAGACGTAATGAATGTCCCAACATCCATCTTCCCAAATAAACATTGGAATCTCCACTTTGATGGAGCTAGATGTCATTATGGGGCTGGGGCAGGTGTGATCTTTACTTCTCCCGAGGGAAAGATCCTACCATTTTCCTTTAAATTAAATTTGAATGTACAAACAATGGTGCTGAGTATGAAGCCCTCCTCCTTGGTCTCATCATAGCTAAAAGGATCGGTGTTAATGACATCAGAGTGTTAGGAGACTCACAATTAGTAGCAAACCAAGTCTCTGAGGTGTATGAGACTAGAGCTGAACACTTACAGCTCTACAAAACAACAGTATTAGATTTGAGCAAAGGATTTAACTTCATATCCATTGAAGCAATCCCACAAGAACAAAACCTTCTCACAGATTCGATAGCAACCTCAGCTTCATGTTTCACTCCAAACAGTGAGTTGGAAGACACCCGTTTCATGGTATCCCTTCGTACTGAACCGTTAGTAAAGAAAACGTCAACAAACCCTCTTCTAACGCACATAGCTGAGAATAAATCTACTATCTTAGGTCACATTGATAGTGATAGAGCCACTCTTGATTACCTAAACACCTATGCAGAGTTACATCTCACCCATCACATGGTAGATTTGTCCTTAATCCCACATTCATCTTCTTACTTTGGAAATCCCATGGTAGAGCTTCCCCCACAAAAGGAACTCGACATATACGCGGTAGAGAATGGAGAAGATCTGGAACTACCTCCAGCCCCGCCTGAGTTTGAAGAAGGTAACACTTCTTTAATCGAAGGAATGATTGATATTAACATCAGAATGGAGGAAGAACCAAAGATCTTGAAACTAGGATCTTCGTTAACTCCAGAAGAGATAGAAATACACACTCGAATCCTCAAAGAACATCAAAAGGATTTTGCATTTAATTATAAAGAAATGACGGGAATTACACCACACATCACGGTACATAACCTCATCACCAAATCAGATGCAAAGCCAATTAAACAAAAATTGAAACCAATGAAACCCAAGGTAGCTCTCATGGTGAAGGAAGAAGTAATGAAACTTCTCCATGTAGGGTTCATCAAACCAGTTGATTACTCTCAGTGGGTATCTAATATCGTCCCCGTTCTTAAAAATAATGGGAAGATATGCATCTACATAGACTTCCGAGACATTAACAAGGCGTGCCCCAAGGATGACTTCCCATTACCATCCATTGACATCATCGTTGACGCAACAGCTGGATTTGAGCTTTTGTCTCTCATGGATGGGTTCTCAGGATACAATCAAATCATAATATCTGAACAAGACCAAGCCAAAACCACGTTTATAACTCCTTGGGGAACTTATTGCTACGTTGTTATGCCATTCGGTCTCAAGAACGCTGGCGCTACATACCAGTGGGCAATGACATACATATTTCATGATCTTATTCATAAAATCATGGAATCCTATGTAGACGACTTGTTGGCCAAGGCCAGGAAGTGTTGTGATCACCCAGAAGTGCTCCGCATCATTCTTTCACATTTGATCGAATATGGAGTCACACTAAACCCAGAAAAATGTGTATTTGGTGTGACAGGAGGGAAACTCCTAGGTTACATTATATCATCACGAGGGATCGATGTAGACCCAACCAAAATCTGGGTTGTTCTTGAGATGATCCCACCATCAGATGACTCTGGCATTAGATCGTTTCTTGGAAAGCTCGGTGCAATCCAGAGATTCATTCCAGACTTAAGTTTTGTTGTACATCCGATCAACAATTTGTTGAAAAAGGATTGCTGCATTATTTGGACAAAGGAATGCCATGAGGCCTTCGAAGTAGTTAAATGCTTCTTACTATCTCCTCCCACGTTAATGCCACCTAGACCAGATCATCCTTTGATCTTATATTCATGAGCTACAGATGTCTCGCTAGCTTGCATGTTGGCTCAAGAAGATGATGATAAATGAGAACGTGCGGTCTATTTTATTAGCCGAACGTTGCTCGATTATGAAACACGTTATACGCAAGTAGAATGAGAATGCCTTGCCATAGTCTTTGCAACCAAATGCTTAAGACATTACATGCTAAATCAAGAAACAAGGGTCATTGTAAAAACAGACCATTTACGAACTTTCCTCACGCAAGGGTCCTTGTCTAAAAAGGTTGGACGCTTTATAACCTTAATGGGTGAATTTGAATTAACTTTTGTAAACCAGAAGTCCGTTAAGGGACAAATCATTGCAGATTGGTTAGCCGACAACCCGTTAGATGGAGGTGATCTGGTAGATCTAGATTTTCCCGATGAATGCATATATTACATCGAAACCAGACCTCCCATCTCTGAATGTCCTTGGTATACTGATATTATCAATTTTATCATGGACCATACGTATCCAGAAGGTGCTACACTGCAACAAAGAAGGTGGTTACACATTATCATAGCTAAATACGTTATTATAGAACAAGTGCTCTATCGTAAGGCTTTCGATGGAATGCTTCTAAGGTGTGTTGACACAGAAGAATCCAAGAAGATTCTCTATGAATCCCATAGTGGAATATGTGGAGGCCACTTCGGTGGTCATGCCACTACTCACAAAATACATCAGATGGGCTATTTCTGGCCCACTCTAGAACATGATGTAGTAGAGTTTGTACACAGATGCCATAAATGCCAAGAATTTTCCCACGAGATTCACATGCCAGCACAAGCTCTACAACCAATCACGACTCCATGGCCCTTTTCTACATGGGGCCTAGATTTGATAGGGAAATTCTCTCCCTCGTCAATGGATGGCCATAACTTCATAATCACGGCCACCGAATATTTTACCAAATGGTAGAGGCTATGCTTCTTACCACTGTACCAGGTTCGGTGATTGCCAAATTCATTTTGAACCAGATCATTTGCAGGTATGGTGTCCCACAAGTCATTATCTCAGATAATGGCATGTCCTTTAAGAATGATGAGGTTTGTGAGCTATGTAGCAAGTTCAAAATAAACCATCACACAACCTCTCTTTACTATCCTCAAGCCAACGGGTAGGCTGAAGCAACAAACAAGACGTTGAAAGCTATTCTCCTCAAAACGGTAAAAGAAAACAAACGAGATTGGCATTTAAAGTTATATCCTAGCCTTGTGGGCCCACCAAACCTCAATAAGAACACCAACAGGAGCAACTCCTTTCTCATTGGTATTCAGAGCAGAAGCAGTTCTCCCACTTGAGGTTGAAATACCCAGTCTCTGCATCTCACTACAAGGGATTCTAGATGAGGAAGCTTATAGAGAGGCACGCCTCTCCCAACTAGAAAGCCTAGATGAGGCCAGGTTAAATGTTGAACAGTGGCATAGAGTCTATGCTGACCGGATGTGCCGGCAGTATAACAAAAAGGTCTATGAGCGAGAAATATATGAAGGAGATCTAGTTCTAAGACTAGACAGCCGGATCGATAAGAAAATCGGTGAAGGAAGAAAGTTCCGGCCCAAGTGGTTGGGCCCATATCGAGTCATGAAGGACTATGGAAATGGTGCGTATCTCTTGTGCACACTAGAAGGTGAGGAATTTGGTGAAACTGTCAATTCCTTGCACCTTAAATGGTTTTACGCATGAAGCATCGACACTATTTGTATAATTATATCTACATTACATATTCATTTAGATAGGTTCATTTTGTTCACTCGTTTCGTAAAACTTGGTGATCAAGGGACTTGCTCTTAAGCAATTCATTACAAACTTCTGATGGTATTGGCAGAAGCATTCAAATCATACTTCTTCATTTTCATAACATCATCAACTGTTTCAGAATCATTTCATCAATTAAAGCTAGATATGACAAAGTCTTAACGGTAGCCATACCAAGGCCTGCATGCTTGTTCTCACTTTTGTTTCTTCCTAGGATAGGTGTCTTGCCTATGGTCTATTCTAGAAGCTTCATGGTGTCACATCTATCCCGTATATAGATCTCTTTGGAAATAAGAACATACTGACATTTTTCTCAAATAAATAAGTCGAATATAGATCAAACAGAAAATTTTACTTTTACACATTTCCTTGCCCTACCAACCTTCGGTGATGAGCTTGTGTCTCTTACTAGTGATGTAGGGTTGGGAAAGGATGGGAATGCCCTTACTCACCTGTGCCTTGTCCATGGTGATAAGCCCATGCTTCCTACTAGTAGCATGGGGCAAGGTGTAGGGGGTCCTCTTGACAGTAAATGTTGAAGGTCATAAGCAAATAGTTCAAATAAACCTTTGAAATCTTGAGTCAAAAACAAATGAATCAGATGTCCAAAATTCCAAGAGAGTTCAAAACCCTGAAAACCAGATTTTGTCAACCAAGTGGCCATCTACGGATCTAAGTCTAGATAAACTGCAAAGCAAGTCACATTCTAAACTATGGAGTCACTTGAGTAGGGTAGGTTTGTAGCATCCTAATTTGGTTCCACCAACTCTTTGTCTATCTCCCATCATTATCATTTCAACACACCTCATAGCTTGTGCCCTTTCTAGCTCTCGGTGGTGAGCCCTCGCATCTTACTAGTTGCGTGGAGTTAAGAGTGGGGCAAGTGCATCTACTCATCATACCAGTTTATCATTACATTTTGTCAAAACAATATGAAGTACCAGAAAATTGCTTATGAAAGCTAAATTTCAAGATCACAAGTTCATTTGCATCATCATACATCAGCATCACGAAATACAAAAAAAAAGAAAGAAAGCATTTGTGATCATTTGTTCTCCATTGCATACATTCTGAAAAGCATATAAAAACAAGAATTCTAATAAGCATCTAGTATACATGTGAAAATGAATCACAAACTCTAGGTACAAAGAGATCTAGATCCAAAAGAGAGATGTATATATATATATATATATATATATTATTATAATCAAGTTTTATGTACAATGCCATCATGCGCTAGGCATGGTCAAAATGCTCAATGAGCCCAGAAAATACAAAATGATCGTATAAACAATCTAGCAAGAGTCACTACAAAAAGAGCCAAGTGGCCTCTCAACCCCTATGAGATCCCTCAGAAGGTGCACGACCACGTCTAGGACTCCGGCTACGCCGGCACTCTGAGTGCACTGAGGGCTCATGGTCCCGAACAGTAGTTGTAGCCTCACTATGAGAGTGGCTCCTCATCAGGTGCTCTACAGTCCTATACCTGGCTAACTCGGTATGGAGGGAAGTCACCATCTTGGCCACATGCCAAACAGGGGCAAAGACATCGCTATGCCTACCAGCTACTGAAGGCTCCCCTGCATCCACAGATAGCTCGGCACGAGTCTTCTCCATGGGGAGCATCAGGGTATCAGTACATACCCGGCGAATCAAGTCTCGCCACTCATCAGCAGTCTCTGCAAGCAAAGGAGAAAACAAATTAGAAAATAATCAAAAGATAAAAACAAAGATGAACAAAAGGAGAGATAGCAACTAAGGCAATCCTAGCTAAAAAAAATATTAAAAGAAGAGTGACAACTCACTCGGATCTCCGGGCCTCCAAGAGGGATCCCTAGGATCAGCGCCTGCCATAGATGTCACTGCTGACTGATGTCCTCCTCCTGTGTCTAGGGAAACATAGCATCCTACTACAGACTCATCCTCTCCACCTAGGTCCTGAGAGGGAAACTCCTCTGAGACTAGAGTCACCCTCTCCGCACTCTGCTCTGCCCTCTCGGCCTGTAAGATCTCCTGAGTGTCATGCCACTCGGGATCACTATCCTCCTCTCCACCCGACTCACTGACCTCCATGTCCTCAGTCTCCTCCTCTGTCTCTCCCCCTGTGAACTCCTCAGACTCAGAGTCTATATCAATAGGGTCATCACTGCTATGGGCAGGACCGGCGGCAATCCGAAGTAAAGGTGCCTGAGGAGCACCGACTCTCTCTCAGGCACGTACCACCCACCTAGCTGCAATAGGGATGCCAGGAGTAACAACAGTCCAACCCTGGCCTCTAGGACCTCCCCTAGCCTCCTAAACTGATCTGAACACTGGCACCACTAGGGGAAGCATATCAACGTAAGCAAGGCCGAACTGCTGAGGCACTCGATCAAAGGGGTGTGTCTCTACCTTCCCCGTCCTGTCCACAAGCTACCCTGTAGTAGAGTAGGAAATCAAAGTGAAGGTCTCCTCACCCCACAACCCTGCCATGGCCTGATAAGGTGTGGCCTCCATATCATTAGTAGTCAGGGAAGCAACTGGCTGGTGGGGTGCTCTAAGCACTGACATCTCTGTCCATCTAGCTGCCCTCACGGCTCCGGGATCCACCACCTCTATGCCTCTCCCATAAGGGATGATACGCTCATAGACCCAGCTCATAACCAAGGTCGGATGGCTCAAAGACTGTCCCTGTAAGTGAACCACCCTGTATAAGTCGTGATAGGTGGTCCCAAGTATATCGGCTCCCCAGGCATAAATCCAACCATGTGCCTCAATCTGTGCAATAATAGGGGACCAGCAGTAGAGTAAGGTGTCCCCTCCCTTGTCCCCGATCAATCTCGAGGCAAGGATCCCCATAATGGCCTGACGAATCAAAGGGATAGGCAAGCTAGGAATGGAATGGACCCTCACCCCCTTCTTCAAACTAGTGGAGACAATTGTGTCTCCCATATATGTAGCCCACTGAGCTATCTGAGCCCGTGACCCCACTGTCTCAAGTGTAAGTCATCTCCCAATGATCGGGACTCCCAAGATGTGGTAGACATCCTCCAGGGTGATAGTCCACTCACCCCTGACTCCTGGAAATCAGAAAGTGTTCTGATCAGCATCCCAATACGAAAACAGGTCACATAGTATGTGACTAGAAGGTGCGACATGAGGAACCCATGATATACGTAATATGTCGGCCCTCTGAAGAGTATCCTACTCAGCCTAAGAAAGTGCATCCAACACTGCTGGAAGCCAGTCACACTCTCTCTCTTGGCTCCATCTGATATATTCCTCCTGCATACACCCAAAAACACACAAAAAGGAGTAAGTTAGTATTTGAATCACATTGGAAAAATCATTAAAGCATACAGGAAAATGGAAAATGCAAAAACAAGTTAAAAACAAGGTTGTTTTATCATTCTGGAAAGGACCGCCGCCCTGAGCAGGGTGGCGGTTCCATAACCGCCGCTTTGAAAGGTGGTGGTCCTGTAACCGCCACCCTGCTCAAGGTGGCGGTCATGTCCCGCATTTCCAAATGGGTCACGTACCCTAAAAATGCTCAAAAATGGATTAAAACACCATTTTGAACAAAATGAGAGCCTACCCATTAGGCGTCCCCCCCTAAGGACACATTTAAAACTAGAAATTTCAAAAATTACCCCCCCATGGTGAAGATTTCATCATTTTTACATTTTAGGTATAAAAATGGTAAATCGAGAAGAACTAACCTGAGATCTCGCGGGTTGATGTTCCACTCATGGAGGCATGATCACTATCTCATCACGAACGTTTCGACTATACTCTCGTCAAAAACCATCACCATGGGTCCCAGAGCTCAAAATCAATCAAATCGACACACACAAATGAATAGGAAAATGGGCCCATTTTTATATATATAGCATTTTGACTCGTTTTGAATGCCCTTTTCGCAGGTTTGGAGCACCGACGGAGGTAAGTTCTTATCCCCACGCAAATGGTAAGTCCTCACTTCATATTATTTTAGTGTTTATTTTTGATTTATTTTATCTATCTACACTTGAGTCCTCTTTTCATTTTATAGGTAGCGGGAATTTTGGATGGCATCATTTCGACACACGGACATGTCAGGTATAATTTCTAGCTTCCCATTTCGGGACCGCCATACTCGGACCCACCGTTTTACGCCTCTTCATGGCTAAAACACTTCTCCGAGGGGGCAATATGTACGTACCCAAAATTGTAAGGGTACTGCGCTACCAGAACGATGTTACACATGCCCCAATGATGATACAGGTCTCCTCGCAAGGTGTTCAGGATCTAGAAAATCTCTCCAAGTGTACGTTAACATCCTGCATGCCCCGCTTAGCCTCCGTGTGCTTTGTTTTTCTCTTTTCCCCTCTTTTCCTTTGCATTTTTGTCTTCAGTGACGAAACCGCCACCCTGCCTGGGCGGTGGTCTCGTGACCGCCACCCAGGTAGGGCAGTGGTCCTGTAACCGCCCCCTGCTCAAGGTGGCGGTCCTTCATGCGTTTTCCAGCATGCTCCTTTGATCGTGACTTGCGTAAATTTTCAACTTTTACCAGCTTTCTCACCTGCTTTGGCTAGTATTTATGTTTTATGTCCCCTGGAATAGTGTTTCTCCATTGTTTAATGGTAAAAGAGTCCTAGTTGGAGTTACCTTTGGGTGAATGGGAATTCTATAAATAGCTGGTTTGATTACAAATGGCCCCTCAAAACTGCTCCCCTCATCCTCTCATTTCAATAGTTTAGTCTTTCAGTTCTTGCTTAGGAATTCAATAGTTTTCATTTGTTGCATGCATAGTTAGTCTTATTTTGCTGTTTAGAAGCCACATGATCTTCTTGTTCTAGTGTTATTACTATTTCATACAATCAATTAAGGTAGGATAGTTTCATTTTCAGTCTGAAGCCATTAGAGTTGCAGGTTTTGTTCGTCAAGAAGGATAGTTTCAGGTTCTGGATGTTTTGTGTTGTATGACTCGCAATAAATCCCACTAGGAATTGCATAAGCCAAGCTCTGTTCTCTTGCACTATCCCTCTCCTACTCACATTGTATTCAGTCTACATCCAAATCTGCCATTGTTCCAATACCTACTTCTGTTGATGCTAGCATTACATGCTTTTCTAGATTCACGTGAGCACGAAAGGAATGAGGAGACCACACTGAGGGGACAAAGCCACACACAATCGGATTCGCCACTGTTCTGCAAAATCCAGGTTCAAGCTTTCAAAGTTCTAGTTAAAATATACCAAATAGAGTAGTGAATTACTTCATTTTGGTTACGTTCATTTTCAATATTGCTGGGGAAGCCGTGGGGATCGATAGTTTCTGAGAAACTATGATTCGTTCCTCACTTCTGAGGTAGGATCAAAAATCTTTCAATTAAATTAGATCAGTTATTTAGTTATTTAGAATAGATTCACAACTGCACAGACAAGTAGCTATACTCGGCTACCTTGTTTGTTTTTAATTCTTGTTATTAGGTTAGTTGTCATTTTCTAGATATATTAAATAGTTGTTATCTTAAATTCTATTAAATATTCTGTCAAAAATACAAAAATAGAGAATTTATATATGTTGTGGATATACTTTGCATAATTAGTTTACTTTGCTTTAGTTAGATTTATATTGTTTCTTTTGTATGACAATCACGGGACCTAGGGAGCCCAGAGAATACGTATTCGAGCCAATCGTGCCTCAACCCAATCTTGTTGCAGCAATAACTGACATAGACCAAAATCTCAGAATTCAGGTCTTCCGAACAACAACAGACCTACAAGAAATCAGCTCACAGTTAAGAGGATTAAACATAGAAGATGACAAAGCACACACGTTTTGGTCAAACCAGCCAAACTACAGATTTCCTTAATAGATATCCGCATGACTGTAGAAGGGCTTGAAAGAGAGAAAACATTCGGTTGTGATCCTTTGGTCCCACAGCCAGACGCAGGAGACATCCTCATTGACATAGACACTAGCTTAAGAATTCAAGTTGCCAGAATGCCTGTAAGGTACTCTGAGAAGATTGCACAACTTTTAGTTCTAAACATAGAGGCCGAAAAGGCATACGACTACTAGATATTAGGGATTAGGGATTGATTCTGCACATGACCATAGGAGGTCCACAATGACCACGAACTTACGGTTGTGATCCACAGGTCCCACAACCCAACGGGCCCACAGGTCAATCAGACGTTGATGATGGTTTACGCACATTAGTATTTAGGTCCTCTCCACTTCCACCAAACATTATCACACAACTATCCTCACTAGATGTAGCAGCTAATCAAGCTAAGGATTTTTGGACTAGACCAAAGAATCACCCATAGAATCCACTATATATCCATCATCCATTTTCATGACCCTATCGGGAGACATATACGAAGCACCCACATGCTATCTTCCATGTATTCCACAACCTATAGATCGGATCACGCCAGAGCTCGATATTGATTGGAGCCTTCAAGCAGTCATCCTTGCCGAATGATCTATCACGCCAGTTCAGGTTAGGAGGGCCTTCTTTGCCTTAGATTCGTAGATTCCATTAGTGCATGTCGAAGACATAAGATTGCCTAACTAGTTTGTCTACACCCCACATATATTCCATCCCCACCGGCTGTCTCGGCATGACCTCAGGAGGTCAGGTGTGAGGAAGAGTTACTTGTAGATTCCCATGCTCACTTGTCACTTTTCCATCGTACAACCTCCATCTAACCTCCTCTATATCTAGCCTCCCCAACATCTCCCTATACCAATCCTCTCCTCACTCCTCCCTATATCTATGAGCCTCATTGGTTATACATTATAGAAATCCCACTGCCAAATTTATGTGATCACCTATCACCCATGGAAGCCCTGATAACCTTACCACAACTATATGCTCATAAGCCTAGTAATGAAGTAGAAAGCCTACGTCCAATCCTGACCTCTTATCTATAAAGTAAATCCATAGTTCATGGTATATCTAAGCAAACAAAGTCTTCCCAAAAGAAAATACCATTCTATGCTCCACAATGTCAGCCAACACCTTGTAGTTACAGAATCATGCACTTTAGATATTATTTAATCCCAATCTCACATTACTATTTAGAAGGTTATTGAGTGAAGAAAGTACTAATCAACCCCCATCTTTTGGCCATCTTGTTTTATTTTATTTCGTCATTCCTAACCTCTTACAATCACATGTGCAGTCAAATTTCATCACTTCACGTTATTTTAGCCTCGACTAGGGCGCCCATGGGTGCCCTAGTCCCACCATGGGCACCCCGATCCTTTTAAAAATTTCCCACCACTTTTTGGGCACTTTCTAGTTGTTTTAGCTTCTTATCTTTTTGTTGGTCGGCCATTTCAGGGTTAATTACAAAATTAGATCAAGAGAACCCTATAAATATAAAGTTATGAGACCATAATGAGGGACCAAACAGTAGTCATTACTATCATCCACCTATATTTGCATCCATTCGGAGATCATTTACATCCATTAGCTCCATCACAAGGACAAGGTTGGCTCATTTGCATCACACAAGAATAGGGGGAGAAATTTAATTATATTCCATGCACACATTTTATTACATTTTCTACATTTAGTTATTGCTCTCTACTTCACAAAGTGCGACTGGCACAAGATCACGTAGGGAAAATTATGCACACACTCACCAAAACTACATTTAGGTCTGAAATGTAGTGCACCACTAAGCTAGTAAGCCCACTGTTGTGGAAACTCAGGTCAGTCTGAACCATTCATTTATATTCTTCTTTTTTAGGGTTTTGATACTTCTTTTGGTATTTTTTAGGTCTTCTATACATATTGGATTATCAGGGACATATGGCATAGTGAAACAAACCTGATGTGACACACAACAAGGGTTTCAGACCACCTTTTGGACTTGTGAAGTTTAGTTCTATATCTTTCGCACAGACCAAGGAACCCATTCTGTAAACCAGAGCACTTACAGGCACCCCAGTTCTTCTCCGGGATCTCCAGTCTAGAGAATCATTCCAGATCCATCCTTTTTAAGGATTCTACACAATCGTTCCTACTTCCATATTATCATGTTTCACCTTATGACATAGTTCAAATCGGCCTCTAAATCAACTAAGTCTTTTCCTTGTTCTTGTTGCATATTAGGGTTTCTACTTTCGTTAGATTAGTTGCTTGGGTCATTTTCCGTATTCATATATTACATTTATTTACTATATTTACATGTTGTTCTGGATTAGATTAACTACCCCATATATATTTATTTTATCTAATCACATCCCTGCCAACACCCATGGGAATATATCCCCACTTGAATCTGGTAAAGCATAACATGAAATTGCCATCATAATCAAACATATCAGTCAGCTACCATGTGTCATTGGGTGATATCATGCATTGATATGAAAATCCCATGAAACAAAGGTAATTTGTGGGGCCTCTACTCCAAATTGTCGTGTCAATGCACCCACCCTCCCCTCTGCTATAATTAGTACTACCAGTGTCCCTTAGATCAGTAATCTCAAGATATGATACATTTCCTCTAGTGTAATCATCATCTCCCCAGTTTGGAACCAAAATGTACTCGTCCCCAAATCCCATCTATTAATGAATGCTATCATCAGTCTTGTATCTCTAGGAACTCTCTGATAGTGGCAGAATCCACCCAATCCCATTACATGTAGATGGTCCCACTCTACATCTGTAACATCCTCCCCTAATCCTATCAAACATGGATGAGAATTGGTCCCTCAGATATAAAGTGTCCTTGACATAAAAAATCCATCAAACAAGCACCCATCAACATCCATCATCAAACAATCATCATTTCCTTATCTAATCTAATCAATAATTTTCTCATATCTTCCTAAACGACGCCAACCTACTATGGGTCGACTTATTTTTATCACCATTTGACATGGACCTTATACAAGTCAACACCACCCTAGCTTGGTTGATGGTGACCATGTCCAGTCGCCACCAACTAGCCCTTGACACCCATTTCAAAATTCAAAAGGAAAAAATAATAGTAATGACAAAAATCAACTAAAATTAAAAACTAAGCCTGGGTTTGGACATTTATTGCTCTTCGGGTCCTCTAGAACTTCCTTCCTCCTCCGCTAGCTTACATATCACTAAAATCTCACACTTTTCTCTCTCTCAGAGCTCTCAATCGTCAACTTGTGGCATCCCAATCAACCTCATCGTTCATCTTTGTTGCTTATATAACCGTGCTGACCTTATTCACCAGTGACTCACTTGGTCACCATTGACCCAAACCAAGTCACCCTCGACCCAACCCTTTTTTCCTCTCTTTATCCCCTCCCGTCTAAATGCCTCATCAAATTATCTTTCTTCCCCTTCAGACTTGTGTGTCACCCCTAACACACCTTGGCTTATCCTGTGTTTCTCATCTTGTCATCTTTTGGCCTATGCATCTATCTTGTAATCACATCTTTCTTTCTATTCTATGGCCATCATTGTTCCTTCTTGGGGAGCCATCACTCATCTTGAATCCCACTGTTATGGTCATATTTTTCATCTTTGTCCCCCCAAGATGCGTATTTTTCACTTCTTCCCACTTGGAGGACAATGCATACTCTTTTAACCCCACTTTGTTTTCCGACCATTTTGTTAGTGTAGGTTATTATTTATCCTTTTATTTATTTATTAGGATAATTCTTACACTTGTGTTAACCCTACACTTGTTGGGTTAGCTTGCTTAGGTGTACTAGTTGTGTGGAGTTAGCTTACTAGTTGTGTTGAGTTAGCTTCTCAGTTATGTGAAGTTAGCTTACTAGTCTTTTGGAGTTAACTTAACTACCAGTATCAGTTAGTGGGAGTTCTTCACCACTGATTTAGGTAGTAGTTGCACTTCCCTCCTCCTATATGTACATCTTTCTTATTGAATAATTCAAGTCATTCTATTGTAATGTATTGAGCATTATGGATTATGATGGATTTCCATATATGGTATTTTAGCTCTTCTGCTTTGCAAATCTAATGTGGTGTGCTATTATCATCTGAGATCGTGGCTTGGAACAATCTTCTTATCGTTCCTTTCACTGGTCTCATGAGCCATAGGTCTGCACTGCTAACAACCAGCTGTAAGTTCTTTTTGCAAGCTTGGTTTATTATTGCCAGTATGTGCAATTTAGTGAGCTATTTTCTGCAGCATGCAAACTATGCAAAACAAAGTACACATCAATTTGTTGCAAGGTGTCGAAAGATGAATCGACCTCTAAACTCGACCATTGTTGACAAAATGAGACATGTCAAATATGTTGATTTGCACAATCTATACCCTGGATTGTGAAAATAGATTCTTTTATCCATTGGATAAAAGTGTGATTACAACTTCTGAACGCATTCTTTTATCGTCTGGGTATTTTGGTTTTGGATGGAATCTCCAAATTAGAGGCTGGTTCACAAATCAACTCCTCTGAGCAGTGCATTCTTTTATCAATTGTGATAAAAGAGTGTACCTTTGAATTCAGATCTTTTACTCTGCAAATTCCAAGTTTTGCGACAGAGATAGAATGCAAAAAAAAATTGAAACTAAAGCTAATATCGGTGGATGCACTCTTTTAGGATTGGTGAACATTTTACTTCTGCACGATAGACACAAATCATGGAAATGCAATAACACATCATGCATAAACTGATTATCATATAATGGATAGAAAGGGATGTACAATACAAGCATGCAGGATTGAAACTCATTCACAGAGCTTATATTGTCATTTTCCAATATCAAAAGTACATTTTATAACATCTGGGAGGCAGAAAATATGTACAGTCCTGGAAGAGGTCATTATTTTATCCATTGGAAAAAAGCACTGTTACCTTTAGATAACCCAAATTCTTTTACCCTCTAGATATTTCGGTTTTCGATGCAGTCTTTTAAACTGGACGCAGATCTGTACCCTCTGAGTGCATTCTTTTATCCATTGGATAAAAGCGTGAAAACCTTCCAGATGTAGTCTTTTACCAAAATGCCATCATTTCAGTTTTGGATGCAGTCCTTATAGGTCCATTCCACGCACATTTTTAGACATCTGGGAGAGAATGCGAGCCTTCTATCCATTAAAAAGCGTGGTACCTTCCGAAATGTCATTTCTTCCATGACCATGCCAGATAGTCAGTTTTAGGCGCAGGTTTTCATCCTTTCTCCCAACTTTATCAAAATGAAAAAATGAACTCTTAGAATCTTGTAGAGAATTTCACCATCTGTTCCTTGATATGAAGAACATGAAACATCAACATCTAATCGAAATTATGGCCATTTGAAATTTTAGGGAAAACCTTCTAGAACTCATAACTTCGGATCCCTAGCGGGAAAATTTTGAATTTATTCACCTTTTTTACAATTAGTGTAAATTTTCTGATTCCCCATGCTACGCCATTCTGGGTGATGTGGCATTCTGATTATACACATCCTCTCTTCATGGGAGTAATGTAGGCACCTTAACAAAGGCTATAAGGTACCTTTTTTTCATTGTAATCTTTACATGCACTCAATTATAAAGTGCCAATTTGGGAGGAGTGTTATGATCATGTGGCACGAATATCGGTTGAGCGCGGTCCTTAAACATTTTTCCTTTTGAAATTATTGTCCAAAAAAAAGGGGTGCAAAAATTTTTAGTTTTCCCTCACGGTTGTGGGTCCGGAGATATGTTTAGGCCATTGGGCCCGGGGCCTGTGAGTTTTTGACACGCCACCTGGACATGTTGGCGAGATTTCATTGGTTCGCGCTTGGGGTGAGTTATTCTGATGGAGTCGAAATGTTCAGTTTTTTAGTGTTGGGAAGTATTTCAATTTCTCCCCGCGTTCATCCAGGATACTGTGGTATCAGTCTACTCTTAGCAGATGGGAGGCTACGTGGCCAATGATTCTCCTTTTGATTTTTAGACATGGGAAAAAATCCCAATTCAGCCCTTGCTCCACCACCCCGCGTGCCCATGGATCAAGTGGCACAATTTCACTATTTAGTGGGCCTTCTCTTCAAAATTTTCCATGTGCCAACACTTAGCAGATTTTTTCAATTTTCTTGGATGCGTGGCAAACCTATTTGTAGCACGTTGATCCCGCGAGGAATTATGTTCTCCTGTTGAAATTTTTTCCGAACTTTTGGTAAATCACTCAATTGACAGTCTCCTTGCATGGAACCTTGCCACTTCCTGGTGAAGCACAGTGTCAGTTGTCATTGGTTATGCGATCCTTAGGGGATTTCAGACAAAAGCTCTGCATCACACTAACTTCAGCAAAATACATGGAGTTTTTGGAGCAAACTGACCTTTCTAAGGAAATCTTGAGCAGAGATTTTTATCTCTAATGGTGTTATTATCTAGAAAGTTTTGAGTGCCTGGAAAGAAAAAAATTATGACTGAGGAACAAGAAAGGGTAAGAATGTGGAGTTAGCCACAAAATGAGCAGGCACTTTTTCCATAACAGTCACATTCTGTAAAAAATACCTAAATTGCTTGCACGGAGGGTAATAGTCTAGATTATTATTTATGCTTTTATGAAGCAGTAGGGAATAATTCTTACTTGTGAACCCGACACTTGTTGGGTTGGCCATTGCTTCAGGTGTACAAGATGTGAAGGTGGGTCGCTGGGGCTAGTTGTGAAGAGTTTAGCATCTCAGTTTTGTGAAGTTAGCTTACTAGTATTTTGGAGTATAAATTAATGACCAGTATGAGTCCACTGGGAGTTAGATCAACTGATTTAGGTAGGTAGTGGACTTCGGCGGAGGAAAATATGGACATTTTTCCTTTATTAAATAATTCAAGTCATAAAATTGCATAAATTGAGCAATGGATTATGAAGGATTTCCATATATGGATTTAAGCTCTTGTGCTTTGAGAAATTTCAAAGGTGGAGGGGCTAGGGATCATCTAAGATCGCAGCTTGGAACAATTGTCTTATCGTTTCTTCCAAAAGTCATAAATTATGCTTTAGGCATCCCCACATTTTGACTCATATCTTAAATGTGCTACACTCTAATTAAAAGTTTGTCCCACAAGGGTAGACATCAACAGTCCAAGAAAATTACATCTAGTTTTCCCTCCATTAATCACATTGATCTTTACTGGATGATAAGACCATCAGGCTATTTCATGGTGAATCCATCGCAAGCCATGTTCTTATCGTTTCTATCCAAGTGTAATTCCCATGTCAGTTCCATACTTTTATTTGAGGATTTTTAAGAGTTGAATTTTAAAACAGATTTTTAACCTACAGAAAATGAATTGCCATTACTTCCATCCTATTCCTTACTTTCCCCATGTGGAGAAGGATCTCTCTATAGGTGTAGGATGAAAAATGTGTTCCCCAAGATGTAACCGATAGTTAAAATAATGATGGAGAATATTTTGAAAACATTCATCCTTTTGAACACCTAGAAACTATTTTTGTTGTCAATGGTTACTTAACACAAACCATGATGACAAATATGTAAAAACAAAGGTTACTCGAACCATTATTTTTGGTACCCTTGTAATGTATCCCATGAGTCCCTCCCCTAAAGTGCATTGATTAGGAATGCATGTAAATGGTTGCTCATGTTGAATTATTATGAATATTATTATTGAGAAATCCCATGGGTCCTGATAACAACCCATCTAGAAACTTGTGGGGGAAATCTCTTTGGGTTGAATAGTTTGATCATACTCATCCTTGGTTTATAGTCTACAAGATTAAGCTATAAATATGTAACCATATCACTGAATGAATTCAATAGAGAAGAAATTATTTTTGTTAGGAATTAGAGAGAAAATGTGTAGAAAAAATTCCTCAAATCACAACAGTAGGAAACTATATAGCAGAATTATACATGCAGAAATATAACAACATAAATAAATAATGCACAAAATAAGACAAGACAAGATTTAACGTGGTTCACCCAATGTGGGCTACGTCCACTAAGAACTTGCTTAGAATTTATTATCAACAAGAGTAAAAAAAATATCACAATCTTCTCTCAGTTATGAACTCACAACAGAATTCCAAAGATGCTAAACCACATCTAAACAACAATTGACACCCAATTGCTTAACCTTGATTACTTTTGATCACCTCTTGATCACTAAGACTCAAGACCTCTTGAACACACAAGATATATTCAAGATACCCTAACACCTCTATTTATAGGATTGCAATCCTTTAATAAGTACAAAATCTGACCCTAAAAGTTTGAAAGTCATGACCTTTCATCTTCCCATGGCTGGAAAAACAACTGAATCCATGACCTTTCATCTTCCCGTGGATGGACAAAGAAATGGCAATGACCAAAATTTAGAATCTTCCCATAATGTTCAAACTCCACACTTCAATACTGATTTGAGAAGACCAAAAATAGGCTCCACAACCCAAAAATCTCCCACTTGGAGACTATTCCTACTGAGAAAAGTTCTCAACCCTTCATTATCAACCATGAAGGCTAATCAAAGTTGAACACAACTTCAACTTCTCGCTTGTGACCACCTTGGTCATCATATCAACAGGATTCTGACTGGTATGAATCTTTTATAGCTTCAACTTATCTTCTTCCAAAGCTTCCCTGATGAAATGATATCTCAACTGAATGTGCTTCATCCTAGAGTGAAAAGCAGAGTTCTTCGCTAAATGAATAGTGCTCTGACTATCACTGTGTAGTCTCCCAACTTCCTTCTTATGACCCAACTCATCAAACAACTGCTATAGCCAAATCATCTCCTTGCTTGCCTCTATGGTAGAAACATACTCAGCCTATGTGGTTGACAAAGCCACAACCTTTTGTAACCATGAAATCCAACTCACTGCTTTATCACCAACTAAAAATACATAACCTTTCGTGCTCATCCTATTGTCCAAATCTCCTACCATGTCTGAATCTACATAACCATGAAATGTAGTGTCCGATCCACCGAAAAAAAATTCTTCTCCCATGGTCCCTCTCAAATACCGAAGGATCCACTTCACCTCTTGTCAGTGCTCTCTACCTGGATCACTCATAAACCTGCTCACTACTCCCACTGCATGGGCAATGTCAGGCCTAGTGCATACCATAGCATACATCAACCTACCAACCACTGATGAGTACGGTACCCTGGACATCTGGATTTTATCCTCCTCAGTCTTGGGACTCTTCTCCTTTAATAATTTAAAGTGACCTTCCAAAGGGGTACTAACTGGTTAGCATCCTGCATACTAAACCTCTCCAAGACCTTCTTTATGTACTCTTCTTGAGATAATACCAGCTTCCTCTCCTTCATGTTCTGAGTTATTCTCATACCAAGGATTTGTTTTTCTGCCCCAAATCCTTCATAGCAAAGGAGTCACCTAGCTGCTTCTTGAGTACCTTTATTTCCTGCATGTTCTTCCCTGCAACAAGCATATCATCCACATACAGGCACATAATAATATAACTACCATCAAGAAACTTCTTGATGTACATGTAATGGTCTGAGTGACACCTGGAGTAACCATGCTCCTGCATAAAACTGTCAAACTTCTTGTACCACTACCATGGAGCTTGTTTCAGGCCATACAAGCTCTTCTTCAATTTACACACTAACCTCTCCTTCCCTTTGACCTCATAACCCTGTGGCTACTGCATGTACAATTCCTCCTCCAACTCACCATGAAGGAATGCAGTCTTCACATCCAACTGTTCTAAGTGCAGGTCTTCTACTGCTACTAAACCAAGAACAGTCCTAATAGAAGTCATTTTAACAACAGGAGAAAAAATTTCATCAAAGTCTATACCTTTCTTCTTGTGCAAATCCTTTGACCACCAACCGGGCCTTGTATCATTTCCTTCCTCCATCTTCCTCTTTGATTCTATACACCCACTTGTTCTGCAATGCTCTCTTGCCCTTGGGTAGCTCCACTAGATCCCAAGTCTGGTTTTCCATAAGAGATCTATGCTCTTCATCCATGGCCTACTCCCACTTCTTCCTGGCATCCACCTGCACTGCTTCCTCAAAGCACTCTGGCTCTCCACTGTCAGTGAGCAATAAATAATTCAAAGATGGATTAAATCATTCAGGTTCCCTTCTTACCCTAGAAGACCTTCTCACCTCAAGAGTTTGGGGTTCCTGATGAGTAGGTTCCTGAACTGGCTGTGCCAGAACATGCTGCACCTGAACTAGCCCCTTGGACACCTTGTTATCTGCAATGTCCTCTAACACTATGTATTCTTTCTTTGATTCCTATTTTTGTTCCTGTAACTGATCTTTATACATGACTTTTTCATTAAAGACAATATCTCTAGACCGAAATATTTTCTTGTCTTTAAGACTCCAAACACGGAAACCAAAATCATCTTCACCATATCCAACAAAGGTGCATTTCTCAGACTTAGCCTCTAACTTGGTCCTATCATCTTTATCAATGTGAACAAATACCTCACATCCAAATACTCTAAGAAATGAGTAATCAATTTTCTTACCAGACCAATCCTCCTTAGGTATACCTCCATCCAAGGCCATAGAGGGTCCTCTATTAATTAGATAAATAGTTATGCTTACCGCTTCTGCCCAAAACATGAGTGGCAGCCCCGCATGTAACCTCATGCACCTAGCACACTCCATGATTGTCCTGTTCATTCTCTCTGACACTCCATTTTCTTGTGGAGTATTTGGAACCGTTCTTTTCCTGCAGATCCCATTTACCGAACAGTAATCAAGAAATTCATTGTTGTAATATTCCCCTCCATTATCTGACCTGAGACATTTCAGCTTGAGACTTGTTTCATTCTCAACCAAGGCTTTCCATCTTTTGAAGGTTTCAAACACATTAGATTTATTTCTAATGCAATATACCCAAACATTTTCTAGTTACATCATCAATGAAAGTGACATAATAACATGAACCACCAATAGAGTTTACCTTAGCTGGCCCCCATACATCTGTATGCACTAACTCCAACTTACCCTCCTTCCTGGTAGGTCCAACCTTGAGGAATCTCACCCGCTTCTGTTTCCCATAAACACAGTCCTCACAGAAGTCCAAATCTAACTCCTTTAATCTGGGGAAACCTGTCCTTTATAATCTGCATGCCCTTATGACTGATATGACTGAGTCTCTGGTGCCACAAAGTTGCATCTCCATCTGCAGCAACTAAATTACAATAATCAGCACCACTGGTTAAATACAAAGTACCATTTTTCTTACCTCTTACAACCACAAGAGCTCCCTTGGTAACCTTCCAAGAATCCGCTGTAAAACTAACCATACAACCATCACTACCTAGTTGTCCCGCTGATATCAAGTTCTACCTCAATTTAGGCACATGCCTGACATCCTTAAGTAGCCATGTGTTCCCATTCTACATTTTCACCCGAACACAACCTTTCCCTACTATTCTGCATGGTTCATCATCACCAAGATATACATGTCCAAAATCTCCTTGAACAAAATCAGTAAAGTAATGTCTATGTGGGGTGGCATGGAAAGAGGCCCCTGAATCTAACACCCAAGATTCAACAATATTATCTAAAGAAAGAATTAAGGCATCTTGACAAACATCACCTACTGCCAAATTTACCTCTTTAGTTTCCTCCTTGTTCTTCTTATCCCGAAGAGCCCAGCAATCTTTCTTAGCATGACCAACCTTCCCACAGTGCCAACATTCTAACTTACTCTTGGACTTTGACCTTCCACGATCATTCGACTTCCCACGATTACCTTTCCCTCTGTTCTTTTGTCTCCCTCTGCTCTCCACTGTCAAAGCATTTCCAGAAGTAGAAGAATCTTCGGTGCTCTTCCTTCACATTTCCTCGCTTAGGATCACACCTATTACATCCTCAAACTTCAGTTTTGAATTATTAGAGACTGAATTACTTACAACCATAACCAAGTTGTCCCAGCTATTTGGTAAGGAGCAAAAAATCAACAAAGCCCTGACCTCATCATCAAAGTCAATTTTTACTGAGTTTAACATACTCACAACCGTATTAAATTCATTCAAATGATCAACAACAGAACCATTCTCAGACATCTTCATATTAAATAACTTTTTCATCAAAAATATTTTATTAGAGGCAGAGGGTTTTTCATATAACTTCCCCAATGCACTCATGAGACCTTATGTGGTCTTCTCCTGTGATATGTTGAAAGCAACCGAAGATGCAAGGCATAAAAAAATTACCCCGAGTGCCTTTCTATCCAGCAACTCCCAATCCTCATCTGACATGGCTGTAGGTTTCTTTGCTTTTCTAGCCAAAGGAACATGGAGGTCCTTCTGATATAAGTAATCCTCCATTTGCATCTTCCACAAACCAAAGTTCTGCCCATTGAACTTCTCAACCCTTGATCTACCCTCATCCACCATAGCTCCCACTCAAGCTAAAATTTCCCTGTGATTTACCACTTCAGAAAAAAAACCACCAAAGCTCTGATACAATTTGTTAGGAATTAGAGAACAAATATGCGGAAGTAATTCCTCAAATCACATCAGTAGGAAACAATATAGTATAATTATACTTGCAGAAATATAACAACATAAATAAATAATGCACAAAAGAAGACAAGACAATATTTAACGTGGTTCACCCAATGTGGGCTACGTCCACCAAGAACTTTCTCATATTTTATTATCAACAAGAGTAAAAAACTCTCATAGTCTTCTCTCAGTTATGAACTCACAACAGAATTCCAAAGATGCTAAACCACATCTAAACCACAATTGACACCCAATTGCTTAACCTTGATCACTCTTGATCACCTCTTGATCACTAAGACTCAAGACCTCTTGAACACACAAGATATCTTCAAGATACCCTAACACCTCTATTTATAGGATTACAATCCTTCTAAGAAGTCCAAAAGACGACCCTAGAAGTTTGAAAGTTATGACCTTTCATCTTCCCATGGCTGGAAAAGAAACGATGATGACCTTTCATCTTAACAACAATATTGGCAACGAAAACGAAACGGTCATGACCTTTCATCTTCCCAATTCTGTTCAAACTCCACACTTCAATACTGATTCGAGAAGACCAAAAAATAGGCTCCACACCCCAACAAGTTTGTGTGTGTAAATCTTCTCTTACCACTTGATTTGGACCTACCAGAGACGAACCCATCGCATAGCCAAAGAAGATCACCTATAGAAATAATTGTGGAGGGGTACGTGATTATGAATATACTAAGGGACATGTGAAATTCATTTGACACTACCACAGTCTGTACATGTCTTGGAAGAGGCGGTTACAAACTGGAACATATATATCCACCTTGAAGATAACTCAACAATAGATCTGACTTACTCATATACAACTCAGCTTGTAGATAGCAGATTAGACTGCAACATTTTTAATCGTTGTCAACACCTTGAGTTTTGAACCCTTGTGGAGGAAGATTGGTAAAATATAGAATTGTTGTTATCTTAGTTGCAACGGAAGTATCCCACTCGCATTTTCATTGGTTGCAACAAAGTTCTTGATAGTCTACCAAAAATCCTATGTGGAAGATTACTTCAACAAAGTCATAGCTCTTTTCTCCATCTAGTTTCATCACCCCTGAGTTGAACTCTTCTAGAATCTCACATTTTCACTATCCATTGAGGATGTATAAGAGAAAGAGATTAATGTTGGACCATGTACTCTTGTCCATACAATATATGAACTGGAGAATTATTGATAATAGAGGATGTATACATATATAGATAGGCCTCACAAACTCGAGCCTCCTTAACATGTAATCTTAGCCATGAACCGGTCAATGAGCAAGAATGTTGATATTCTGTGTAGTTGGATCTTTTACTTACAAGCCTCAAGAGGGATTTGGTGACCCATTAGAAAGGCCCACTTTATGTTCTGACAATCAAGCTCACTCCATCCCTTTTATGGTATCAAGTGCTATTTTCTTTAAAACTGTATTGATCTACAATTGTTGTTATTATGAGTTTTTCAATTAGTGTATGGTTGTAGATTAAAATTTTTTTATAGGGTTATTATTGTCATATTTTTTAATTCATTATTATTTCATTTAAGTATTTTTTGGTATTAATAAAAAGTTGAGTCAAACATTTTAATCGGTCCATACCTCCTAATATTATCTTGTAACTATGCATACAACACTAGCATTTATTAAAAATTTATGTCCCTTGGTTCAATAATTAAATGACTGTGAATTAGTGAACAACATATTAATTTTTGTATAGTTAAAGTTTTCATTCTTTCAACCCTTGTCTTGGCATTCATTATCTGAGGGAGTATTGCCAAGATTATCATTGTCATTTAATGAAGGAGTACATTGAGTTTTGTCAAGTTTCTTATAAGTGTTAGGTTTAGAGTAAATTCTCACCTCCAAAATCTCCCCACTAATTTATGTTGACTAAGTTGAGTAGTTGATGTATGCACTGTCCAAGAGATGCCTATGATAGATTATTTTTTTGTCGTACATGTTGTCTAGTCATTTTTGTGTCCATCAAAGTTTCAAGTTAATCAAATAGGTGATTTTAGGATTTTTTAATAGTCATTTTCTAAGTTGTCATCACGAGTCAGATTCGAAATAAAAACATTTGCTTCACAAGCGCATTATCATTGGAATGCGATGTCCAATACGTAAACTTGAAATTCATGTTCACATTCCACTAAGATAGCAGTGTCACACAGGAGTACCAAGGAAAATGGAGGAAGGATTCTCCATCATCGACCTTCCTAAATGTAATGGATCCAATAATTGGAGACCACATATCAGTTATGGTGGTATTTGTTGTGAGTTTTATGTATTATGCAAAATCTATGATTATACCACCGATGCACATAAACTAAATTGTGTTCCCTAATACACTCATTAGTGATGCTTCAACCTTGAGATGGTTTGTTATTTTAGGAAGAGATTTCATTACCACTTTGGAAAATATGAGGGGCAGACAGTGATCTCACTAAGTACCATTTCCTTTATGTCATCATTTTCTAAGTAGCAGTAGGAGTATGATGAAATTTAACAGAATGCCACTAGAAGACTATGTTATTCCCTGCACTGAGATATTGAAGAGGGTTGATAATGATACTTGGCAGATCATGACAAAGTTACACAATATTACCTCTTGAAATCTCTCAAATTAATGTTCTTGAAGGTAATCAGTGAGGAATACCTGGATGCTCTAGATCCGATAGGAGTTGGAGACCATTTCAAAAGCTACCTTTGATGAAATTTGTGATCATCCTGTAGTAAGGAATGCTTACTCATAAAACCACTAGCGAAGATACATAAGAAATGTATGATCCCAAGGGGTAGAACTCACTAGGGGGAAGTTATTAGGAATGCATTATCCAAGTGCTCACATGATATTGTCAACATATTATAAGAACCCATGAAGAAAAATATTGTCAATGAGTCAATGACATGGCCACTCAACTAAATTCTCTGCATTCCAAGAAGAAAAGAGAATATGTAGAGGTGATGAGCGTCATTGATACTCGTACTTTAATTATATTATATATGTCAATTGAGGGCAGTGTCTATGGTTGTTTGTAAAAAATGGAATAATAGGAATTGTTCTTAGGACATACTAGATAACGAAATTGACTAAACAACAACTAACTACAATTATAAAATGAAATACATTGAAAGAAAATAGTATTAAAGAAATAATTTTAAAGGTATGAAAAATAATTCAATGTTAGAATCTTAAATATATGCATTATAACATAAGGGAAATAATAGTAAAATCTCCCTTCTCATTAGGGAGGAGTGGACTTTACTCCTTCCATTTGATCAAGTTTAGTATCCAAAGTTACACAACAAAGTTTCCCCCTAAATCTGTAATTTCATTGAATTGAAATAATTTCCTTTTAAAATGATAAACTAACTGAACTGAACTTGAATCTTAATACATTAGATCTCTTATACAAGAGTATTCCTAGTTATTTTAGGATAGAACTAGTTTATTTTTAATTACTATCATCTACTTAACTAGACACTGACTAAAATAATGACTGTTGTATTTAAGGATTACCGTTATAGAAGGATTCTTCTATGCAATGCTTGTAACTATGAAGGAGGTCTAAAATTGGATCTTTTGAGGGATTCAATTGAGACTAGAAGATATTTTAGATCTCAAATTTATTCTAGAGAATCATGGTAATGATAAATCCATAAGTGTCTCTCTTCACCATGTTTCCAAGAATTTGGAGTTAAACTAAGGATAACTTGACCTCATAATATTCATGAAGCTAGGTTAAGATAGTGGTACACATTTCATGCTCATGTCGGTGTGCTACCAGCTGTATCAACTTATATTTCAGCCATCCAAGTTACTCATATCCTTTGTGTGAGTTAATTATTTTAAAGAAGTCTGAATTAATGGTTTGGATGAGTCATGCGCTCCATGGCGAGTCCTGCACTGATGCAAAGGTGAATCTTGGGCTATAATGCTGAGTACTATTCTATAACGTGATTCTTGTTCTAGTCCACCATTGAGTATTGCGCTAGTCTACAATTAACTCATATGATGACTTAACACATGATTTTCCAAATAGATTTTTAATACCCATAAAATATTTAATTCATCATATCTGAAGAAACATTAAAAAGATAAATATAAAAAGAATATTCACAACATTTCCTTCCAAAACATAAAATAGTATTAATTATAAACCGCCAATATCACACATCATGTAAAATGAGACTAAGGCAATACAAGGTTTCACATAGGTTTACACATGATAAAAGAGGGGTTCATCACTCCCCTAGACTTAATATTTAGCAGGATCTCCTGCTACTTATTCAGTTGTTCCACTATCCTTGAACAGTTATATTCATTGGCAAATGTTTTCCAGGTTTCATCGAATCCAGTATTACAGAAACTAAAGAAATCAATAGTCCTCCTCTAAATGTTATAACTTCCCTCTTTCTAATCATCTATAGAATCCAATTATGGTACTGGTGCAATGACCAATAGAGGCCTATACCCCATCCCAATCCATTTCTCTAGCATATCTAGAATAATTTTGGAGAGGTCCTTGGCCATTTTTAGTGACCATCAGAGGTTAGTAGGTGAAATTACCTCCTTTTTCTTATAATTTTTTTCAAGAAGTTGATACCTTACTTGATAGGAAAGGAAATTTACATTGAACATTGGGAGTACTTGCTCCCTGAAATTCCTAACAAATTTTCTCAGGATATCTCTATATTGGTCCACCAATCGTAAACAGTATACTTGAGACCAAAATATGTTGAAGAACTAAATGGGGGATTGAAAATCACACCTCATTAAAAGGCTTATATTATATTATGATTGAAAAAATATTTCCCTTTGTTCCCTCCATTCTGACTGGTTCCTAGGAGAAGACATAAATGCTCATAATTTTTCTTCTCCGACATAGAAATTTATTGGGATCTCAATTTTCTCAGGAAGAAGAAATTTCTCAACATAAAATTCAAAAAGAAAACTATTTTCAATATCACTTCCTAACGTATAAACACCAACAAATTGTCTTTCATCTTCAAACTCAATATCCGACATATGACTTGCTCTAGATATCTGACATTTTAAAAATTGTTCTTTCAAAAACAATGCATAAAAATTAGAAGGGGGCCTACATGAAAGAACTTGATCATATAACCAAGAAATACTAACATTTTGTTCAAGAAGTTTATCTTATTCCTTAAGATCCTTATTATCATCAACAACTCCTCTGATCCTATATTATTCTTCCATCCATTTAACCATTCCCTCTAAGATAATAAACTGGGGGAAAACAAAGTCTGTCTGATTGGTTTTCTCTTTAGTAGCTACAGGATCTATTTCTTTCCTATTTTCTTGTAAAAATACAAGGGATGCATTCATCTCATAATTTTTGGCCTGAAAGGAGTTAATTTGTTGTCATTTTTCTTCTAGGGTTTGTTGGAGTTTAAGATTTTCCTCCTCTTGGTGCTCTATAGTCATTTGTAAATGTTGGATCTTATGATTTTTATAATCCTCTAGCTATGATAAAATGGTGTATTTGGCCTCAAGAAGTAGCTGGAGATGTGTAATTATTTCTTGAGCTAGCTTTAGCTCAAACTAAATTTTAGACAGGGACAATACTTACGATAAAACCTTGTCAAGGTTAGGGGGTGAACTAATTTCTCCTATCACCATAGGTGCTTTACCTTTATCTACAACAGTGGTCGGAGTGTGCTCAACTTCTTTCTCAATATCAGGGGTAGAGGGTGACATAGATTGATGAGGAGACACATGTGGTGTTTTGAGTAGGGTCCGTATAATGGACGTTGCTTCCTAATCTTCTTGAGAAGGAACAAATTTAGTTGGTGTTTCTTAGGTCTTTATGAAATAGATGGATTTTGATCTAGGCTATTTCTATAGGACCAAACTAGACTCTAGGGTACACTTCTTTTCGAATTTCACCAATTTCTTAGGGTCGTGCCTCTTTCTAATAAACTCATGTTAGCAAATAAAATTAATTAGGCCTTGGAACTTTAGGTAGGATCCCCCCCCAATGGAATTTTTCAGTGGTTGAATCAATAGAGTCATAAAAAAACTTAACAAAATTTATTTTATACTTTTTTTTTGTTTGGCCATGGCAAAGGTGTATCAGGATTCTCAACACGGGGCCCAAAATTATCTCATACTTCCCTTCACAGGTGAAATATTTAATTACCCATTTAACAACTTTTGCCTAAGGTTTAGGGAGAGTATTTATTTTTATACCTTTTGCTTTCCCCTTGTATCTACCACCAATTCTAATTTTTCCTTTTTACCAACTGAAAACCTTTTAATAATCTCATCATATAATGTCCTATCACTAACTATCTTTTCCTTCTTCAGGTATACTAGAAAGATGACTAATTATAGTGGGGTTGAATGGAATTTTCTTACCTTTCATAATGGAGCATCCTTCCCCCATGTTCTTAGAGAAATATTCTTTCATTTTAATGTTGAATTCCTAATAAGAAAACAAGTCTAGACATCCCTCTTTTTTAAAGATTTCTAATGACTCTGCATTGGCTAATAGTTCTACTGAATTGGTTGGTTCATGCCTTATTCTAGGTACCATGACTGATAAGTTAAAAATATAGGGAACAAGACTGAGAAGACAATGTTTGTATGAGGTGGAAGTAGGCACAATAAAGGAATGGGTAGCAGTGTAGGAGTGTTAGACTGAAATTTGGAAAGTGACAGGGGAGGAGAAATGGTTACAGATAAAACAACTGAATTAGGAAAGGTCTAATCAAATCCCAATGTGATAATGATAGTTATTGGGTGCATGAGGTCATTATTATGGAGTTGGATTGTGGATTTGTGGGGATTTTTGAAGTAGGGGAAGTTATGGGAAATGGAGAAGGTAATAAATTTGCATGAGCATAATAATTAACAGTTCATAAATTAAAACTTTTCAAAATTTAAGAAGGGAATGATTATGTATACCTCATTAAATTATCTTATCACATCATTGATCGCCATTTCTATGTTGATTTGATATCCTCCATCCACACATGAAATCCTTCATTTATTTCATTCTGGATTCAAGGGTGGTGGCCACCATTCATGGTTTTTGGTCACCTGAATTTATAAATATTTTTTTCAATTTTTTTAGAAGCAATGACCACCATTACTAGTTTTTAGCCAATGCTCCAGAGGATATGACCGCCATTTCAAGTTTTCATTCATCTCCTCTTTATTCCTTGTGACAAATAGCTCATTTATGAGTTGTGTTGGAAAAAGATACCTTTTCCAAACACTTAAGAGATGAATATTCCTAAATTTCATTCTAAAACTCTTCTCTAGATGTTGGTTTATGGTACAACCTCAGTCTATGCCCATTAACCAACATTAATTTCTTCTCTCCATCAATTGGAATCAATTGGATGGTCCCATCTTCGAATACTCATTCAATATGATATGGACCCATGCATCTTCCATGTAGCTTCCCTTTGAAATCCTTATACTTTGAATCAAATAACAGAGCCCAATCCCCTTATTGTATTTTCCTTGGCTTTATGTGTTTTTCATGCCATATTTTCCTCTGGTATTGGATGATTTCAGTTTGATGCAATGCTTGAAGTATCATTTCATCCAACTCATTTAGTTGAACAATCCTTGCTTGTTGTGCCTTAGATAATTCAATTCCCACCCGTGTAGTTGTTCTCAAGGTTTAAATTTCAAATTAAATATGGGAAGAATGGTTTTCTTCCCATAGACCACTTCATAAGGAGTAAATCCTGTGGTTTTTTTTCCAAGTAGTGTTGTAGGACCATACTGCTTCAGGAAGTTTTTGGACCTAATTTTTCCTTGAGATAACCACTATTTTTGTTAGGATATTTTCCATTTCTCTGTTAGTAACCTCTACTTCCCTATTGGATTATGGATGGTATGGTGATGACTTCATGTGTTTCAGTGGGTATGTTGCCACAAAGGAAATGATTACTCCTGACATGAACTATGGTCCTTGATCTGAAACAATAGATCTTGGTGCTCCAAACCTTTGAGAAGATATGCTCATATAAGAAATTTGTAACCTTTCTCATCTCTTGCATATTGTAGTGCCTTCACTTCAACCCATTTGGTGACATAATGAGTACAAACTAGGATTTACTCCTTCCCTTTAGATGTTGGGTCTATTGGTCCAATGAAATCCAATCCCCACTTCTTAAATGGTTCCAAGAAAACTTGAGGTTAGAGTGGAATTTCATATGTAAATTTTGGTTTCCCCATCCTTTGGCATTGATCACATCTCCACACATAGTGTTTGACATCTTTAAACAAGGAAGGGCCAATAGTAACCAGATCCTAGAACTTTGTGAATGGTCCTTTGAACTGAATAATTCCCTCCTGATGGTTCATCATGACATGCTCTAAGTATGTAAAATAATTCATCCTTAGCTACAGACATACGTAAAACATGATCAGATCCACTTTTAAAAATAATTCCCTTTAACCATGTATACATCACACTATGTTTAATTAATTGTTTTCTTTTATTTTGTGTGAAAAAGGTTGGGAGATTCCATGTAGCCAACTAATTAGTCATATCTAAATACCAAGGAGAGGTAGTGGAAATTTCAAACAGATGTTCATTTGGGAAGTCATCATTAACCTGCTCTTCTTCTTCTGAAGTGGTAAGTTTTGAAAGAAAATTAACTAGCACACTGGATTTCCCTAGCTTTTCAATGACTTTAATATTAAATTCCTACAACAAAAAAAACCACCTTACAATCCTACCATGCACTAAAGGTTTTTTCATTAGATATTTGATAGCATAATGGTGAGTGTGAAAAATCACTTCATATCCTGTGATATAATGGTAAAAAAAATTGATTGCATATACAATTGCAAGAAATTCGTTCTCTGTTGTGGTGTAACTCCTTTCAGCAGGGGATAGATATTTTTCTTGATGTAGTAAATATAATGCATAGGCTCTCCTTCCTCTTGTTGTCCAAGGACATCCCCTAATGCTTCATTGGAAGCATATCTTTATATGTGGAAAGGAAGCTTACAATTTGGGCCTCTCAACACTGGTGTGTTTATCAGTTTTTCTTTGATAGCATCAAAGGATTTTTGGCATGCTTCTGTCCATTCAAATTCTAAATCTTTAGTTAGAAGATAAAATAATGGAGAATCTATCTTGATAAAGTCTGAAATAAACCTTCTATAGTAATCACCATGGCTAAGAGTACTTCTTCTCTCTATTTGGTTTTTGGTAGATGTGAGCTTTACAGTGATACTGACCTTGTCAGGTTCCACCTCGATTCCTTCATCTGAGATGTGATGGCCTAAAACTATTCCTTGTTCAATCATAAATAAACATTTTTCATGGTTCAAGGATAACTAATGTTTTTCCACACCGAGCAAGGACTTTGTCTATATTTTTAACAACCTCTTAGAATGTTACTCCATAAACTATGAAATCATCCATGTAATTCTCTACATAGTCATGGTTGAGATCCAAAAATAATTCCAACATGGCCCTTTGAAAAGTGGAAATATCATTACATAAACCAACAGGTAACACCCTATAAGATAATTTTCACCATGGGTAGGTGAAAGTTATTTTGTCTTGATCCTCAGGTGCCACTATTATTTGATTATAACCACTGAACCCATCAAGGAATGAAAAGTACCTTTTTCCAGATAAATTTTCTAAGACTTTATCAATAAAAGATAATGGAAAATAATACCTATGAGTTTCCTTATTTAGTTCCCTAGAATCCACACAAAATCTTCATTTCCCATTATTTTTAGGAACTATGAATAATGGAGAAAACCATTGGCTATCTGATATTGGATAAATGAATCCTACCTTTAGAAATTTTATGATCTCTATTTTAAAAATGTCTCTTAAAGTAGAGTTTATCCTTATTCGAGGTTTCTTAACTGGTTTGGAATTAGTAGTGTAGATATGGTGTGTACAAATACTAGGATGAATACCCTTTATGTCACTCTAAATTCCCAAGAAAAAGCTTGAGGATGAGAGCATAACATTTTAAATAGGGTATTCTCCTCATGAATAGTCAACAAACTATTAATTGTCAATGTTTTCCTTGGGAAAATAGGTAGTTGTTTGGTACTTGGATGCAAGGAATCTACAACAGGATACATTCTCAATAATACATTCAATGGACACATATGAGGAAGCAATCTATGAACAACAGTGTTGTTTTGAAAGATGGAATTGATCTGACCTATATTCCGTGTAAAAGGACAAATGACGGGATGTTTTTTTCATCCATAAAATCATCTCTTGTTTCCATTAGTTGTAGCAGAGGACTTGAAATAAACCTATCACAAGACTCGGGTGCAGGACCTATAATGTGTCTAGCACAGGGCTCATGGTAATCATACTAAATTTGATCTGAGTGTTCTTGAATTATGACCATGGCTAGAGAAGAGATGATGTCATATGAATCATCTGAATTATCCTTACACCATTGTTTATTATTTGTAGTAAAAGTCTTTGTAGAAATGTCTATTGATAAATTTTTTGAATCTTTTCCATTTGTAATCATCATATTCCCTATCTTGCAATCGACGAGGGTGGCAGCCCTAGATAACCAAGGATGTACTAGGATTATAGTGTATTAAACCTTTTATTCTTCATTTTTATGATCATGAAGTCTACCGAATAGTCTTAGGATTCAATAGTAATGGTGACATCCTCTATAATTCCCATTGGCTTGTTTACAGATTGATATTCCATTTGTAAAACTATGGAGGTTGACTATGGTTTAGGAAGTGATAGTGTGAACAGATAATCTATGGTCATAACATTGATATCATCTCCTGGGTCAACTACGAGGTTAGGAATCTGGAAATATCCTATGCAAACTGTAATAATAGGAATTTTAGAGTCTCCATATTTAGAGGGGTCATATTCCCTTCCAGAATACTAGTGATTTTCCCATCAACATGGATGGTTTTAGGTTTGTTCTATCTTCTTCTTGAAGTCTTAAAATAGAGCTCTTTGATCATTTTATTTAATTCAAGAACTTGCAACATGGGAACGCCAATAATCAATTTACCTAGTCCCTGAATTAAATCTAACTATGGTTGTTTAGGAACCAAAATACTGTGTTTTTCAAGAGTCTGGATGGGAAAGGGATGTAAATGTTTAGTTGAGGAGTTTCCTCAACAATAAGACTAGGCTACGTTTCTTCTGGATTTTCTGAATCTTTATGGATTTCTTCTATCACGGGAGATGAAGGATTTGAGGTATCCTTTTGTTGATAGGAGTTTCTTTCTTCCTATCTAGATTAGTGTACGAGAAATCAATAAAGACAAAACAACGTCAAGTATGCAAGGGATTAGTACCTTGGAGATTGTGATCGATGAATACAGGCGCAAAGTCAATGTCGAACTCCTCGATGTGATCCCAAAAAACCTACATATCATAGACACAATAGAAATATTGATTAGATATTTTATGTGGGGGCTTCTTGACAAAGCAGATGAGGGAAGTGTTAACTCCCTCAGTGGCTGTCAACCCCCGTGTGATAAAGAATAATGATAAAATACAAGATAAACAAATAACTTGCAAGATGATAAACAAAGGGACCAAATGTTTCAAGTATGTAGATGGTGCTATTGATATGATTTGAACACAACATGCAACAAGAACCATGCTACGTGAACTAACGAATCATGGGTAGAGTATTGTGTGGATTATAGTGTTGTTATAAGGACATCATGATGATATAAATGATAAAGAAGCTTAGAATTCAAAACAACATTTTCCCAAATTTTCTAGCTTAACTTTCCGAAGGGGAGAAAGCCCATATTTATAGGCTAATAGTGAGGTTAGACTATAGGTTAAAAGATACTCAGGGTTGAGTAAAGTAACCCTGATTCAATGGTGATGTGTTTTAGCGAGGCTCACAATTTGAATTATGGTAAAAAAGATAAGGATGTGATATGGAGTGGGAAAGATGAATGACATGGTTAGGTGAAATAATAGATTCCATTCTTGAAATTAAGAGTAGAGTGTCAGATGGGTGTATTATTGCCCATGAATAATTTGTGAGATATTCCAAAATTTAATTATTAAATGAGTTTATATGGATCCCATTTAATAATTAATTAAATTTGGGTGAATAACAGGATGAAATTTATTTAAATTTAAGAAAAATAAAAGTGAGAGTGAGAATTGAATGAATGTGAGATGGAGGAGGGGTACTATACCAAAAATTGGTGTCTACATTTGCCCCTTTTTGTTGAGTGGTTTGCAATAGCAAGCCACAAGACAAAAGTAGAAAGAGTTAAATGGGGGTGCATAAAAACATGACCAAAGGCAAGATACCCAAGGTGTAAAAGGATCACAATATTTATGAAAAATATGGCGGTGAATCCAACATCACATTGGTAGATGACAATTGCGGTGTCAATGGAGATAGACGAAAATGTTCTATAGACCAATGAATGGGTGAAGACCACTGCAGTATGGATGTAAACCGTGATGACCAGTGGGTCATAGGAAAACATCAAAATATGTGCAATCCTTTTTTTATGAGGAATCGAGTGAAAAATCATTCATCCGCAAATGGGACGAGGATGAAAAGGTGCACCATGATAGGGCATGAAGATGACATAATGGGAGATGGATGTGTAAATAAAAACTCCCCAGGGGGAATAATCATAAATGTGGACATGATGACAAATAGGATAAAAGGGTGAGATAGAATGCCCTAAAAGGGTGATAAATATGATGGTAAGCATTTTTCTTAGGAGAGGTGCATAAGTGTTAGGAAACTAGAAGGTGAAAAATAAAAAGCAGTCCCACTTATTCGATAAGTAGGATAAGACGTCAAGATACTTTTGTAACAAAACAAAAGCAAAGAAAATATTCATGGAAGAGAAAAAGATCAAATAGGTGATGGCCATTATGATATCCTCCAAGACAAAAATGTCACAGTAAAATGGGATGAAATATGTAGATGATAGATGATAGAGATAAGAGAAAGTGAACATGGTTGGAGTAGAGCGGACGTGGTGGATGAGAGGAAGGAAATAGTAGAGAAGGATGATAAGAGAGGTGAGAAGATAGATGAAAGGAAAAAAGAGAGATAATGATAGTTAATAAGAAGTAAGTGGGAAAAGATAAGGGGGAAAAGAAATAGGGAAGGTGGGATGGACCCGGAGAAAAAGAAAATAGAGAAAGATAATATGAGAGGAAGGGAAGGAGGAAGATTAAACAAGAAGAAGACGAGATGAGAAGGGAAAGGATATTAGAGGAGATGGTGAACATACAGAGATGTACCATAGTAAAGAAGCAGCAAATATAATAAAGATGAGAGATGGTGGAAGAAAGAAATGATGAAGGAAAAAGAAGAAGAAGACAAGAAAATGACAGAAGAGAGGGTGAAAGGGAGATGGAGATAAAAAAAAAAGGGAGAGAAAGAATGGATTATGAAAGAGACGACAGAGCTGAGAAGGAGAAGAGGTGAAGAATATTAGAGAAGGATGATAGGAGATATGTATAGGAATATCGGGATGGAAAGATTAAGGAGATGAAGAAGTTAAAGAAGATGGGAGAGGAAGTAGAATAGAAAAGAGAAATTAAATAACCATGAGGAGTTAGGAGATTGCAGAGGAGATGAAAGAATGGAAAAGAACTGATGTATAGAGATGGAATAAGATAGGGGTGGTAGAGAAATAAGTTCAGTAATGGGGGAAATGGAAATAAAAGGGAAAGAAGAGATGATAGAGTTAAAACGGGAAGGGAATTGAATCCTAGTGTTAAGGGTAAGACCTAGGTAAATAATATGAAACAAAATGCATGGAAGTGCATGTGGATGGTGGGATGATTAAAAATATGGGCAGACACCGGTGAGTTAGGTTTTTAATGGAGAAGTAGGATGAAAGTGTAAGGAGAAGAGGGTATGAAGATGATACAGAGGAAATGAGAGAAAACCAGGGGTGGAAAGGAGGAGAGGACAACTAAGAAAATGATGCAAAGGAAGTATATGATGAAGACAATAGAGATATCGAAGAAGGAAAAGGGAAGATGGAAAGGTAATACCAGTGGAGGGATGTTAGGAGAAATCCTCCTATAATGATCAGAGGTCACAAAAGAAAAAAGGAAGAAAGAGAAAATGGAGGAGGTAAAAAGGAGTGAACCAGTACATGTAGAATAGGGATAATGAAGGAAGTAAAGATGAAGGAATGAGACATAGTAAGAAATAGTATAAAGTTGTTAAGTTATATTTCCAAATGAGGGATGGTGGAGATGATATTTGAGGAAGTTTGAGATATTTTGTGTGGGGAAGAAAAGAGGAGGGAAGAGTATGTGTTTAAGGGGAATGAAGAGAAAATACGGATGGTGGGAATGTAGAGTATAGGGGAAAGGCAAGAAGATAGATCATTCTTAAGAGATACCCTTAAGTAAGATCGCCATGCCGTAGGAATGGTTAAGTAGGATCACCAAGCTAAAGAAGAAGAAGAATGATGAAAAGACTGAGTAGTGTATACCGAAATGGAATAAGAGATGAAAGGAGGTGATAACAAGGAAACAAAGGAGTGTGACATGAGTAGATGGAAGAATGTATGCGGTGTAGGATGGAGATTGTAAGGGGAATTCTTAATTAGAATTCCTATGTTGTGCGAGTGATGATGTCAGAGTGTTAAGAAGAAGTTATGGAGTAGGAAGATGTTTCTAGTGTTGAATGGAATAGAAAATGGTGGAGGAGTTTCTATAGCAGCAATATCTTAAGAAAGAGATGCATTGTGATTAAGAAGCCTGAACAAAATGGGTGGTTAAGTAGGATCATCAAGAGGAAATAAGAATGAAAGGGAAATGGAATGATAGAATAGATTCTAGTAAAAGGACATTAAGAGAAAAACACAAAATTAATTTCCCAGGTGGAGGACATGTGAAGTATTGAAGAAACAACATAGATGGACGAAGTGGGTGAGAAGAGTAGCGAAGAATGAGATGG
This sequence comes from Taxus chinensis, assembly GCA_019776745.2. Classification (NCBI taxonomy): domain Eukaryota; kingdom Viridiplantae; phylum Streptophyta; class Pinopsida; order Cupressales; family Taxaceae; genus Taxus; species Taxus chinensis. Next base: position 133,234,291 of record CM034156.1, read on the forward strand.
GGTGAATTTTAGGAGAAAATTGGGTCGATAAAGGTGACTAGGAGGAAGGAGTGGCCAACAGACGCAACTACAAATGAGACCTTTCCCCGAATGACAGGTCTACTTCGAGTAGGATTTCCATGTTGCATGGGGAGTTACGTAGATGTGCCAAGCTAGGGATGAAAGGCCTATGATGATGAATAATATGATCTCTGTGCTAGATGAAAAACAAAAATAAGAGCAATGAGAAGGATAATGGGTGGATGATTGGAGAGAAGAGAAGGACGATGCGAGAGGATGGATGGAGAAAAATAACATTGGTCATGGTGGGGGATGAGAAGATGTCAGATAATGAATTCTACTTGAGAGATAATCTCAAGTAGAATTCACAAACTGCAATGGAGATCAAGTATAATTCCCAAACTGAATAGTGTATCAAAGAGAGTGTGTAGAAACTGTTGTCGCCAAATCACTGCACCCTCCGAATGGCCAGGATGTGAATAGGACGTTCGGTGTGATTGGGACACATGGGATCACCTCTCAAGCTGTGGGACTTGGGCTCAAGGTGAACCTCCGGAGAAGGCCGGCTTCCTCTTCCTAAACTAAGCTGTTGTACTACTCCTAGTGTAACAAAAACGATTATCTAGTCCTATGCTAACATTTTTATGGGGTTTTAGGGAAAGAGTTTTACAGAAATGAAACTATACTAGGGATGGTGATGCACCGAATAAAGGGTGTCTTCCAGATTTAGGAAGGGTTAATTTGAAGAGGGTGTGTGCACCACAGGTCAACTTCACCTACTGCAACTTAGAGAGGGTACAGGATACCACAGGCTAAGAGACACGCGTTCCCTTTCGTTAAAATTTATTAGACCGAGAAATATACCAGTTTCCCAGTGAAGAAGGATGAACTCAAGAAGGGTGAACAGACACCACAACTCAACTGCATGCAATACTTCACCACTCGATAAGCACATAACTCCAAGAACCTGCAATAGAAACTTAAACTTGCACAGTGTACCTGCAAGTATGAGAAAGGCACAAAGAAGCATAAAAGGATGAAAGGACCGAGATTAGTCACAAAAAACAAACTTTTATTGCTTCAATAACATGCACAATGCATCATACATTCAGAAGAGGCAATAGTTGCCATTACAGTCTTGAAGAGGAGGCTTGAAAGTTCCCTCAACACACAAGAACAACTTGCAGAAGAGAGAGGACCCTTGAAAAGTATACACTCTTGCCTGAGATATCTAACTATCCAACTTGTCTGAACTGTTGGAACCCTTTAAAATGAGCTTCCAAATTACATTTATAGAAGAATATGTGAGAAAGAAGAGGAAATGGTCATAATTACATTCCTACAATGAAGGCCCATGATGTATTTATTACAGTTAGTTGAACTACCTGAGAAGGTTCCATCATGGGTCATTAATTGTCTGATGACCAAGTCTTCTCAATTAATTAAAAGAATATTTAAATAAAATATTTAAATAATAATAATAAATATTATTATTAAAATATTTAAAATAAAAATATTAATTTAATTAACATAATGTTGGGACCCCCCCATTGACCTGTTTGACTTGAAGAGGAGGGGGGTCCATGTAGATGGAATCTGCACATAACCAAATTCGATGAGCTTTGAATCCTCTAACTCGGTGTTGCACTTGATTTTTGACCCCGCACTAACTCGATTCTTATCATTTTGCTCTGTTAACTCGAAGCCATTTATGCATTCCACGTTCAAACTTCATGAAACATCACCACGAGCTCCCTGCGAAGTCACTGAGCTCTTCATCCAGCAAATGATCTTGCCTTTCCTGGGCTCAAACTCACTTGAATACCAAGCTTAACCCAATATTTCTAAAAAGAATGGTTTTACTGCTTAGGATTCTTCCTCATCATATAACACTTGTAGTAAGAATGTTTTGACTCTGCCATAATAAGCACAATTTGTACCCTCCAAACGATGAGAAAATACCATTATCAATAAAGACCTAGTGCTGCCATAATGATGACCCAGGCTCATGCCTGTAACATGTCACTAGACACCCTAAGACTGATTTTTTGGCTAAAGAGCCCTTCGGTATTCTGGTAGTGCACTCGGCAATCTCAGCTCCAATCAACAATTATGCCACTATTGGGATCTTAGTATGGCATAGGTAGCTGTGAGCTACACAATATACTCATTTTTCCAGAAACTAAAAAGATCCTTTATGTTACAATTTGCAACACATAACAGAAGCCCTTCAAAAAATACATTGAACAACTGGGGAAGCCAAGAGGACCTTGGAAAAAATGTACAGGTAACAACCATATGAATTCTCCCTTAGTCGTGGATCAAAGCTAATAGAAATAAGCTAGATAAAATCCAGCTCGAAACTACAATATAATCGTCCATTTGTTAAAAATAACACAGTTTCTCTGAACCTGGTAAAAGAATAACTGTTATTGTCTGATTGGACGTATATAATTGAAGGGTATAAATATTGACTTACTACCCACAGAGTTTCTCAAAGGGACCATTTACGAGTGACAGAGGATGTGGCATACAAAACGGACGACTAGGTATTTCAGAGTTGACCTTCGCATTCAATTCATTCTAGGAGAAGAATATGTTGAGCAATATGAATCGTTTCACTCTGCACCGCAATAAACCAACATCTCCTGATTCAAGGAAAATTTTTATGAAGCCTCAAACAGCGTGACTCCAATCCATCGTATATGGCAGTGAATATTTGTTTCCTACAGCTGCCATTGGGTCCGAGTTCAGAATAAGGATAAGCCACAGAACTCGTTTGCTGGAAGCAGTTCAACAAGGCTTCTACTGTACTGCAAAATGCCTGCTTGCCTGTAGAGCGTTCTCAAAGGCTTCTACCATATTGCAACATAGTCAACCACCTGAGATGCGTGGCAGTTTTTCTCGCGACCACCGTATTTTCAGAGCCTGAGCTTCACAGTTGGGAGATTCGTATTCTGGGAAAAGCGAATGCTGATCAAATAAGACATCTGTTTCATTCTACATTCCGTGAATAAACCTATCAACGCTTCCTGACCCGAGAATCCTGTGTCTTATGTAAGCCTTGAACAATGGTATTCCATGAGAAGGCATCTCTTTCATGTGAAATTCATATTCCCTAGAAATGCAGGTCTGCAATAGTTGAAGATATGTAGATGGGTTTACACTGGATGTTATGCGTGGTAAGCAGAATGTGTGGAGCCTCCTTCACCTATCTCTGTGTCATACTCGATTTTGGCCAGGCTAGACCACCACGTCCAATCCTATTAAACACTTCAACTGTCTCATTCCCACGTTCCCTGACTTACCTTCCGAGTGACTCGCACAAAGACTCGGATCCTGTTTACAAGCCAGTGCGGAATTCTCATGTTGGATAGCCATCATAATATTTCCACGCTTGGCAGTTTGATCCGATTTCTCCCATTCACGGAAGTTTGATCATGGTTTACCAAACCAATAATTCCACTTCGCAGTGTTTGCCCTGAGTTCCCCTATTCATACCTCAGCGCGGGATTAACAGCTTGGATTGCCATCATCAAATCTCTGACCTCGGCATACTAGCTCCAAATCCCCGCGTAACAGCTTGGACACATTAATCCATGAGCCCCAGCCTCAACTTCTCCGCACAACCTTGGCAAGATAGTAAAAGGTTTCCCATGCGCGGGATTACCTACTCAGTCTGCCATTCAAAAAACCCACTTGGAAATATAGTGAAATGTTTCCCATGCGCGGAATTACCTGCGGCTTGCCATGATCGTGCCTTCACTTGGCAATTTGACCCGATTTCTCCAATTCACAGAATCTTTTCAATGGCTCGACATCACGTCATTTCCCTTGGAAATGCTCGCCTTATTTCCCACGTCTGGGATTGGAGTGCGGGGTTTCATTATCATTTGGCCAGATTTCGTTTTGGACAGATGGCCACCGATTTCCACTTTTCCACTCAGCGTGAGGAGACATCATTTTCTCAGTGCAAACATTTCAGCTGTAGCTTGTAAGGTGTGATAATTCCGACAGAATCCTTTATGCCTTCCAACTTAGTGACTCATTGAAGATGCTCATATAATTGCAAAGAAAACTGTGCCTCATGAATATTCTGATATGAAACAGTTCCACCTCTATGAGATTCTCTTCTATGAGTTACATCGTAAAACCAGTAAGGTCTCGATAGAGAATCTTTGTAATAAATTTCATCAGGTCTCCCGGTAACACTCTCACTGTCACTTAATCAATTTTCATAAAAATATCTTGAAGGAAAATCCCAAATTTGAGGATGCATTCAATGCTGAACAGATAAAAACATAGTTGGACGACCTGCTTGCTAGAAGTTTTCAAAAGAACTTCTGCTATACTGCAACATGTCAACTGCCTGTGCATCGAACACTCAGCCGAGGAAGGTCTGAACACCATTATAATTCACAGCTCTTTTTAAGATGTCGGTTTGACTCAATTTTACATTGGTAATCTATGGTGCTTATACTATCTTCCTGGGTCGATAGAAGTCCTTCCATTATGTAATTACAAACCCGAGATTCAATGATGTTGAACCTCCCATATCTGCATAATTTCATATCATCTCGGTCAAACAAGATAATTCTCCCAAGTGGTTGGTCGAGCACTATCTTAATGGATTAAACCTGGCATCATGTTAACTTTGACTCTCCCTGACTTGGCCTTTAGATCTTTTTGCATCGATCTCCACCGAGATCCTTGTAGAGTTCCTTTCATTCGTCAATTTTCAATGAGCTATATTTTGCATTAACAAGACCATCGTCTAGCTCTTACAACTGAGAGTCTCTACTGAGATGATTTCTGAGATGATTATCAATTTGACACCGGGTTCTTTATCAACTCGACCCTGAACTCTTCACTGAGTTGAGATCAATTGGGTGCCTTTCGATGCTAGGTGATCTCTTCATATGTAATTTAGGAATTATTTTTAATTATTGCATCTCGTTAATAACCGAAGGTGGGTTCCTGGGACTATTATTTCATTTTGAACGTGATAGGACCCCATTGTCCAATCTTTCCATGTGCGCAAAATTGGATAACAGAAACAATAACAAAATTCATGGATTTATGGATGATGTTAATAGGGAACATCCTTAAGAGTAAAAATATAGATGCATATTTGATGATATGAAATTTGATTTCTAAATACATAATTGCAATAAAATATGATTTTGATGGCATGGGTGTCATATAACCATAACAAGGGCCATGTAATAAAGTTATGCTTTTAACTGGATAAAAAGTAAACAAGAAAAGTCACTACTCAAAGCATTGCGCTTGCATCCGATAGTAAGTGTTAGTACATAACTAATGAGATTTGATTATACCAAAAGACCAAGAGGGATATATGGATGAAAGATTCTCATAATCTTAATATTGACATGACGGGGGATTGGGGATGTAACCTATATGCAGGAAGAAGGTTCTCCAAAGGTGGTGTTCTTTAAGTCTATGCCCCAACTTTGAGAAAGGGAAAGAACAATAATAGAATAAAGTTGATCAATGCAGGAAGCTTTCTGAATGTCATAACAAAAGAGTAGCCATCCTTCGAGGGTATGGTCTACTATATATATAACATGTATGGTGAGAATGGTATCCGTCCCTCGAGGGATTGGTCTATTTCTTTTGATTTTTGCTTTGATTTTGATTTGTATGCCTTTTTTTGCATGAACAATTGTCCTTCAAGGGATCAGTCTATTTTTGATGACTTTTATTTTTCCTTTTGCATACTCGAGTGTTAGATTTACATGGGGGAGAGCTAGGAATAGCAAAGTAGACCACTTAGGAGGGGATAATGATGGTATAAGAGACACCCCTATACCCTCTACATGACTGTCATAGGAAAGTGAGAGGGTGAGGGATATAATGATTATGGGGTTTTCACCAAATGGCAGAACTTATCCATAATGAATATGCTATAAGTAGAGTCGTGGTACTCATATTCAAGGTCATATCAAAATAGTGACGGTAGACCACATAATTCATATCATTACCATGATAGACGAAAGTAGATAAGTGCGGAGACATGGTCTAAAGATAGGACTATGCTCATAAGTGCATGTACTAACAATAGAATGGCCGTAAGTGCAATGTGTTAAGGGGTTTGATCTCTGGTTTAGCATCAAGAGAAGCCAAGCGATAAGCCCCTAATCCATACTTATGTGTGATAATATATGTTTTTATCTAGTTAGGAGCAGGGTTCATTTTAAGAGACCTCTTGGAAATCGGAGGTGGAAAATACCTGGCAAATATCCCCAGAACCGGTTTCGCGGGAAGGTGAATTTTTTGGGGGTTGTATGAAAAAATTTTGCCTGATTATCAAGTGGTGAGACAGAAGGCTGCAGATGTGTGACAGGAGATTTTACTGTCACACGTCAAAAAAATGCATTAACACGCGTCAATGAGGGTGTTGGATCCCCCTCATTGACGTGCGTCAACAACCTCTTTAACGCACGTCAACAAGGTTGTTGACGCGCGTCAATGAGGTCTATTGATGCACGTCAATGCATTTTTTTTGACGCACGACAGTAAAATCTCCTGTCTTGCATCTGTAGCCTTCGCTCTCATACAGGAGATTTTTGTCGTGCGTCAAAAAAAAATGCATTGATGTGCATCAATAGACCTCTTTAACGCACGTCAAGGTTGTTGACGCGCGTCAAAGGTCTAAACGTCAATCATTTTTTTTGACGCACCATCTCCTGTCTTGCATCTGTAGCCTTCGCTCTCTACTTTTTCATCAAAAAAATCTCCATGTCACACGTCAATAAACTCTTTGTCGTGCGTCTGCTATGCGTCAATAGCTGTTGTACCTCCTTGTCGCACGTCAACTATCTGTCAGTGTCGCGTGTCAACAAATAACCCTCATTGACGTGCATCAACAGACCTCATTGACGCGCGTCAATGAGGTCTATTGACGCACGTCAACAACCTTGTTGACGCGTGTCAATGCGTCAACAACCTTGTTGATGCGCGTCAACAGACCTTATTGACGTGCGTCAACAAGGTTGTTGACGCATGATAGCAAATCTCCTATCGCGCACCTGCAGACTCAGCCCTCTGCTTGCACATCAAAAAAATCTTCATGTCGCTCATCAACAAACTCTTTGTCATGCATCTACTATGCGTCAATATCTACAGTACCTCCTTATCACATGTCAACTATCCGACAGTGTCGCGCGTCAACAAATAACCCCATTGTCGCGCATCTACAATACGGGATATATCATATTGTTGACAAATGTGAAGTAGAAGTGTTCTACCTGGTGAATAATCTAGGATTATATAGGGGATATTTTTCAAGGGTAGGTGAAGCCGACCCCTAAAAAAAATTAAAGTGTAATTTTTAGGCGAACAGGTCACTGACCCGCGCCAGAAAATTCACCTTTTCAAATTTTTCAAAAATGGAATATTTGCCATATTATGAATATTCGCCACTAAAATTATCTGTGGTTGGGAGAAAATTTTCCCTACCGACTCCTTGATTAATGTTGTGTCTGAGATAAGATAAGAATTTTGGGAGGATGAGTGAAGGTAGAACTATGTGCTACCCTTTCAGGAATTGAAAATTTACGTCCCTAACGAGACAAACATATGGTCAAAAAGGGTGGTCTTAAGAGGCACACAATCATGGACACAAAGGTGGATTTTGGTGAAAAATATGGTCCATATTGGAAGGAAAAACATGGCCTCAAAGGAGGACTTTGATGACACAATCATGGCCACTAAGGTGGAATTTAATGAAAAATATAGAAATAGTGTCTCTTAATGGAGAAATAAACATGGCCACCATAGTGGGCTTAAGATGAAAATAAATGGTCACCTAAGAGATAGACACATATGGCCAAAAAATTGGGCTTCAAATGAGATGAAGATTTGGATGAGGTTAGTTTAGGTTGGATGAATCCTTGGGGCGTACCCCCATACAACAAAGTGAGACCATAGGTATGACAAGTCTACTTAGCGTAAAAGGGGAATTGTCCTTAGATACAACACATAACAACATTAAAATCAGATGATATGTCTAAGGACGACAAGAAAATACTCCAAGTGGCGATCAGAGATTCAATCACCTATAGGCCAAGTGAGATGTGGATGATTAGGTAGATGTGTTGGGAAACTTAAGTAAACAATGTTCAACTTGAATTAAGGGATGACCTTTTAATAAAAGAAAAATAACATGGCCGATTAGCCATGTAGTTTGTGTGAAAATGAATCATGTTAGTGCAGCAATCACTTAGAGAATTCCCATAGATGTACAAATAATAACTCAACCAAAATTTTAGATAGACCAATTTTCAAAAAGGTAGTCTCTGTAAAGGAAGAGAAAATAAAATGGCAAATTTGATGAGCCTTAAAATACATCAGTAGATAAATATCACATCACAATCAATATGGGGCCTTATACAACCAAAAAATGGGTACTCATCGAGCTACCAACACTTTGATATCCAGCCTAGCCTTGTAAAATAATAATAAAAGAAAAATAAAAAATACCTTGGATCTCATGTGGCATCATGCATGCGACTCAGAATGATACAATAGTATATGTATTATCTTAGGAATCTCTTTGATCCATCATCCCGCCATGCTCCCACAATTTCCTGGGACATAGTTTCATGAACTGTCACATGGAGGATTGCATCTATGTCAAAAAACAATATAGGGAGTGAGAGAGAGAGATACAAATGGTACATATCACCATCTACTAAGGCTAAGGTGTTCATTGATTATGCTAAAATGGAAAATCCTAGACAAATCTAATGCTATGTAAATCAGTAAATAACTACGAAATAAAATAAAATAAAAGTGACACATAAGAGATCATTGTGGAAGGGTACCAAGGATCTTAGATTTGGATGATGAAGGAGTATTCTTGGAAGGGATGATACTGATTTCAGTCAGAGGGTCTAAAGGTTGTGTTGTAGTTGATGCAGGTGGAAAGATTAGTGTTTTCATGGTGAAGTATGACGAAGGTTAATTTTTTTTGGAGGCATCTGTAGATGAGATGAGAGGTTTATTTGAAGTTGTTATAAGTTGAGGTTCTGTTTAAGATTCTGCAAATGATGTGGAAGAAGAGGATGGTGTGTTTGACATGATTAGAAGGGTGGAAAGAGGAACTGAGAGAGAATTAATAGATGGTATGATAAGTAAAGAGGGAATATATGTGGATGGGGGAGTGTTAGGAAACTCTATGGATGAGGATGTAGAAAGATGATTTATATTCGTTGTGGATGGGGAAGTATATTCTCCTTGAGTGAGGAAATCATCTTCCTGAATGAGGTCATAGACGATGGTCTGAAAGGCCCTACACTGCTCAATGTCATGGCTCAGAACATGATGATAGGCACAAATGAAATTGGGATTAAACCATGGAGGTTTAATTCTATAAGGATCCCGATGTCTAATGGGAGAAAGTATGATCGTAGAAGTTTAAATTATATGTTGAAGGATGTCCACGTAGGATCCAATCAAGGTGTCAAAAATAAGGTAACTCTTATGATTTTTGAGATGATGTTTTGGCTTGGATTTAGACGTAGAAATATGGGATGTTGATGTATAAACTGGTATAGATGTTGAGGATGGGGATGGATTGCGTTGTGGTTTTAATGCTTTGGTTTCAATTTTAGTATTAGTTGATGATTCAGGGTCACTTGAACCGAACTGAGGAGGTACTCGAATAACTTTGATGGATAATGAAGGATCCTCTTTAAAAGATTCTTAAATTGGAGGTGACTTGATTGTGGAAGTGTGTGAAGAATGAGGGGAAATTTACATTTGGATAGATGAGGTCAATAGTGCAGATGTTGAAGTGGTAGGAATAGATTGGTTTGGTTTGGTTCGGGAAGGATGCATCCTTCCTTAATGAAGTCCTGAAAAACGGCTTGAAATGCTTTACAATGTCTGATATCATGTCCAGGGGTGTGATGATATGCACAAACATGGTTGGAATTAAACCATGGTGGCTTCTTACTACCAGGGTAAAAGGCCATAATAGGTGGAATTGTGATTGCAAAAATTTGTAACAAGTGTCAAAATACCTCTGTACATGATTCAACTGAAACATTCAGAGGTGTTGTGTCTGTGTAGAATCTCTTGGTTTTTGGAGGAGTTGATGTTTGAGATAATTCAAATGTTGAGGACAAAGTTCAAGTGTGTTCATGTCTTGATGGTTGAAATTCAATTGTGATTTTCATAGTGTTGGATGATTTTAGTTGAAGGGATTTGGGGTTAGATTGTTTAGAAGAAGGAATATTATTTTCTTGTATAAGGGAATTTTGAGGAAATATTTGAGAGGTTCCATCCTTGAGAGGAACAACAATAATTTTTACAGCAGGATCCAGAGGTGGTACTAATATAGGCATAGGAAGGAATATTTGTTCGTTGGAATCTAAGGAAGGTGGAAATTGGGTTTGGTTGCATTGATGAGGTAGAAATAATATTTGCAATTGAATCCATTTGAAGTTATTTCAAAGGTTCTTCAAATGATGTAGGAGGGGAGGACAATGTGGGTGTGGTCTCAATGACTGGTGAAGTAAGTCCCAAAACTAGGATTGGGTCTATGGTTGACATTATGGGTAAAGATGGAATAGATGTAGATGATGTAGTGTATGAGGTATATTCAAATGTGGAATCAATGGTGGATGTGGGAAGAGGTGCTGAGATGAACGCAGATATGACCGATGTTAGTTTGGGGGTGAGGGTTAATGCATTGAAGAAAGGGGGAGCTTCTAGTGAGGTAGTAATGGTGATTGTTGAAGAAGGTATATCTGTGGATGGAACTGAATTCATACCCGCAATATGTGTAGTATTTATGGTGTGAGCATTGGGAACTTGCGATGTAGAAGCAGTGGCAGTTTGACTTATTGATGTGGGTGTAATGTTTGGAAATGGTTGTTTAAAAATATATAGTGGTTGATTAGGAAAAGAATTTGGATTATCTACTTGAAGATCTCCCTGATTGATGAGTATTTGGACTGAATCCTTGAAAGTATGACATCTCTCTATGTCATGTCCTTGGACTTGATGGTATTTGTAGTAATGGTCCTCACGATACCACATAGGTATTGATCTAGATTTGTCAACTGGTTGGATAGGCGACATCTTGATCAAAGGTTTTGTTATTAATTTGTAAAAGACGGTGCTATATGATTCTCCTAGGGGAGTATAATTGGGCATCGGTTGTGTGAATAATTGTTGAGTTACTACAATAAATGTCGGGTAGGAGATGATTTGAGGATGACAGCGTTGGCAGTTGTCTTTGACTTATCATTTAATGTGGATGGTCTAACAAATTTTATTTTGGGCTTATTTGTTTTTAATTTTAAATGCCCCTGTTCTAGGGCACATGTCTCAAGCTTGCGAGCCATGGTGAAAGATTCTTCAAAAGTGCAAAATGATTGGATTTCCAAAGTCGATGAAATATGCTTCGTGCAAGAGCGTGCAAAGAGCTCGATGAGGTCAGTTTGAGGAAGTGGAAAAGATAATTGGTTTATAATATTGTGCCATCATGCGATGAAATCCATGATGGATTCATCTTTGAATTGGCACACAATATTAATGGAGAAGTTCTCGAGAAATAATTGTGCAAGCTAAGAGAAAGAAAATATGGAGTATTGGGGGATATTATTACACCACTCTAAGGCAGGACCAGCCAAAGACATGGGGAAAATATGAAGCATCAAGTCTTAGTCATGTGTGATAAGATAATACGTGTGTTTGAATGCTTGGAGATATTGTTGTGGGTCCTCCTTACTGTTAAATTTGGTGAACTTTGGCAATTCCCAGTGTGGAGGATATGGTTTCATGGGCATGGATGGATGAATGGGTTCGTTACATATTTGTTCATAAGACAATGTAACTTTGGACCCTAACGTAGCAGCCTCTAGGTTAGCTAACCGACCTATCAAGATTTGCATGGGATCATTAGGAAGTACTTGTTGAGAAATGAAGAGGTGGTGGTTGAATTTGTGATGTGGGTGGGTGTCTGATTGAACTTGGTATGGTTTGAGTGTAAATTATGGGTTGTGGGTGAGGTGGAGGTTGATAGAATGTGTGTTGGTGAGAAATAGGGGCATGGTATGATTGTTGAGATTGTGCAGGTTGTTGAGGTAACTATTGAGTGGGGATATGGGTATAGATGGGTTGATAGACTGGAAGTGACACTGCATGCTGCAAAGGTATCATTGGAGGAGGTTGAGAAGTAATGGCATAGACTTGTGACGTAAAAGGAATTTTCTGTTCGGATAAGGGATTTGACACACAAGATGGTTGAATGAGAGTACAAGTGACAATTGGGGTTGTAGTAGTGATAGGAATGACAGTCACGATGGTCGTGTTGATGTGAGGAAGATTGGGTGGAATGGGCGTGACTACCTAGGTGGTCTGGTGTGCAGATGGGTTGGTGGAGGATGAAGAAAATTCATGTAAGGCCACAGACCGAGGATTTTTAGAACTAGTACTATGAGGATAAACTTGCTGAAGTGGTGGGCCATCTAGAGGAAGGTGTATGTATCTTCTCAAGAGATAATCTTGAAGGGCCACAGGGTTGGCATCAAGAATTTTTCTGAATTATGGGTTGCCAAGAGGGAAGATGGAAGTACCACTAGGCTCTGATCTGACAAAGGGCAGAGTGGTAGGCCTGGATGAGATGGAATGGTCTAACATCAAAGTGTGACTGACTGGTACTAGGTGAGATATATCAGTAAGAGAATGCTTATTTATGGGGACCATGGGGAGATACATGGATGAGGAAGCAACTAGGATGGTTATTGGTTGAGATGAAGCATTATCTGAAGTGGGGTCGTGTTCCATTTTCTTTGTACTAGATCAAATGATTACCGACATGAAATGAAAGTTGTTATTATACGGTCCAAACAAGTGAGGCACATAAATTTTTTTAATTTTTTTTGTTTTGATTTTGATTTAAAATAAAAAATAAAAAAATGGTTGCAAGAGGACCTAGAAGGAGGTGAACTATGTTTGGTTTCGGGTAAGTTATGGTTGGGAAATGTCTGAAATGGTTTTCTGTTGGGTGATCAAATCCCAATCAGTGAACTAGGTGCAAGGAATGTTTTGGTGTGTTGATTATTTTGTGAAGTTTCAGGCAATGTGTGATGATAGGTGTGATGCAAAAATTTAAACCCCTAGTTACGTTATGTGAGCAGACAGAATGCACGGGGTTCGTTTTACTCCAAATTTAAAAAATGAAGTTTGATGCTGAAAATCACCCAGAAAATGACATTACCATGTAGAAAAGAGGAAATAGGGAAAACTAAAGAATACATGTATATCACTTTCCCTTTTATCTGACAACAAGTTGAGGCAAACAAGGAGTATGCTCCGAACAATTAGGTGATGGGTTACAAAGTGAGAAATGATAACATATGCTAAAGAAACATTAGAGAACGCTTTTCCCCGTTAGTGGATTGTACTTGATAGCGTGGTATGCAAAACCAATGATTAGCGGCGGGAACATCTAGGTACTATGTATATTTCTTTTTTTTATGTTCTCGGTGAGATATAGTTGGGTTATGTAAGCGTTATGAACTTATGTCTTTGACAACAAAATGAAATGGGCACAGCTGTAGAGTGGTTACCTACAAAATAAAAGAGAATAATTAAGTAATTTGATTATAAAAATTACGATAGATACAATTACAAGATCCAATAGAAAATGTTATATGGCTATAGACCAATGGTGTGCGATAGATATAAATAAATAAATAAAATGAGGAGAGTGCGGGATTAATAAAAACAACTTAAATAACAGAGAATATAAACTAATATGTTGATTAATATAATCTAATACAAAAGTTAGACTAAATTACGAAATAAAGACAATTTTTGCTAATCGAAAGACAAACTAAGTGATATAGAAGCATATAAGCACAATAAGTGACATGGACTATTATTGACTTTCTAAAGAAAAGATGATGATGGACAAAATATGTGATGTGGATTATTGTAGACTTTAGAGATAAGTATTGTTAGAAACAAAATAGATGATGTGGAATTTGAAGACTTGAAAAAAAGTATTCGGAAGGTGGTGTTAAAAAATAAAGTGATTTTGTGAGTGGGAATAGGTCAATGGTTGATGTGAGAGGCCAAGCAGACCTGAAAATTAACAAACTCGAATCATTTGAAATGAGAGGTTGGGATTGTGGGTAGCATGGAGCCATAGATTGATGGAAAGGGAAGAGGATGGCTCAGCTGTAGGGTTTGGGGTCAAATTGGGGAGATGGGAGAATGATGGGTGTGGGATCAAAGTTTAAAAGAATTTTTTGGTGATTGGTGTTTATCAGCGAGTTCTATCTCACATTCTCTGTATACACTAGCATTTAGATTCACTCATGAATGGCTCAGATGCTCTTAATTGTACTCCAAATTATACTACTCAACCATCTAATAAACTCCTCATCTAAAGTTTTTTCTCAACCTTGACCTACAATTATTCCTCTACAATGACAGGTTAACTGTGTACAACCGTTTATTAAGACCATTACAATGGCAATCACTGTTATCCCCATCATACCTATGACACCATTTTTAGTATGAATGATTATTGTGCTATGCGCATAGTTTACAAATGTATGAAAACTGCATCAATTAATAATGATATGGAATTGATATCCCGATAAATGCAAAATGAGATATTGTTTGACCATGCTAGAAATAATTGGAAATATCAAGCGTCAGAATCTTATAAGTCCATGTGGTTATGCACTTTCACTATCCGCAAATATTTATTTGTAACCCAAGACAATGTCAGAATGCATGTCATGGGGCATGGACTCACACAGGATTTGTTGGTGCTCACAGAAGATTTGGTAGGTACATCTTGGAGAGGATGTGTGTGAAAGTAGTTGAGCTGTGGGATGGGACGACTTAGTGTGCGTTGAAGGAAGCGGTGGAAGTTGGGAACGAGTGAGAAGGGATATGGGATAGCTTGTGGTGGGAGGATGGTAACTTGGTGAGTGGTGGGTGAGATGGAGGTGGTAGACGGATTGAAGCTGAGAGGAGTGGAGAGAGGTGGTGGACAGGCCGGGTTGATTGGATTTAAGAAGCAGGCCGAGAGTGGAGTAAGAAATGTAAAGGATGAGACGGGTTGGGAGGAGGATAATTTAGTGATTCGTGGGTGAGAGGGAGGTGATGAGTCAGGAAAATATTTGGGTCTGTGTGGGGATAGGGTGGAGCGAGGTGGATGGTGAGTGAATTTGGTGGAAGTGGCTGAGTGGAGGGGTGTTGATAATTAGGTGGCTAAGGAGTAGTTGGAGGATAGGTATGTGTGGGAAGAGAGGAGTGGAGGGAATGAGTGGTCTTGGTGAGGAGAAGGGTAGGTTGGTTAGGGGTGATGGGGAGTGAGGTGGAGATGGGGTATCACAGGGTAGGGTTAAGATGATCTAGTCTTCTTTTTTTACTATTATTATTTATTATTCAATTTTTGATTTTATTATTATTATTTTTGTTGTTGTTGTTGTTGTTGTTTTTAATTAAGAGAAAAAACAATAAAAGTTTATGCTTATTATAAAAAAATCAATAACAGATCTTTTCAAACAAAAAAATTACATACCTTAATGGTGACATAAACGACTACATGTATGCACCACAACACATGGACGAAGATATTACCAAGGATCCTCCAAGCGGGTGAGTATACAAACGAAGAGTGCAGAAAATATATCTAGATTGATGCAATGCCATACTTACAATAATATAAAACACAATAATTGTTATACATACGATACCTATACTTGGTGAGATAAACAAAACATGATCAGAACTTGGATCTGGTCCCACTGGATGTGCCAAATGTTGATTGAATTTTATTTCTTCCTGTCCATATTAGTGTACGAGAAATCAACAAACACAAAAAACGTCGAGTATACAAGGGCTTAGTACCTTGGAGATGGTGATGGATGAATACGGGCGTAAAGTCGTTGTCAAACTCCTCATTTTGATCCCAATAAACCTAAAGCTCACAGACACTAGAGAAAGATTGATTAGATATTTTATGTGGGGGCTTCCTGACAAAGAAGATCCGGGAAGCGTTAACTTCCTCGGTGGCTGTCAACCCCCGTGTGATAAAGAATAATGATAAAATACAAGATAAACAAATAACATGCAAGATGATAAAAAAAGGAACCTGACGCTGTGAGTATATAGATGGTGCTATTGATCTTATTTGAACACAACGTGCAAAAAGAACCACACTACGTTAACGAATGAATCATGGACAGAGTATTGTGGGGATTATAGTGCCGTTACAAGGACATCATGATGATATAAATGTTAAAGAAGCTTCAAATTCAAAACAACATTTTCCCAAATTTTCTAACTTAACTTTCTGAAGGGGGGAAAGCCCATATTTATAGTCTAATGGTGAGGTTAGACTACAAGTTAAAAGACACTCAGGGTTGAGTAAAGTAACCTTGATTCAAAGAGGTGATGTGATTCAGCGAGGCTCACAATTTGATTTATGGTAAAAAATATAAGGATGTGATATGGAGTGGGAAAGGTGAATGACATGGTTAGGTGAAATAATAGATTCCATTCTTGAAATTAAGAGTAGAGTGTTAGATGGGTGTATTATTTCCCATGAATAATTTGTGAGAGATGCCAAAATTCAATTATTAAATGGGTTTATATGGATCCCATTTAATAATTAATTAAATTTGGGTGAATAAAAGGATGAGATTTATTTAAATTTAAGAAAAAGAAAAGTGAGAGTGAGAATTGAATGAATGTGAGATGGCAGAGGGGTACTATACCAAAAATTGGTGTCTACACCTTCACTGAGCACAACAAGATATTCTTACAATCCACAAAATTTACTATGGGATTTTTATTTGAATCCACAATGTACGCTGGGTTACCCTGGCTCACATTTTTTGGGTTTTCTAAAGTTTTTTTCAGTATCTATGGTTGGGTAGGTTGATTAGATGGGGCAACATTTGTTGGTCCAGTCAACAAGGCTTGTTGGCCTTGGGATATTATTTGATTATAATATTGATTCCCAGTGTGAGGTGCATTCCACTGTTATTGGTACTGAGGATTAAACTATTGAAATGGTGGAATGTGGAGAAAATTGTTGTTGATAATAACTTGGTGGTGCATTCCACTTTGGGCTCCACTCCTGTGGGGCTTGTTGAGCCCAAGTTTGGGGATATGGCCATGGTACATTCCAATGATTTAGGACCCATTATGACATTGATATGCTTGATTTCACAAAGAACACAAATGTTTATCTTGTCTAAGGGGTAGTCCTTAAGTCCATGTTTGTCTCTACATCTTGGGTAGTAGATGAACACATGCTCGGTATTTCTGGCTTTCTCCCTATCCATAGTGATATTGAGTTGAACAAGAAGTTTTTTCTAAAATTTTTAATTTCTTCCCTTATATTGGATATATTGCCACTTGCCATTTTTCCTTTCTACAAAATTTAGGGTGAGTTTGGGAGTAGTTCCTACAAAGATCAATGATTTCCATAAATTATAGTTTTTTCATGTCTCCCTTTCCCATAAGATTGAAGGATTCCTGTGTGTCTTTGTCTAACCCTTTAAGGAATAAGGTTATGAGCAGATTAATCCAGGCTAGTCCCACACCTCCTGTGAAGGAAGAGGAACTGATCAAGATAATCTTCCACACTCACATATTCCTTTTGTTGAATTCTAAAAATTTCCTCCTTAATTTCTTGGACTTTGCAGTAGTCTTGATACTTGTCCAAGAAAATTGTTTCCATCTCTTCCCAACTATGGATTGAGTTAGGAGTTAGGCCCATAAACCATCTCATAGTTGTATCTCTTAGAGTGGAGGGAAATAACTTGAGCTTCTGGGAATCAGAAGTGTAATCATAAGTTTGGCCATGACCTTGAATTCAAAAAGTAATTGGTCATGGTGTTCTGAGACTAATCCTCGAAAGGTTGGTGAAATTGAGGGGGATATATTTTTCATGGGAGCTTGATTGTTAGGATCTAGTTGTATAGGATAGGTAAACGTTCTACCAACTGGAGGGTTTTCATTTTTTGCACCATTGGGGTTATCTACTTCATCACCCATCCTTCCTTAGTTAGCAAGTTATTCCTCAGGCTAGTTTTGAGGGGTTTTTTTGAATATTTATCCTAATGAATCTACCTTTATGGTCTCTACGTATAAACATAAAATACTATCATACTGAGGATAGTTCCCTAACCATCAACACTTAACTTGATTGTTTTTGTTCCACATAATCCAAGCATAGAGGATTCTTGTTGTCACTACAAGGTCTTCTAAATTCTAAAGAAAGAGTTATGAGAATAAAATTTTTGAATGGAAACTTACCAAACAACTAGGAAATACTTATATCTAGCACCTTAACCTTTAATAACACTTTCAAATCCCTGACAATGGCACAAAAAATTGATGAGCATAATTGATAATCATACTTTAATTATATTATATTTGTCAGTGCAGGGTCGTGTCCATGGTTCTTTGCATGAAAGGGAATAGTAGACATTATTCTCAGCATGTACTAATAACAAAATTAGATAAATAATATACTAAATTTAATTATAAAATGAAATGTGTTAGAATCAAAGAGTATTAAAAAAATTTAAAAGTATGAAAACAATTCAATGTTGGAATATTACATAAATGTGTAATAATAGAAAGGAAACAACAGTTAAATCTCACTTCTCTTTGGGGAGGAGTGGTCCTTGTTCCTTCCCTTCGATCAAGTTTAGCGTTCAAAGTTACACTGCAATGTTTCCCCCTGAATCTATAATTTTATTCAACTGAAATAATTTCCTTCTACATTGATAAACTAATTGAACCAAAATATAAATCTCAATACATTATCTCTTTTATAACAGAGCAATCCTAGTTCCTCTGGGAGAGAACTAGTTTATTCACAATTAATATCGTCTACTTAATTGGACGATGACTAAATAATCAATAACTATTTTAAGAATTACAGTAGTGGAAGGAGTCTTCTATGTAACACTTGTAACTATGGAGGAGGCCCGAAATTGACTCCTTTGAGGGAGGCAATTAGTGCTGGAAGATATTGTAGATCTTGAGTTGATTCTAGAGAATCATGGCGATCATAAATCCATAAGTTTCTGTCTTTATCACATTTCCAATAAACTGGAGTTAAAATAGGGATGAATTGACCTCATAATCTACATGAAGGTAGGTTGAGATAGTGGCACATGTTTCATGTTCATGTCATTGTGCTGCCTGTTGTATCAACTTATAATTTCTAAGCTAATCATCTCTTATACGTAACTTCATTCTTTCAAGGAAATTTTAATTAATGATCTAGCTGAGTCCTATGCTCCATGAAGATTCCTATGTTAATGTAAAGGTGCATCCTGTGCTAGTGCACCAACGAGTCATGCACTAGTTTGCAATTAAATCATGGGATGGCTCAACACATGATTTTCCAAATAGGTTGTTGACATTCATAAAAGAGTTCATTTAGCCATATTTGAAGAAACAATAACAAGGTAAAAATAACAATAATATGCATAAAATTTCCTTCCAAAACATATTAAATTATTAATTATAAACCATCAATATTATACAACGTGTAACTTGATACCAAAATAATACAGGTTTCACATGGGTTTACACATGAAAAAATAGGGGTTCATCATATATGTAACCATATCATTGAATGAATTTAATAGAGAAGAAATTATTTTGGTGTGTAAATATCATTTTACCACTTGATTAATTATCACCTTATGCATTCATATTTCCCTTCCTATTTCAAATTTATATTTCCCTCCTAAATACTTATTTTCCTCTCAAAATCCTATTTATTTTCTCTAATTCTCACTTTCCCTACCCTAACCCCATTTTAATCCTATCGTTATTTAACCCCCTTATCCATCCCTAATCCCATTTAATTATCCATTTAACCATTATCTTAATTACTCCCATAAACCACCCCATTTATTTTCCCCTAAATCCCATCCTAATATTATTAATATTTACCCACCTCTATATATATATAAGGTAAGAAAGGTTTGGTTTTGAAGGGACCAAAAAACCCTTTAGAAAAAGGAAGCTAGGTAGAAAATGGCCCATCAAAAAATAGAAAAGGGTGCCATGTCAAACAGGCTTGACAAAAAGGCAGCCCCAGAATGAAGCATGACTAAAGAAATGCCTACATATTGATTACGTAATTTTTTACAATAATACAAAAACATAAAACATAACTAAGATAGTAAAATAAACTAGTACAGAACACTACCAAAATGGTAGACAAAGGTTATCTTTCATTTTTCTTTGTTGTGAGAAGCTCTACTCTAGGTCCTGGCGCTCGGGCCATTGTCCTTAACGCCTAAAACTTTAATAATAACCCTTTTTTGAGTCTTCTCCATGTTTTTTTGGAGCCAATGTCCATGGAATATTCATCTATGAGCTACTTAACACAAGCTTCATATTATTCTTATCACACTCAACTTCTATCTTGGAAATTTGGTCTTGCAAAATGGAGATCCTTTGTTCTTACATGACAATTTCCATGCTTAGCCCTCCTATTATTTTATCCTGGACCTCATTTTTATAATGACAATCCCTAACTTCTTGGACAAGGTTTTTGTTGAAAAGGAGGATGATATCAACCATGGATTCAACCCTTAACAATCTATCCTCCCAGTCTACTAAATTTTGATCTCTATCCTTACTAGTAGATAATTCCCTCGATCTATGTCACCATGTTTCATGTTGGAGAGAACATCAGTTATGCCATCCATGTTTTCTTGCACCCTTAATTTTTTTAAATGTTTCATGGCCATGAATATGGCTTCATTTTCATATTCCTCCTCCTCACTAGGGGCCAGGGGTTGATTGGGGATTAAGGTTTTACCATTTTAGAACAGTAACACAATTAAACCTGATGCAGGGGCACATCAACCTTGTCATTTTTGAAATCAGAGAGTGATATAAATATAAAATAGGGTAAGATCATGGTTGTTGTAGGTGATAAGGACTGAGAGGGGGGGTGATGAATCAGTTCCCAATAAAACCTTTCACACGTGTGCTTCAAACCCTAACCACACATGCTCATGTACTACACATCAAAGTAGAGATTTTTCGTAAGTAAATTAACACAATGCAAGGATCAAAATATATAATCAAACAAAATTATATTCATTCTCAAATTCAGATCAACGCACTTCAATTTGATATTCAAATTAGATTACAATATGTAGTGTCTTTAACAATGATCAACAAGATACAACCATTAGCTTTTGAGACAATCAACTATGTGTCATGAATACATATGAATATATGGAACTATGAGATTTTCTTCAACTCAATATCATATCTGAAATCACCTTAGAAACCTACAAATAACATGAAAATTCTATGAATATAGCATCTAAATCTGCCCTCCTTCTCCAACTCGCTCTCAAAGAAACAACACCAACTTTGCACTTGTTCAAATTATCCTCATGAAAAACTCAACCAACAGATGTCCTAGAATGATATTCTAGGTGTTTTTGGCTAGGCACAAAGGGTTTTTATTTGCAGCAAAAGGTTTATTCAAAAGAAGATAAAAAGGGTTTCAAAAAGCTAGAAAAAATATGCCCATAACTTCACTTTTATAACCTCTCCAATGCTCAAATTCAAACTCAAACATCTAGCCTCCTTTATGTTGACACATTCATCTTATAAATTTTTTAAATTTAAATCATGACAGCCAAATGTGTCCCAAGTAGGTTGGCCTAGTCTAAACCATCATTTCATGTGCCAAAAATGACTCAAAACCCCATTGGCACAAAGATAAAAATTCCCTTACTTCAAAAACATCCTTAGTCATGACCCATAAATCACCAAAAATGTTTAAATTAAAATTTAAACATCATACATGCTCACAATTAATATCAACCAATCAAATTATTTTGTTCAATGGGCCCATTGCTCTTTGTATTTCTCAAAATTATTGTTTCATATACCCTTCAGCACCGTGGGAACTTCATAATGCCATCAAATCACTTATATTGAACCACGCCATTCCATGTGACCACTCAATGGAAATTTAATAATCTTTAGAACACTTCTAAGAAACTTATAAGTCATGAAATAGTCGTCTCTTCAAACCACAACAACATTTTTCTTCACCAGCTTAACCTACCGTACAAGATGTTTCCAAAGGTTAGCTCACATAATCATTTATACATACATTCAATACATAAAAATTGATTAATTGGATTTAAAATTCAACCCTCTTCACATTACATGTGATATAAAGTGTCACCCAATCCATCTCATGCTTAAAATAACATAAAACTTCCATCAGAAAACATCCTATCTTGAACTGCCAAAAATATTTCTATCCAAAGAATATACTAAAATATATTTTAAATGACCTAATCATGATAAAAAAAAAAAAAAATCACTAAAAATATATATGAATCCTATTTCCAACATAACTTGAATAACTTCAAAACTCTACATGTAGCTCAAGTTATGCTCATTTTACTGAGAACTGCTATTTGAGATCCCAAAACTGCCCTTTGATTAGTCAACCTATTTTGGACCTCAAAACACCATGAACATGTCCTGAAACTTCCATGGAAATCAATAACATCTCCCAAACATCATGCACCATCAATTTTTCATACTACTTCTTTGGACCAACTTGTCCTAAATACTTCTTTAGAAACTACTATTTATAACTAGGGCCCACATATCACCATGACCTCAATCATACATTTCTGGAAAGCATGAGGATATCTCTACAACATACAATCATCACTTTTTATTAATCAATTAAAACTGGGTCAGTATACTTCATTCTCTCTAAATTTCTCCTAGCTAGGGTTTAACTAAGGTTTTTGACCACTTTACCTTGTTAACATTCGTTCATAAAAACCTAACAATAAAACGACCTCATTATTTTTTTTGAAACCTTATAAACTCACCATAGAATATTCCTTGAAAGCAAAAAGGTCCCATGCAAAGCATACTATTCACAACTAGCATATAAAGTTTCACTTTGAGCTAGAATTTGCCTTTTTTTCACACTATCTCACAAAATTAGTCATATATGGAAAAATAATCAACATGGAAACTTGAAATTTTTGTGAGAGCACCATGAATCATCTGCCTAAAATCTAAAATCATTATAATTTCAATGTCATAGCTCAAACTCTCCATCCACTAATACTTACCTATGATTGCATGTTAGATCCTCACTGTAGAAGCTAGGGTCAACTAAAATAATGCAATAATTGAACAAGAAACCTCTACAAATGACCAAAAGATACCTCATAAGCCATGATAAACCTTAATATAAGCTTCCATGAGCTCATATAGCTCCAAATTACACTATCACACCTCCAAGAAAACATACCTGCTCCCAATGAGCATTTGTAACCAAATGAACCACCTGTACCTGAACTATGCCAATATTGTGAGTACTTAAGCACCCTTAAAACATTCTAGTCAACATGTCAAAATTCTTCCCAAGAAACCAAGAAGCTCGTACTGCTAAGCAACATCTCCTCGGCACCTATATAGGATTGTTAGAGAAAACACACCTCACTGAATCCTACTGTAGCAGCTAATATACATATGAACCATCATGTTAGCACCATAAACAACATCATGACATCATCATACAAAATTTAATTTTTCATTAATGTGGTTTTACATCAATGAAAACACCTATTAGGACACCATGCCAATAATGGCTTGATTTATTGTCCGATAGTTGAGAATAGAGAGGTGGTAGGAGAATATTTTCCTAAACTTGCCTTCTAGGGTAAGGTATTTCATTACTACCCTACAAAAATTTTCCCATTGATCTGGAATGTTATCATCATACATAATAATTCTCTCATTAGGACCAAAAAAAGTGGTGATATCATGCTTTTGCTGGGTTTTATCCTTGTAGATTTTGAATCCCTCCAAGGATAAGCCTCTGGCATCAGAAATGGCATACTCAGTGATACAAATCTCTACCCCCCTAAATTTAAAACTACTATCCTTCCAAGAATCATAAAAATCAATTGCAAGATAAGTATCATTATCTTGAAGGTGTTGGATATAATTTGAAACCACACCCCTTCACAAAATCCTCTACATGGTAACTGTAAGCTAGGAAAAATACACTACTAACAAGGAAGTAAAATATCAATAATCATACCTCCTCTTTCATTTTTCGTAGAAAACTTCGGAATGGGCTAGGAAACTTGGATTGAGACCTGATTGTATGATATGTAGGTGTTTGTCTTTAAGACTAAACAACGCCTTCCTGTAACAACAATCCTCTTACTTTGCACCAGATGGGAAAAAGGATTATGAGGTTATTTGGGCATTAGGACAAGGCAGAAGGATGTTCTTTGCTCAAAGGATGCAAGAACTTATATAGGGCATTCAAGCTTATTCTTAGTGTCTTTAGAGGGGAGGGGTAAGGTTGTATTTATAGCTTGGGGGAGTGATTAACTTAGAGTAATTTAAGTAATTATGGTTTGAAAATGTGGGCAAGATTAGCTGAGTGGGGACCACGAAGAATGAGTGAGGATTTGATTTTAGATTTTTAATTCATAAGTGGAGGATTTTAGGTGAGTGGGAACCATGAAGAGTGGGTGAGGATTTGAATTTGAATTTCTAATTCAATAGTAGAAAAACATGGAGAACAATGACATGTGGTGAGGATTGGGTTATTTTTTAGATTTTGAAATAGATAATTAATCAAATTATATTTGATTAATTCGAGGTGTATTTTTGTGGGAAATGAGGAAGGGGAATTAATTGATTTAGGACAGATGTGAAATTAGGGTGTCTACATTATGATTACACTTTAATAAATAAAAAACATAATTAATTACTAAATTATTTGCAACTTAGTAATTAATAAGATAATTTTTAGTCAATAGTGATGGACATACCTTTGTGAGATTTGGAAGAATGTTCTTTAATAGTATGTGGTTTTCATGCTCAAAATTTTAATATTATACTTGAGGTAACTCATTTATGATTGAATTGGAGTCCTCAAAAATTTATCTCCAAAGAAGTCAAGTTGAAGAAGAAGAAGAATGATGATAGAGTTGATGGGAATAGGGTATGAAAAAATGGACTGAAGGGGAATCCTCAAGTGAATTTTCCATACTATGAGAGTGTGTAAGTAGGATGACCAGGCATAAGAAGGATTTGGGGAAGGATGAGAAAAGAGTGAGTGAGGTATTCTTGAGTGGAAAAGGATACGAGATGAGGTGATAACAAGAAAGAAAGGAAACAAAGGAGTGTAACATGAATGGATGAATGAATGAATGAATATATGTAATGAAGGGTGGAGAGTGTGAGGGGAATCCTTAATTGGGATGCCCATATGGTGAGAGTAATGATGTGAGAATGAGAAGTAGAAGATGTGGAATGGGAAGATTTGTGCGGTGGTGAGTGTTGTTTGATGAGAGGGAGGTGGTGAAGAAGCTTCTACAGTGGGAAGATCTTAGGGAGAGGGTAAACCTCCACCGAGGATCCCATATAGAAGAGGTTATTAAGTAATATTGTCAAGTGAGAAGCAGAAGGGTGAAAGGAAAGGATGCAAATGGGTGAGAGGGGATATGAAGGGTGAGAATGGTAATATGGGGGTAAGTGGCAGAGGAGTAAAAATGAGGAGCGAGGATGAATGGATAAAATACATGGTGAGAGTGGTGGGGGAGGAGGAGTTGCTGGATAGTGAATGTTACTTGAGAAAGATCATCAAGTAGGATTCAAAAACTACAATGGTGATCAAGTAGGATTCCCAAACTAGGGAATGTATTACTATGGGTGAGCAGATGGGGTGCAAAGTAAGATGTTGATCATGCAAGAAGATACTTTCTGATGAAAAGCATCTTAATTTTAATATAGCATATAACATGATGCATCTTGATATAAAAGATCAGAATGACTAGACTGTAATATGCGTGATAGCATAGACAGGGGTCATCAAAAAGTTTTGATGCCCTAGTACGATATGCAAATGGAAGAGAGCATAGACAGAGGCCATCAAGAAATTATGATGCCCCAGTATGGAATGCAATAAGATAACATAAGAATATTTTAGAGAACGCCAGGATACATAAAATAAAGAAGCCCCATGTAATTTATCAAGATACAAGAAATCAATTAATAATTTATAACTAATAATGCAACACAAGAACCAATAAAAATTTCCCTAATGTGTTCCACAGTGAGGATTGATCGGATGTGCCCCCAAGTAGGGGTACAAGGACATAGTAAAGTATTGGGTCATTGTCCTCAAACAAGGAAACAATGAGAGCTAGATTTTTCCCAAGCGAGGATTCATGTGAGGAGAAGTGTTTTGAATTTGGTAGTCATAAAGTGATTGGATCATCCGTTGGGGATAATAGTTCAAAGGTTGAATTGTGATGGTATTTTTAGAAGTTTTGCGATTTTACAACATTTTTGTTTTTTTTTATGATATATATAGATTTTCTAATGTTTTTTTTTGAATTTTTTTATAATTGTTTCTAATTTTTATTTTTATTTTTTTGACGATTTTCAAATGTGTTCAGATTTTTTATGATTCTTTCTAATGTTTTTAGATTTTTATGAGTGTTTCTAATTTTTTTAGATTTTTGATGAGTGTTTCTAATGTTTTTGGATTTTTGACGAGTTCTATTTTTTTGGGATTTAAGACGATTGTTTCTAATGTTTTTGGAGTTTTAGATTTTTACACTATTTTTAGATTTTTGACGATTTTCACACTGTTTGTGGATTTTTACACTGTTATTGGAAATTTATGGACCAGAGTGTAGACTTATTTTTGCAAGGTGATAAGCCAGGATATTATCCGTATGTACTGTGTTCCGTGTGGTAACTTATGCTCAGAATAAGACAAATTCTCTTTCCATTGGCAGGATATGGTGGTGATGATATGATGAAAAGAAGTCCAAATCCATTCTTGACTCCACACAACTAGTAAGATGTGTGGGCTCATCACCGAGAATCAAGAAGGATGAAGGAGGTAGATAATGAATATAGAGACAAATGCTAATAACAATCCCTTTGGGAAATTGTGACTCCATTCTTCATAACGGTAATGAACCAGTTTCAAAAATGGCTTTCACTTTATGAGTCACATGCTAGAATTAGACAGTTATGTGGCTTGCGGATTGGTAAGATATGAGGTGAAGGGATAGTTCTCTCTTCACGTAGGCATCTAAATTACTCCTTTGGGGATTCTATAATTTGCAAGCATTGTAAGATTTTGTATTTTTTTTTTGAAATGACTCCCTATGTCTTGCCCCATGTTACTAGTGAGAAGCAAGGGCTCATCATTGAAAGCAAAACATAGGCAAGTGAATTCCCTTTTTGTCTTTTTTGGTTTTATTTTTATTTATTTTTGTTTTGTTTTGTAATATTTTTATGATTTTATGAGAACGTCCCTCTACGCTTTACCCCATGCCACTTGTAAGAGGAAAGGGTTTATCACCGAAGACAAGACATAGATGAGTAAGGGCACCTTCCTCCATTCCTAGTCTCACACTACCAGGAAGAAGTGTGGGCTCAACACCAAAGACTATGAAGGATGAAATATATAACGATGAATTATTCATAAGTTATTGAATTGATGGATTTTTACAATAGTGCTTTGTATTTGGGAAGGAACGTCTGCCCCTAATCTTAGCCCCACATGACTAGTAGGACGCGAGGGTTCAACACCGAAGACTGAGATGGACAACCAAAAGAACTAGGTAAAGAAGTTTAGAGTTTTTTTATGAAAGAGAGAATGTCTTTGAAGGGAATATATTACCATCAGTAAGCTTCTAGGTATGACCATAGGTGAAAGCGACTAAAAATGGGAGATATTATAAGAAGTATGATACTCACAAACTTAATAGGATCTATATTAGCACCTGTCTCATGATAATAAATATGAATATGTGACTTTGATAAAGAAAATATCTGCTAATGGAAATGAATAAATTTAAATTATTTGGAGATAAGCAAGACAGAAGGAACAATATACACGTTGTTTCCTAGAATAGTTAACATCTCAAGGATAAAATTTCTATAAATGAACTACATTCATTGGTTCATCAAGATCTTGACCATCTTCAGTGGCCAATTTATAGGCTCCAGATCTAAATTTAGCTGTAATTACATAGGGTCCTAACCAATTAGGCTCAAATTTTCCTTGTTTTTCTTGTTCTTTAGTGGTATTATTTTGATTTTCTTTTAAAATGAGGTCACCAATTCCAAATTCTCTGGGTCTTACCTTTTATGATAACTGTGTTGTAGTCAGTTTTGATAGACTTGAAGATGATTGAGAGCATTAAGTAATTTTTCATCAAGAAGCTCAAGCTCTTGAAGTCGTGACTGTTGGTATACATCCTCATTAATTACATTTTTAAGGGAGATCCTCAAGGATGGGAGTGCTATCTCAATAGGTAAAATGGCTTCACAACCATAAACAAGGGAAAATGGGGTGGCTACAGTAGGCGTGCGGTAAGATGTACGGTAAGCCCAAAGAGCGGGGTAAATTTGAGTATGCCAATTACGTCCATGGGTATTGACAATATTTTCCATGATGGATTTTAAGGTCTTGTTGGTTGCTTCTACTTGACCATTACCATGAGGGTAGTATGGAGTGGACCATTTGATTTTGATGTGAAAATGTTTGGCTAGGTCTTTTACATATTGGTTTTTAAATGATTTTCCATTATCTGTGACCAGAGCGAATGGAATACCAAATCGACAGATGAGATTATTAAAAATGAATTTATATATTTGGCTACTGGTAACATAAGTGAGAGGCATAGCCTCCACCCATTTAGTGAAGCAATCAGTAGCGGTAGTGATGAATTTATGTCTATCAGACGATGTTGGTTTGATTTTACCAATGAGGTCAAGTCCCCATTGAGAGAAAGACCATGGTGTGGTTATCGATTGTAATGCTTGGGAAGGTGTATGGATAATATTTCCATGCTTTTGACATGCTTGACAATGTTTGACAAATGACATGCCTCACTTTCCATGGTGGGCCAATAATATCCAACTTGCAGGATTTTCTTGGCTAAGGCTATACCATTCATGTGTGCTCCACAAATACCAGGATGGACTTTAGCTAAGACACTCGAGGATTATTCCTAATTAAGATATTGGAACAGGGCGCCATCATATCCTTGTTTATAAAGAGTTTTTGCTAAAATGGTGTAATGAGAAGCACATTGTGCTAAAGCACATTTATGCATTGGTTTCATGTCGACAAGAAATATTTTATCACAAATGAAGGTATAAAGATCGTGGTACCAAGGATTATTCGAACCCACGATCTCACATACCATAGTGTTTTCAGGAAAATCATAGGCATGCATTAAGATATGTTCGATGAGAAAATGTGCCTGGAGTTGACTAGATGCGATTTCTAATAGGGATCCAATGGTTTCCATAGTGCCAGCAGATTTATTACGAATTCTGGGTATTTGATCAAAGCTAATTAATCAAAAATAGCTTTTAAGACTATCCACCATGCATTTATATGGGATAAGTTTTTCATCCTTGACCTAGTATTCATCGGTAACTTACTTGATGATAAGTAAAGAATCACCAAATACAGCTAATTCTATAAGATTCCAAGATATAACTAGTTTTAATCCTAAGATGAGAGCTTCAGATTCTGCTATATTGTTGGTACATGTGAATGCTAAGCAAAATTATTTGGGGATAACGTGTCTGCTAGGTGTGATAAGAAAAATACTAGCTCCTGAGCCACGGAGATTACAAGATCCATAAAAAAATAGAGTCCAAGTTGGCGCGATGTCTATGTGTAGAATATCTTCATCAGGAAAAGAGAACTGAAGTGGTTCTATGCCAGGAAGGGGTTCTTCAGCAAGTTGGTCTGCAAGGGCTTTTCCTTTAATTTCCTTCTACGGAAAAAATTCAACATCAAATTAACTAAGTAATATAACCCAACTAGACATTCTTTCCCGTGAGAATGGGTTTGGACAAAAAATACTTGAGAGGATCAATTTTGGTAATCAACTTAGTTGTGTGATTCATAAAGTAATGACGTAACTTATGGAATGTAAAGGTGACCACTAAGCATAATTTTTCAATTTGGGAATAACATACTTCATGCTCAATAAGTGTTCGAATAAGGTAATATACAACCTGTTCTTTTGCTTGATCGTTATGTTGTGCTATTAGAGCTCCTATGGCATGTTCAATGGCAAATGTATAAAGCAACATGAGTTTATCAACAACTGGTGACATAAGAACAAGTGGACTTGAGAGGTATTCTTTTAACTTAGAAAAAGAGTCTTGGCAATCGTGGTTCTAGTGAAATTTTGCATCTTTCTTGAGTAACTGGTTGAAGTGATGGCACTTATCAGCCAACTGTGATATGAAACGCTGAATAGATTGTATTTTTCCCTGAAGACTGCGTAATTGTTTCAGGTTTTGAGGAGGAGGCATTACCATAATGGCTTTGACTTTGACAAGATCCACTTCTATGCCTCTTCGTGAGACAATAAACCCTATAATTTACCAGAGGTTACTCTGAACACACATTTCTTTGGGTTAAGATGAACCTTATACTCGCATAATCTATCAAAAATGCATCTTAACACACTTGGATGCCTTATCCATGTTTTGGATTTTGCTAATATATCATCAACATAATCTTCCATGATATCATGTAACATATCATAGAAGATGACAGTCATTGCTCGTTGATAGGTGGCACCAGAATTTTTTAAGCCAAAAGGCATGACCTTATAACAGAAAGTGCCCCATGGTGTAGTAAATGCCATTTTATGTTGATCCCCTTCAGCAATATGTATTTGATTATAACCAGAGAATCCATCCATTAAGGAGAGCATTTCATGGCCTACTGTAGAATCAATAATCATGTCTATATTTGGCAAGGGAAAGTCATCTTTGGGAAAAGCCTTGTTGATGTTGTGGAAGTCTGTAAATATTTTGATGCCAAGATTTTTCTTGGTAACGGGAACTATGTTAGATATCCATGCTGAATAATCAATAGGTTCAATAAATTCGGCTTCTAAGAGTTTCTCAAGTTCAGCTTTCATAAGCAATGTAACTTGGGGATGCATTTTGCGTAGTTTTTACTTTACAAGTTTTACATCCGGATGTACCACAAGATGGTGTACTACAAGAGATGGGTCCAGGCATAGCATGTCCTTATATGTCTATGCAAATATATCTTAGAATTTAATAAGGATTGTTGTGAATTCCATGCATTCTTGGTCAGACGGACTAATGCCAAGTTGTAAAATATTTGGCTGTTCGGTGGTGCCAATGTTTATGTCTTTTGTTTCTTCTACAAGCATTTTAGATGTATCCTTTTCGGAGATCAATGCTAATGGTTGATGTAGGTCATCGGTGTCGGGTGTTTTAGGTGAGTTGGTACAAGATTTGGTGTGTAATGTTGGGATTTTTTATTGACATGTTTGTTGGATATGGTGGCGATGATATTTTGACTATGGGAAATCCTTTGTTTGCGCTTCTGATCCAAATTTTATGAGGGTGAAGGATCTAAATATTTTATCTCTTTGCCAAAATAGGCTGATTCATTTAGATTGATTTAAAATCCTTTTCTATGGTCGAAAGTAGGGATTTGGTCACGAGTTCCAAGGAATTCTTCGATGGATTCATCATTTTGGAACATATCTATGGCCGCATGATGTGGTTGGCCATGGTCTATGAGAGTCAGATGTGTAGGCTCAAAATTGATGACATTAACAGATAAATGTTCAAAGTAAAAATGTGTTTAATTGAGGTCAGAAAAAAGACTACATGGAGACCTGATGTCATTATCAAAACTGGTGTCATCATTGTCACTTGAAATTATTATGGGAGCAACATCAAACACCTTGAAACCTAGACCATATTTACCGTGACATTGTATGCAATTTATCGGGTCTAAACAACCTTGTTCATTTGGACCAAGTCCTTTATCCTTCCATCGCATCTTTTTCATTATTCACTAAGCTTTGGTAAATTGAGGGGACTCATAACATGGAGCAAAGTCGTCATTATATAACCAGGATCTTGAAGAACTTAGAATATGTTTGTTGTCAAGATAACCAAAAATTTTCCAAACTGACTGTCCCATTTGGTAAGTAGGATGGATTCTCAGATGTGGAGCGTTAGGTTTGCCATAGCTATGTGGGGATTTGTTGATATAAAAAGAGTTTGCCATCTTTTGAAATTGATATTCACCACATCCTGTGTCAATGATTTTAAATGTGTGAGATGGGGGACCAGTAGGTACCTCATGTGGTGGGGAAGTCAGTTTGGTAGTTTTAAAAGATGAAGATAATGGGTTATAAGAAGAAGGGGGTGGATTAAGGGATGAAGTTTCGTTATTCATAGGAGGAGGTATCTTAATAGAAGAGGTATGGTTGGATGAAGAAGGTTGGCTAGGTAAGGAAGAAGATGTTGTGGTGGAAGAATAACTATTGCTGGAAGAAGAAGCTTGATTAGTGGAAGAAGATGATTGATTAGTGGGAGGACTGGTGGAAGATGCTTGACAAGCAAAAGATAATGGATTAGAAAATATGTTTTGGTTAGGAGATGATGGTTTTGGATCATTGTTAGGGAGTGTATCAGGATAAATGCATGTTTCGTTAGGGATTATGTGAGGTGGAGCATATATATTTGTCAATGGACAATAGTGATCATGTCAATACCATCCTTCGAGGAATCTACAATACTTAAAAGGTTGAGAATTTACACATAATGTAAATTCCTTGTCCAAATGAGGAAACTTAATACATTGGTGGAATGTTGATAGGATGACTTTTATGGCATGAATCCATGGTCGGCTGAGGAGAATGTTACATGCAACTTCTACATCCACCACATGACAAACCATGTCTAAGGTGATGGGTCCAACTTGGAGAGGCAATGTGATTGCGCCTTCAAAATTTCTTTCACTATTATCATACCCACGAATGGTTATGATATTGTTTTTTAAATCATTTTTAGTGTAACCTAGACAACGTAAAAGTTTCATGGAATAAATATTCAATGTGGATCCATTGTCGATTAAGACGTGCTTGATCTTACGATGAGTTACATAACCCTCGACGTATATAGAATGATTATTAGTGATGTTGGGATTAAGCAGGTCAGTGGGACCAAAAGATAAAATAGGATTGGGGACTGTAAGATGTGTGATTAAAGCCTGGAATTGTTGTGAATTGATTTCCTCAGGGACACGAGTTTTATTTAATGTTTGCATAAGGATGCGTTGTAGTGCGGGAGAAGAATTAAATATTTCCATGATGGAAATTTGTGATGCAGTCTTCTCTAATTGTTTAACAATATTGAATGATGGTGTAGGTTGTGGAGAGGAATTGGTGGTAGAATTAGATGGTAGATTAGGAGGTGATGCAGGGGATGAAGTGGCATATTTTTTTGTTGTAGGGACCCACCTTTTTTTTGTCTAGTGGTGATCGCATAGTCAGTTCTGATCTTTATAGTTGCCACTAAGTCTTGGTCATAATCTATGGTCGAGATAACTAAGTCATACTCGACATTGCTTGATAATTGACCCTTATCTTTTGAATTGTTATCGTGGTTAGGGAAGGGAGTTTTAAACATGTGAAGTTTTTCATTAGGTGTTTTTGTCTCAGAAGTATTTTCAACTTCTATGTCTCCACGTTCAATCAGGTCTTGTACATAATGGCAGAGTTGCATGTATCGATCTGTGGAGTGCCCTCTTATGCAATGGTAATCATAATATTCATTGTCCTTATACCAATTTGGTTTGGGTTGTCCTTTGAAAGGTTTAATGATGGGATATGTAATCATATTGGAATTTTCCAAATGATGAAAGACACTAGATAGACTTTCTTCGAGAGGAGTGAATTGTCTTCGTCGGTCCCGAGAAGGGACTTCCTTTCTAGGGATGATGATTGGTTGTCAGGATTTTAATGTATTGATTGGATGGTTTTGAACGTTTCAGACATGGCAAGAATCAGTAACGCCGCCATTGATGATATTTTGATTCCAGTTAAAGAATTTAGATTTTTCCTAGTTCTAAGGGGTGTCTCGATAAGGTTGGTCCCTAAACGGTGCTTTAAGTAAGCCCTTAGAAATGAGGGATTTTTCTATTTGTGTGCCCTTTTCGATGACTTCTTCAAAACTATTCAAACAATGCATTTTCATGTGGAATGATAATTCAGAATTGAGATTAGGAACAAAAATGCTAACTAGTTGTCTCTCAGGTACTTAGTGGGGAAATCGGCTTGCAATTCCTCGCCATCGTTGTAAAAAGGAGGAAATTTTTTTGTTTGGCCTTTGCCTAGTGTTGTAGAGATCAAGCATGGTTATTTCTGAGTCTAAGTTATAAGGAAAATGTTTGACAAATTTCTCCGATAAGTCTACAAATGTCGTGACTGACCCTTTGGGCAGATGGAAAAACCAATCTAAATTTTGTCCTCCTAAACTTTAGGGGAATAATCGTAAAAGGTACGTGTATCGATAGGTAACTTCCTGACATTGCATGTAAAATTCCTTGACATGTTTATGGGGGTCACCTTTTCTTTTATATTTATCAAACTTTGGGATTTTGAAGGATGATGGAAATGGTAAGCTTGATATCTCTGTATCAAATGGATAAGGACACAATTCTTAAAAGTTGAATTATTTTGATTGTTTTTGTAGTCCTTGAATGGTGTCTTTCATAAGTTTCCATTCTTGTGCGAATGGAGAAGCGGGGGATGGTTTATCAAAAATGTCGTGAGTATTGAAATCTAGATTGGGGTCTTTTAATCTTCCAACTCTAGTCATTGTTTCCTTAAGTTTCTTTGTTAAGTCTTGGATTTTAGTGAATAACTCATCGGACGAAGAACCATTTGGATTGTTTGGTATTTTGTTGTGATAACTTGATTCACCATTGTCAATAAGTTTGTTTAAATTTTCCCTCCCGAATTCAGGGGGTAGTTATTCTCCCATGGCTAGGATGCCTAATAGATATTCATTCTTGTTTTGTTCTATCACCCTATTGACTTGTTCTTGTTCATCATTTGTGAGTTCTAGTTGTACAACTTCTTCATCGTCATTTTCATGATTGTGACTATGAGTGAATACCATGATGAAATGTGTCTAATTAAGCTAAAAAGTGGGTACGAACTTTGACCAGGTGTGATTAAATGAGAATTTGATTACTTTGGATTTAGCTCAAATAAGCTCGTAATGAATGATAAGGAGAGTAACTCAAAAAATTTATCTCAATATGATGATGATACAACTCAAGACGAGTTAGGGAATTTGTTGCACGTTGTGTAGATTTGGTTTGAACAAGCTATAGATTGTTGATGAGGAGAGTAGCCCGATCAGGTTAATTGCAATGTGGTTGTGATATAACTCAAAAGGAGTTATGAAAGGATTTGTGTTGGTTGTGATTTGGATAAACGCAATGCTGGAAAAAATAATGAGTGAAGTCAAACAAGTCACCCAATATTAGTTTGATAAAGCTGGAAACAAGCTATGAAGGATGTTTTGACAATTGACAATATGGGGAGTGAATGCTAGTCACTCAATATCAGTTGGATATAGCCAAAGACAAGCTATGATAGATGTAATGTTGGCTAAAGCGAGCTAATGAAATTGGGGTGATGTTTTGGTCTGCGTTGTTGGATTGTTTAGATGTTTTCACTTGGTATTGAATTGGTCGAGAACTAATTTTTTTTTGGAACACAACTAGGGTTTGAAATTTTATAATGAACACATTGATATCAACAAAGTTTTATGATAAAACAATGCTAAACTATTTTGTTTTAAAAAAAAAAGCAATCATGTGGATCCAATTTTTTTGGCTTAGGCAGTAAATTCTTCAGGAATAATCATTGTTTCATGCAATCATATAAGTATGCTATTAAATGATGGATGCAGACTCTTATTACTCTAAAAATATGTGTCCTCCGATATACCCTAGTCCTAATATACCTAATTCTATACGGGGACAGAATTGGTATGGAGAACCCTTAGAGCACTGGAGGAGACTCACCAATTCTTACTTTCCTGTTTTAGAGTGAATCACCACGTCTAGAATAGGTTTTGTGAAAAGGTGGAAGGTGATGTAGGGATGAATGTGTATGGTTGTCCTTATAATTCCCCGAAGATTTACAAGGACGATGCCCAAGCTTCACTGTTATAGCTATTTAGGCGTGACTCGCATGCGCCGCACGATAGCATTACCTGTAAGTGAAGAGAAGGGGGTGAGGTAAATACTGAACGATGTGATGAGACTAGGTCTCAAGGTGCAATGCAGATGTAAATGTTGTTGGTGCATGGTAGTCAAGTCCACATCACCATTATAGCTTTGGTGGTGATGAAATCCACCTCAACTATGTGTAAGAAACAAAATGATAAAGTGATTAAACCAATTTTGGTTTGGGGTGTTGTCCTTTGAAGGTTTAATGAATGGGATATGTATCATATTGGAATTTTTCCAAATGATGAAAGACACTAGATAGACTTTCTTCGAGAGGAGTGAATTGTCTTCGTCGGTCCCGAGAAGGGACTTCCTTTCTAGGGATGATGATTGGTTGTCAGGATTTTAATGTATTGATTGGATGGTTTTGAACGTTTCAGACATGGCAAGAATCAGTAACGCCGCCATTGATGATATTTTGATTCCAGTTAAAGAATTTAGATTTTTCCTAGTTCTAAGGGGTGTCTCGATAAGGTTGGTCCCTAAACGGTGCTTTAAGTAAGCCCTTAGAAATGAGGGATTTTTCTATTTGTGTGCCCTTTTCGATGACTTCTTCAAAACTATTCAAACAATGCATTTTCATGTGGAATGATAATTCAGAATTGAGATTAGGAACAAAAATGCTAACTAGTTGTCTCTCAGGTACTTAGTGGGGAAATCGGCTTGCAATTCCTCGCCATCGTTGTAAAAAGGAGGAAATTTTTTGTTTGGCCTTTGCCTAGTGTTGTAGAGATCAAGCATGGTTATTTCTGAATCTAAGTTATAGGGAAAATGTTTGACAAATTTCTCTGATAAGTCTACAAATGTCGTGACTGACCCTTTGGGCAGATGGAAAAACTAATCTAAATCTTGTCCTCCTAAACTTTAGGGGAATAATCGTAAAAGGTACGTGTATCGATAGGTAACTTCCTGACATTGCATGTAAAATTCCTTGACATGTTCATGGGGGTCACCTTTTCTTTTATATTTATCAAAATTTGGGATTTTGAAGGATGATGGAAATGGTAAGCTTGATATCTCTGTATCAAATGGATAAGGACACAATTCTTAAAAGTTGAATTATTTTGATTGTTTTTGTAGTCCTTGAATGGTGTCTTTCATAAGTTTCCATTCTTGTGCGAATGGAGAAGCGGGGGATGGTTTATCAAAAATGTCGTGAGTATTGAAATCTAGATTGGGGTCTTTTAATCTTCCAACTCTAGTCATTGTTTCCTTAAGTTTCTTTGTTAAGTCTTGGATTTTAGTGAATAACTCATCGGACGAAGAACCATTTGGATTGTTTGGTATTTTGTTGTGATAACTTGATTCACCATTGTCAATAAGTTTGTTTAAATTTTCCCTCCCGAATTCAGGGGGTAGTTATTCTCCCATGGCTAGGATGCCTAATAGATATTCATTCTTGTTTTGTTCTATCACCCTATTGACTTGTTCTTGTTCATCATTTGTGAGTTCTAGTTGTACAACTTCTTCATCGTCATTTTCATGATTGTGACTATGAGTGAATACCATGATGAAATGTGTCTAATTAAGCTAAAAAGTGGGTACGAACTTTGACCAGGTGTGATTAAATGAGAATTTGATTACTTTGGATTTAGCTCAAATAAGCTCGTAATGAATGATAAGGAGAGTAACTCAAAAAAGTTATCTCAATATGATGATGATACAACTCAAGACGAGTTAGGGAATTTGTTGCACGTTGTGTAGATTTGGCTTGAACAAGCTATAGATTGTTGATGAGGAGAGTAAGCCCGATCAGGTTAATTGCAATGTGGTTGTGATATAACTCAAAAGGAGTTATGAAAGGATTTGTGTTGGCTGTGATTTGGATAAACGCAATGGTGGAAAAAATAATGAGTGAAGTCAAACAAGTCACCCAATATTAGTTTGATATAGCTGGAAACAAGCTATGAAGGATGTTTTGACAATTGACAATATGGGGAGTGAATGCTAGTCACTCAATATCAGTTGGATATAGCCAAAGACAAGCTATGATAGATGTAATGTTGGCTAAAGCGAGCTAATGAAATTGGGGTGATGTTTTGGTCTGTATTGTTGGATTGTTTAGATGTTTTTACTTGGTATTGAATTGGTCGAGAACTAATTTTTTTTGTGGAACACAACTAGGGTTTGAAATTTTACAATGAACACATTTATATCAACCAAGTTTTATGATAAAATAATGCTAAACTATTTTGTTTTAAAAAAAAAAGCAATCATGTGGATCCAATTTTTTTGGCTTAGGCAGTAAATTCTTCAGGAATAATCATTGTTTCATGCAATCATATAAGTATGCTATGAAATGATGGATGCAGACTCTTATTACTCTAAAAATATGTGTCCTCCGATATACCCTAGTCCTAATATACCTAATTCTATACGGGGACAGAATTGGTATGGAGAACCCTTAGAGCACTGGAGGAGACTCACCAATTCTTACTTTCCTGTTTTAGAGTGAATCACCACGTCTAGAATAGGTTTTGTGAAAAGGTGGAAGGTGATGTAGGGATGAATGTGTATGGTGTCCTTATAATTCCCCGAAGATTTACAAGGACGATGCCCAAGTTTCACTGTTATAGCTATTTAGGCGTGACTCGCATGCGCCGCACGATAGCATTACCTGTAAGTGAAGAGAAGGGGTGAGGTAAATACTGAACGATGTGATGAGACTAGGTCTCAAGGTGCAATGCAGATGTAAATGTTGTTGGTGCATGGTAGTCAAGTCCACATCACCACTATAGCTTTGGTGGTGATGAAATCCACCTCAACTATGTGTAAAAACAAAATGATAAAGTGATTAAACACAAGGTTCTTTCTAACTTAAAATAAATCACTGGCGGAAAATGATGGCATACTTAGATGTGTTTTTTTTTGTTTCAACAATTTTCTTTGAATGGTGGTATTTTTGTAGGATTGTTTTGTTTTTGTGTTTTTTTTTGTTTGACAATGTTCCAATGATGTGGTCCTACAGAAAACAAATTAGTAGTTATCCTGCAAACGAAATGTTAGAAAAGTGAGCGTGGTTGTTTTTGATTTTCCAGATCGCTCAAATGGGCAGGAAAAGATCATACACAACTAACGACCAAACAAATATTAATAATATGACAAAGGAAAATAATGATTAAAATGACAATTAGAAAACAAAGCTAGAGGATCCTGCAATGTTAGAATAAGAAACTAAAAAATTGCGACCATTTTTTATTTTCCAGATCGCTCGAAGGCACAAGAAAAGAGCATAAGCGAATACAATTGGAATAGATTTTTTTTTGAATTTTTGTTTTTTTAAATGTTAATAATTATTGCAATTAATCATGATCGCGAAATAGCAATAATGATTATGTTCACAAAAAATAAAAATGACGAAAGAAGAGTGTGAAAATGTTACCTAGAAGTGTTGTCGTGGAAAATTGAAATGTAAGGCAAAAAAAATTGTTTTACGGAGCCCGAGTGGCCTCACGTTTCTGATTTCCAATATCAATTTTAAATTGTGAGGAAAGAGCATACGCGTGAGGTTGTTATGTTAAAAAAAAATGTTTTTTGTTAAAAAGACAGGTGTTAGAAGAAATGAAACCAAAAAAATTCTGTAAGTCTAAATCAAAAAATTCTTTTTCTATTGCATAGATCTTTTCAATACCTTTCCATTAAAAAAACTAAGTCATTCCAAGTTTGGGAGAAAAATTTATGGTTTCCGGAAGATGGGCTACAATAGCACTCTAAATGAAAATTTTGAACGTGAGAAAAACACCCTGGGAGCTAGCTTTTTTTATTTTCTGACTTCTGTACTTCACTTGAGAAGCTAAAATTTTGACAGCAAGGTTAAAAAAGAATAATAAACAGAAATAAAGAGTTAGATCACAAAATGATTAACTTCCTACAAAGCAGTTATTTTAGCAAAAGTAAATAAATAAATGTATTTTCCAGATAGGTTGTTCCATGACAGTAAGATGATAAGCTAATGACTTATTCATTTGTTTCTATAGATTACGAGTGAATAGAAAAATCAGAACTAGGAACTATTTGAAATGTAACCTCCGTGACGACCGTAGGAGTGAATATTTCCACCGTGATCCACAAGTATTCAGATCAGGGAATAGATGTCCATATCCTAAACACCAAGCACCGAGGAGATCAAAGACATGACGAGTGTCATAGTTTCATTGTTGTTATAACCTGCAAATACACCACAAGACACCCCACAACAAAAATGCTACCCACAACATAAAGGTTAACCAAAGAAGGCCATAAGGCACAGAAAAAGAGATAATAATGAACAATAATAAACATAGAATGGATAACACCACCAATTGAAAAATCAATGGTAACAGATCAAAAGTAACCGAGCATGCTAGAATGTAAGCTAGGAAAAATACACTACTAACGAAAAAGTAAAATACCAATAATCATACCTCCTCTTTCACATTCTGTAACAAACCTTGAAATGGGCTAGGAAACTTGGATTGAGCCCTGATTGTGTGATATGTAGGTATTTTTCTTCAAGACAGAGCAAAGCCTTCCTACAAAAACAATCCTCTTACTTTGCACGAGATGGAAAAAAGGATTATGAGGCTATTTGGGCATTAGGATGAGGCAGAAAGATGTTCTTTGTTCAAAGGATGTAAGAACTTAGATAGGGAATTCAAGCTTATTCTCTGTGTCTTTAGAGGGGAGGAGTAAGGTTGTATTATAGCTTGGGGGAGTGATCAACTTAAAGTAATTGAAGTAATCATGGTTTGAAAATTTGGGCAAGATTAGGTGAGTGGGGACCACGAAGAATGGGTGAGGATTTGATTTTGGATTTTTAATTCATAAGTGGAGGATTTTAGGTGAGTGGGGACCACAAAAAGTGGGTGAGGATTTGAATTTGAATTTCTAATTCAATAGTAGAAAAACATGGAGAATAATGACATGTGGTGAGGATTGGGTTATTTTTTAGATTTTGAAATGGATAATTAATCAAATTATATTTGATTAATTTGAAGTGTATTTTTGTGGGAAATGAGGAAGGGGAATTAATTGATTTAGGACAGATGTGAAATTAGGGTGTCTACAGTAACATCTTTCTAGATGTGAAGATAGGTTCTTAGTCCCGTTCTAACTCTGTCACCTCCCATTATTATTCAAGCACAATGAAAATTGTTAGGATAGGGAAAAGTAAAGCCACACATAGAGAGTAGAAAGACCAAGCACAAAAATTTATGTTTCATTTCCCTTTCCTAGAAATAATGGGCCTTCCCATGACACGAGCACGTGAAACTTGGAGACCATCAATCCAAATCTTGTAAGTTCTTGTCATCATTAACCAGTTTTAAAATATTTAGACATGATATTATATCACCTTGCTACATCACCTTTTCAACCATGTTGTCCCTATAATTGGCCAAACCATCTGTGACTTTATTACCCAACCTATACATGTGACAATTCTCCACTTTCTCAAATGATCTTAACAAAAGGTTTGTCTCCATAATGATATTATTTAATCTCCAACCAATGGTCCTCATATTTTTAAGGGGTTTGACAATACATAGAGAATCACCTTCTATAAAAATAT
This sequence comes from Taxus chinensis, assembly GCA_019776745.2. Lineage (NCBI taxonomy): Eukaryota > Viridiplantae > Streptophyta > Pinopsida > Cupressales > Taxaceae > Taxus > Taxus chinensis. Next base: position 133,276,044 of record CM034156.1, read on the forward strand.
ATTTGATATTCACTGTTATACATTGTTCAAGACACCATGACATAGTCATTGCCTCAACATAATTGTTTGAGTGATTTCCCAAAAATTATATTTAATGGCCCTAAAACATATCCAATTTCTTAGGATTCCTCCGATAAATACCCCCATTTATGGACCCTATGATTCCACTTACGCCTATTTAATCGCCCCTTATCCTCCCACTACAATTCATTCCCCTTCATGCATTATTAACTTGTCCAAAATGGTTAACTCCCGATTTTATTCCTTTTAGAACCCCAAATTTTGAGATTATCCTCAAATCCACCATCCAAGTGGATGGTCTACCACATTCTCTAGAGACCTATTTGGGTCACCATAAACCCTATTAATATACAATCATATTGGTTGTTGGATCTATCTCCCGAGCTTGTCGTGTTCATTTTCTTCCTAGGAGCTACAATCATCTTCTTGGAGTTTTTTAAGAGTATTTGCATGCTATCCATATAGGTTTGAATGTTTTAAGATCACTTATAGGTTTTCCTTTTCTATTTCATCTCTTCCTTGTAGGTCTATAATTCATCTTGAATCTCTGCCCCTTTATCAACCTTTTTTCTGATCCTCTGCATATCCCTTTTCCCATCCATTTAGATCATCAAAATCCCAAATCTTGCCTCGGTCGCTGTCAACTCTACCTAGTCACCATCAACCCAATGTTTATTAGCCCTATTTTCTATCCACATCACCATTGACCTCTTCCTCGCATCTCTCTCGTCATTTATAACACTCTATTTCTACCACCCATCTCATTGTCATTCTGTATCTTATTTTCTTGATCTCAGTCATTGTCAACCCTATCATCATCTTCATCAAATATGACTTCCGTTACATCCTCTTTGTTCCTCACCATCTCAAAATTAGACTAAAAATCCAATAGAAGGTTCCATATCTATTTCTTTCTTATCTGCTCATCATCTATGCATCAGTCGACGTCAACCATACGAGACAGTCTCAGGTCGTTGTCCACCTGGTTGGGTTTGGTTTAATTTATCAGTGTTTACATTATCATATCTTTTTTTCATCATCTTCAGAATATTCTAGATCTCTATTTTCTTCTATTATCTATTAAACCCATCTCATATGTTATCATTTATATATCTTTTTTATCAAAATGGGTTGAAATCCATCCTAAGAATTTATCACTTCTCAGGATTGACCTAGTTAGGAAACTCACTATCTTATCTACTAATAATTTTCTTGTTTATCTTCTCTTTGTTATTCACGTTGTCGATATTTCCATGAAGAAGATCTTACGTGCATGCATCATCATCATCCACATCATGAGGTAGCCTTAAACCCTCCCATAGTTTTTGAGTTTCTTGATTTCTTCTATTCTTTCCATTAACTTGAAACAGGAGCTGGAGATCTCCTCAAACAATAAGACAATATTAAAAAACAAAACTATGACATCAAGCTCTATTTTAGGTTTGTGTCAATGTATTTCTTTCTAAAATTTGATTAGTTTAAAGTTTTCACCCTTAATTTCTTTTAATAGTGCCTTCTTTTCTTGTCAAAACACATGTCTATTTTCTTATACATAATTTATGATTTTCTCATCCAACTTTAAAAAAAATCAGCACAATCTACACTCCATTCTACAAACATTAAAAAAAAATTGATTTTCAACTATTTTTCTCAAAAATATTTCATTTTCAAGATTTAGACACAAATATTTCATTTTCAGGATGTGTTCACTTTGAAAATGAGTAAAAAATTATATTTTCATCCAAAAAATATGAAAAATTAGTAGGACCTAATCCATGGTCTTAGGTAACTTTCTATTGAAGGTATTTGTAAAATATTTTATATAACTCAAAAAATGGGGGTGCACACACAACACTATGTTCTATTTTTGACAGAAAAATAGGCACATGTTGTGTGTGTACCATATTTAACCTTCTTTATATCCACCATTTTCAAAAAAATTAGTGGTTTAGAAATTAGATTTTGAGCACTACAATTCTTATAATTATTACATTATCAAATTTTGAGCATATGCATGTCAAATTACTAGTTGAAGTTAAATTTTGTAGATTTCAGGGGAAAATGACCATTTTTGACCCCTTTTGGTCCCCCATTTTCATGAACATACTCTGTGGATAAGGCGAGAGGTTCTTTCATTGTCTAAAAGTTGTAGTTCTGGTACATCCTCCTCATCGTCATACCCCCTTAGTGAATTAGGGTGTATTTCATTGAAGATAGATGAAGGAACATTTTGTTATCTTCATTTTATTTTTTTAGCACGAGTAGGTTAAGAGGGTATTACAACCGAAGTGGATTAGTAATAAAATTATAAGTTGTCATTATTGAATTTAATAAAATTATTTTGATATCAAAAATAATAATTATACCTTCGAGGTGGTGAATACCTCGCTGTAGCCAAATGGCATGTATTGATATCGCCTTCATGTTCCTCCAAGTTTATAAGTGAAGTAGACCTGTCATAATGAAGTAATATATTTTCAAAAGACAATAAATAGTTTAAAATACAGTACATTTAATCAATCAAATGAAATAAAAATGGATTTGAAAAACTATAAATTTATACCTCTGTGGTTGGTCCCTGGATGTTGAGGGATGACCACTGCTATGAAGACGTTCCATATATAAATATTAAAAAAAAAATTTTAATAAAAATATAAAATGTAAACCAATATGTTAGAGTAGGTATTTACCTTAGCTCATGTTCACCTAGGTACTTTATTTATATTTATTGTATTTATCCTCACCCACTTATGTGTGTGGATATTTCTTTTATCTTATTTAGATATTAGGATATATTATCTAGTTGTTAGGTATGGTTCTTTCCTTGATCTATGGTATTGACTAGATCCTTGATGTCTAGTTCTCTCCTAAATCTATAGACTTAATTATTTCTTTGATGACTAGTTCTTTCCTTTATTTATGGCTTGATCTATGACCTTGACTAGTTCTTAGATTGTTATTCCTTTCCTATATAAGCAAGGCCCATTCTCATTATATTTCATTGAGTTCCATAATAATATATGATATTGCTGCTCATTTTTTTCAAAGGTCTTATGTAAAGTTATTCTCACGAATTTCTTTCATCTTATAGATCATGGTGTTTGATTAGCATATGTGTTCTTGGCTTGGTACAATTTGGTTATCGTTCTCTATGGTTGGTCCATGAATGTTGAGGGATTACCATTTCTATGAAGATGTTCCATATATAAATATAAAAAAAACTCTTTAATTATAATATAAAATGTAAACCAATACCTTTATGGTGGGTGTGTAGAGGTTGATGGAAATGCAGACATGGAAGGTCATTGTGTTAGGTTGTTTAGCTCCTTTTCCATGTCACATTGCGTTGAAGCACGTACACTAGAGCCTCCACACATAAATGTGTCAATCAAATGACTCATAACTCCATGTCATCTCTAATATCAATAAAACATGAAAAATAAATGAAAATAAAAATAATGAGATTAGAAATATACATCACTTTTAGAACAATTATAAGGCTTTTGAACATTTAAAATTATACATTTGCACAATTACAATATCTAATAAATTGAAAAAGTGAATCAATTTATTACATCATTTTTCTTACAAAGAATTGAATGATTTTTATTACTTAATTCATTCTTGTTGATGATAGGATGTTTGTTTGTTTGAGCTTATTTTCCAGCAAGAGTGGTGTGGGTTGAAATGGTGAAATCTTCTGGATCATTTTTTGCTTTCACCTCGGGCATATTTTAGGGATTTCAAAACATTAATATAAGTCAAATTATGGAAATTTTTGTGAATTCTAAAAAAAGGAACTTTAGGTTTGATTTTTTTAATTACATCAAATTAAGTAAATTCATTTCAAATTAGGTTACTTAGTCTAAATTTGGTTTGTTTAGGAAAATTAGGTCAATTTCATGAAATTAGGGTGATTTTTTTAATTTTTTTTATCAAAATATGGAAAACTAGTTCAATTTGGGTCAAACTAGATCAAACCTACCTTACTCCCCCTCCAACTACAAATAAGCCCCAATCACCCACCCTTTATTGTGTATAGTGAATCAGTACATTAAATGGCATTAGAGTGGGGGTTGAAAACATGTGAAATCACTCTAGCATTTTATGTAGATTGTTATGATGATTTAGGTGTTTGTAGAGAGATTTTTGTGAAGTTTTATGTTAGTGAAGTCCAAGCTCACTATATGGGGGATGCAAGTGGTTAGTTTGTAAAGAAAGTATAGTGGTAGCAGGACAATGTTGTATTGGGTGTGAGTATTGTATGGTTGACTAGGTTTCCGTGGAAAGAAATTGGGTCACTATAACAATCCACCATGTTTTGTTTTATTTTTTAATTTTATAATTTGTAATCATGTTTATAACGACTAATTAAAAGGGTATTATGATTTGAAATAGAAAGATTGGAGAAACACATTGGTGAACAATTTGTGTGATTTGAATAAAGATATGGGCATGGTAAATTTTGATAGTGAATTTTTCTAATTGACATGTGTGTTAAAGGAGAGCATGTGGTGGGGCTGCCACAGAGAATGATCGGGTCGTTATAGTGACAGGGAAAGTTGGTATAGTGACTTGCCATATTTTTGGAATATCGAATTACTAATCTTGTAGGGGATATCTAGGTTGGTTTTGGGTGTGGAAACTTGATTTAAGTGAATTTGAGGATCGTGGTAGGGTTGTAGTGATTGGGAATTTTTTTTGATAGACTTGTGACTCTGGTTGTGTAGTGAATGGGTAAAGTTAAGGAATTGGAAATCCCTACAATGTTTTGGTTAGATTGTTTGGTGATTTTTTATAATTATGGAAATATATTTATGTTTGTGGTGCCTTTTTGGTAGCCAATACTAGTTGGGCGTTCATCTCTTACAAGTTATTGGTGGTCAAATGGTTTTAAAATTGGTATTGTAAGTATTTTAGACTAGTGTTTCAGAAAAACCTTAGGGTTTTTAATTTATAATGCATTTTTTACAATCATAGAAAAAAATATATGATTTAAATATAAAATTAACTTAAATATATCCTTGATCATTTGTAAAGAGGTGCCACATATTGTTCTTCTTCCTCTTCCCCCTCCTTTGTTGTTTTTGGACCCATAGAGTAAATTGGGGTTTTTTCTTTCCCTCCTCTTGTACATGCCTTTGTCATACTTCTCTTTTACTCAAAAATATTAAGCAAATCCTATCAATGTTTCCTACTCTCAATGATATTTTACCTCCTCTTGCCATCAATTTATCTCCTATCGCTCTCCATAGTGAAACAGAACTTCAATGTTTTTGGAGGTATTGGACCTGGTTTGGGAAATATTTTTGAACAGAAAACTAGAGTTACTTGGGGCTAAATTACATCTTCGCGCAACCCAACTTAAACACAAGAAAACATAGGTGGATTAAATTATTATCTCAGTATGATTTTGACATAAGTTACATAAGAAGAAAATAAAATAGAGTGACAGATGCACTAATTCATTGGAAGCATGTTTCTATGATTGTTATTCTTAGGACTCAATTCAGGGATGAGGTTAAGAAAAAAATGTCAACAGATTCATACTATTAGCATGTTAAATATTCATTATCCTGCCAAAGGCAGGCATATAGTCTTCACTAAAGAAAGTATCTACTTTTAAAATAGCCAATCAAAATACATCATTTGTAATTTAATAAGTTTTGACTAAAGTTTGATAGTGATCTATATTTTTCAAAGATTTTTTTCTCTAATTCTATTGGCTAGAGCTTTATTTCTCATAGAGTAAAGGATTTTTCATTAATTGAATTTTTTTTGTTTTAACCTCCACCAATCACAACATAACAAGTATCTAAAATTGAGATATGACCCTGTCAATAAAATTCCAAGTCAAAATTTACTATAATTTGAGAACTAAAAGAAAATCATATGTTTTTAACCTTTTTGTTTTATATGTTTATGTCTTTTCTAGTTTTTACATTGATCCTTTGCTTTTTTATTTTTTAATTTATTAGGGGTAAATAGTTTTGAAGGGACTATACCCTCTTACAAAAAGTTCTCAAAAGCCAGATAGAGTAGAAACAACAGTCCACATTTTTGAAGGGATTATACCCTATTACAAAAAGGCTTCATAGCTAGATAATGCAGTAAATACATCAAGTTTGGATCAACATCCAGATTAGACATGAATATCCAACTATAGTTATCCAAGAAACTATACAAAAGGATCCAAACAGTGACAAAACTATAACAAAGCAACATGAAAACAACATCATGACAACATCAAAATAGAAAACCAAAAGTAAGGACAATCCTCTTCACTTGTATGCTTTTTCAATCTTTGTCCTTACCTTTTTCAGAGAGGTGAAGAGTGCTAGGACAATGACATGGTAGGGATCCTTCTTGTCCAACTATGAGAGAATCAAGTCTTGCACTAGTCCCGGCTCCCAAATGACAACAGGAATGTTGCTGAGCACACATGAAATTTTGACATATTGTTCCACGAAGTTGTAGATAACCTTAAGCTCATAAATGGTATAGTCATATATTCCTTTTGCATTTCCTAGTTTGTTATCCAGTGATTTAATCTTCTTGTATATTTCAAGAATCTGATCATTATCCTATGTAGGGTCATTTTGCATCTTCCTTTTGCCTTCTCTCTTACAGACCTGCTTGAGCTCTTCTTTCAAAACCCCAACCTACTTTTTTTAGTTTGACAATTCTATTAAGAAGGACTTCCTACCTTTCTATAGCAGAAGCATCAACTAGATTACTAATGTGAAGCAGATTTTTAGTAGACTTAATTTCTTTGCTTCTACAAATGATTCTTTGGGAGGGGAAGGGATGATTTAGGGGGTAAAGTAGGTTTTTGGTTCTGATTTTCCTTCAACTAGAAGTAGTGGTGGGGGCAGCGGATCCAGGGTAAGGGGGGGTGGGGGCAATGGGTATTGAGCAATGTTGGGAAAGGAAATGGTGCTGAAGCAAAAAAATGATGCCTTGGTGAAGGGGGGTGGCACGAGTATGGATTTGAAACTAAAAAATAGAGAATTCTAAGGAGTTTAAAAGATAATGAGGAAAGCTAACATGAAAATTCCTTCTAAAATGATTTAGGAAAACTAAATGTTTGAGAGGAACCATAACATAATTTCCTTCCAAAGTGACATACTTGACAATCATCCTTGCAGTTTCGTCACAGGGCTCTAGAATGGAGGTCACTTTTATGATTGTAGTAACAAACTCGACATTTTCTTCATCTGCTAGGAATTTCTTAGCTTCAATTTTCTTGGCTACCCTCTTATTGAAGAATCTTGCACCTTCTAAGATAAGTCACGTGACGTCAACAATAAGCTCTTCAGTGATTTTATTACTGATCTCACCATATTCTATGGTTCTTTTCTTCCACCCAATCGTGAATTAAAGAGAAATATCTTTATCATTACCCCACATTTTTTCAATGAGGTTTGAGACACCACCCATTTGCAGATAAGTCCATAGGGTCACATCATCCTTCCAAGTCAGGTCGTAGGTGGGTTCAGTTTGGCATGAAGCTCCACCCATTTTCTATTGTTGTTTCTTTGGTTCCCAATGGCAATGTTTCTCCCCCAAAACCACTTCTTAACAACGCCTTTGCATACCCAAAAAGTGTGCGAAGGCCGAGTGATATTATTAGCCTTGCGTAAAGATTTAATCACTCTAAAAAAATGAAGGACTTCTTAATGATGGTTTTTGATTTCATATTTATCCTTGATGATGTCATTGTGTATCTTGCTAGGGAGAATGTCATCACTAAATCAAGTTTTCATGTTATTACTAACTCCATAGTTAGCAATACTATCCGCCACTTTTTTTCCTTCACGATAGGACTGGATGATTTGGCAGTTGGCAAAGGATTTACAAATCTCAATAGATTCATAAATTAAATCCCTAATGGTCCAACTAGGGGGTTGTGTTTGATTTAAAATATTTATTTTGTTCAAAGAGTCCCCTTCAATTATAATATTAGAGATATTACAATCTCTTGCAATCCAAGTCCCCCATAATGTTGCTAAAGCTTCAAAATAGTGGTTTGTTTAGTGGCCCATTTTTCCAGAAAATGCAGCAACAAGACAACCTATGTTATCCATGATCACCCCACCTCCTCTTGATGCCCCTAGATTTCCTTTAGATTCTCGATCAAAATTCAACTCGTACCATAAGTTGGGATGCTGAATCCAATGAACTAATGATCTGTTAATGCTATTTTGATCATTCCTACATGAATTGCCATTATCGATCTTCCAAGCAACAAGTACAGGTTATTATTCCTTGGGATATGGTCTATTTTTTGGAGGCCTAAACCTTTCAATGTATTTTTTTTATTAAGGGCAAATGGTTTTGAAGGGACTATACCCTGTATACAAAAGGGCTCAAAAGCCAGATAGTAAAGATGAAAGTAGCAGCCCAGAGAAGGGCAGAAAAGTTAACCAAGGAAGGCTCAACAGCCAAATATTATAATATAGGAGAAAAAAGGATCTAAACGTACAAAGATCCAAAGAAAAGAAGGCAAGAACAAAAAGGAACCAAAAGAGAAACAACATAAGGAGCCTCGCCACAAAACAACTCCAGAACCGCCCAATGACAGCCACATCACAGCCAAAAAACAGCATCGCTACAGCCCTTTACTTGATGGCTCTGTCAATTTTGGTCTTGATAGCCTGCAGTGACATGAAGAAGGAAATGGCAGTGGCCTGAGAGGAGTCTTGTAAATCATCTTGGGCAGTTGCAATGTCCCTTTTCTCTTTAGGGCCCCATATATCCTCATTAATCCCACTTAAACTGCAAACACTGTGGACATGTTGCTCAATGAAATTGTAGATGCTTTTGAGGGCAAACAATATGCAGTCATTTCAGCTTTTAGCATTCCCCAATCTGCCATCTAGGGACTGTAGTTTCTTGAAGATTTCACCAATAACCCCCTCATCCTCCTCACTTTGAAGGATCCTTTTACCCTTAGCTCTTTCCATGTTTTTTATAGCCCCTTTGAGCTCTTGAAGCTCCTTTTCTAATTTGTCCACCCTATCCAGCAAATCCTCCTCTTTGGGCTCCTCCACCAGCCTGCTGATATGCAGAAGGCTTTCAGCTAGTTCTAATCCTTTTGGCTCCTTAGGACTCATTGGGAAGCAGGGATTTTAGCTTTGAGGCTCTTGCATTTTTTGCTGGAGGTCACATCTTCATTCTTTCTTTTTAGCAGGGGGTAGTGGGAGCAGTGTGGGCAGGTGTAGGTATTGAGGAGGGAGGTGGGATAGGATTCACAGGAGGGTAGTTGGAGAAATGGCGGTGAATCAAGAGGATAAGGCCCTAGTGCAAAGGGACAACCCTAGAGTGGCTTTGAACTTCCCTTATGGATTTCTCCAAAGAGTTAATCAGATAATGAGGAAAGCTGATAATGTTATTTCTACGAAAATGATTCAGAAAAATCAGATGTTTTTGAGGTATAGTCACATATCTTCCTTCAAGGGTAACATACCTTACCACCATTTTGGCTAGTTCAGCAAACGGTTCAGGGATCGACTCCACCTTGAGGCCAGCAGTCACAAACTCAAGATTCTCTCCCTCTTCCAAAAATTTCTTGGTTTCAACCTCCCTGTCCGCCTTCTTATTGAAGAATTTTGTGCCTTCCAGGCTTAGGCCTGTGATCTATGCTATGAGCTCTTCTGTGATTTCCATTTTCATGTTATTATATTTGACTATTATGTTCTTCCAATCCCAGCCGAATTTTATAGAGATGTCTTGGTCGAAGCCTTGGATCCTTTTGATGAAATTAGATAGGCCCCCGATTTGCAGGTATTCCCACAGTTCCATGTTCTCTTTCCACTCAGGATTGTGGGTCGGTTCAGTTTTACATGGCGGCCCCCCCATGTTTCCTCTGCACCTTTTCCTGTTCTCAAAGGTAAAATTGCTATCAATGTGCAGAATAGGCCGAACTTTGAACTTGGGATTTAAATCATTCCTTCCCATGAAAGCCGATTTAATTATTATGCTACACTTGTTATTATTGCCCCGCACCTTGGCTTTCCTCCTATACCAAGAAATGATGACAGCCCAGCCCACACAGATCACAACAATCATCCAAATCTTTTGTGATGTCATCATCATGTACTTGGGGATCCGCTCATTAGCGTCTAAAATACAGCCGTTAGTTATGATTTTCACTACCATGGAGATCAATGATTATGGCTTTATTGACATGAGCGGGCAGAACGTCCCCTCCAATCCAAGTTTGAAAGGGATTATTAACACCGAAGTTAGCCAAACTGTCAGCTACCCTATTTCCTTCCCAGTAGGTGTGGGTGATTTGGACATTTACAAAGCTTTTACATATATCAATAGCTTCTTCTATAAAATCCCTAATAGACCAGATGGGGTGTTGCTTTTTATTCAGAAGATTGATAATATTTAGAGAATCACCTTCAATTATGATATTTGGAATGTTATAATATCTGGCAAGTCTAATGCCCCAAGAGCCGCCATGGCTTCAGAATAATGATTAGTCTGTCTTCCCATTCTCCTAAAAAAAGTAGCAACATAACAGCCTCTTTGATCCCTGATGATTCCCCCTCCTCCAGAGTCACTCGAATTGCCCTTAGAGGCCCCATCAAAATGTTATCTTTGACAGTAATAACAATTTCCTTAAAAATCTTGCTGCATACCTGTCTGTTGTTCCTGAAGATTATTCCATTCCTGGTTTTCCACAATCTCCAAATGGTATGAGGTAGGACCAAATTCCATAATCTTCTTATCATGTAATGTTTATATGGTGGATCCCATTTCTCCCAAGTCTTCAAGAAGGTATTAGGAAGAGTCTAATGCAGATTAAAATTAGAAAAGATGAGACTCCAGACCTTTGAGGCATATTCACAATGCAAAAGTAGATGTTTGATTTCTTCAGCCTCTTTTTTGCACATGCAACACATGTTAGACATAATGAAACCCTTTTTAATTAGGTTATCATTAGTGAGAATCTTTCCTTTTAATACTATCCACATAAAGAAATTAACTTTTGGGGTTAACTCAGGCATCCATATTTTACTCCAGTTTATATCACATTGAATATTTTCAAAAAATGCATTATAGCCCGATTTGACAGTATAGTCCCCATCAAAATAATCAACCCATATAAGATCATCCTTAGAATCCTTTTTATTAAGAGGAATGAGTGCAAGATGTTGTTATAGAGAGGAGACAACAAGTTTTAAATTTTCCTTATCCACTTTGAGATGCTTCCAAGTTCTCTTGTTTCCATCTAACTCTATGTAATATTTTACTGTATTCCCATATTTCTCAATTAGATTGTCTTTGATGGAGCCAAATTTTTCACTCAGCCTGAAATCAGTCCAGTTGTCTTGCCAAAAATGTATATCTTGACCATTTCCTACTTTCCATCTACAACCTTTAGCAAGGATGTGTCTGATTTGAAGCAAGTTGTTCCAAAAAATGGATCCATTGGGAAGTTGTTCTTTAAAAAGAAAAGAATTCATATTTCACTGAGCCAAGTACTTGATCCTAATGAGTTATGTCCAAGGTTTTTTCCTTTAATAGTCTCCAACCAAGTTTGGCAATTAAAGCAACATTAATCTTTTTAGTATCCTTTATACCCAGGCCACCAATATTTTTGGGTGTACAAACTTGATCCCAAGCAACTAAATTATACCTGAATATTTATTTAGGTCCATGTCATAGAAAATGCTTTTTAATTCTTTTAATGTTGTCAACAATTATTTTTGGGATGTTGTACATATACATTATATATATGGGCAGGTTCTGTAGTGTGCTTTTGATTAACAAGCTATTTCTGGCACTAGAGAGAACATCACCTTTACACCCAGCCAATTTTTTGTGAAATCTATCTAACAAGGCATTCCAAACAGCATTAAAGACTTTATTAGTGCCCAAAGGTAAGCCTAGATAGGTAGTGGGTAGAGAGCTGATTTTACACCCCAAAATGAGTGCAATTCTTTTCTGTCTATCTGAAGAAGTATTGAAAAAATACACCTAACTTTTGTCAAAGTTGACTTTCTGGCCAGAAGTTGCTTCATAGAATCTAAGAATAGTCTTTATAGCTTTAGCCTCAAGAATAGAAGCCATCAATAGCAAAATTGTGTCATCACCAAATTGTTGATGTGAAGTTGTATGGTTGGTGGAAGTAGGTTTGAACCCTTTTAGCATGTCAGTATTCACAACCTTAGTTATTTATCTTTTATGAATTTTATTTAACTTTTCATAGAGTGATTTATTTATATTTTATGAATTTCATTTTCTTTCCTTCTTGAATACCATACTTCAATTTAGAAATTGATTAACATTTTTACAAATTTGTATTGCCAAGAATTATGTGACATGCTAAATAGTTATTTGTTGATATCTTTATTTAGAAGGGTCATTAGATTTATTAACTAAATGTTATTGAAATTAGAGAATAATTTTTAAATTCATAATAATGTATTTATACTACATAAATTGTATTTGTCTTTAGTTATACCATGACATAAACTTGAAATTGACTTATTATTTACAAGTGGGAAGGGATTTAATAAAACATAGAAGTGCTTGTAAGCTATATTTCCAATGTTGTAAGTTAATCATCAATTCCAAATTTTAATGTCCCACAACCACAAATTTATTATAATATTGATTAGATTGGAATGGGGGTAGGTAGAAGATAGAAATTACTGGTGTATTTAGTTTTCCAATAAATTATATTGGATTTAATATTTATGACACATATTCTAATATTAAAACATGGATAACTAATTATATTTAAAACTTCAAATCAGAGTGAGTAATATACGCTAATACTATGTTATGATGGTTATTGTTCGGTTATTTTTCACACTTACTTTTTAATTATTAAAAAAATGACTAGTAGAATTACACCAAGTAGATTTGTTTTGGATGTACATTATTTCTATCTTAGATTTTTACTTTTTCGTGTGTATGTAAATTTTCATTTTTCATTTACAGCTAACTTTTATGATATTAATTAAAGCGGCATTTAAATAATGAATAAGTTGGAAGAAAAAAGTATTTATTTATTTATTTTAATAATAAATAGATTTTTAAATAAAACACACACCATTGACATTAATAAAAATTCGAAAGTGTCTACAACTAACTAAAAGTGTCATCTTTTAAATTAAATTTTGTATTGTAATTAAACTGAATTCTATTTTTGCATAATTAAACTATGAAGTCTAAAAAAAATAGTAATTATTAAATTTAAATACCAATTTGAAGGTTTATATTATTTTTGTTCCTTCTAAAGATATAAAATCAATAGATTTGAAGACACGAAAAGAAGCCACCTGAAAGCTCAAGGCATTATGTGACCTTGTGACTACAAGTCAGTGACATACTTCCAACCTTCATTTTTAGGATAACCTATCTTAATACAATTCATGATTGTTGGAGGCATCTTCACTTAGAACTAACTTACAACTACCTTACTATTTCACTTTGGTCATTCACTCTTAAAACAATTCTTTTGGCAGTATTTTCCATTTTATGGCCTTGTTATATAAGTATATATAAGTCTTATTATATATATATACATATATATATATATACATATACATATACATATGCATATATATATATATATATATATATATATATATATATATATATATATATAGATACATACATACATACATACATACATACATACATACATACATACATACATACATACATACATACATACATACATACATACATACATATATATATATAATACATATATATATGTTACAATGTTATACAGGAAAACATTTCATATATTTTGGTGATGTTTCAGACATCTCAGATGTTTTTAGGGACTTCAGGGACTCAGAGGGGATGTCTTCTATTGTCTTACAATCTTTCAAACATTTTTTTTGATGTTTTTACTTTTAAATTTTTGTTTTTTTTACTAATTTAAAATTCTTTTGAATAACATTAAAATGTTATTTTTATTATCAAGAACATTAAAATGGTTTTGAATAACAATGTTAATAAGATGACAATCATACAAAAATTCCTTGACAGACAAGGTCAATTGTCAAATTCAACTCTTGAAACCAATATTCCTTATAATTTTTCAAAGAATGCATATATTCATGACAATTAGACCAAGTTGGGTGCCACATAAAAATGCTTAACCCGTAATTAAATTTTAGGTCAATGTAATTAGGTTTAGATTATATTATAGTCAATTACATATGTTACAATAGGAAATAATAACTTATATTTGCAACTCATATCAGTTAGAAATAATATATCCTATACCAATAAACCTAACATGTGATTGAAAGCTCAAAATGGATGTATACATGCACTTAGCTGATTAAAAATGACTTATGGAGAGATTTGATATTGTAAACTACTAGAAATGAGTGATCTCAACTTGAATGGCCATCAGAACTAGAAATGTGATTGTGAATCCACCTAGGGTAGGGTCGTACCAAACTATAGAATCTTGCACCTTCTTTGAATTAGTTTTTGTAACTTAATGTGGTGCTTTCCTTCCTAGATTAGTTTGTTGATGTTAAACCCTAAATGTCACACATATTGTGAGGCTCTCTATATGGATTGATCATCATCTCAAACCCTAGTCAGAATAAAGAGTCCTAAAAATAAACATTAGAATAGTTATGGGAACTCCCATGCATAGCCGACATTGGCACTACTCCGAAGAGGTCTCAAACTACATTTCATTCTCCACCTAGCATGTGATATCTAAATAGATCAATTAGATTTGAAATTTTATTTTACTATGCTTACTTTAACTTGGATCTTGCTAGATACTTGGAGAGATGATGTTTGATTTCTTTTGTACGAGAGATATGGTTTCCTTAACCTAGTTTGTAGCTTTAAACATGATGAGGGTGCTACCCTAATGACGTTGGATGTGACAATGTGAGATTTAGGGAGCTTTAAATGCCTTTTGCAAGTGTATGAAGTGAGTGCTCTAGTGCATTTCCTTAGGAGTTCCAAGTTAGTAAATGAGGTAATGTTTACTTGCTTATATACAATCTCGTAGATTATTTATCCAAAAAATATGACCTAGATGAAATATAATAAGTAAGGAAAGATATTAATATGAAAGTGTATTTATAATACATGTCATTCTAAGATTGTAGATATTGGTCAGGACTGGATATAAATTCCAAACCTAAATTTACAACCATGACTGGGAGTAGGAAATATGCCAAATGAGGTTTGGAGCTGATAAACCGATGTTTTAATATTGATTTTGTGTATTTTATTATCATAATGTGTCGACATTTTAATGTGTAAGGACAAATAAGCTAAACAATGGACTTTAGAAAGTGATAAGCAGGAATGAAGAAGTTGTAATTATCATAGTAAAAGTGCATAGTCAAATAAAGAGTTTTCAAAGTCTAAATTACCAAATTTGAGTGTCTAAAAAATATGCTAATAGGGTAAGTTTATACACCAAATTATTTCCTATTTGATGTTGATCAAAATAAGAAATCACCCACATCTCACTTCATATATACCAAATTTGTGATATGGTAAATTGGGGTAGACTTTACAAAGTCAATTACATTTACAAATTAATTGAGTTGAATTCAAATTCAATGAATGGAAAAATATATTTCTTTCACCTGATTCTAGATCATTTCTTTGAAGCATTGATGAAATAGATAGGGTAACGAGCGTAGGACTAATACATGTTCAAATGTTGGTTGATGGGTTGTTGCACGCGTATGACTTCTGAATCCACAACTGATCATGAGAGCTTCCTTTTGGCTAGGAGGAACTACCTGTAATGCAAAGCAAGACCACCAGAAGGAGTTAAACAATATGTGCAATGAACTGCCTAGCATGTGCTAGATCCGGGAAGTGTGATACTTCCTAGATGGCTATCAGTCCACTGTTTTAAACAATTTAATGTGGTAAATAAGGAAAATCCTATTGTAATTTGAAATGATTTAGGTATCTCACTTAAAACACAATAAGAAATAGATCTAATCTAACAAGCTAGGTTAGAATAGGATCCAAAGGTCAAATAACTGGTTATGGGTCTCTGCAGGTCTGACAGAGGTCTCAGGTAGGTCACAGGTGAATGAGGGTGAGAGGGAATTAGGTGGATAGGTCACTGTTTTGGGTTGTATGAGAAAATGTAGAGACCCATGTCGGTTAAGGGTGACCAATGGCGGTTGGGTGTAACCGGTGCTGGTTACTGTGGAAAACTAGGAATGCCACAAAACAAGATTTAGGTCTCCTTTATGATTGCATAAAAGACTTTGGTTGGTCAGGATGAGGTATTTGGTGATTTAGGTAGGATTTGGTGAGATTTTAATGGGTCTTTGGAGGGGTGAGTATTGTAGGAGGTCAATGGGTCGTAAACAATAGATGATAATATAATAATGAAATGGAATGAACCAGAGAAGTATAACATTTACTTACTTGAATTCTAGTCCTAGATGCCTATAAGTGAGGGACAAAGGTGCTAATGAGAGGTTTGAAGGCTGCAAGTGATCATCAACTGAAGGAAAGATTTTGCATGGGCTACATTTACATTCCTCTTTGTTTGGCTAGATCAAATCATTGTTGGGATGGCTGTGCAGGAAAAGATGTTTGATCTCCTTCCTTGCATGTGTGTTCTCGCTGAAATTTACTCTCAGAAGATGTGATGTCTCTCTAGAATGTGCTAATGTTTGCCAACCTTTTCAATCTTTTTCCAACCTTATGCCCACCTTTCCAATATTTTTCCAACCTTCTGCCAACCTTGAGAATAAGGTTGTTTTGGGGTTAAAAGGGTAACCGACGACGGTTCCGTCTTAACTGACAATGGTTAGGGATAACCGACATTGGTCAAGGTGGGATTTCCTAGGTTTACTAAACTAGGGAGATCCTCTTGATTTCCTCAGATCTCATGCCGTTAATGCGTGGATTAGACTAGGATATTCTTATAAGCATGTGGGAATGTGGTTAGAGAGAATGTAGGCATTGATTTTTAGGGTTTAGGTAAGTCTCAGTTAGTTATGGCAACTTACTAAGAATAGGTCTTAGGGTGAGTTAGCTTCATGAGGTGTCTAAGTGAGGTGTAGGTGTGGATATTATTTAAATTAAGATATTTTAATAATAAATATGGTGAGGATAATGAATTAATTTAATTAAATTAATATTAGTGGGGTGAAGGGGGCCATGGCTAGGTGAATGTGATGAAGGGTGCTTATTCGTCGAGGGACCAAAGGGGAGTGTGACCTAATTTTAGTGTCTACATTTTGCCCCCTTTTTGTTGTGTAGCTTGTATTAGTAAGAAATGCTAACAAAAAAAATAAGATGTGGTTGTCCCATGTTTGGGTGAAGGTGATCCCCCTCAAACCAAGAATTGATGAGGCAGCAGGCAGAATCAGTGAGTAGTGTGATAAAAGGTAAATGTGAGGGACAAGGTAGGTGGGTAATGGGGGAAAGAGAAGCAAGGTCTACTCAGGAAATCTAGGTAATGGATCAGGGTCAAAGGTAGCAACAGTCAAACGCACGCACACGGATAAACTGTAGAATGCTACCAGGTTGAAGAGTAGGAAAACTCTACATTGTCTAAGGTCGATAGGTTTATCCAAACAAGGTTGAAGTGATTCCGGTATCCAAGGCATAGGATATGGTTAGGAAACACAACGTAGGTTAGGTGCAGGAACGTTTAGGTATGTTCCGGTACACCAAAGGTAGGGTCAGGATAAACGGTCACGGCAATAGGCTAGGTAAGGTCATTATGTCAACAACACAGGTAGTAGTGCCGTAAGGTATAGCAAACACATGAGGTCAAAGGTCACTAGCGATGGTCCATGTCCAAATATCTAGGTCATGGCATAGGTAAGGCCAACATAGGGGTAAAATAATGAGTCCCCAAAGGAGGAAAAAGTGAGGTAGTAAATGATGAGGTCAGGAAAGGTGAATCAAATG
Source organism: Taxus chinensis (assembly GCA_019776745.2). NCBI lineage: Eukaryota > Viridiplantae > Streptophyta > Pinopsida > Cupressales > Taxaceae > Taxus > Taxus chinensis. The sequence goes on from CM034156.1 coordinate 133,293,978, forward strand.
GGTAGGGTAAAGGTGGGGTGAGGTAAATGATCAGGGTGAAGGTTGGGTGAGGTAAAAAAAGGAAGTAGGGGAGGGTAAAAGGGTAAAATTTAGGGCAATGTGCAGGTGATGGTGACCGATGCTAGTCATAGATAACCAATGTCGGTAGAGGTAAACCGACAATGGTTAGGAAAGGCATGTGTCTGATGCCGGTCAAGGGTAACCGACGTCGGTTAGGTCAGGTTTGTTATAAAAACAAAAAATCCACATTTTGTGTTTTTCATTTGTTATTTCATGAAGTGAGAAAATGACAAAAAAGAGAGAAAAGAGAGAAAAGTTTCCAGATGAAATGGAATAGTGAGTTGGCGGTGTGATTGACGAGTGATTGGTTGGTGAGTAGCGGGTCCACAAGATCATTGTGAGGGATTCGATTGGGCGGAGGTTATGGGTATCGATTTTGTGATGGCGAAGGTCAGAGAGGGATCGGGTGGGCCACCAGTGCAGTGGCTAGATGTGCCACCAAGATGGTGGCAGTGCGATGAGGTAAGCGCTCTACTCCACGTGTAGTTGATTTGATAGATTAGAGGAGTATTGTATTGTTGGTTCTAGGTTTTGTTGGTTTTTCATTTTCATGGGTGGGCACAAATTAAATTTGGGAATGGGGGGAATATTGGGCAAAAGGAGGAATGGGGAGGGTAATAAATGGGATAAGGGTGGTGGGTGGAGGTCCAAGGGTATTTCAGGTCATTGTAAGTGGGTAAAAGGGGCAAGGGGGAGATTTTTTAGAAAGGGGGATTTTTGGAAATCATGAGTTTTTTTACAATAGTGACCGACGTTGGTCAAGTTTTTCTGGCATCAGTTAGGTGGAACTAGTATCAATTACCAAATAGGTGACCGATGCCAGTTAAGGGATGACCGGGGTTGGTAAGGGTGAACCGGTATTAGTCACCAAACAAGTGACCGATGTCAGTTAAAGGGTGACCGGGGTCGATTAGGATGAACCGATACCAATTGGATTATTGGGCACAAGGGTCCAAAAGTGATGCGGGCTAGGTGGTTGAAATAGGTAGGGTGAAAATAAGGTGTAGGAAAATGATAATCGTTGAATATGGCATGATACATGTAAATTAATGTCGTGTTTGTATTGGATGCAGAGGAGAGTGCAGCTACATATGTGGGATAGGGTTCTGCCGCTACTGATGATAGTGCGTGATGCAGCAACCCCAGAGGAGTTGCAGCATGTGGAGGTAGTTAGGTTGAGTGGAGTTTTTCATTATACACATGTTGTCAAGTAGCCCAGTTTGATGGTCGTGCTCATCGATAGATGGGATTCTGCGAGCAACATGTTCCACCTGCCGACGGGTGAGATTACTATCACCCTAGAGGAAGTGTTCCGGATTCGTTCGCTACCCATATTGGTTGCATAGGCTTATTCTATCTCCTCTAAGGCCTCAAAGGATCTAATTTTATATTTTTGGAGAGGGGATGGCCGATTTGAGATTCCATAACGCTAACTTGAGCTATGGAGAGATGTACCTAGCCTTTCCGGAGGAGATGAGGCTAGTGGTTTTGTTGATGGAGGCAGTGTGGTGCTATGCACTACCAGATGCAGAGGGTGGATGCTTTCCTTCATCACTAATGGGGGTACTCCACGACATGATGGTGGATGAGACCCACTTTTCTTGGGCACCAGCATTCTTGGTGTAGCTATACAGGGAGTTGTGGGCATATGGGCGGTTACGTAGGTTTATCATGTGTTGTACATTTTTACTGCACTATTGGTCGTATGAGCACATAGTTTGTGTGTGGACTGTAGGGATGCCCTGAGAAAATGCATTCCCAACGAGATTTGTATGGGTGGGGTATAGGAGATGGGTGTCAGTGATTGGAGAGAGGATATCTGAGAGGCCCACACATGATGTGGCCCATTTTTGGCAATTACTGCAGGGGTTATCTGGGGTGGACATCATATGGATGCCATATGTGGGGTTCCCCTCATATAGGCATATGCATGAGGAGCTAGCTGAGATCTAGCTAGAGATATGGATACAAGGTTCTCGTGCCATGGAGGACAAAATGATCCTGGTAGATAGAGTCCTGTGGCAGTTTGGGCCAGTACAGGACATACCTCCGCCCTTCCCATAGTATCAGAGAGATGATGTAGATAGGCCCTTACCTCTACCACAGCCTATAGTGCTCACAAGGTAGGAGGAGCAGCCAGTGGACTAGCAAATAGATGAAACCAGGTGTACAAATAGGTACAGGAAATGGTGGTCGGCTTAGTTACGAGCCATACCACCCAAACCAGGGCAGCCAGATCTAGCTACCATTACAGTGCAGAGAGACACCCTATAGGGGTAGGTAGTTACGTTGATTACTCAGTTGGGTATACTACAGACATAGCTGGAGACTTCTGAGGTAAAGGTAGTAGAGCTACACGTACAGGTGGCTAGTCTACAGGCCCATATGGCTGGTGGAGGAGATGGAGATGGAGAGGAGGGGATGGTTAGGTGGCAGCCTTATAGGCTCATGTGGTAGGTTTACAAGGCTAGTTGGCCATAGCCTAGGCATAGATTGGGGTCTTACAGGCACAGGTGCAGGGGGCACAACCACAGGCACCACCATCATAGGCACCAGGACCGAGTCCCAATTCACAGGAAGGAGCGGGATAGGGTCCCACAGAACAGGTACATGGGCCGATACCTATGGTACCACCATAGACTGTGCCTATATCTAGGTTATGGGATGCCCTAGGTGAGGCTAGATACTATCAGGACCAACTGATGGTGGCCATGATAGACTTTATATCCTATGCGGAGTACCGGGCTCAGCAGGCATGCAGTGAGAGGATGAGATCCCACACTCACAGTGTGGAGAGCACAAGGGGTTAGCGAGCTCTGAGGCCCGATTAGGCAGAGCCTGCTAGTGCACTGAGACAAGCTCCAAGTGAGCTACTAGCAGGGACCCAGGAGGCTGAGGGTACAGGTGATACAAAGATGGAGGACATCTACCGAGATGCCTAATATATGGTCACCTGGATTTTGATGTATGATAGTTTTTGTGTGGTATATACTGGCTTGTGTGCCGATAGATATTTAAGTTTTGATCACATACCGGCCTGCGTGCCAATAAAAGTGAGGATGTATGAGATATTTTTGTATATTTCAAGCATATACCATCCTACGCACCGAAGAGATTTTGTATTATTTCATTATTTTATTGTATATATGAGACCGTTCTGCATGCAGATGACATTTTCTATTGTATATCGGCCTGCATGCCGACAATTTTGAGATGATGGACATGATGAGATAGCCATGTATATTTGAGATACATGTTGATTTATTTATATGATAAGATACATGGTATTTTTTGATTATGAGATATGAATTTGTTGTGTTGATATGGATGGAAATTAGGTGAGTTAGGCATGATGGAGTCAGGTTGGTATAGGCATGGATCGAGTCAGGTTAATTTAGGAAAGGATCGAGTCAGGTTTGTGTAGGCATGGTTGAGTCAGGATCGAGTCAGGTTATAGGCATGGATCGAGTCAGGTCGGTTTAGGCATGGTTGAGTCAGATTATAGGCATGGATCGAGTCAGGTTATAGGCATGGATTGAGTCAAGTTGGTTTAGTCATGGATCAAGTTAGGTTTGTTTAGGCATGATGGAGTTTAAAGTATGTGAAGTTGTGAGTCATTATTTCATGCAATGAATGATAATATGGGTCATATGTGAGATGTGTTATAATACATGCATGATGATGGTAGAGAAATGGTAGGCGTAATAAATGTATGTTGTGATAATGTTTAAAATATAAAACAACTCGTTATGTATGTGGTTGAATTTCCAATTTTGGGTATAAAAGGGAAACTAAGTTAGGTGTGATGTAATGTGAGGCACATGGAAGATGAATTTTTAAGGTAGAGGATGTCCGAGCTAACCTCCAAGGGCCCCATGCCCTCGTAGTGCTACCTACATAGTCCCGACGAAAAAGGGACCTCAAGCTGATGTAGTTCTCCCATGAGATAGGGAAGAATATGAGAGGGTTGAAAAATGAGGTAGTAGGTTTTAGGCATGGTGTGGGTTTTAGATCTGTTAGGTGTGGGTGGATTATAGGTAAAGTGATGTAGGTGATGTTGATTGTGACAAAAGAAGAAGATTACCCCAAAAGTAAGCATCGAGGACCAAGTCCTGTATAAGATGAACAAAACATAAACAAAGATGGTTCAAAAGATAAGAGGGGGTAAGAAAGCCACCAGACTGGGTAGGATCATACCAAGTAAATCACACCTTGAAAGAGTTGATGAACGTAAGACCCTAAATACATTGCATGATTGATTGTTCTACGGTGAAAAGTAGTCACATGATCACCAAATGTCTAAGTTCCAAGAAGTCCCTTGAGGCAATAGGAAATAGGAGGGAATGGTAAAAAGGGTGAAAGGTATGTAATTTTTATATGGTATAGGTAGCATGCGCTTTAGGCAAGAGAACCTAGGTCACAATGGGCAAGTCCATGACAAAAGGTTGTTATTTTGACTTATAGTTGAAATAGACTAATCGATGCGGGAAGTCTATATGGGATGAATAAAATTTAACTCCTTGAGATCTTCGTGAAGCTGATCGATGCGGGAAGCTTCGATTCCTCTCATTTTTTTTAGAGCTTTACATAGTTGTCCTTCGAGGGAGCAGTCTATTTATAACAACAATTATCGAGAGGAAGATTTCCTATTGAGGGAGTCATCTTTTTATTAGAAGTTTGACTCAAGGAGTTTGGTCCCATGTGAGGTTTTTGAAGTCATGGACAAGACCAAGGTGGAGAATAGGACTCTCATGTAAAAGGTAAGGTGAAACGACCATGGGATCTCATCTGAAGGTAGATGAAAAGTATCCACGAGAATCATGTTATGTGCAGCGCCATGGTACACATATTCAAGAGAAGATAACAAGTGACATGTATTCAAATGATTCTTATTTAATCGTTAATGAGGTGTATGAATTGAATAGCGCTCAAGGAATGAGCATGGAAAGAGACAAAAGGTGAGGTAGGACTACAAGTCAACAATAGAATGGTCAAAGATGCAAGGCGTTAAGGGGCTCAAGTTTAGGTTTACCATTGAGTGAAGATAAACGATAAGCACCCGATCCATAGGTATGAGTCACGATGTATGGTCCAATCCAATTAGGAGAAAAATTTCCCCGTTTTCTTTTTTCTGCTTTGGTTACGTGTTGATTTTATTTCAGGAAAAGGTCACTAACTTGGAAGGTCTGTTCATGGACACATTTGTCGTAGGCACGTTTGATATTTTTTTGGTAAAATTGAAGGTGATCCAGAGCATTAAGACGACATTCATCTAATAACTCTAGCTATGCTAAACAGTCCTGACGAAAGTCATCATCATTGAGCATGTCATGCAGAGAAATGCGAAGTGAGGGAATCTAGACTTCGAGAGTCAGGACACCCTTTGTACCATAGACCAGCGAAAAGGGTGTGGCCGTAGTGGAAGTGCGAATACTAGTGCGGTATGCCCACAGGGCAAAAGGAATGTGCGTATGCCAATCCTTCCCAGTATTGTCAACCAATTTCATAAGAATTTTGTTTAAGGTTTTGTTAGTAATAGGGTGATGAGAAATTGAGCTGAATGCTGAAGGCATCGTAAAGTTTTTGCAATGTTTTGTTTTTGAATTATTTACCATTATCAGTGATCAGGCGATGAGGAACACCAAAGTGACAAATGATGTGGTGGTTAATGAACTCACATATTTTCTCAGCTTTCATGGAGATGAGTGGTATGGCTTCCAACCATTTTGTATAGTATTCGGTAGCAGTGATGATCCATTGATGGCGCTGGGAAGAATGGGGATTGATTTCTCCAACAAGATCCAAACCCCATTGAGAGAAGGGCCAAAGGTCACAGGCGACCTGTAAGGCATGACTGGGTGTATGATGAAGATTGGAAAGTTGTTGAAATTTTACACAACGTTTGACGTAGTTGCAACAATCATAGTTAAGGGTCGGCCGGTAATAGCCCAAGAAAGGGATACGCTTAGCAACAACAAGGCCACTGAAGTGACCTCCACATATGTCGTCATGAACTTCCTTAATGGCATAAAGAATTTCAGAACTCATGAGGCATAATAGGAGAATACCGTCAAAGCCACGCTTATAGAGGAGTCCCCCCAGAATGACATAACAAGAGACCTTTTTAAGGAAGGCGTGTTGTTTGTATGGGTGAGAGCAAGAGGTAAGATGGAGAAAGAAAGGTAGTCAGATTATTGTTTGTACCAAAGGTCACTCAGGTTAGGGGTAACAGTTTCGATTGAGTAAACATTGTGAGGTAAATAAGAAGGTGATTGGAGTCGTTGTATGGTGAAAAATATTTGAGAAGCGGCAGGCAAAGTAGGCATTTGGGAAGCTAAGCAGGCCATGGTATCTATAAATTTGTTGGTTGAACATGGAATGGTTTGAAGGGCGTAATGGTCAAAGGTGGTCAAGAGTATGTCTACATGATGTTTATACTTCTGAAGTATCTCGTTACGACATTGGTACATACCATTGACTTGGTTTATGACCAATTGAGAATCACCAAAGATGTTGATTGATTTGACATCTAGGGTGTAGGCAACTTAGAGACCTAATACAAGCGCTTCATATTTTCCAATATTGTTGGTGCATTCAAAATTTAGTTTGAAAGACAAAGGCATGGGTTCACCATCAAGGGGAATGAGGATAATACCATCCCCACCCCCACACTAACATTTCGAACTGTCAAAGAAGAGTGTCATTTGGTAAGGGGGTTCATCCAGGGAAAGGGTAGCAATCAACTCATATAGAAAGTCAAAATTAGAGTGTTGATCCCTGAAAATAGGTGCGGAGGCCAATTGTTCTGCGAAAGTTTGGCCCTTGATGGACTTTTGATGCATAAATTCGAGGTCAAGATCAGCTAAAATCATAATCCATCGTGTGGCATGCTGATTTTGATAAGGTTTGGCATACATGAAATGCAAGGGGTCGGTGTTGGTCACAACATAGGTTTTGTGGTTGAGTAGGTAATGATGGAGTTTGGTGGCAGAAAAAACTAAGGCTAAGAAAAGGTTTTTAGGGTGGCTGTATCAGGTTTCATAGTCCAAAAGAGTACAGATTATGTAGTAAACCACCTGCTCCCTGTGTTGTTCATCGCGATGAGCGAGCATGGCTCCCAAGGAGTGATCGATAGTGGATATGTATAGGTAAAAAGGTTAATTTTCTTTAGGTGGAATGAGCACAGGTGGTTGGAGAAGGTATTGCTTTAGGGCCTCAAAAGCTTTATGACAGTCATCATCCCATTTAAAGGAGACATCCTTCTTGAGAAGATGATGAAATTGTTGACATCAATTAGATAATTGTGAAATGAAACAGTGAATGGACTGTAACTTACCTTGCAGGCTACGGAATTGTCGAAGGTTAGTAGGCAGAGGAATTTCAAGAATGGCCTTGACTTTAGCAAGTTCAACTTCTATAGCATGGAGGGAAATGATAAATCCTGGGAGCTTTCCTGAGAGAACCATGAAGACACACTTCTTAGGCTAAAGGCAGACGTAATATTTAATGAGACGGTCAAAAATGGTTTTGAGGACGGTTAGGTGCTCGGAGCGGTGTTTAGATTTGGCCAAGAGATCATCCATGTAATCTTCCAATATGTGATGCATGATGTCATGGAAGATGTAAGTCATAGCCCACTGATATGTGGCACCAGCATTTTTAAGGCTGAAAGGCATGACTCGATAGCAAAAGATCCCCCAAGGGGTGATAAATGAGGTTTTGTGTTGATCCTCTGGGGCAAGTAGGATTTGGTTATAACTTGAGAAGCCATCCATGAGTGATAGCATCTCATGACCAGTGGTAAGGTCAACCAGTTGATCAATACCAGGTAAGGGAAAGTAGTCTTTCGGGAAAGCTAGGTTGAGGTCATGGAAGTCTGTGCAAATGTAGATTCCCCTTATAGCTTTAGTGATAGGGACAATGTTATAAATCCAACGAGGATAATCAGTGGGTAAGATAAAGGAAATAGAAAGAAGGCACTGAAGTTCTTCTTTGATGAGAAGAGCAATGCAAGGGTGCATTTTCCTCAGCTTTTGTTTGATGGGTTTGGCATCGGGAATGGTTACAATATTATGGACCAATATGGTGGGGTTAATACCGAGCATGTTTGCATAAGATCGAGTGAAAACGTGGTTATGATATTTGAGAAAAGAAGTGATGGCTTCCTATTCAGCAACATCTAAAGATTGTCCAATCTTTAGGATGTGCGGGTCGTCCTGAGTATGAATGTTGATCTCGATAGTCGATTCATTCAACATGGTTTGTGTCTCAGAAGGTAGCGAATGGAATATATGAGTCTTCTGCACTAAGGTAGGTGAGTATGGATTCATCATCCTAACATTGAATGACATTAATTAAACATGTATCATCATCAATCATTATAGGAGACAGGAAGGGAAGAGTGGAAGGGGCCTCACCCTCAAGTTGATAAGTCAGAGGCCCCAAGGAAATGGTGTTTATGAAAAAAAAAAGTTAGGAGGGATAGATTCAGGATCCATCCACTCCGTCAGTGAGGGTGGTGATGAAGGTGGAGCAGGTGAACAAGGTGGGGAAGAACTAGCATCCTTAATGAGTTCAATGTGGGCTTGTTTAGTAGGTGGTTCAAGAAAGCCAATACCGCTACGATCATTATGTTTGTGGGTGGTACATAGAATAGCGGTATGGCAGCCTTGCTCGTAAAAGCCAAAACCAAAACCCTTCCACACACATCGATGGATGAAGAAGTGGGAAAAATAGTGATTGGTAAGTGATTGGAAGTTAGCAAAAAATGGGTGAGTTTGTGGCGGTGGTTCGGGTGTGTAAGTGGTAGTATCAAGTCCCCCATAGGTGAGAGAGGTATGGAGATGAGGAGGACCATAAAAGATGCATTCTCATAGTGAGGGTGTTGGTGAAGACTTCCATACTCTTGTGGAGTAAGGAATGTGTTGACACTATATAGGCAGTACTCCCCCAGAGTGAGGCATTGAAAAACACCTTCCAAGGGATTAGTGGTTGGTATGTAGGTAGTTGGAATGGATAATGTGTCGGAGGTCGATGTGGAGGTGGAGTTAACGGATTGGGAAGATGATGGGTCAGTCATGGAGGTTATGGCAGTGGTAGGAATGGAGGAGGTATGTGCGGTAGAAGCAGTGGTTGCACTAGTAAGTGGAGGTATAGGTGAAGAAGTAGTGGTTGTGGAGGTAGACAACTTAATAGGTATGAGCACATCATTGGGTCAGTAAAGCATGTTGCATGTTTTAAAAGGTGAGGGGTCAGCTGGAATGGTATAAGTGTGTCCTTCATGTTCAAACTTTACACAATGATGCAAAGTGGAAGGAACGCAACCCATGACACGAATCTAGGGTCTGCCAAGCAATAGGTTATATTGGAATTCCCCTTCCAAAATGTAAAACAATTCTGGAACAGTGCGGGGGCCCACGCGAATGTGGAGGATAACGGTGCCTAGTGTAGAGGTGATAGTGTCATTGAATGAACACAACATGACAGGATGTTTATGCATGTAATTTTCAGGTATGCGCATTTGAGCCAATGCATGGGATGAAATGATGTTAATGCTAGTGCCCCCATCAATCATCACACGGCGTACCCGTATGTCATCGATGTGGATAGAGATTAGGAGGGTTGGGTCTGGGTCATCGTTTTGGTGTGGCATGTTCTCTTCCTCTGAGAAGCTAATGGAGGCCACTTGGTGAATAGGGTGGGGCAAAGATGAAGGTGGTAATTTGGTGAGAGAGGCTACATGATGGGGTGTGATAATGGAGGCTACAGGTGTAGGGTCATTGGGTAAAACTTCAATAGATTAAAGAACCTCCATGAGATCTTGACAATGGGATTCTGAGGTTTGGATGAGGTCATATAAGAACATTTTGAGGGGATATTGTTGTAATTGTTTGATCATGGTGCGATGTGTGATGTCATTAGAAATGGGGTACGTGGAGCCATGGATAGTGATTTTAGGTATGGGTGCAGATGGTATGTTGGGTATAGGATTGGTTGGTGAGTCAGTTGCCTTTTCTTTTCCCTTATCCTTCTGAGAACGTGTATCATGTTGATTTGAGGGGAGTTGTGAAATGGAGAAGGTGTAGGGTGAGTGATATAACGACATGATGGGAAAAAACCTACCGGAGGAGAAAAATCCTGTGAGGTGAGTTGGGCACAACGACATCTGGGTGGTGGCATGGCAAGTTCTCTGATGCAAACACTGTTAATTTCAAATCTTGGGGGTGGCTCTAGGAGCTATGAGGGTGGAGTTTGTGGTTTTTGAGTGGGAAGTGTGGGAATGGGTGTTGGTGAAGCAGGATCCTCATCGAGAAGGTCATCGTCATCAAAGTTGGCTTTCGGAGGACACAACTGGATAAGGATGGTTTTCAAGGCCTTGCAGTTCTCCACATTGTGTCTTGGCACATGATTGTATGCGTAAATTTTAGTATTGTCAAACACTTTTGGATTGGGTTTGAGGGGGTTGTAAGGTGTAAGTGGTGGTAATGTGATGACAATTGTCTCAAGGAGGTTGGTTAAAATTTTGGCATAGGACCCTGCTAGTGGATTGCAATGGGAAGTGAACGTGGGTTTGGGTGTAGGTGTGGTTGATTGTCGAGGAATGGTATTTGGAAGAGGAGGAGCGGGTCAAGTTATGGGTTTGGGTGTTGGCATGGTTTTCGGTGTTGGTCGTGCTTGTTTAGGTAGGGGTATAGTAGATGGACGGGTAGGAGGGTGTGCGGTTGTTTTGAATACCTTATTTTGGGGTAATGGAGTTTTGTTTTTGGGTTGCACCCTCTTGGGTAAAGGTGATGTGGGTGTATGGGGTCTAGAAGGAAAGGCAGATGGGGGAAGAGGGTGAGTTACCCATGGGGATAACGGGGGTGGCGTGAAGATAGATGGCGCGGGTTGTGCTTGGGGTATTAGAGACAGCGACTGAAGTGTAGTGGGTAGTGAAGCAATAGCTGAGGGTATTGAAGGTATGGGTGGTAAATATGTTACAGGTGTGGGTGTAAGTCATGTTGGGAATCTAGGTAGGCTAAAGGTTTGTGAGGAAGGAATGGGTTGTGTTTTTGGTTTATTGATGGGTGGAGATTTATTGACCCTGTGGGGAAGCTAAGATCCTAAGACGGATAGGACAGGTGCAGGTGTGATTGGTGCAACCGGGGTATGAGTTCTATGGGTTTGGTGCTTCTATTTGGCTGTCAAAGTAGGTGGGGTGTTGTCTTTGAAGGATGTAGCTAAATCCAGTTTTATAGGTGGACGGGTAAGGTTGGTAGTCGGGGTGACCCCTAAAGTGGTAATAGGTTTAGACAAGGATGATGTCATAGGTGTGGGTTTGGGTTTAGATATAGATTGGGCTATGGGTAAGGATATGGTTTGAGCTATGATGGGTGTCATGGAAGGAGTTGTGATAGAGGTGGTTGTGTTTGGTTTGATTGGTCAAAATATTTTTGGGTAGATAGTGGAGGTATCAGCAAGTGACCTTTGCATCTGTGTTGAGATAGGAAGCAAAAGGCATCCCCACAGTAAGGCTCTATCCACACAATCTAAGTGATCGGCCAAATGTGATAATGACACATCTGTAGGTGGAGTTGATGAGGACCTAATGGCAATTCCCGTAAAATGTGTCTTAGAGATAGGAAATTGGCTAGCTTCAGCTTCCATGCGTAAGAGAGCCAAAAGTAGGTCTGCAAGATTTTGGGTAGCGGATGGAGAATGCTCACAAAGAGGTAAAGGTATCTCAACTGGGTCTATTATAGGTGTAGAAGGCGATGGAAGCTCCTCTACAAGTGGAGGAATGGATAGGTGCTCCTATGTGGGTGGAGGAGGTGATGGGTGCTCCTCTATGGGTGGAGGAAGTACTATGGGTAAAGGTTCTCTAAGTGGAGAAGCCAAAGGTGAAATGGTCTCGATGTTAGCATAAGACTCCTTCGTAGGTGATGAAGGAGATAAAAGGTGTTCCTCTGTGGGTCGAGGAGTAGGTTCGGTGGGTTCTAATGCAGAAGGAGGATTTCGAGCTAAGATTTCCTCTATGGAAGGAATGTGAGGTAATTGGGAGGTGATAGGTACGTCATTAAAGATAGCATGGACCTCGCAGGTATGGGTATCATGAGTTGAGGTCTCACCGATTTGATCAGACGAAGGGTCATGGTTGGGAAATGGTTTCTTGAAGATGTGTAGGTTTTGGTTAGCAGGTGCATTAGGATTATCCATGGTTAACTCACCTTTCTCGAGCATTTCTTGGATAATATTTTTGAAAGTGATGCAGTTGCCTTCACTATGACCCTTTACTCAATGATAGTTACAGAAGTCATGTTCTTTATACCATGCAGGCATGGGGCGAGCAGGGTCAAAACTAGTGTGTGGTTTTATGGGTGGAAGAGTGATGGCTCCGGCTTTGACAAGCTTTTCTAAGATAGAAGAGTAAGGTTCCCCAATTGGGGTGTATTTCCGTTGCTCTCGTCTGAATTGAAAATTCTGGACGGGTGAGAGATTAGATGAGGGGGTAGCCTAATTTGACAAATGAGCTAGGCTAGCCTTGAGTACCACTACGTTAGTGGTGCCCTTAGCTTTAGAATAATTAGTTTGTGGTTTGGAAGAAGAAGAGGTATCATTCGACTTGAATGCTGAATTCTTATTGTGTAACTGGATTTTCTTCTCTTCGATGGCCTGAATCTCTAACTTTCATGCCATAGTGAATGCTTCATCGAATGTTCAGAAGGTTTGGACCTACAAGGTCAATGAGATATGTCTAGCACAAGCCCATGTGAAGAGCTTAATGAGTTTTGTTTGTGGCAGCTAGAAGGTGAGTTAGCTGATCAAGCTACGCCAGTGAGCGATAAAATATGCGATAGATTCTTCCTCATATTGATGCGTGGAGTATAGGTCAGTCATGGTAACCTTCTTGACGATATTGATAGAGAAATGATCCAAGAAGGCTTGGGCTACCTGAGTAAATGAGAATATGGAGTATCTAGGTAACCCATTATACCAATCTAATGCAAGTCCAGTTAGGGACAGGAAAAGATCTCAAGAGCAAGGCATCATCTTGAGTGATCAGATAACACCCATGTTTGAATGATTATAAATGTTGTTGTGGGTCTTCTTTGCTATTGAAATGATTGAATTTAGGCATTTCCCAATGCATGGGTATGGGTGGATAGGAATTGATGGGTGGATGGGTTCATTGCAAATCTCATCATAGGTGAGATTGTTGTGGGAGCCAGAAACCGATGCCTCCAATGTTTGCATCTTGTCCAACATTAATTTGATTAGGTCGTTGGTAGGTTGTGATGATTGGGTGCCTCTTGTAGCGTGATGGGGTTGGTTTTGGGCATATAACGAGGGTGGCACTCTAGTGTATGGTGCTTCCATGTTGGTTGATTGAGAAGAAGGAAGTGAAACAGGAGGTACGTACCTAGAGTGAATAATGGATGAAATAGGAGGTAGCTGATAGTATGTATATGGAGGTGGAAGGGTCGTGGTAACCCTAGTGGCAATAGGGGCTAATGATTGTGGAATGGAAACGACCACGTTCTGAAAATGGGTAGGGGTCACCAACACGGGAGGTGGCAATGTACCTATGGGTATGTGTGAGACATTAGGGGTGGATGAGGTTGCATTTTTGGTAGTTATCGAGGGTATGGTGGATATGGCGGTTGCCACAGAGGTGGCAGATACGACAGTCATAGAGGGTATAGGACCTAGCTACGAAACGACTAGGGGTAAGGTAGATGCGGGCAACACAGGGCCAGATAGAGCCAATGCAGGAGTGGGAGCGAGATTCGGGGGGATAGATATGGGCATGCCATATATCAACTGACCCGAGACATCTCGAGTGGACAAGTGAGAAAGGTAAAACTGCAAAGTAGCAAGGTTTTGGTCAAGGAGTCATGTGAACTCCTCATCTCATGTAGCGATAGTGATAGGTTGGATGGGATCCATGGCTGGTGATAAAATGGAAGGTGGTGAAGGACTAAGTGGGAGTGGTTGAAAACTGGCATGAAATACGAGTATGCTTTCTTGTTTTCAGGTCAGCACCATGTGAACCAGTACTAATCAAGTAAGGTTGTTTCTCTGTAAATGACACAGAAAAACAATAAGAACAGGTGAATTTGATGGTAAAAAGTGTATCCAGTACCAAATGTAGGTTGAAAAGTGAAACAGTCTAACTGATGCCAGTTTGGGCAAACCGTCGCCGGTCAGGGGTAACCACTACCAGTCACTGTAGAAAATGGTCAGTGAGTGAAAAAACCAGGTAGAAATTTGAATCTAATAGGTATGTCAAATCTGATGGTGTTTCACAATGTCAATGGGAATGATGGAAGTGACAGGGACTATGAAAAGTGGAAGAAAGGAATAAAATGTCCTCTTGGGTAGGTTAACAAAAGGACCTGGAACCAACGTCGGTTGGATATAACCAACAATGGTAAGAGGGTAACCGACGACGATTACTGTGAAATTGAAACAATGATGAAAGAAAAGTGGTTGTGAATTAAAATATGATGTAGAATTAGGCCCAAAATTCTAGGAATGATGATGATATGGCCTAGGCACACTCAGGTGAAGCCAGAATACACCACCTGTGATGAGGAGCGTGCAAGGATGAACAAGAAAAATGAAGAACGTGATCTCTCACCTCAAAATGCAAGCCAAGCAGAAACGCTAAGAAAAATGTGACCCTAGGAGTGCCTTTTCTATTGTGTTTGTTTAGCTTATGTTATTTAAGGACTGACACATGAATTGTGAAATATATTTTTTGGTGAGGATGGCTTCCTATGAAGAAGGAGATCTAAAAGGTGAGGTTTTAGGTATGTTATGGTGGGGGCGGGCCTCGCTCTGAAGAATGACTCAACAGAGAAGCGAGCTGGGTGCCCACTGTGTCGTGATCATGTGATCACCTACAGCTTCTTCTAGATAAGATGTTGTTTAAGAATGTGTGTATTTTCAAGTTTTGTGAGGTTTGGTAAGACTCAAAGAGGGAGAAAGAGAAAGAAAGTGCTTTCTACGGTTCGTTTGTCAACCATCAGTTGGTCATGACTTCCAACATATAGGTTGCCCTCAATTAATGTGAGCTAATGCGATAAATCAGAATGGAATGCACTTATTTTTAAACCCAAATCAAAGTGTGAAGATGGATGACACAATAAGATGAAGAGGAGGAGGGATGCTCTTTCACTACAATTCAGAAAATGTAAAGAAATGGTTCTTTTTAATTACACCAAAAGAAAGGTTTCCTTTAGAGCAAATAAAAAGAAAAGGTGGGTTACCAAGGAAGAAAATTAATGTGTATGCTTTTCAGAAGGGAAACAAACACACAACTTTTCCTAGGAATGAATGAAATGTAAGGAACCCCAAATGGGTCCCACCGGGCATGCCAACATGTTTCACCTGATTCTAGATTGTTTCTTTGAAGTTTTGACAAAAAAGATAGGGTAATGGGCATATGAGGAATACCTGTTCAAATGTTGGTTGATGGGTTGTTGCACACGTATGACTTCTGAATCCATAGCTGATCATGAGAGATTCCTTTTGGCTAGGAGGAACTACCTGTAATGCAAAGCAAGACCACCATAAGGAGTTAAACAATATGTGCAGTGAACTGCCTAACGTGTGCTAGATCCAAAAAGTGTGATACTTCCTAGATGGTTGTCAGTCCACTGTTTTAAACAATTTAATGCAGTAAATAAGGCAATTCCTATTGTAGTTTTGAAATGATTTAGGTATCTCACTTAAAACACAATAAGAAATAGATCTAATCTAACAGGCTAGGTTAGAATAGGATCTGAAGGTCAAATAATTGGTTCTGGGTCTCTGCAGGTCTAACAGAGGTCTCATGTAGATCACAGGTGAATGAGGGTGAAAGGGAATTAGGTGGATAGGTCACTGTTTTGGGTTGTATGAGAAAATGTAGAGATCCATGTCGGTTAAGGGTGACCAATGGCAGTTGGGTGTAACCGGTGCTGGTTATTGTGGAAAACTAGGAATGCCATAGAACAAGATTTAGGTCTCCTTTATTATTGCATAAAAGACTTTGGTTGGTCAGGATGAGATATTTGGTGATTTAGGTAGGATTTGGTGAGATTTTAATGGGTATATGGAGAGGTGGTGATGCAGCCTAGAATTGTTAGTTAACACCTAGTCACGCTGGCACATCACTCAGCCTAGGTTGAGCACTCACCCGAAGCACACAAAGGTACCGGGTCCCTCTTAAGAGTTACAGTAGCAGAATGGTGGTATGATAAAGTAGTAAACATATATTTTAGGAACCAATCCATCTATTCATTATTATATTTAACCAAATATATAAGCGCTTAAAGGTAAATCATCATGAAAATAATAACATGCATTGATAAAACACATCAAACACTATTTGTCAGCCAATTTCCTTTATCTATTCATCGTACCAACAATACAAAAACTTCATACAATACCAGGAATACACGTATGGATCTGTTACAACTATCCAGTCACATGTACTCGTGTTTTCCCATTCTTCAAAGCATATGTTTTCATCTGTATCTCTATATGTGTCTATATATTTTCTAAGTAATTCATTACATATATATATATATATATATATATAAATGTATGTATGTATGTATGTATGTATATATATATATAGGGTGGGGAACTAGCCCTTCACCACTTAACTCTACTAGAAATAGGTTGCATGCTAATAATAGCCACGCACCTTCTTACAATTATAGCCGTACATGCAAGTATGCTATCTATCGATTGCTGATATTAAAATGAAGTGATGGATCTATTCTTAACTTATGCCCATACAAGAGTGAGTTGACATGTCCTTCAAAAATCTCCACAAAGAGTGGCACGCAAATCTCAGCATTGCTTTGTGTGCTCCACACACCAATCTTTAAGAATAGACCCGATCCCCAAAATTAGCTAAGTCCTTGAGAGTCTAACTCTACACCTCCACGCGTGATGCCTTCCTATACCTTCACGCTTTGGCTCCTGTGTTATTCTTCTGCACGGACTCTGTGTGCAAGTTCAACTAAGTGTTTTCTCTGATCAACATTACCCCACACTAATCTCATTTTCACCTCGACAATGGTGATGTCCAAAAATTATACAAAGATTGGATAAATAAAGAATAGTTGAATAAAGAATTTTAAATAAGAATCTTGAATAAGAATTTTGAAGAAGATATACATGGCTAACAAAACTATTTAAGCCTCAGGCCCCTCCGTCTCATCCTGAAGTAGCAAATCTAGATATTCTTCTTTGATATCTGCTTCCAGGTTCTCCCACGCAGTTAGCGCTGCTCTTGCTATTTCAGGCACATCTGCAATGATGGACTGCAGCTCTTCCATGGATAGTTTCCCTTATTCATTTTGTATCACAAGCATTACGCTTGACATAGAGGTTTGTACCCCTTCTAATACATCCATCTTCTGAGCAATGAGCTTTCCTAGCTCCTCTAACCTCTCCTTATGTGGTGCCTGCGTAGTAGCTAGTGCCTTCCACTTTTTCTTTATCAGGACTAAGTGTTTAGCATGGCCTAAGGAAGCATCCTTCATCACCTTATGGATGTCATTCTCCTCCAATGTTTTCACTGCGATCAGCGCATCTGGGGCTGTGCATATTGTTAGCGCATGATCGGCATTCTTCAGTTTGTTGTGGGTGGCTTGTAGTAGGCCTTTGTAAGTAGCAATCTTCCTGGCTACTGCAGCCTATGTCTTTTCTATATTTTCCCTAAAGTCCTTGGGCTGTGAGGATATGCGCGCTTTCTCATCTTCCAACACTAATGTTATTATTGTCTTCACATAATGCATTGTAGAAGGAAATTCTTTTGGTACCTGGGATTCCAGATGTGGGCATACCTTTAGAACATCATCTCCAATGTCCTCTGCCATACTGACAAAAGTGTCATATTTTCTTTTCCTGTACTAGGTGCACTATCTCCACATCTTTGGCTTTTAATTTGTCTGTCAACGCCTTGATGGTAGCAGATTTATCGATGTTTCTTCTTGCTACTTCAGAGGATACTTTGACTAGAGCATTGCTCACCTGCTCATCTGACATCATTGTTGGTTTGATTGTCATGTGGTGCATTTCAGGTTCCTTTTTCAACCACCTTGATGTGCACGATTCTTCATCGACATCAAATTTGGGCCCGTCCATGTGTGTGTGCATAGACCATGAAAGCTACTTCCTTGTACGTAGAGTCGCCTTGTCCTCGTCCATGAGCACCCATCCAAATAAATCCTTCTACTTGATGGTGCTCTAGAACCGAGCGTGAATGATCAGCTTTGGGTCTTCTGCATACCCCATGGTATGTGCCTTGGCATCCTCCCCTGTTTGATGGGATCAGGGTCCTCTTGGAATGGCTGCATCAAGGTTGGGAATACCAGATGTATCCCCACCCTTGTCCTGTGTAGCCTCTGATTGACCCCCTTCTTCTCCTTCCATCTTCTCATCCTCATGTTGAGGCTCTTCTTCAGTTGGAGATGAAGGCACCTTCTCCTTAGATTTTTCTATTTCCTCGCTTAACCTAAGTTTTCTTCATTTCTTCTCCTCTGGCTCCTTCACCTGCGGGGTTCCTCCTTGTGCCCTTGTGCACTTAAACACCTTTCTAAATCTTTGTGTTCCCTGCTCCTACCTCGTAACTCCTTCTCCCTGGGAAGTTATCACACGCTCCCCCTCCTAGCCAGATGGTTGCTTCCTCCTTCGAACCAGGTCGCCACTATCTTCGTGTTCTTCATCCTCTTCCTCATCATCTTACGTGGGTGTAGAGGGCCTAGGTGTCAGAATGTTTTCCATAGTATGTATTCCCTTTGGTGGCCCTGGAAGCATGAATTCATTCTCCATGTACTTGTTATTCTCCATTTTAGGATTCAGTTGGAGGTATATTAGATATCCACAATGGCCACTATCTCTAGCTTAATGCTTAAGATTTTCGAGATGTTATTGTCATTGTATACATTCCTCCCTGGATATCCATAAGTCTTCCTCAGGGTGCGATACGCATATTCCACCTTATCCACATTAAACAATAACCTCCGTGTGTTGGTGAATCGATGAACTGTAGCTTGGAAGTACTGTGCAGGAAATGCTTATGGCAGCTTGCACCAGGGGCTCCACGACCCATCTACCATTGGAAATCATGCAATGTAGAAGTGCTGGTAGACCGCAAACTGTACCTATTTTCCAAGGACCAAGGGAAAATCCTTGGGTATGCACCACTCTTCTCCAAATGCCGCATGGATCCTATCATACCACATCTCAACGTGCTCCTTCACCTCCTCCTTCATCGACCCCTTACAAAGATACTTGTTGAATTTCTCAGCTGGAGACTTATGATTCATGGGGTATTCCCATATGTTCTCTTTTGGGCCATCTGGTACCCCAATCTCCATGAAGACCAGACTTAGTAGGACTCAGCCAAAACTTATCTTACTCCCTTCGCGCTTCCTCTACTATCCACTTTGTAATGAAACCGGCGATGTTATAAGTGGTTCCTTCTGACATGCGTTTGGCCACATGCAACCACATAGAATTAACTTGTGACCAATGTTCTTGGTCATTCAATTTTGTAGTTAGATGTGCTGCTGCCTGTACTACTGGACAATTTTTCAATTTTTCAATGTCCATCCCACGCGGTCCTTTCTGATAGCCCAACACCTTCTGTGTCTCCAAAATGGCACTTTTGTTAGCTAAGTCAGTCTTAATGTCTTTTCCCATTTCCCGTAATCCAATAACTGTGGCAATAAGGATGGGTGTCAGTCTTACCCTCTGTCCTGCGAAGTAGAAGAAGTCCTCATGGACTCGGCTCATCAACCATCTGTACAAGGGTGCATACTTTCCAAAGTATGGAAGCTCATAAATCTGGTAGACACCATTTCCCTTGAGTAGCTTTTCCCTGGCATCATCATATATCGGCATGTCATCCTCAGTGTGCCTATTCATTCGAGAAGTGAGTAGTTCATCTAATTTTTTTTGGTTTTCACTGGTTCGGTGATTGTATTCACTTATCTTACTCTGTCTTATGTGGGTATTCCACTCCTGCCCCACAATAATTTCCTTGGGGTACTGCATTTCAGAGAAATTTCTCTCCGGGGCCATCTCCTCTTCTTCTTCCACCACCATATTCTTCTTTTCTTTTACCGGTGTTACTTTCTTCTTCGGTATCATTCTTCTTTCAGGGTTTTGTTTTATAGATCAGTTGTTATGTGTTTTGAGTAATTTTCCTCGAACCCTAACCTGATTCTTCCATGCCCTAATTTGTAATCACAAACTTGCGCATCCTAGCTCTGTTTTATTACTCTGCTTTGTCAAACCCTTTTCTTAGTTGATCCAAGCCCTTTTAATAAACAAATCTCTTCTTTGCGCCTAGTTCACTTGCTTCGTACCTTGAATTAGTTAGCTTTATGCTCTTCGCATATAGGCTCTTTATCGAATTCTTGTAGTCACAATGGTAAAAATGAAATCACATCCCATCCTTATATAAATTTCTACTTTTTGCTGCATTAATTGCTCCTCCACCTACCAAATCCTTTTCATTTATGACCCATTTTTATCATTTCCACGCAGTATATCTTTGTGCCAAAGCTATAACCTTCTAGCACGCCTCTTTACCCTTTGTCATAGACTTCTCTTCAGCGCGCACCTTAGCACCCGAGTACCTTGTCACTGCATGATCTCCTGGTAATTACCATGGCCACCGCTTACCTTGCGTTATACTTTCCCTTATCCATCTTCATCCTTTCTTATCTTGAGAAGCAATCTTTTGTCAGTTACCCTTAGCAACCTTCTTTCTCAACACCCACAACATGACATTTTCATAGCATATACTTGATAGTCACCAAAAATCCACCCCACATGAAAAGGATGTGCAGTCCTATACACATCAACATGCTTCATATTGTAGTTAGTTTCATGCGCGTAAGTGCACTTATTACACAAACAAGAGCTAAAATTTACAAAGCATAACGACGTTGAAAGAAACACATTAAGGAAATGCATAAAGGGAAACCTAACTTATCTGGAAATACTGCCTTATTACAAACACCAATAAGACTTATTTATAGTAGGGCTTCAGCCTTCTCCCATTAAAGAAACCGGGCAACCTCATGCCATAAATTGTTTCCAACTGGCAAGCACCTAACTCAAGGATATGAGTGATAACATATGGCCCCAACCAATGCACCTTGAGCTTTCCTGGATGGCACAGAAACTTGGAGTCATATAAAAGTACCATTTGGCCCACTGCAAGTTTCTTATCCCTGATGTGGCGATCATGCCATGCCTTTTAGCGCACTTTATCCTGTTTCTTACTCCAACGTGCAATGGCTCTGTGCTCATCCAGTTGAACCATATTCACAATTTGTTCTTCCAAGGCTTGCTCATCATCTAGACCTCTAGTACATGCAATGTGCAAAGAAGGTAACATAAATTCTAGAGGAAGAACAGCTTCCGCGCCAAACACTAATTGAAAAGGTGTGGCTTTGTTCAATCTTTTGTATATTGTCCTATAAGCCCAAATAACAGTAGATAATTTATCATCCCAATATTTCCTTCTAACATCACAAATATTGGTCAATGTGTGGCTCAAAATCTTGTTAAAAGCCTCAGCAGTCCCATTTGCCTGAGGTTGATAGGGTGTAGTTTTATGGTGGGCAACCATAAACTCGTCTAAAATAATTCTTATTGTCTCATTTAAAAAATGTGTGCCCCTATCACTTGTTAAACTTAAAGGACAGTCATACCTTGTAAGAACATTCTCCCATAAGAACCTTGTTGTTGTAGCTGTTGTACAGTCCTTTGTAGGTGTTGCTTCTACCCATCGGGTAAGATAATCTATACAAGTGATGATATAGTGCGATCTAGTCCTGTGCACGGCTAGTGAAATAGGCCAGACAAAGTCAATTGCCCATTTCTCAAAGGGTTTTGCACTTGTTATTGGTCATAGGGGCATCTCATCCCTTTGTCTTGGTCGATCAAGACGTTGACAATGGTCACATGTCTTACAATACTCTTTACAATCCTTGTACATTGTTTCCCACCACAACCCAACAAGTAGGCTCTTGCGCACTGTTACATCACGTGCATAATGGTCACCTACAATACCACCATATGCTTCTTCCATTATTTCCTTACGTTCATTCTCCAAGACACAACGACGTAACACCTCATCTCTGCCTAGCTTGTACAGATCACCACTAATTAGCATGAATGATGTTGCGCAAATAGCAAGTTGCTTCTTCTCTAAAGCTTTCATGTTGTCTGGTGCCATACCAGTCTTTAGAAAGATAGCAATGTCCTCTAATTCTGATGATGTGCATTGTAACCTATACAGTTGTGCATCAGGCATGGTCTCTTCTATTGTTTGTGCCTCTTCCCCTGATTGAATTCTAGACAGATGATCTAGTCCAAAATTGCTTTTTCCTGGTTTTACCATAACCATAAAGTCAAACTCTTGAAATAAGAGTACCCATCGTCATATGCGCCCCTATAAAATGGGCTTGTTCACCAATTATTTTAATGCCATGTGATATGTATAAAAAACAAATGGTGTAGCCAACAAATGCTAATGAAATTTGTGCAAGGCATATATCATGGACAAGGCCTCGTGCTCTATAGTGGTATAATTCTATTCTGCAGGGGTCAACTTCCTACTAGCAAAACAAATGGGATGATCAACGATACCTTCTCCTGGTTGAGCTAAGACAACACCAATGGCTGTGTCAGAGGTGCCCACATGAACATGAAAAGGTTTATCCCATGAAGGGAAATGCAAGATAGGTATGATAGTAAGTTTCTCCTTCAATATCTCAAATGCGCGCTACTGTGACTACCCCCAGTAGAATGTACCTTTTCCTTGGAGCAATTCTTCCAAGGGTGCAGAAAATTTTGCATGCCCTTTTATAAAATTCTAGTAATACCCTGTATGACCCAAAAATCCACGCACCTCGCACTGACTGGAAGGTCATTTCAAGCTAATGATGACTATAACTTTAGCTGGATCAACCAACAACCCTTCCTTACAGATAATATATCCTAAAAGTGTGCCAAAGGGAGTAGCAAACATGCACTTCTTAATGTTTAATGAGATACTCAACTGTCGACATCTTTCAAACATTAGGCGTAGATTGTCACAATGATCCTTAATCAGCCCATAAACGGTGCAATCATCAAGATAGACTTGTAAGAAGTTATGAATAAAATCCTTAAAGGCTTGTACCACTATCCTTGAAAATACAACAGGTGCATTCTTCAATCCAAAGGGCATCACAGTATAAGCAAAGCTTCCCCATTCAGTAGTGAAGGTGGTCTTCTCTTGATCTTCTGGGGTAATCCTAACCTGATGATACCCTAAAAACCCATATGTAAATGAACATATTTCGCACCTAGCCACTCCTAATATTTCCTCCATGAATGGTGTAGGAAAGGGATCTGTAACACATGCTGCATTCAACTCCCTATAATCAACACAAATTTGAATCCTACCATCCTTTTTTATGCTTATCACCATCGGACTGACCCATTCTGATTCATCATGGTTGAATGATCCTAGATTTCAACATCTTGTCAATCTCCTCCTTTACTTTCTCACGTAAATTGGGATTCATCCGATATGGTCGCTTCCTAACAGGGCGCGCACCTTCCTTGAGCTTAATCTTCTTTTCTTCGAGTGATATATGCACGCCTTTAAGTTCATGGTATCCTCTTGGGAATAAGTCCTCATAGTCTCGAAGTAACTCTATGATCTTTGCTACCTCTGATTCTGACCAGTAGTCCCCAATTATCACCTCCTTAGGTTCAGCTTATGTGCCTATATTGACCTTTATTGTCTTCATAGGTTTGTGATATGCAAATGCATCTACATCCGCACTGGATAACACTTCACATGTTCCATGTGAATGATTCACGTCCAAGTGCTTGACTTCCTCCTCATTAATTATGTAAACCATCTTCCCCTTATATTTTTCTAGAGAAACGCACTCAAGTAATATGATATCATCTTCTTCATCCGCAAAGCACTCCCCTATCTCTGTCTCGCCAAATAATTCCTGAATAAGTTCTTCCACTTTCCCACTGTCTCCCATAGTTAAGCACTTGATAAAGCTTAAAGTTATGTTCACTGGTGGTGTAGATGAAAAGAAGTCAAAAGTTTGGTTCATCCCTGCTGTCAAAGTTTTCCAACTGCCACTGTTGCAATGTAATTTAGCATAGACATACCAAGCACGCACGTAACCTTATAGAGTAGAATAAAATTGATGCACCCAAAGCGAGAGCGGTAATGCTTCCTGTCATACTATCCAGAGTCTCTCACATTGCTGGATATGATGTTGAGCAGGTTGATCACCATGATAAGGGCTTATTTTTGTAGGTACATTACTTCTGGAAAACCTGGTTGATAAGGCGGTCCCAATCGTTCCCCATTGAAAGAGATTATCCCTGTGGACTACCCACCAGCGCACGGCCATCCCACCCAAAGTATATGATAGCATATCTCGTTGTTTAAGTTGGTCAACCCAGTTTGTTTCCATGACCTATAAAAATCCAGCCAAATCTTCAGATCCAGTATAGCCAGGTACTGCGTGACCTATACATCGAACAGAGTGAAAACCCATCTTGCAAGTAACCACGCACTTAACTTCGCGCCCCACCAGTTCATAAGTGTCATGAGCCTAATTATCACAAGCAATACTAGTAGTATCACTGATTGATTGAGAATATTCCTAATGAAGGATTCCTTACTTAGACGGCTCATTGACCTTTGGGTCCCGAATAACGCGTATATAGATTCTGTTCAAGTCCTCTTCGCTTAAAGGTTCTACATATGGCACAGATTTCCCATCTTTCAATGTTAGTATGACCCTTTCCTCCTTGTTCTCAAAGCTGATATACCCCTTGTTAAACCTCAAATCAGTATTGTTCGCATAACACCAAGGGCGCCCAAGCAGAGCTGGGAAGCTACCGGCTTCTACAAGCGCTAGTACTTTGAAGTCTCCTGTGAACTTGGCCCCTTGTATAGTGATAGATGCATCCTTCAAAACTCCTATGGGAGTAGCTTCCGTTCTGTTCACCATGAACAATACATTAGATGATGGCTGCAATGGGGGTCTCCCCATTTGTTCCCACGCATCTAATGTAAGTACATTTACTCCCGCACCTGTGTCAATCAAGATATTGCTCAACAACCATCCATCCACAACAGCATTCAAAGTGATCTCCTTGTCGTAGTCAATGCTATCGGGGGAAAGATTTGCATGACGTATTTGTCTCTTAGTTTCAGTTCCTGCACGGAGTATTCCCTTTCAACCAATTTCCTAATAAAGGAATAATATTCTCCTAGCGTAACATTCTACATACCTCTTTGATGTTGTCAATATCCGATGGGGCATGTTCTGTATCCTTGTGCTCCAATTTCTGAGACTACTCTTTTAAACCTTGTATCTCACCTTGAAGGCTCCTAAGGACCTCCATTGTGTCCTAATAGACTTCTTTCTGATGAGCTAGATCTAGATATCTGGCATGCAAAACTCCTCCCTAGTGATTGTCGATTTCTGTTGCAACACCTCTCTTGCACGTGCTACCTCAGCTCGGGTGGTTATCTTGACTGTTACCACCTCAGGTTCAGGTTTTAACTTTGGCATCCACTGATTCTCTATCGTGCACTGGATTCTAACCATCCCCACACCCTTGTTTTCTTTCTTGTGCCACTTACTGAGATGCTCATACAAGTTCGGACACTCTTCATAACTATTCCCCTTTCCACAAAATGAACAGGAAATATTCTGCGGGCAATCGCGCCTGTAATGGTCAGGTGAACCACATGTATAGAAATTTCCTCGAGGGAATTCACTCCTTCCTCCACCTCGACCTCATCCTCCATATCCACCTTGGTATCCTCATCCCCTTTCACGAGCCCCTTCAAACCTTCCACCATTCCTGTCATAGCACGTTTTATTATAATCCCTATCCTGATGCTCATTCTTCCCTTTAGAATTATCAACCACACTCACCTGTCTGACCCCAATATCAATGGCATCATGGATCTGGCCAATAAATCTACAGTCCTCAATATCATGGGTCGTGGACCTATAAATTTTACAAAAGGAGGACACATTCTTCCTGATCGTGCAATGTAGTAAGGGGTAGTGACTAACATCATGATTCAAATGGCAGATCTCACAGTCTAATAACAACGAACGTATAGTTCTGGAGGGAAACTATCCTTAGTGTGCCCTTCCACTTCACAACTTGTACACCAGATTCCTGAGTGTGTCTCATGAGCTGAGTTTGTGAATAATTTCTCTAACTATTTTGCCATAGTTGTTATCTGAGCTTCCAAAAATGGACTAACTCCAGTGTTAATACTCCCAACTACTTCAACGCATAAAGTGGCTTCCAATGCTTCACGCAGATTGGTATAAGTCTTATGTGATAGTGCTCTTTGAAATGGGGTAATCAATCCCCTGACAAACCATTGTGCATGCTGACTTGCATGAATGTCATAAGAGAGTATGGATAGAAGCATTTTAAAATGCGCATCATACTCACGTACACTTTCAGTAGTGCCTTGCTTTATATCCTTGAGTGCGCTTATACTCTTCTACTCAAACTCTGAGATGTGGAACTATTTTAAGAAAGCATCTTTTAATGTTGCATAGTCAATACAAGTTTGATTGGGATCAAACTTCTTATACCAGCTGTGCGCGCACGACTGTAATGTAGTCAAAAATTGACTTGCCTTGCGCTCAGAGGCCGTAATACCTTTTGCACGCCATAATATTTCACACATATGAACATGTTCAACAGCATCCTCGATACCTCTATACTCTGGGAGACGAAGGGACATCTCCATATAAATGTTCTGGGGTTGCTGCGGGCCTTGACCACCTGACCCAGAACCTCCTTGGTTTCCTCTTCCTCCAATACCACCTGAACCACCGGAACTAGAACTGCCCATACCGCCTGATCCTCCTCTAGAATTTGGAATAGGGCCCATGGATGCACTCCCCTGTGCCCCAATAATGGTACTATACTAGACCCCGACAGTCTGGGAAGTGGTCCCAGCTCCAGAGGTGATTCCCACACTCGGCGCGTTCATATTCTGTGCAGATGATGAGCTTGAAAACATGTACCCCCAAATAATAACGAAGCTTTCTATGCTGCCATTGATGTACTTGTTGTCTGACCTATTTCTATGCTTTCACTTCCTAAATTAAAATTGTTTTTACTTATTGTACTAGATACTAGAAAACCAAGCGCAAGGGCTAGGTCAACAGGTTGGCTTAGATGCACGCCCGCAGCCTGGGTCATATCTATTGGCACACTTCCGTGTGAGGCTGAAGAAGGTTCTCTATCATGCTTCCCTAGATGGGGGAGTTCCTTATGCTCTTTCTCTTCTTCCTCCCCATGAGCCTCAAATCCTTCACGAGCCATCTCTCTCCACAACACCATCCATTCTAAAATTTCTTGTCTCTTGCATAATTCCCTCTCACGTGCCTCATCATACTTCAGCCTTCCCTTTGTCTGTGCTACTACTAGGTTCCATCTTTGGCCAATCCTGTAACTGCTGCATGGATATTCTTTTAGCTTTCCATGGGTCTAGCTTCCAAGTTCAACGTTACCATTAGTATTTTGATTGCCAGCAGAATACCTTGTAAATACGTCCCTCTAGGATATCGTAGGAACTAGAACTCTACTACCTCTAGGCACAAATAAGTCAAAATTGAATACTCCAAAATATAGCTATTTAGGACACCGTGAAACCAGGTATCTATCATACGAGTCCAGCTCAGGTCAACATCATATAGTGTTTGAAATTCCTCCTATGTCCAAACAAGTGTGCTATACCTCCAATTCCGCTTAGATGCATACGCAGTCAACCATTCATACAATTCTACTGGAAAGATAGCAAAGAAGCTTTCATATAAACTATCATACAGATTCTGCTCTACCCAAGTACGTGCGCTAAATATGGATCTAGTGTCAAACCTCCATGTGTATTCTTCCTCCAGATCATGAATCTATTCTTCAATGCTCGCTAAAGTTAGCCGGTATTTCTTCATCGCGAACCATTCTGAAACAACTGAAAAAGAGGTCCCGGCAATAGAACCAATGATGCAGCCTAGAATTGTTAGTTAACACCTAGTCACGCTAGCACATCACTCAGCCTAGGCTAAGCACTCACCCGAAGCGCGCAAAGGTACCAGGTCCCTCTTAAGAGTTACAGTAGCAGAATGGTGGTATGATAAAGTAGTAAACATATATTTTAGGAACTAATCCATCTATTCATCATTATATTTAACCAGATCTATAAGTGCTTAAAGGTAAATCATCATGAAAATAATAACATGCATTGATAAAACACATCAAACACTATTTTTTCGGCAAATTTCCTTTATCTATTCATCTTACCAACAATACAAAAACTTCATACAATACCAAATCATGTGCGCATGGATATGTTATAACTATCCATTCACATGTACTCATGTTTTCCCATTCTTCAAAGCATATGTTTCCATCTGTATCTCTATATGTGTCTATATATTTTCTAAGTAATTCATTACATACATATATATATATATATATATATATATAGGGTGGGGAACCAGCCCTTCACCACTTAACTCTACTAGAAATAGGTCGCATGCTAATAATAGCCACACGCCTTCTTACAATTATAGCCATACATGCAAGAATGTTATCTATAGATTGCTGATAGTAAACTGAAGTGATGGATCTATTCTTAACTTATTCCCATGTAAAAGTGAGTTGGCATGTCCTTAAAAAATCTTCACGAAGAGTGGCACGTAAATCTTGGCATTACTTTATATGCTCCACATGCCAATCTCTAAGAATATACCCGATCCCCAAAATCAACTAAGTCCTTGAGAGTCTAACTCTACACCTCCGCGTGTGATGCCTCCCTATACCTTCGTGCTTTTTCTCCTGTGCTATTCTTCCGCGTGGACTCTGTGTGCAAGTTCAACTAAGTGTTTTCTTTGATCAACAGGTGGGTATTGGAGGAGGTCAATGGGTGGCTAGGTAAACAATAGATGATAATATAGTGATGAAATGGAATTAACTAGAGAAGTATAACGTTTACTTACTTGAATTTTGGTCTTGGCTACCTGTAAGTGAGGGATGGAGGTGCTGATGAGAGGTTTGAAGGCTACACGTAATCATCAACTGAAGGAAATATTCTACATGTACATTCCTCTTTGCTTGGTTAGATCAAATCATTTTTGGGATGGCTGTGTAGGAAAAGATGTTTGATCTCCTTCCTTGCATGCGTGTTCTCACTGAAATTTGTTCTCAAAAGATGTGATATCTCTCTAGAATGTGCTAATGTTCGCCAACCTTTCCAATATTTTTGCAACCTTCTACCCACCTTTCCAATATTTTTCCAACCTTCTGCCAACCTTGAGAATAAGGTTGTTTTGGGGTTAAAAGGGTAACTGATGGCAGTTCCATCTTAACCGGCGACGGTTAGGGTTAACTGGCGTCAGTCAAGGCAGGATTTCCTAGGTTTACTAAACTAGGGAGATCCTTTTGATTTCCTTGGATCTCGTGCCATTATCCCATGGATTATACTAGGATAATTTTGTAAGCATGCGGGAATTTGGTTAGAGAGAATGTAGGCATTGATTTTTAGGGTTTAGGTAAGTCTCAGTTAGTTGTGGCAACTTACTAAGAATAGGTCTTAGGGTGAGTTGGCTTGATGAGGTGTAGGTGTGGATATTATTTAAATTAAGATATTTAAATAATAAATATGGTGAGGATAATGAATTAATTTAATTTAATTAATATTAGTGGGGTGAAGGGGGCCATGGCTAGGTGAATGTGATGAAGGGTGCTTATTCGTCGAGGGACCAAAGGGGAGTGTGACCTAATTTTAGTGTCTACAATATTATATCTCAACAAAGCTAAAGATAAAATATGCAACGATAAATTGATAACACAAGGAAAATGTTTGTAATTAATGAAATAGCAAAAGAAATAGGCTTATGAATATTTAAACTATTCATTTTCATCTTCTTGAATTTGCGCCAACTCCTCGTTGGTTACATGACTTGGATTTGTAGTCATAACTAATGTTCCCTTCTTCTTCTATATATGTAGCTATGGAAATATTCAATTTATTTTACAAATATATACCTATTGGGATATTCATTTCATTGTCATTTTCATTATCTATAGTGTCTTGAAGTTCATCACCATCACTTTCATCGTCATCTTCTTCTTCAAAATCAACTTCACCTTGATCACCGGCTTAAACAATACGATGACTTCTTTTTTATTGGAAAGGTCATCATCATCACTTTTCATGTTCATCATCTATAGTTATAATATTAGTTGTTTCCCTTGATTCTCATGTTACAATATTATTTCCATCAACAACATGTCTCATCCTTAGCTTGTAATGTAATAGGAACTGTTAATTACCTTCTCTCTCTATATCATGAAAGAATAATACCTACATAAACATAGTTAAAAAATTAATTCATGAAAAATAGTGACCTACATATAGAAATTGTGCACATGAAAAAGGAGAAGAAGTACATAAAAAATTATACAAATTAATACTTAATCATAATGTTGAGGTAACACATATGTTTCTTTCCCCTCAGGTAATGTTATAGAAAATTCAACTAAGTAGAATCCAATTTCATTGTCCAATCTAAAAAAATTGTTATCTATAGAATGGTACCAATTACACCTAAATATGGTAACTCCAAAACATATATAATCAATTTTTATTATTTCTTCTATATTTCCAACATAATCCAATTTCCCTTGCACTAAATTCTTGTCATTGGCACTAGCTCAGTTGGCCTACTCAAAAGGGACAACTCCACAACAACAAGTGACCCTTTTTTGTTAATATTTACCTTTGAACCACATTGTTGAATGTTTACCCACCTTCATTATGTCAAATAATTTAAGATATTATTAAATAATTTCTAAAAAAATATAAAACATGTATGTACAAAAAAATGTTGCACCAACTAACCAATTCTTCAGAACTTTACACTATGTTCAATGCTTCTTATGTCACTTGCCTTCGATTGATGGCACAAATATTTTCTAAATATGAAATAATACATTCAAGAGTAATATGATATGGAAAAGGTATTTTTAGATCAATTGGGATTTGTTTGTGTGATTTTTTCCATCTCCAATCAATCCTTCGTCTCTCATGGCTATTCGTTTCTCCTTTATATTTTTGAATCTACTCAACCATCTCTAAAGTATTCAATAACATGAAATTTTCAATGGCATGTTTCTCAACATGCATTGAAAGTAAGACATGTAAATATATAATTAATGTACAAACACACTGAAAATACAGAATATATGTTTTATATGAATTTCAATACAAACCAAGTTTCACAAATTTTATTACTCCAAGAAGATTATGATCCAATTTTTCATTTTCATGTTCAACATCTCAAATGCGTCGTATTTTTGGAAATTCCTCCCCAATATATTCTGACATGTATAAAAGTGTTTCTTGACTAATATATAGTGATTGGCCATCGATGTTGGTAGTTGGTTGATTTCATTAATCACTGGATGTGATCAGCCTCTTCTCCCCCTTTCTCAAATTCTATAAATGTAGGTACTTTGGTACATAATACAAGATTGATTTTTACAATCTTCATCAAGTTTTAGAACAATCCGTAGTACATAAAGGAAACCCTATGAGATGAAGGAAGAAGCCACAGATAGAAGAAGGAAACCACCAAAGTATTATAGATATGATGGTATAAAGGAGGAAAGTTGTGATATGCAGAAGAAGCTCTGTGGTACATAGGATAAAGTCACATGGAAGCAACACAAAGCCACAGATCAAAGAAAACAAAATAGAGTAAGACAGAAGGCGACAAAGGCATGACCAAAAGAAGTGTCTTTTGATTATTTTGTAGGAAAGATATTTATTTTACTTAATCAAATGTATATGGTGTGCCACATAAAACAATATATGTATACTCAAGGGATAAGATATGTGTGCCTAGAAGAGAAATATATAAGATATAGAGAATGGAGAGAATTGGTATGTGTATGAGACTAATTGTAATCTATTTGAGATATGAATAAAGAATGATGTTTGGAGCAAAATTGTTAATTGATTTTACATTCTTTTTGTTCACAAATTAGATTAGTTTACTTTTCCCTTGCACATCCTTAATAGAAGGGAAAACTTCTTAACCCTCACACTGTTGTTGAGGCTTAAGGTCAACATTTGGTGTCTGAGCCTAGGTTCCTTTTGTTAGTCAGATGTCTAGAAAAATCTCACCACTAGGGTATTGGAAACCAGCACTGACATAAATTGAGGATTGGTGGGAAAACCAAATTAATATATTTGTCAAAGGAGAAGCAAAGAGACTCAAAACATCATATAAAGAAACTAATGCATAAGTATTTGGAGAATACAAAGAGGAATTTTGGTCTCAGTCCCACATTTATTGTGGCCTTGCATATTGGCACATGCTAAAAGAACAAAGTGGTCATGGTTACATTTGAGAAAACCTTCGGAGTGGACTAAGGAAAAATTAAATATACTTAGAAACCTTAACAAACCCTAGACAGAGAAATTGATTATTGGTTTGAGACCACATTAGATTCTTATATAATTACTTGGTCCATACAAGGTTGGACCAAATTTGATTATAAGAAAGGTGAAGTTTTAAGTGGAGCAAGAGGTAGATTTCTCAAACAAATTCCATTTTTAATCAAAGTTTTGCTGGTATAAAAAGGATTAATTAGAAGCGTGGAAAAGTTCCTTTAGGGGACAGGCATTGTGGGATGGCGTACGTGAAGGGGGTGATCCAAGAGACATAACTGATCAAAATTAATGGGGTGATGGTTGGGATAACAGAAATAGGATGACATGAAGAAAAGAAAAATAAGAAAAATTACATAGTTGACAAAGAAGAGATTAAGAGAACTAAGTGAGTTAGTATCTTAACAAAAGAAATCATGATGAGGAGGATGGAAGAGAGAGCCAAGATAGCTACAAAAAAAGGAGTTAGAGAAAAGGATAGAAAATTAGAGACTAGCAAGGGAGGAAAGGGAAAAGAATTGAATGAATTAAAAGAGAAACTGAATAAAACTCAGAAAATAGAAAAAGAAAAACCCACTTCAAGTGGAGGCCAACAATTGGCTACCCCGGAAATGGAGGCAGACACACAAAGTCTTGCTATAATTACCACATTAGGTAGAGACTAACTTATTTTGGTTACCCCACGGAACCCCATGGTAAGATATTCCATATACAATCCAATTCAACAATCAATATCAAAACAAGCTATCCTAATGAGAGTAGGTGGCTTAGAACCAAATTTTAAGAGGGTAATAGGAGCAGAAACTTGGGAAGAGGAGGAAAGAGAAGTCCCATTTTTAATTAAAGAGAAAGGTGAAGAGGAAGAGGAAGTAATCGGTATGAAGGAA
The DNA here is from genome assembly GCA_019776745.2 of Taxus chinensis. Taxonomy (NCBI): domain Eukaryota; kingdom Viridiplantae; phylum Streptophyta; class Pinopsida; order Cupressales; family Taxaceae; genus Taxus; species Taxus chinensis. Next base: position 133,327,455 of record CM034156.1, read on the forward strand.
TTAATTAAAGATTTCAGAGAAAAGATAAACATAATAGAAGAAAAGAATGAAGGAGAGAGTAGTTCAGAGAAATAAGATAAAGGAGAAGAAAGAAAAAATAAGAAAAGAAGAAGTAATGAAGGATTAGAAGAAAACTATAGATTAAGAGATGCTAAAGGTAGGAAGTTATTTGTTGAAGAAAATGATTATGAAAATACGTCAAGAAAATATGCGTCCCCAAGCTACCACATGAGCCCAAAGGAGATGACCCCCCGGATCAGTCACCATTCCATGTGTCGCTTAACACACCTATTTGAAAGATAGAAAAAGGAGAAATTTTGATGGAAAGATACCAACAATTACAAGAAGAAAGTAAGAAGAGAGAATAAATTGTAAGAGAGTTCATATAACTATTAGAAGACTTATATTTTGATATTGAATTATCCAGAGACAAAGGGAGGAAAAGTATCTTGACCAAAACTCATAACCAATCTAAGAAAGTAAAACCCTCAAAGCAACATCCAACTAGTCAAATAAATCCTGAACTAACTAAAAATATGGCTTAGAAAATTAAGCTACCTATATTTGGAAAAGAAATGAAAGATGTTGAGGAACACTTATTCATCTTGGATTCATATTGGAAGAGTAACAATATTACAGATGACACAACAAAGTTATATGACTTCATAGGCACTCTGAGAGAGGACACCCTACATTGGTACATGAAAACAAATGCACAAGGCTCTAAATATTGGGATACAATTGAGAAGGAATTTAAGACAAACTTTCACTTTCTAGAGGCACCTTCAGAGGGAGTTAGAAAAATGAGAGAACTTGTTCAAAAATAAGATGAAACGGTCAAATAATTCAGCCACAAATTTAAATATGTAACTAGAAATGTTGGAGGAACCTCTCATATGCAAGCAACACATTGAGTGGTTTACTTCAAGATTTCTACCTTACATTAGAGCATATTTGGATGGAAAACCCTTAAAAACCCCCTCAGAGGCAATAAATATGGCCATTAGGTTAGAGGCTCAACCTTGGTGAAGAGAAGGAGAGACTTCACTTAAAACATAATTGGAAAGAGTACAATTAGAGTTATCCAAACTAAAAATCCAACAAGAAATTCAGAGAAAAGAGGATCTCAGAAATATTTCACCACCAAGAAATAACATTAGACCTAAAATTTGGTGTATAGTGTGTTGTGTAGAAGGACACATTAAAACAGTTTTCCTTACTTAGAGAAGTTAAAGAGAGTTATGGTTGTTAGAAAACACTCATCACAAAAAGCTTCCTCCAATACCATACCCACAACAAAAAGAACTTGGTGTGGAATTTTCAGGTTATGGGATCAACATACTCAAGATACTTTCCCCTTATTAGAAGTATCTCCACCTACTAACCAATTAATGTATTGCACAACTTGTGGATCTTATAATCATTACCACCATACCTTCCCTTCCGTAGATGCACTTGAAGAATTAAAGGAATATAAACACCCACATGGTTATGATAGCTAGACAGAACACATGACCTACCCCCCGACCTTCATAGTAACAATCAACACCTACACTTAACCCACCACCTTCACATCTAGTAATTACTGCTCCACAATATCAAAATCAACAAGGAGGACAACCTCACTTTGGAGGTAGTTACCAAGGTAATAACTACAATCCTAACTATCAAGGATACAATGGTGGAGGATACCACAAAGGATATAGGGGAGGTTATAGAGGAGGATTTAGAGGTGGGTATAATAATTATCAAGGAGGAAGAGGATATCAAGGGTATCATGGATACCAAGGAAGAGATAACCAAAACAATTCAGGGGTTGGCTACCAAGATAGAAGACCCATGCACTATTACAAATGTGGACAAGACAACCATTTAGCCAGAAATTGTACAGAACCTGACCCTTGCAGTTTTTGTCATGAATGAGGACATGACTCATTTAGTTGTCCCAAAGCTGCTCAATTTTATAGAAATGGAAGTACGAAAACAAAAGCATTAGGAAGAGACGTATAGAAAAATGTCTAACGTATTACCAAAATACCATGGCATGATGAAGAGATAGGAGAAGAAAACGAGAAAGCATCTATTTCAAGAAGAAAACTAGAAAAAGAAAAGAAGAAGGAAGAGGCTAAAGAAAACTATTTCAAAATAAAATATTTTAAATCAAGTAAGGACCACAGAAGAACCAAAATATAGAGTTGCAGTAACAACTAGAAGTGCAACCAGAAAGGAACCTACACCTGGAAAGAAGAAGATAATCAAGATACCTACTAAGGAAGATTCCTCCAGTAGTGAAGAATGGGACTTTAAGGAAATCAGATTGGACCTTCATGATAAAGAAGTGGAGAAAAGTAAGACAGTAGTTAACAAGGCACAATCCTAGGAAGAAATAGAAAATAATTGTTTTATGGAAGATGAAATTATTACTCTTAAAGAGATAGCAATATTAACCATCAAACGTGGCCTTGTAGATAAGTTGAAATTTTTTAGAAAATATTGGAATAAAGAAGATAAGAACTTTCATGTCCAGAGGATTGAAGTTCAACATAACAAGAAAAAGAGAAATGTCTTCAGAACACAATGAACATGGCATAAATATGCCATATACTTGGATGTGGACATATTCGACACTACCATTACCAAAGTACTTCTTGATCTCAGCGTGGATGTAAATATGATGTCCAAAACTACCTAGGAGAATTTAGGAAGACCTCCCTTGGAACCCACTAGATATTACATTGGATTAACAGATGGTTCATCAAAACAACCTATAGGAGCACTGAAGAATGTAGAAGTCAATTTCATGGGAATAAAAAAGATGGTCAATTTTGAAGTTGTAGAGAATGTTTCTTTAAAACCCACATATAATGTCATTCTAACTTTAGAATGGTTTTTTGATTACAATGACACATTAAATTCAAAAGAAGAAGAAGTCACGTTACAATCAGATGGAATTTGTGTCCATGTACCATTACCTGCAAGAATGAGTGCCACATGGTTTGAAGAAGTTTGGCATAATACTGAAGAAGAGGATTTCAATGATATACAGGGGTATATGCCCTAAATCTATTTTATAATATCGATAGAGAATTTGAACCAAATTTTGAAGGAGAAATCTCAATCAAAATTCAATATACAAATGAAAGTTATGACAACATTGTTGAGGCATGGATACATGGTTTCCCAGAATCCAGGATAAGGAAGTTGCATTATGCAAGAAGAGTGCCACCCCACATAATCACCCTAGATGATGATAACCTCGATTCTGCAGATCCCACAAATGACATTTTCTGGCCCACATGAGAAAAATTTGAAGAAGAATATGTATATTACTCCACCAATGAATAACTAGAAGACAAACCAATCAAATGATTATATAGATTAAGTGTGGGGGCATCCCACCAAACTTTACCAAAATATTCAGGGTTTGGAGACTTAGAAGGTTATCTAGATCAAATGGAGAGAATCTTCCCAAATGAGAAATATAGAATGGAATCCATAGACAATACCTTGACAATTAATGTTGTAGGATGGTGGTAAACACAAAAAACTAATATCTCTCATTGGAATTCTTTGACCACATTACTAAAAACAAGATACTTGGAGAGTGAAGGTTATTATGCGGCCATACCTGAGTACACAGGTGAAAGAGATCCACAAAGACATATTCAAACATGTGAAAGACATTGGAAAATATGTGGTGAAAATTCTCCTCTAGTATGGACTCAATTATTCATATGGAAATTAGGACCCATACCTTGATCATGGTACATGCATCAAGAAATAAGAAGAGAAACAAGAGTTGGGACTAGATTGTGAAATATTTTTTCCATACCTTTAACTTCTGGGATGCGAATCTTAATATCCTTCAGGCATTATAAAATATAAGGACCTTTTTATTCTTAACTTTGGAAGAATCCACATAATGATGTTCACAAAATATACCAGAACCTAAAGAACCCAAGAAATAAAAACATACAAACAAAATTCTAGAGATGGCTTACTATTTTACAGTCCAGAAACAAGAAAGAGATAAAAAAATTGAAAACTTGAGATATAAGCCAATAGAAGGAGAGAGAGAAGTATTAGAGACCAAAGAAGAAGATGACAAATACTATTATCATCCTCAAAAGATAAGAAGTGAAAATATTGGTATAAATGGAGATGATAAGTTTGCTAAGATAGGGGAGACTATTGGTCAAAGGAAGAAGTGGCCAAAGTAGTAGAACTTCTTCAAGAATTCAGGATATATTCCCCAAATATTTTAAAGAGTTATGAGGTATAAAAGAAGAATTTGGAACCATGAAAATTCAAATCAAGGATGGAATCAAACCACTAAAAAATAGGACTTATAGAATAAACTGTAATCTCAAGGTTAAGGTAAAAATTGAGATAGATAAAATGTTGAATGCAGGTATCATCAAACCTGTCAAAGATTCTGATTGGGTAAGTCCTGTGGTCATCTAGAACAAGAAAACAAGATAAATTTGAATATGTGTGGATTATAGAGAGATCAATAAAGCCTGTGTGCATGACCCATTTCCTAATCCATTCACATAAGAGGTTCTAGAAAATGTAGCAGGAAGAGAGGTCTATTCCTTCATTGATGGGTTCTCTAGTAACCATTAGGTCTGGATTGCCTCAGAAGATCAACCTAAAACCACATTTTTTATAGAATGGGGATCTTTCATGTACATTGTCATGCCTTTCGGATTAAAGAATACACAGGTTGTATTCAATAGAATAATGATCAATGCATTCAAAGAATTTATCTATAATTTCTTGGAGGTGTATCTAGATGATTGGAATGTATATGGATTATTGAAGAACCATATCCAATTATTTAGACTCATGTTCCAAAGATGCATAACATTACAGATTTCCCTCAACCTAAAGAAATGTATATTCTTGACCCCATTTGGTACACTTTTGGTCATGTGATTTGCAAAGAAGGCTTATTAATCGATCTAGTCAAAACTTCAGTTATTATCAACTTACCACATCCCAAGACACAAAAAGAGGTGAGGAAAATTCTCAGTATACAATATCATAGAAAATTCATAAGAAACTATTTTGAGATCAGTGCACCTTTGGAATAACTGTTAAAGAAAATAATGAATAAACAAATACAATGGACTAAACCATGTGTGGATGCTTTTGAGGTTCTTTAAGGATAAAATCTTACATGCACCAATATTAATATTTCCAGACTGGAAATTTCCTTTTCATATACATGTGGATGCATCAGGCATTTCCATTGGTGTAGTTTTGACATGAAAAAGAGAGAAAATGGATCATCTAATAGCCTTTGCAAGTAATAAATTAGGTAAAGTTGAAAGGAATTACTCTATTACAGAAAGAGAGGTGTTGAGCATGGTATATTCCCTATAAAAGTATAGACATTATCTACTGGCTACATCATTTGTGTTCTACACAGACCATGAACCACTAAAATATTTACTAAACAGACCAATACTACAAGGTAGAATATGCCACTGGTTAATGTTGTTTCAAGAGTTTGACTTTACTATTGCAGTAAAACCAGGTAAAATAAATAATGGACTAGATTATCTTTCAAGAATAAAAATAGGGGAAGATGAAGGACCTATCGATAATGACTTCCCTAGAGCATATCTATTTAGAGTTGAGGCCATCCCAAAAAAATTTGATGACATAACACAATTACTGGCTATAGGAGAATTCCCTAGTGAATATACAAAGCAACAAAAGAAGAACTTACTAAGGATTTTCCCTTCACCTTAATTCAAGGATAGTTATACAAGAAAGGAAAAGATGATGTCCTTAGAAGGGTTGCCTTAGAACATGAAATAAATAACATACTAGCAGAATCTCATGAAGGTATAGCCCAGTGGACACAGTGGAGGAGAAAAAATAGGAAAGTAATGATGGTAGGATTATGGTGGTCTACAATATTCTAGGATTCACACAAGCACGCAAGGTCGTATGACATATGCAAGTGGGTGGGAAAACCAAATGTGAGAGATGAGATGCCTTTAAGACCAGTCCTAACACTAGCCCCATTTGAGAAGTGGGCCATAGAATTAATTAGACATATTAAACCCACTGCAAAGCATTCTCAAGCTAGATTCATCATTACAGGGACAAAATATTTAACAAGATGGGAAGAACCCATTCCAAATAAATATTTCATTTCCAAGACAACAACAAGATTCATCTATGAACACATAATTACTCTATTTGGATGTCCCCTAAGCATTACAAGTGATCAAGGAAAACATTTTATGAATTCCACTATTAAGGAATTGTTAGGCCAATTTTTGATAAATCATAACCACAGTATGCCATATCATCCACAAGCTAATGGGACAGTGGAAGCATTCAACAAGATCTTGGAGAAGGTACTCACAAAAATATGTTCACTCTAAAAATTAGATTGGGACCTAAAGATACCAACACTATGGGCTTACCACACTACCTACAAAATGTTGACCAAATACTCCCCATTTCAATTAGTGTTTGGACTTGAAGTTTTTGTCCCCATAGAATTCATCCTCCCAAGCTTAAGAGTGGCAATAACGTTTAGAATGAATGAAGATTCTTTAGTACATGAAAGACTTATTGAATTAGAAAAATTGGATGAAAAAATATTTATAGCAACATACAATCAAACTCAGGAGAAAAGGAGACAGAAAGCATGGCATGACCGCCATATAAAAAGGAAATAATTTGACATAGGAGACTAGGTACTGTTATATGATAGCAAATGGAAGCATCCTGGAAAACTTAAAGTTTGATGGCTAGGACCTTACATCATCAAGGACATATTATCATCAGGAGAAAAAAACTTCAAACCTTGCAACTCAAAGAACTATTGAGGCTATATCAATGGAGCAAGGATTAAAAAATATCTAAAAAAATACCATAATTATACAAAAAAAACACACACATATGGCCTATCTAAAAAATAAGAAATTCAGTGGATAGGATGAAGAGTACGATGAAAACCTATAAGGGAATCCTTACTCTGCTAAAAATAAGAAAGTAGAAAAATCATACAAGAAGAAAAGAAAACCACGGAGGAAGAATACCCATATAATAAAGAAAAAATCCATGGAGGAATAATATCTATAATAAAGGAAAAATCCATGGAGGAAAATACCCACGCAATAAAGAAAAATCACAGAGGAAGAACACCCACATAATAAAGGAAAAATCCAAGGAGGAATAATACTCATGTAATAAAGGAAAATCCATGGAGAAGGCATACCCACGTAACAAAGAAAAAGTCACCAGAGACAAGGAGAACATGCATCAAATAAAAATCACATAGAACAAAGGAAAAACCGCTGGAAAATCAAGAGAAAGTCAAAAAATGCATAACATAACAAAAGGAAAACTGTGGGCTAATAAGACCCAGCAAAATGCTGACATAGATTCCTGCCAAAAAGACAATAAATGTGGTAGGTAAGCACTCAGATGCTATAAAACCCCCTATTCATAAAGCATTTTATGCATCAAAGAGAAAATTAAAAATAAAGAATGAATTTATTTGAAATCATGAAGAAGAAACAAACTAGGGCACACCAAAGAGAATTACAAAGGATGGATACCCAATTATTGTTCCACAAGAAGACTTCCCCCAGCCCAAATACCTCAAACACTTAATGATATCTACTTTGCATGATCTATATGGGGAATTTTCACATATCCCATTCAAAGTGGCATACACACGTGACCTTAAAAAATACATTCATTCTCCACATTCAAAATATGATCACACAGATTAGAAGTGGATAAAGATACTTGCTACAAAAGAACCCTACTAAAAAGGAATTGGAATGTAAAAAGACCACATAATTCATAAGCTATCTAAAGATATATGCATTGATTCGTATCCCTTATTTTATCAATTCCAACAACCCAATTAGGGTTCTCCTTAGCTGACTCCATAACCAAATGCTATATCTGGATCAGCCATATCCGATTAATACATAATTCATTTCCATGGTTACAGGATTATTGGAGATAGGATGCTCTATAATCACAAAGAAGAAAACCCCCATGAAAGACACAAACATTGGTGATGGGAGTCGTAAAGTCCAAAAGAGGCGTATGAATTGTAGATATTTCAAATCACACCCTCATGTATGCCACCAAGGCCATTTGTTTAAAAATTTATCATACAAATCATGAAGATGGAGCTCATGGACTTAATGCCTATATTTCCCTAGATATGGTGACTTCACATTCAGAATATAATCTTTGTGAGATATTGGCCTCTGAATTTCATGAAAACACAAGAAAACTTAAGGAGGGAAAACATACCTTTTGTTATGGGTCTCTTTTATTATGCTTAGCCATGTACTTTACTAAAACCCTCCCATCCCAAATGGAACCTTGTTGAATGGCATAGATACACCTATTATGGAGAAAATTTGGGAATATATGAACAACATGGAATGGGGTTGTCCAAATTACATCCTTGATAGGATGGACAAACCAAAATCAGGAAGATGGTAGCAAATAAAGCTAGGGTGTCTCAACAATTTTTGGTAAGATACGAACAGAAAGTAATTTTCATTGCTGACATTGATTACACCTTCCTCATACCCCTCATTCCATGCATATCACATATACCTCCACTACCATATGAAGCTTCAGATGAATTAGTGGCTACCTCCATAGAAGCAATAAGGAATCTTCCTGTGGACCCTAGAAACTAGCCCCACCAAATTTCAATAAAATAATTGAAGAAACATGGGAAGAATACAAGAACAAATACCCAACATAGTATGGAAAGGTAGAAACAAGTAAAACATGACTGAAAACATACAAAATAAGGCCAAATAGAGGTCCTAGTTCTTCAGGCTCCATTACGAAATGCCAAAAGGAAATGACATTAAAGAAAAAATTAAAACAAGTAGACAATAGTGAAGAAGAAGAAGAATCACAAGAGATAGAAAAAAATTCTGAATCTGAAGAAGAAGAAACTCCCTCTACCCCACTATCACCAACATTACCATAAGACCAATCAGGACCACAATTTTAAGAATCCACTAGAACCTGGGAAAAATCACAACTATCCAAACTTTTTATGAATACTACAAGATATGTTTAATCTAAGAGGCATTTCTCATATAGCACAACAATATGAAATAAGTACATGTATAAAACATATGGCTATAGTAGAGGCTATAGTTCACTACATGGAAAAAAATATTTGGTAGTAGGAGATATCATTCACCTCCTCCCCCTGAATTAGTAAAATAAATCCAAGAACAAGTAGAGATGAGAAGATGTAAATAGACTACTATCCCTTCAACAAGAAAGAACAGAGTTAAAATAGAAGAAAAAGAAGACCACCAAGGACCAAAACTCGCATTGAAGAGGTAGAAGAATTAATTGGGCTTATTACCAAAATAAGGAAAGAAAAATAAGAAGAAGCCAAGAAACCTACATGCACTAGAAACCTAGGTAAGAACCATAGGAAATAAAAGAGGAACAAATAAAAAATAACATAATATAAAAGAAACTAAGGAGGTAGAAACAAGGAAGTATGAACCAAAAATAGAGAAGGAGAGAAAAGATAGAGGAGGACATAAACAAAAAAATAAAATACAGGAGGAAGAAATAAAAGAAAAGAAACTGGTGGAAAATAAAGGAAAAGGAAAGTCAAGAAAGGAAGAAGAAATCAACAAGAAGAAAAAGAAAAGAACAAGAAGAGAGGAAGAATTTAAAAGATTAGGAACAGAAGAAAAAAAGGAGGATAAAATAGAGGAAGAAGATGGAATTAGAAAACAAGAAAGAAAGGAGGTAAAAGAGAGGGAAAAAAGAATAAAAAAAGAAAGAAATGGAAGAAAAAGAGAGGAAGAAATATAAGAACAAAAAGGAAAGAGAAGGAGGAAAAGAGAGGAAGGAAATAGAAGAATAAAAAGCAAAAAGGAGGAAAAGGAAGGAAGAAAATAGAAGAAAAGAAAGGGAAAGAAAGGGAAAAAGAAAGAAGAAAAGGAAGAAGAAGGAATAGAAGAAAGGGAAAAGAAAAAGAAAGGAAAAATGAAGAAGAAGAAAATAAAAGAAAGTAAAGAGGAAGAAGGAAAGAAAAGGAAGAGAAGAAGAAAGAAGAAAGAAGAAGAAGGGAAAGAGAAAGAAAAAAAGAGAAGAAGAGAGAAAAATAAAACAAAAAGAAGAAGAAGAAAATAGAAAATATAAAAAAAGGAACAAGAAGAGAAAAAATAAAAAGTAGCAAAAGAACAAATCAAGAAATAGAAGGAAGAAAACAAAAAGAAAAAAGATGAGGAAGAAAGAAAGAGAGAAAAAAGACAAAAATAAAAAAAAGATAAGGAAAGTCAGACAAGGTGTCCACCATCAACATCACCAATAAGAACTTCTACTGGCATAGTAACTGTACAAGCCCCTCGGGACTCATTAACAAAAATCAAGTAGGCACTCCAACAGTGAAGAAAGATCAATCCATCTAATTACAACAAGGGGTGGTAGAATAAACATCAGAAGGATTCATGGTACATTAAAATAAACTCTCCCCCTTCAGAAGACTTCCTGTATCCAAGTATTAGATCAAATAAAAACAAGATTGGATACAATGGTGTGTAGACATGGAAGAATCAATATATAGAATACTCTCAAAATTCAGGAACAAGTAAAACCACAAACCAAAACATATTCCAAGTCTACAAATAGAAGTGGAAACAGAGAAGTTGTCAAAGAAATATAAGGGAAAATAAACCATAAGCCAGGAACTGGAGAAGAAGAAGTTTCCATGAAGAAGCCATCAAAGAATATAAGGAACATATTTTACAACCACAAGTCTTGGAAAATAAAAAATGAAGGAAGGTGATTCAAACCACTTTCAATAAATTGGAGATAGAGCTAAACAATGCCACGACGTACTATGAATACACAATAGGGTGGCCAAGTGTGACTCAACAAGAAAAAGAAGAACTAGAAAAATTAGAACAACAACTGCACTTAGATTCTACAGAGTATGATATCAGCAAAGACAAGGATGGATCTCCGAGAAGAAAACTTGCGGAACTCACAGAACAATATCAAACCAAGCAACAAACACGTATAGAAAAGATCACAGACATGAAATATTGCAGAACCACCATGGAAAGGGAACTAATAAGAATGCAACAAGAGTTCACAATTGCACAATGAAGGGTTGATCAAATACAAACAAAGCCACCACCTTCAGATATCCTTCCTTTGATCCAAGAAAATTCACAGCTTCAGGAATGGACACAACAAATTAATATCCATTTAGATTTATGGTATATATTTGAAAATAACATCACTCCATAGATTACAAAATACATTCCCCAAACTCCACCATGAAGAAAAATAGGAGGAAATTTTAGGGAAACCATAGCATCCCATAATTCTATGAGTCGAGTGAGGGAACCTTTCCTTATGCCAACATCTAAGTTTTATTCCTATATTTTCCTCAAGGTGGCGTCCCATAAATCCAGTCAAGTTCAAGGAGGGAACCTTTCCTTATGCCAAATGTCTAAGTTCTGAGGTTGATGCCTATGTAGCATTAAGATCAAATCAAATAGAAATTTGAAACTTTTGTGAAGGAAGACATGGCTCTTCATCTTTTGGTTGTCTCGAGGATGAGACAATGTTTGAAGTCAGGGGATGATGTTGACAGGGTTCTTCATCAACATTTAGAACAACCACATCATAAAGGAAACCCAAGGAAAGGAAGGAAAGGATAGAAGGAAAGCCAATAAAGGAGGAAATCTATGATAGACAAGAAGAATCCATGGTACACAGGATAAAGCCAAAAAACATAGGACAAAGCCACGGATCAAAGATAAATAGAAGTAGAACAAGACAGAAGGCGATAAAGGCATGACCAAAAGTAGTGTCTTTTGGATTATTTTTTATGAAACATATTTATTGTACTTAATCTATTGTATATAGTGTGCCACATGAAACAATAGATATATGTTTTAAAAGATAAGATATGTGTGCCATTACTGAGTAATTTATGAGATTTAGAGACTAGAGAGAATATGTATGTGTGTATGAGACTAATGTAATCTATTTTAAGGTATGAATAAAGACTGATGTTTGGAGAAAATTTGTTAATTGATTTTACATTCTTTCTATTCATTAATTAGATTAGTTTACTTTTCCCTTGCACATCCTTAATAAAAGATAACTTCTTAACCTTCACATTGTTGTTGAGGCTTAAGGTAAACACTAGCTTCAAGGTACACGATTCAATCACACAGACACTATAACTACATAGATACTGAAATGTAGTACAATGCTTGGTGATAATCACATTGGGGTGATAACCAAAGTCAACCTGACTCAAGAATATGCATTATTTATACCATATAATGTTTTCTTAAGCCTTGTTTAGGTAGCTAGGGTTTGTTTTGTAAGTTCAAGTGCAACACAATAGCCTTACAATGAAGTGGATGTAACATAGAGTGAAAGGAAGAATCCAAGTGTAGAACCTGAAAAGGAGCAAAATAAAAGTTGTTACCAAGACACTAGTGCCCAATTTAGAAACTAGCACCCTCACAGTCATGTCCTCATTTTATAAGTCCTATATAAAGAGATTCTACATCCCTATTTATTTTATAGATCATACATAATTCAAAATCCAAACTTCTCATTTTGTTTCCCAACCCTAAATCAGCAGACCTCCAAATACAATCTAATTCATTCTTATCTCATTAGTGCTTACACTTTCTCATACTTTTCATACTAGATCTTGTTTGTTACTATTATATTAATTTGATCTTAGTCCTCTAATTAGGATTTAAATTTTTTTAAATCACTACGATTGTTTTTTCATATCTTTTAGTATTAAAAGGGTGATTTTTTCTTTCAGTTAATATGAACTCTCCACCCCAAATTTTGGGTGTTTTTAATGCACGAAATAAGTTTAAGAAGGATAAATTTTTGGTGTCCATTGAAGTAGCCCATGAGAAAAATAATTTTCATCATAGGAGGAATAAAAAGGTGAAAATATAAAATAAAAAGAGTGTTAACTTCCCATCAAACATTCCTTGTAATAATGGCAAGGAGAATGTAGTCATTGATAATGATACCACCCCCAATAATAAACAAAACAAAATAATGGTTGACCATCCCATAGAGCATATATCAAAAGAATAATAAAAAGAAAAATTAGTGAAGAATCAAATTTTGATGTCGAAGAACCATTCATTTAATATGACCCATGGTTGGAATGTGAATATTTCAGGAATTTGTATGATACAAAGTACACCTTCCCATCATGGTATGATGAGAATGATTAGTGATAGTAGGTGGGATGACCAGTTGGCTCCATGGTCTAGTGATCATAATTACAACACGTTTAGCCATACATCTACTAAATTATTGATGTTAGGTCCTTTTTTAAAGTATCTAAGTGATATTCATGGTTTCATATGGTGTATATTTGTATGTATGAATTATTATTGTAAATATAATATGTACTAGCATTTCATCCAAAAAAATTATCAATTTCCATTAATGAATGAAAAATGACATATTTTCTAATCTATTTCCATGTGTGAGTTTAAATGAATGAATATACTTGATTTCTATTTTTTTATGCATATGTATTTGATTTAGCCAAAATTAAATATTAATAATATGATTGTAGTAAATAATATATATCAAAAACACATAATATACCAATATACAGTGATGAAAAAGTGTAACCAACAAGACAATAAGAATGCCTTAGTTGATATTTGGCTACCTAGACTAGATATGGGTTGGAAAGATGGTGAAAGAAGTTTAGTTATAACTATGTATGCTTCTTATGAAAATAATGAGATGGAAGTTATTCTTGACAATACCTTCTAGAAGGGGAAATTTTCTTCTAGGTGCTAGTGTCTAAATTGGGTGCTAGTGTCTTGGTGATGGGTGTAGATCTAATTCTTTCAATGTCTAATAATATCACCACTATTTTTCTCTGTATCACATCCACTTTGATGTAGATTTATGCTATTACACATGTACCTAGAAAATAAACCCTAACTACACACACAAGACTCAAGCACAAATTAGACTAAATAAAATATGCAAATTCTTGAGTCAAATTGACATTAGTGGTCATACCAATGTGATTGTTACTAAGCACTACACTAAATTTTAGACTCAATATAGTTCTCGTGTGTGGATATAAATAATGTCCTTTGAAACTAGGTTGGCCTTATTCAAGTTTCACCAAGATAGTAGGATACAACTACTTTTCCCCATAAGATAATGTGTGTTATGGAATTTAGAATTTTCCCTTCCGATGTAGAGAATAATGCAACCCAAATGAAGCCCTAAAAATTGTTCCTTTTTTCTCAAGTAGTAGATATAAATATTACTCCACTACCCCTTAGAATAATTAGTAGGTTGTGTGTGTGTGTGTGTGTGTGTGTGTGTGTGTGTGAAATATAAATTAGAAAAGGTTTAAAATCATGCACCAAGAGGTAAATTAAAATATAAGGAAGTGTGGACAAAAGTGCTAGGAAAGGACTATAATGACAAGAGCTATTGTACATAGTGGGTACTATTATCCATACGATAAGAAAAAAAACTTAACTTCGAAAACTAGATAAATAGAAGTCTTCATATTTGACATAGATACCTCATGCAAACAGATTCATAATTTTAAATGTTGAAGATAGCCATTAATAAATTTGGTTGGCTCACCCACTCGCATACATAGTTCAGGGTCGTTTCAAGTTCTAGATGCCCCCAATTTGCATGGCTTCCACCAGAAATGGATCAACATTACCAAACTAGAACAATGAACACCACAATCTATGCAAGGGTATATTTGTGAAGAATCTTTGAAATTCTCGATGAGGAAGAAATTAAAAGCTCCAATTAATTCCTACAGGACATTTAGTGAAATTCATTTACTCCATCATCCTCTAATTTTGTTGGGTTTTCTATTTTTTTAACAGTTTAACTTCACGAAGATTCCAATCCACTTCTATTTTGGTAACTGAAAAACCACACCCAGTTTGATTTAATGTAGACCATGAAATAATTTATGCCCTTATTTTTAATAATCTAAACTTATCTACATTGGGGTTGGTATCGACTGAATTTAATAATCAAAACAACATCAATATTAACCATTTTAATATGGTGTACCCTTAAGCTCATTAAGAAACAAAGTCCCTTTTCTATTAAACCTTTGATATATGACATAGTATAAAGACCTTATTTATACCATCATATTAATAATCATGCCATTTTAATATCCTTTCAAAGATTAATAAAAATCCAAGTCCCATAGTTTTATAATTAGAACTCAAATGTGTATTAAGACACATAAATATCATATGCTTTCACAACTTTACCTGGTAAGGTATTCAATTTTGCATGCTAAATTGAGTAGTAATAGTCAATCAATCAGGTTTTACATGGGTTCAATTAAAATAATAACTAATCATTTCACAATCCTTGCATGTGGTGAAAGACCCAAAGTGATCATTAAGATATAGCTTAATATGCATGATAAGGATTTTAACATCTAATTCATATTAAAACAATTAACAATGCTTGGTCATATTTTTGGCAATAATTCCTCATGATCTTTCTTATCTTGTCATTTTTAGCATGATCTAAAACCCAAGGAAATCCTTTCAACATCATTAATTATGCATGTGTGTAAGAAATCAACAAACATAATAATCTTTTCCATTTTGAACCAGGTATTTCAAGAAATCAACAAACATAATAATCTTTTCCACTTTGAACCATGGTCTAATGATGAAATGTAAGTCTAAGATGGTTAACAACTTCTTATCATTTAAAATTATCTCATTTATTGAAACCTATTGCAGTTATGTATAAAATTTAATCATACTTGCAAATATTTACTTTCAACAAATAAGATAAATTAGGATATTACAGTCAGGTACAAGAATCCAATATGTACAATAATGCATCCAATATTCACTTCCAGCAAAGTAAGTATTTTCAACACATAACATAACAACATAACCCTTTAATATGGTTACAAAATCCATCATCAATAGAAAATTAGGTTATGAAGATCCAAGACTACAAATACGCAAAATCAATTACAACATTAATCAATTTGCAACTACATGACAATGGGATCTGTTGTGATTTCATGTATACATTTGTGCACCATTGTGTATACCCTTTCGATAATGCATACATGTGCACAACGGTATACAAGAAAATGTAATGGTACTTGTTGTCGCGATACTCACAAATTGTTTAAAGCTACAATTTATTTTATGAAAAAACTGAATGAAAAATTACAGAATGTGACATACTTCCACCCTTAATGAATCATTGTCCTAATTATTTTCAATCATTAACGCAGTCAAAATAGTGAAACACAAAATTATATCTGGTATCCAAGGAGAAAATTCATTTTTTTCATCAAAAACATGTAACAACCTTTCAAGCAGTAAAAATTTCCACACAAAATTATACATGACATAATTTTTGTCATTAAGTCATTCATTTCATGCAATATTATTTAATATACATATCAAAATATGCCCTTCAGTTTGTCAAATGTGTATGTCAAATTTCAAAGAGATGTGGATATTACATTCAAGGGATATATAAATGGATTCATCCTCATCTACTTTGATGATATCCCTATTTTCTCAAAGGAGAGTAAAGACCATATCACTCATCTTGAGAAATTCTTTAAAAGATATAGGGAATTTGGGGTGTCTCTTAACCCCAAGAAGCGCATTTTCGCAGCTCCATGGGGTAGAATTTTGGGTCACATTGTTTCAAAGGATGGTATTTCCATTGATCCTGAATGAATCTTTATCATACTTTCTCTCTCTTTGTCAACTCACAATAAGGCTCTCTAATATATCCTCGGCAAAATCAATTTTTAAGGAAATTCATTCCTAATTTGTAAGACTGATCATGCCTATCACTCTAATGCTCGAGAATGAAGTGGTATTCAAATGGAACATGGAAGGAAAAGAAAGCTTCGTCAATATCAAATAGGAAATTTCTCAGGCTCCAACGCTAATTAACCCTAACTATTCAAAGTATTTTATCCTTTATGCATACGATGCTGAGACCAGTCTTTCCACAGTCTTGACATAGAAAAATGATAAGGATTTGGAGCAAATAATGGCCTTCTTTAGTAAAAAAATAAAGGATTATGAACTAAAATACAGTCATATAAAGAAGTAGGTATTTTCCATTGTATACATCTAAAATGTTGACATGATTAATTACGATTAATTTTTCCCGTAAATATCCCAACATCATCCATATAATAATTAATAGTAAGATTAATTATTATCATTTAATCCATTTTATATTATTTACCCTTTATCATTATTTATCATTTATCACAAAATTCCATCATTAATCCTTTTAAATCATTATTATATCTTATTTCATCCTTAATCCCTTTTATTTCATTATTATATCTTGTTATCCTATCACTAATCCCTAATATCAATTTTCTAGGAATTTAATATTCCTACTCTACACATCCCTACACCTAGCATTTCCATCAAATCACATCCTTGGTCACAATTAATCTAACCTAATACTAATCACATATTCCACCTCTAAATCTAGAGGCTAGAAGCCTCTATAAATTTCCCTCTTTCATATTTAAAAATTCAAATATATCTCCCTCCCTCCATTGAATTTTTAATTCAATGGAGACTTCCCTCAAATTCTATAATTCTCCATTATTCTCATACATTCTCCATCCTTGATCCAAATCCATCTTGGCTTCATCCTAGCCATTGAATCCTCCACCCCTCAACTATAAATTGAGCTCTCCTCTTCCATGAGAGCTAGTTAGTTGAATGTCTCATAATCCATGACAAATATTTTCCATTTTATTTCATCCATAATCCATTTTATCTTCCTCAATCATTCAATCAATCCGTCATCTACAATCAATTCATCTTCATTAATCAAGAAATCATCAATTAATTAAGGGGAGTTGCTTCCATTTTCCACCAAAATATGACGCGAGCTACTACAATCCACCATCTTGAGAACATCTAAATCATCAAGGGAACTCTTCATTGGTAAGTGAAGGAATTACATTCTTTCTCACTTCCATCTAGCTCAATCTGAGGTAGTGATAGATATTTTTAGATTAGGAATTGATCTAGTTTGGTTTCTAGTTTGCATTTTGTACTAAAATTTCTTTTTCATCTACAACCATATTGAGAGATCTCAAGAAAATCAATAACATGTTTGTCGCTATCCACATCAAAGTATTAATCTCCCACCCTAGAGTGATATATTTTATCATGGGAGCGTAAATTAGTGAAAAGAGAGTTGGATGGGTGACCAAAATCATGGAGTAGGATGGGTGACCAAAATCATGGAGTATGATGTGACCATCAATGCCAAAAAACTAGCCAGAGGCAGAGCATTGTGTGAGCAACTGGCTCTAGATTCTTAGAATAATAAAGAAGTCTCCATCCTTCTTCATGGAAGAGGATTAAGAACAATCCACCTTGGTTCTGAGCATAATGATAGGTTGGATGGATAACATGATTATATTTTTATCCACAGATGTATATCCTCCTCGTTTAAGAAAAGAAAAGATCCAACATCTAAGATAACAATCAGTTCCTTACGCATATATTGGCAGTTTTATTTTTTTCAAAAATAACATTAATGGAGTGCTCCTAGGGTGCATTGAGGGTGAACAAGTGAACAAGCTCTTGACAAAGTTCCATATTGGTTTCTCTGGAGGAAGTTTCTCAACTAAAGCTACAAAAATGAAAATTATAAAGGTGTGATACTTTTAGACCATGTTGTTAACAAATTATCATCAATGGGTCAAACGATGTAAGGAATGGGCTCTCTTCACTGGTAAATAAAAGATGGTAGACCTCCCACTTCATCCCCTTCATATGGATGAACCCTTCTATCAATGGGGACTTGATTTTATTGGTATGATCAATCATATGTCAAGTGCATGTCATAAATGGGTGTTGTAACAACTGATTACTTTACCAGGTGGATAGAATTTGTGGCACTCAAGGAAGATACTGAATTATATATCCTTGATTTTATGGTAGACATTTTGAAAAGGATTGGGGTTCCCCAAACCATCATTTATAATAATGTAAAATCATTCTTAGGTTCTAAAATGTCTAATTGGGATCTTAAACATGGAGTATACTTGAAGAATTCTTCCAATTATTACTCTCATGGTAAGATTTGGGAGAATCTACCAATAACAACCTCATCAGAATCATGAAGAGGAAAATGGAGATCAATCAGAGGAAATGGCACACCAAAGGCAAAAATTCCCTTTGGGCTGACATGATCACATAAAATAGATAAATTGATAATTCTTTGTCCTCGTCTATGATAAGGAGGCCAGGATTCCCTTGTCACTTGAGGTTGATTTAACCAAAAATAGAATTTATGCTAAACCCTAGATATTTCAAATTCATGAATGATAAATCAATGTTAAAAAACTACCAGAATATAGACGACATAAGTAATAAGCTAGATAAATATAAAACCCTAAATGTAAGAGATGGAAATAATGACTTATCTAATTTCTGATATACGTGGAACTAATCTGAAGTGCAAAACTAATGAATAGGAAGGGAAGATTATCACAAATGAGCACGATAAATTTTGGAACTGTCGTATATTCCTAGACTAGGGTGAGGGAACCTAGGGGCCAAAGACCTCTGTTTGGCACCTGTGACTACACATGATCTTGGAACCTAATTTTTTTTTCGCAAGGAGGTCATTGATAGTCGTTTTTGGCCACTTGTATGTCACACTATGATCACAGAATTCATGTGTAACCTACAAAGAGATAATGACCTGATAAACCCTCAAAATAAATTAAATCCCAAAAAGAAGAGGTGCAATATGGGGATCCAAACTAACCCCAGAGTTCACTCGAATGAGTGAACTTATGACTGAGCATTGCACTACATCTCAGAATCCATGTAGTTCTTGTGAGTGTGTGATAGAATATTGCCCTAGAAATCCCTTGTGCCAATGCATGTGATAACAGGTGTTAGCTAGGTGTACTAATGTAAATATATGTGTGGATGAAAAAATGAACTTCCCCTTTCCTATGAAGTGTATGCAGAAAATGTAGTCCCTTGTCCCTTGTATGAGTGCTAGATGGATGTCTTTGATGTTCTTAGATGCCTTTGGATGTAACTTTAGGTGATGATAATAGATGCTTAGAGCTTGGTCCTTTATTTTGTTCGCATAACATTGTATTTATATGATTCCCTTGGTTGAATTTCATAAATGACAACTATAAATCTGACCTATAAGAAAATAAGATGCTCAAAAGAAAAAAGAGGCCCAAAAGAGGTGAGAAAAATAGAAAGAGGTTAGGGTGCCCAGAGGGGACAAGGGCGCATGGGCGCAGGCGTCCTTGATAGGCGCTGGTGTCCAAAGTGATAAAAGATGATCAAGAAAAGTATTGATTAGGCTATATGATGTAAGAGACTAGAAAGGAGACAAGAAACAAAGAAAAGAGGCCAAAGGTAGTTTTCAATTACTAGTTTTCTAACGTAAGAATCATGTAAATGCAAGTATGTTGTTAAAACCTATAAATGTACCCAAGTGAATAATTTTGTGTCTAAATTTTCCCTCACTTTATGTTTTTGCATGAATACTTGATAACATAAAGTAGATAAGAGATATGTACCTGATAACCATGCAGAGTGTGAAGTGTGGTGGAGAGATAAGTGAAAGCGTGAAGTGATAAAAAAATGAAGCATGAAAGCTAAGAAAGAGGAAGTGACCCTAAGGGTGAAGCATATGTGTTGTATTGTGTTGTACCTATTATTGTGTTAGATTAATGGTTGCTTCTTGTTTCCATAGTGAGGAAAAATTTGTAAAATAATAGAAAAAGATTAGTAAAAGTATGAAAACTCTTGTAAAAGTATATAAATGTGAAAAAGTAGTAAAAGGAAAGTGTGCACCTGATTTGTTAAGAGTGAAAATGATAGAAAATGTCCTGAATTGCTATATAGGAGTGATTTTTTTGGGTGATCTCACGCCAAGCGTGATTTGTTTGGGCGATCTCACACCAGGAGCAAGTTTTTTGGGTGATCTCACGCCAAACACAAGTTTTTAAGGCAATCTCACACCAAATGTGAGTTTTTGGGGTGATCTCACGCCATGGAAGAAGATTTTTGGGGAAATATGTCTATTGTTACTCTCTGTCCATTATTGCTTCCCGAATTATACACCACTACATATGGTGTGATCATTTTTTGTTTCATGTTTTGTTTTGTATTTTTTGTGTAGAAATGAAGATATAATCTATTCTCATTGCTGAACGATTATGCCTATACTATGAAGACTTCTCTATGAAGTATTTTGAACTGTGTTGATCTTAGAAAGTAACTGGAACTCCCCCTGGTCATAGGCACCCAATAAATTTCAGGATCCCCCAGGTGCTAATGTTTGTATCTGGGCACTAGAATCTATCTTGAACTGAGGACCCTAGTTAGATTTTAGGTTGTTTTTGTAACTATAGCATGTTATGTTCTTGTGTTGAACTAGATCATGTTATAGCTTTGAGTTTCTATATGGTGTGACTAATTCAATAAATTTATGCCTCCCTTATTTAGGGTTCATGCGACATTTCTAGGAGTATGTGGCCCAAAAGAGAGGACTTGAGGATGATTTGAATTGTGTCCCTACAGGGAGGAAATGTGCATGGTAGAAACCAAGGCACATGCAAACAAAGTGGCTAGAAACATGTGTTAATATAAAATTATCAAGCATGTGATATAAAAATAGCGTAACAAGAAAATGTGCATACAAGATGGACCATGAAAATACAGTTTCAGACTTGAGACATCACTCACAATGTCACAAGACAATTAGGGTCAAAGTGGCCAAAAGCATACAAGAAATGATCAAACAAGACATAGGGCATAACCCACAAATAATGGCATACAATAGAAGAAAATAACAAGAAAAGTGTAACTAACAACCACGGTGAAAAATAGTCCTACAAAGAAAATGTTACACATGAAGCACCCATTAACATGTTAGAAAGATAAAGAGTATGTTAAGGCATGTAAGTATTCATGAAATAAGTAGTGTGATAGTAAGAATAGGAAATAGTATGAAATGAAATGATAACACTTGTTATGCGTGAGAAACGTAGATGCCTCAGGAGCCTCAGTGGGACTAGTAAGAGGTATAGTTTCAAACATCATTGTTGCGTGTAAGGATATGTAGGAAATATACATTCAACACTAGAGAACAATTGAATGCACATGTGTATATGATAAAGATAATGACATACTAAGTATTTGTTTATCATGTGAAACAAATTGTATATGTAACTAGTATAAGCAAACAAGATTATGTTGAAAAAATATATGCAATATCTTGTGAATGAGTGAGATTGAATGATATACATTGTGAGTGTGATAGGAGTAGTGTGCCCCTAGAGAAGATGTGGATGATCATCATATGAGGTTCATTTATAAAATACCCCGTGACAGTCAAGAATGAACCATAGAACAAGATTATGTCATTAATAAATGGTTTCAAAGTGAGTTGCTAGAATTATTGATCATGAAGCACAAAGCGTGAAATGTGAAGAAGGTGAGGTTCATTTCAGATATAGACCCTCAGCAGTCAAGTATGAATCATGGAGCTAGAGTGTGTCATAGGGTAGTATGATGTGCGAGAATGTAATTATTAGAAATATGTATCATGAAGCGCAGATTATAAACTGTGGAGTGTGCGACGTTCGTAGATGTAGTATGACCTCAATAATCAAGTGTGACCTTAGCACAAGAGTGCATCATAGGGTAATGATGATACAAGAGGTATATCAATTTTTATAAGATTAATGAGAACTAATAGTTGTGAAGTACAAAGTGTGATAGTAGAAATGAGAGACAGATTGATGGTAAGAGGAGGTAGAGAAGTAAACATGATGACCCCCAAGCGTATGATGATAAGAAGAGTCAAGAGAAATCATCTAGAAGATTGTCAGTGTCATGATTGTAGAAAAATGGAGAATTTTTAGAGACCTGATAAACAATAGTGTGAGGATTCTCATATAAGGAGCCACTGCGTAAATTGTACATGCCCATTGTGTATTCTTCATCAGTGAAATGTGGCAGTGGATAACCATGTGCATACCAGTGAGTAATATTTTGTGTATAGCCAAGAAATGAGTCATTGCAAATAGAAACACATCTAAAAGGCATGGGAAATGTGATATCAATATGATTAGGATCCAAAATTCCACTAATGTAGTCAAGACAAGAATTCCCAAGTGTAAGTGGGGAAGTGCAAGAATTGTGTGAAAAAAATACTGATAGATGGAAGGCACAGAGGCCATAAGCAGAAGTAATGCAAACATATATATGGTAGAGGTGAGGATAATGGGGTGGAGGGAGGAGATCATACAATGTGAATCCTAGCTGAGCCAAGCCATCATCTGTGCAAATAGTATCAGAGCAAGTAGGTTTGAATGGAATATGTGGCCAATAAAAGTTATGTATGAAAAGAGTACATGTGAAAGGAGGAAGTGCCAATGCAGGGTGATCATGGGAAGATGAGGTGGATGGTATGACATCCA
This sequence comes from Taxus chinensis, assembly GCA_019776745.2. Classification (NCBI taxonomy): domain Eukaryota; kingdom Viridiplantae; phylum Streptophyta; class Pinopsida; order Cupressales; family Taxaceae; genus Taxus; species Taxus chinensis. The sequence continues at coordinate 133,351,021 of CM034156.1, forward strand.
ATCTATGGAAAGACCCCGAAAAAGTACCATAGCATTAGTAGAAGGATGGGGTTTCTTGAATTGATATTCTTAAGGGCCAATAGTAAAAAAGGTATCATTAAAGTATGAATCATCTATCTCGATCGGTGTAAAGTTAAGATTCCACAGTGTGTTATTAATAAGCTCGATGGTATCAAACTCATCATCAAAATAATTAGTGTTGGCATTATCATGTTGGATAGAAGTATCAATGATATTTGTAAGAGCATAGTCAAATGTAGGAGTGATGGGGTTCTCAGGTGGCAGAAGAGTCGTAGTGATGGGAGTAGACAAGGTGGGTGAAATGATATCAGCAGTGTGCATGGGAATAGATGGGATTCTTATAGAGGTGGAAGAAGACTGTGAAGCACTAGATTGACCAACATCATATGTACCAATATTTCTACATGGAATAGGTTCAATTGACGGATAGGCATAACAATAATAGGGTCTATGCGATAGAATTTGAATGGATCAGGGTCAACACCAATGGTATGCTCATAGCCATCATGTAATAATTTAACGCACTAATGAACTATAGAAGGGACTACATGCATTACATGAATCCATGGTCTACCTAGTAAAATATTAAATTGGAATGAGGAATCGATGACAAAGAATATTGTAGGATTAGGCCTAACTTGTATAGGTAAAGTGATAATGCACATGCAAGCATGAGTGGTATAATCCTAGCCACGAATGAGAGTGGAATTTTGAGCGATTATATTATGCCAAATTTCTTGAGAAGGGAGAGAGCACATAGATTTGTAGTAGATTTGTTTTCAATGAGCACACGCTTGACATAAATGGTTTCAATAATAGCGGTGATAAGTAATGGTGTACAGGGATTGTCAACAATAGATTAATATATACCCTCATCATTTAATGATTTAGCATGTGGCATACTTTTGAGAGAATAAATCAAATGTGTGAAGGCCACCGGTGATTTATTTCTTTCAATTTGAATAAAACATAGGGCGACATCTAATGTATGATGATAATCAGTTGCACTGCGCAAGAGATCATAAAGATAAATATTTTTATGTGTGTTCTTAAGTTGCTCAATGATTTCATATCCGTTAGAGGTGGTGGTAGGCATTATAGAATTAATGAGTGGTGGAATAGAAGCTGATGGGGTTGTAGGAGAGCAAGTGCATTGAGTAGTGACTACATTGATGGATGGATCATCCATATGAGTGATGAAGCAGGGAGGATGTTGAGTATTAAATTACATGAAATCAGTAGTGGTAGTAATCATGCTATAAATATTATTTAGGGTGAAAGAAGGATATGAAGATTGATCCATGAATTTAGAAGAAGGAGAAATATTGTGATGCATTCTCATAAGGTAGGGTTTGAGTGTTCGGGTTCACTAAATGATTTAACCAAAAATATAATTGATGCTAAACCATAGATATTACAGAGTCATGTATGATAAATCAATGTTAAACAACTGCTGGAATATAGACGACACAAGTAATAAGTTAGATAAATATAAAACCCTAAATGTAAGAGATGGAAAGAATGACTTGGTCGATTTGCACTATTCCTGGAACTGATCTAAACTAGAAAACTAATGAACAGAAAGGGAAGACGTGTCACAACTGAGCACTAATAACTCTCTATTGATTTCATATTCAAACTAGGGGTGTGTCTAAAGCTATATGCAACAAGAAGAATCTTAGCGATCTAGTAATTGATTGTAGGTATTTTGTATTTTCTGGGGGATCTTTTCAATGTCTTAAGGACTTCTTGGTTAAAAACCTTATTGGAATCAAACTATGAAAACCTGTTGGAAGTAAACACACTTTACAGAAATGAATTGCTGGAAATAAACACACTTTGTAAAAATGAATGGCTGGAAATAAACACACTTTTCCTTGGAAGTAAACGACACCTTGTAGAAATGAATTGCTTGGAAATAAAAAAAACATTATAGACATAAACACACAATTGAGAATGCTTAGAAAATGATTGCAAAGAAATAAGAACTTAATCTAGAACACCTGTAGGGACAAGTCTACAACAGATTTCAACTTAAGGAATTGAAAGCGATACAAAATTAACAGATCTAAACTATTTGCTTTAAAAATATAAATACCAAAAAAATGAGGATCCTGGTTCTTGGAGGAGTGGGCCCTTGCTCTGCCTTGAAACAGGATTGAACAACTTAATTTTCTCTCAAAATAGAAATGGCTATTTTATTGATAAAATGTTCTGCATTACAAAAACATGTTGGATCTTTGTATATCAATCTATATCTATATATGTTCTATATCTATATTCATATATATATAATCTATCTACAGGTATGTCTGTATATATATACTTCTTCTAGGGGTGCATTTATGGCATAACTGTTCCACTAATATGATGGAACTGAATCATGCCCAGAATAGATGTTGAATTGGAACATGGCTGGATGTACAACTGTGTGATAATTATCCTAGATCTACAAGTATGGAGAGTCAGAAGTCTTCTAATCTGCTCCTGATTGATAGGATCATTGATTTGACAAATCACCAGCCATTTGGAATAGATTCTTATCGGTTCTGAGAACTTTAGAAGAGTTTTAGAACTAAAGGAAATCATTCCAAGTTTAACCGAGAGAGTTCCAGAGCTATCTGCAGGAGTTCCGGAACTAATTCTGATAATTTTGGAACTAAGTACTAGATTTTTGGAACTAAGTCAGAAGTTCTGGAACTAAGTGACAAATCTTGTGACTGTGTAATGGAGTTTCGAAACTAAGTCTGTCAGTTCTGGAAATACGCTGTATTGATTCCAATACTTCCAAAAACATGTTGACCACTTCATATTCATTCTTCCACCTGATTGTGACCTGTTTTTATTACAAAACTGAGTTTCCAAAACACTTTGTTAGGAATTACAGAGCTTTTAAATGTTAGAATCATAATCAACAAAAGATGGAAAATTACATCCTAACTCATATCAGATCAAACAAAAGTTCACAAAATGTAGTCAAACTTAATCAAAAGGAGAGTAAGATGAGATCATTTATTGTACATTTAACGGGCATATTCTGGCCTCATCATTTCTCCCATACTTACTTGTCTGTAAGTCCCTTTAAAAAATTTAATCTTCAAATTTGGGGTTATATATTCTGCATTCCATTTGATTGCTTAGGTCAAATGACTGGTACTGAATATCCCAATGCTTTAATTCAGATGTACTATACCCTGCTCCTGCTTCTACTTTCCTCTGCCATGCATCAAATTCAGTGGGATCTTGTGGTTCTCTATTCTACCATGGTGACATGGGGGTGAGAAGGAGTGGAGGTCTTGTTCTCATTCCCATCCATATGCCTCTGTGCTTTTCATTGATCTGAGGAATTAGCGTACATAAGGATTTTTCTCTATGCAAACTCTAGATTAAGTTTGTGGGAGATATTACTTCCCTTCTTCTCAATGCCACCATGAGAAATTCCCATCTTTTCAAACATGCCTCATAAATATCTTCAAAATTTTCCTCTTCATAAGAGGTGAAGGCATTAATACTTCTCTACAAATTGGCAAGATAAGGTTCCTTGAACCTTTTATCAAATGCATGGGATCTGAAATGTGTAGCAAAGGTGGATGGTTTACCATAATGAATCCTCATACAGAGACCAGATGAACTAGCCTTTAACAGATGCTCTGACTCCCTTTCCTTCCATGCAATCTGATTTTGAAGAACAGAAACAAATGCATTAAGCTGGCTCTCCCCTACATACAAATTGATCATAAAACCTGAGTTCTTTTCCAGCATGAAATTGCAGAGATAGAATTTGCAGAGAAGATTTTTCTGCTCTGCATTGGCTAAGGAATAGGCTACTGTGAAATCAGCTTCATCTTTTATTTCATGTGGAAGGCCACATGCTATCCTTGACAACTTCCAGTGAATGAATTGTTCCTCCAAAAACACACTATATGCAGGAGAAGGTCTCCTGCATGCAAGCAATTTCTCACTCATCATGCAAACCATTTGTATTTTCACAAGATATTTAAATTTATCATTTTCTTCTTTGTAAAACTTTTCTTCCCATTATTTTCTTGCTTTCTTCTCTTCTTCTATCTTGCTTTTCAAGTCCTCATTGGATGTCTTGGCTTCACTGAGTTCTCTACAAGTATCATCCCATAGTTTTCTAAGTGGCCAATAAGTTAATTCAGTTTGTGCAGAGATTGTTGACAGAGAAGTTTGTTTTCTAGAATTTTGACATTCCTCCTCTTTCTCCATTATCTGTTGTTTAACTCTTGTCAATTCCTCAATCTTTTCAGTGAGTTGAGTTGTTAATTCCTCAATAACCATTTCTCTCTTGTTCCAATTTATGTTTGAGAAAATTCAACTCCTCATCCTTTTCTCTAATAATGAGTTCTACTCTGGACAAAAATAGGACCTGTTTAACTTGTTGTTTCTCTTCTTTCTCTGAAATTTCCTTGGGGAGTTAAGAATTCTTCTTCTACCATAGGGGATTTCCCTTTCCATTTCCAAGATGCCAATTCATCTTCTTCATGTGATGGTGCTATTGATTCACCCATCTCTTGGAAAACTTGTTCCTCAAATCTCTCATCTTCTTTTTCTATCTCTGTTTGGCTTGGTCCAGGAGGAGTCATGGCCATGCTGCCCAAAATATCAGCAGCTTCCTTTTCCAGCCCATCTTGATCTTCCATCTCCTCTGGAATTTCTCTAGACCTTTTATGAATTCTCCTTCTTTGAGGAGCCTCAAAATGTACAGAAATAGGTCTCCTCCTAGAGCTTCTTCTGATTTTCACCTCTTGCTCTTGCCTAGGTGAACTGTCACTGTCAGAGACAGATATTATCTCTCATGTAGCTACTACAAAGGAAGGAATTTATTTATAAGGCACAGTAGGTTCTACAGTTTTAGTCCTTCTTCCAGATCATCTTCTTTTTGGTATTTCCTCTCCACCTAGTTCTTTCTTTTCCTCTGTAGTGGCATCAATTTCCAAATTAATTGCAGGAGCAGAAGGAGTTGCTATCACTCTCCTGAGAATATCAGGGCTCTGCTTAAACTTGCTAAGAAATTTCTCCCACATTTCCTCTCCATTTTTCTTCGAAAGGAAATGGTGCTGGCACACTAAATGCACTAACCCATGATGTCTGATTGTTCCCACACCCCAGGAATACCTCTGGGCCATTGTATGGATGGAGTCAAAAAGAAACCCTGGAAGGTTTACTATATATTTTGGTTTTGTAGCTCCATATCTAAGGTATATGAGGATCTTCAGAACTTCTCTTCCTACCGACCTGAATTGACCATCACAGGTTAAATACTTGACTATCCAAAATGCCACTCTGTCAAAGGGTTTGGGAAACTAGCCCTTCTGACCCCTTTTATGATTTTCTTCGTGTTGTAAATATATTGGGGTTCAGCTTCCCCCTTTTTCAGTAGGGTTTCAACCAGGTCTTTTAATGTCCCTCTGACAGGGTTTGGGACATGCACAATTGGCACTCCAGATACATTACTTATTGTATTCATAGAAAAAGGAATAAAAAATTTTCTAACCTTTGTCCTAGATTGCTCTAAATTTATAACGAATTCTCTTACCAATTTTTCATTATACTTGGGGAACTTTCTCAGAAATTCCAGCCATCCTTCCTGATGAAAGATAGCTGCAACTTCTTCATCTATAATGAGCTGGGTATCATCCTCTGGTTTTGACTTATTTTTAATCCCCATGATATAGAGGTGATTCAAATTCATTTTTCTTTAATCTTGTGTGGGTTGGCTAAAGAAATATTTGCTTAGCTATGGAACTGATGAATTTAGCTGTGGAATTACTGTACTTAGCTATGGAACTTTTGTGTTGTAGCTGCGGAATGTAAACCTAATTCACTGCTTCTTCCTTGAAATTTCTCTACAACTAGTTTTCACTTTGTTGATTCCACACTAATGATAACTCATTATAACTATGCCGCCAATTTATTCCATCAATATCTTTCTCATGATTACTCACTTTTAATCATGATGTACAATAGATGACTCATCATATCAACTTTTAAATCAAATCTAATCACACATGTGAACTTTTAATCTAACCTTTAATAAGTTAAAGATATAATTACCATCCTTGATGATGTAATCCCTCTGTCATGATGACTCATCATTCCTAAAAAGTGAAACAAAAGGAAAATGGTTAGAAAAATAGCTTGGAATTCCAAAGAATTTTTTATTATTTTGAATTAGCCATTTATTTGAGAAGATCAACCGCCATTGCTGGTTTTCAATTGATCTCTAAGAGAAACTTTTTTTTGGGGAAGAGAATGCCATTTACTGGTTTTCACTCTCTTCCCTTGTTTTTTAATTTTTTTTTACTTTTTGGGGGGAAGAGAACGCCATTTACTAGTTTTCATTCTCTTCCCTTTATTCTGGATCTATCCATCTGATTATTTGATCATTTTGGAAGAACTGGGTTCTTCCATATGATCAAATTCTTTATCTGCTTCAATCTGCCTCAAGAATTCATCCTTAGTAGGAGGCTTCCTATAAAGCTTTAGCCTATGACCATTGACCAAAAGTGTTCTTCTACTGCCATCAATGGGAAGTAACTGAATAGAACCATTGTCAAATATTTTTCAATCTGATAGGGTCCCAACCATCTGGTTCTCAATTTTCCTTTGAATTGTTGGTACTTAGAATCAAACAACAATGCCCAGTCCCCTACTTTGAATTGCCTTTTCTTGATATGTGTATCATGCCATTTCTTCCTTTGATCTTGGATTATCTCTTGTCTACTGAAGTGCTTCCATCCTCAATTCATCCAACTCATTGAGTTGAAGGATTCTCTCCTTTTGAGTTGCATCCAACTCAATACCCACCTTAACTGTTGTCCTCAATGTCTGTAGTTCAAACTCAATAGGCAACAAGGGATTTTTCCCATAGACTAACTCATATGGTGAAAACCCTGTTGTAGTTTTCCAAGTTGTATTGTAAGCCCAAACAGCTTCAGGTAGTCTCTTTACCCAATCTCTTCTTCCTACTTCAACTATTTTGGTAAGGATGTTTTCCAATTCTCTGTTCATTACTTCAGCTTGTCCATTTGATTGTGGGTGATAGGGAGATGATTCCTATGATTGATCTGATAATACATTGTGAAATCCTGGATCATATTAGACATAAATTGTGGTCCCTGGTATGAAACTATGCTCCTTGGTGCTCCAAACTTTACCATAATTATGTGCCAAAGGAAATCAACAACTGCTTCTTCAGTGGCATTTGTTAAAGCCTGCACTTCTACCCACTTTGTCACATAATCAGTACACACAAGAATATGTTCCTTCCCTTGTGAAGAAGGACTAAAGGGACCAAAAAATCCAACCCCCATCTCTCAAATGGTTCAATCACTACTTGAGGTTGCAGAGGCATTTCATTGGTAAAGGTTGGTTGTCCCATCCTTTGACAAGGATCACACCGCCTGATATATTTCTTCACATCTTTGTACAGAGATGGCCAATAATAACCAGTGCCAAGTATCTTGTGAGTTATTTCTTTTCACTTAATAGTGTCCTCCACTTGGTTCATCATGACATTCCCGGAGGATGTCAAAGATTTCATCTTCTCTTACACACCTGCGTAAAACCAAATCAGGACAACATTTAAATAGCATTCCATTTAACCATTTGAATTATGCACTAGTTTTTATTAACTTCTTTATTTGTTTCTTAGTGAAAGAAGCATGAAACTTCCCTGTTGCAAGATAGTTTTCCATATCCGCAAACCATGGTGTATCAGCTGAAATAACAAACAATTGTTCATCTGGAAAGTTTTCCTCGACTGGATATTGCTCCCCTGTAGTGGTTAGTCTTGACAAGAAATCAGCTACCACATTAGATTTACCTGGATTGTCCACAATGGTAATATCAAATTCTTGTAAAAGTAATAACCATCTAATTATTCTACCTCCAACCACTGGTTTGTTCATTAAATATTTAATTGCTGAGTGATCTGTATGTACAAATATTTTGTACCATGTAATGTAATGTCTAAACTTATTAATTGCATAGATCACAACAAGAAATTATTTTTCAGTGGTGGTGTAATTTCTTTCAGTGGGAGTAAGATTTTTGCTAAGGTAATAGATAGCATACATTTTCCCTTCTTCATCTTTTTGTCCCAAAACTACACCAATGGAATTATTTGAGGCATTTGTTTGGATATGAAAAGGTTTCTCCCAATTAGGTCCTCTCAATATTGGGGCAATGACTAATATTTCTTTGATTTCTTCAAAAGAATGTTGACACTTTTCATCCCAAAGAAATTCACAGTCCTTGGTAAGAAAATTGAACATGGGGGTAAAAATTTTACTAAAATCCTTGATAAATCATCTATAGTACCCAGCATGTCCTAAAAATGACTTGATATCTGTGGGGGTTTGAGGAATAGGTAAGTCTGAAATAATTCTGATTTTGTTTTGATCAACCTGAATTCCTCTTTTTGAAATATGGTGTCCTAATACAATCCCTTCGTCAGCCATCATTAAACATTTTTCATAGCTAAGAGACAAATTGTGTTGCTCACATCTCATTAATACTCTGTCTAAATTTCTCAAAGCATCATCAAATGTATCTCCATGCACAGTAAAGTCATCCATGTATACCTCTACACAGTCATTTGTTAGGTCTATAAAAATTGCTAATACAAATCTTTGGAAGGTTACTGGAGCATTGCATAATCCAAATGGTAATACCCTATAGGAAAAGGTACCCCATGGACATGTAAATGTAGTTTTATCCTGATCCTCAGTAGCAACTCTGATTTGATTGTATCCACTAAAGCCATCCAAGAAGGAAAAGTACTGTTTACCTGAAAGGTTGTCTAAGACTTGATCTATGAATGGTAAGGGAAAATAATCTCTCAGTGTGGCTTTGTTCAGTTCCCTATAGTCAACACAAATTCTCCATTTTCCATTCTTTTTAGGGACAATTACAAGAGGAGACACCCACTGGCTATCTGAGATAGGGTAGATAAAACCTACTTGTAATAGTTTTTCAATTTCTTGTTTGACTATATCCCTTAAGGCTGGATTAATCCTTCTCTGAGGTTTCCTAACTGGTTTAATGTTTTCAGTATAGATGTGATGAGTGTAGATACTTGGGTGTATTCCTTTCATATCTTTGTAATCCCAAGAAAAGCTTTAGTATGATCTTTCAGAACATCAAACAGTTTAGCTTCTTCATCATTCTTCAACCAACTATTAATATTCAAAATTTTACCCAGTTGAATCTCAACATGTTTGGTTCCAGTGTATGATGAACTGATTTTTTGAAAGGGTTCCATTAAAGTATTTAGTGGACATGCATGTGGAAACAACATATGATATGTAGCAACATCTCCAAAATTTCCTTGAGACAAAATGTTGGACAAAGGACAGTAAGAAGAATTATGATACTTATCTTGTTGTAGGTCGAACTCTTCATCACTGCTACTTTCCAGAAATTCTTCATCATCTCCTGATATATGTGAAGCTGAAGCTACAGATTCTTCCTCTCCCCAAGAGAAATCTCATTCCTCCGGAGTGAAATTATCTTCATTTGCAGGGAATTGTTGTTGGTGTGGTTCCGAAACTAATTATGATGGTTCCGGAACTAACTGTGATGGTTCTGGAACTAACTGTGATGGTTCTAGAACTAATTTCGTAGGTTCTAGAACTATTCCTGACTGCTCCAAGGATTATTGGTGTACATTCAATGGTGGGTTAATCATATCTTCTATTTCTCGTACGTGATCCTGCAATGTGATCATGGCCAACGAAGACAAATTTTCTCATTAATATCAGGATTATCAACCCATAATTGCTCTTGATTATTACTAAAAGGTCATGCAGAGGGATATAATGAAATTTTCTTAGAATTCTTACCATTTGAAATAGTCATATCACCTGACCTACAATCAATTAAGGCAGCAACTGTAGCTAACCATGGTCTGCCCAAAATAATGGGATAACCAAGTGTTTTACCTTTTGGCTGCAATATAAGGAAGTCAACTGGATATTCCCATGACTCCACCATAACTGCCACATCTTCAATAACTCCTTCTGGTTTTGCTACAGACTGATCTACCATCTGCAATATGGTGTTAGTAGGTTGTATTCCTGTTAATGGTAATGTTTTCAGAGTGTCCACTGTCATTACATTTATAGCTGCTCCCAAATCAACCAAAATGTTATGTATATCTTTATTCCCTATAGAGATAGAAATAACAGGGCTTCTAGGATCTCCATATTTGGGAAGTAGGAGCTTTCCTGCTAATAAATCAGCAAGTTTCCCATCCACCTTAATAGTCCTAGGGTACTGCTTCTTTCTTCCAGGATTTTTCAAACATAACATTTTGATTAATTTGTTCAATTCTAGAATGTCCTTAATTACTTGTAACAGTGGTATTTCAATATTCAGTCTCCTTAGTTCCTGCACCAATTCAGATTCCTTGATTTCTATAGCTTCTTTAAATCTCTTTGGAAATGGAGTTTCAGTAGAGTTTCTTTCTGGTTCCTTATCTCTTTCTTTTTCATCTTTCTTGGGGGAAACCAGACTAGGGGTTTCAGTTTCTTCTGTCATTTCAGTGATGATAACAGGTGGACTGCTAACTATTTTTCCAGATCTAGTTTGTATATCCTTATAATCCATGGCATTTAGATCAACTAATTTTTTTGGTTCTGTTCTGTAGACAGGAGTTGTTTGTTTGTTTCTTGGGTTTGCTACTGGCTGTGCTGGCATTTGCATTTGGACTACATTTTCAGCCTGTGAATTTTATGCTGGGGCACCCATTATGGCTTGTTGATTCTGATTAGGATATGTTTTCCCTTGAGCATAATTACTAGGGCCCCATCTAGGTTGTGACCAAGAATACTGGTTATTTTGACCAGTCCATGGTTGTTGATGTCCTTGAGCATACCAAGATTGACCTACCCAATCCTGGGGATTCCAAGTTGGCTGAGGGGCCCAGGGTGGTTGTCCCCAACTTTTTGGTACTATTTGAGCAGCCCATGACATCATCCAAGGATTAGGAGATGATCTTGGCATGAACTATCCTTGGGTAGGTTGTCTCTGGACAAAATTTAATTCTTTTGTTGTGGATGATGTACTAGTTTGTTTGAGCTGATTCTTTAGGAGTGGAAGAAGAGAAAAAGCATGAATATCATGTTCTTTAGATTCACAGATAAGACATACTTTTGTTTTATCCAAAGGACATTCCCTTATTGCATGCTTCTTCCTACATCTAGGACAATACATGGCTAATGGTTTAGTTTTGGCATTTTCTTTAGCTTGTAATCCATCCATAGTAGAGGTTAATTGAACTAAAATGTCTGTTTTAAAGTTTTCTAATTCATCCATTAGTTTGTTCATATCTGGATTCAAAATTTTCACTGATTTTCCCTTCCTAGGTCCACCCCTTGTTCTGGAATAGCTTCTACAAATGTCTTTAATTTCATTCATCCTTAATTGATCAATGTTTCCACCTCCTATCAAGTTAAGAGCTTCCCTAGATTCATCTTCCAAACCTTTAAGAAAAATTGTTTTACTCAACTCTTCTTGAAGTAAAAATCCACATATTTTACTCACAAAGAGGAATCTGTCCAAATAATATTCTATATTCTCATCCTCCTCCTACTTGATTTTGAAAAACTCTTCCTTCCTATTTCTCCCTCTACAGTAATCTTGATATTTGTCTAGGAAGGTAGTTTCCATTTGTGCCCAAGTGGTAATAGAGTTGGATGCTAATCCCATGAACCACCTCATTGTTGCATCCTTTAGAGTGGATGGAAACAACTTGAGTTTCTGATTATCTATTTTGTAGTCATAGGTCTGACATAGTACCTTAAACTCAAACAGAAATTGGTCAAGGTCTTCAGATGACATCCCTCTAAATGTGGGTAAATGTGTAGGTGAAATATTTTTCATTGGTGTATCATCATCATCCAATTGAATTGGATAAGTAAAGGTCCTATCAGGTTCCCTTTCAGCTTCTTGTGCCATTTCTGAAGTATTCTCTAAACTTCTTTCCCAATCAATGTGGTAGGTGATATGCCTTGGGGAAGGTGAAAAATCAGGAGTAGGAGGTTGACTACTCAATTGAGAATCAAAACTTACCCTAAATGGATCTTGAGAAATAATCCTTCTCCTAAAAGTTCTACTTCCTTCTGGTGACTAATCCAAGAATTCCAAAGGTGGCAACTCTGCTTCTTGTCTTACAGGGGATAATGGTGCCTCCAATTCTTGGTCAACTTCCTTATTTAGACTAGAGGATGATGGTAATTCTTGTTCAGATATTTTTGGGAGAAATCTACCCTTGGAGTCTCTTGGTCTACTCATAAATTTTGTGATAGCTTAGGGAAGATTTCTTCAACTACTAGATGTATGATTGTTGCTCTTGTTGACACCTAATTAGAAAATTCTAACTAGTGTTCCCCAAAATGGCACCAAAAATGATGGGTGTCATTATTCCCTTCATTTAATCAACTCTCTGTTAATGTCATATTCAAACCAGGGGTGTGTCTAAAGCTATATGCAACAAGAAGAATCTTAGCGATCTAGTAATTGATTGTAGGTATTTTGTATTTTCTGGGGGATCTTTTCAATGTCTTAAGGACTTCTTGGTTAAAAACCTTATTGGAATCAAACTATGAAAACCTATTGGAAGTAAACACACTTTACAGAAATGAATTTGGAAATAAACACACTTAATCAGAAATGAGAGTAATATTAGATCAATAAACACACTTTTCCTTGGAAGTAAACACACCTTGCAGAAATGAATTGCTTGGAAATAAACAAACATTACAGAAATAAACACACAATTAAGAATGCTTGGAAAATTATTTCAAAGAAATAAGAACTTAATCTAGAACACCTACAGGGACAAGTCTACAACAAATTTCAACTTAAGGAATTGAAAGTGATACAAAATTAACAGATCTAAACTATTTTCTTTAAAAATATAAATACCAATAAAAATGAGGATCCTAGTTCTTGGAGGAGTGGGCCCTTGCTCTGCCTTGAAATAGGATTGAACAACTTAATTTTCTCTCAAAATAGAAATGGCTATTTTATTGATAAAACGTTCTGCATTACAAAAACGTGTTGGATCTGTGTATATCAATCTATATCTATATTTTGTTCTATATCTATATTCCTATATATAATCTATCTGCAGTTCTGTATGTATATACTTCTTCCAGGGGTGCATTTATGGCCGTAACTATTCCACTGATATGATGGAACTGAATTGTGCCCAGAATAGATGTTGAATTGGAACATGGCTGGACATATAGCTGTGTGATAATTATCCTAGATCTACAAGTATGGAGATTCAGAAGTCTTCTAATCTTCTCCTGATTGATAGGATCATTGATTTGAAAAATCACCGGCCATTTGGAATATATTCTTATTGGTTCTGGAACTCTAGAAGAGTTGTGGAACTAAAGGAAATCATTCCAGGTCTAACCGAGAGAGTTCCAGAGTTATCTGCAAGAGTTCCAGAACTAATTCTGATAATTCTGGAACTAAGTACTAGAGTTCCATAACTAAGTCCGAAATTTCTAAAACTAAGTGACAAAACTTGTGACTGTGTAATGGAGTTCCAGAACTAAGTCTGTCAGTTCCAGAACTAAACTGTATTGATTCCAATGCTTCCAAAAACATGCAATCTACTTCATACATCATTCTTCTACCTGATTGCGACCTGCTTTATTACAAAACTGAGTTTCCAAAACACTTTGTTAGGAATTACAGAGCTTTTAAATGTTAGAATCATAATAAAAAAAGATGGACAATTACATCCTAACTCATATCAAATCAAACAAAAGTCACAAAATGTAGTCAAACTTAATAAAAAGGAGAGTAAGATGAGATTATTTATTGTACATTTAAAATATTAAAGAGGCCCAAAAGAGGAAAGTAAAATAGAAAGAGGTTGGGTGTGCCCAAAGGGGATGAGGGTGCCTGGGCACTAGCATCTTGGTTGGGTGTTGGTGTCTAGAGTGATAAAATATGATCAAACAAAGTATTGACTGGGTTGTATGGTGTAAGAGATTAGAAAGAAGACAAGAAACAAATTAAAGAGGTCAAAGGTAGTTGTTGATTACTAGTTTTCTTGCTTAGGAGTCATGTAAATGCAAGTACGTTGTTAGGACCTAGAAATGTACCCAAGTGTGTGATTTTATGTCTACAGAGTTACCTTTAATTGAGTTGGTTCAATAGTTAGAATTTAAGGGTGAAGATCAAAGAAAAATCAAAATGGAAGAATTGGTCAAGCTTGGAGAATTGAGGTAGTCCACCATGATCAAATTAGAAGAGCACCAAATGGTGACCAAGCAGTGGTTTGATAGGAAAGCCAAATCACATGTTTTCAAAATAAGATATTTGATCCTGAAATGGGACACAGACAAAGCTAAACGAAGGAAGCACTATAAGTTTTATGCACTTTGCAGTTGGTCATAAATATTCACTGCATGTAGGAAAGACAACTTTTTTGAGTTATCCAAACTTGATGGGGAGGAACTTAAAATCCTAGTTAATGGGATTTATCTCAACCTTCTCTTTAAGTTGGTTTTTGCATCTTGTACAAATTTGTTGTTTTATTTCCTTTCCTTGTTGTGTTGGAGGTTCCCTCCTTATATTGTCTCATGATCACTGATTGAGCACCTTTTCCTCAATCTTTGTGGTGATCATATAAATAAGTGCTTGTGCACAATCTGCATGTTTCACTTGGAGCATGTATGATCTTATTTATTTTTATATATGTTTTGGAATTCCATTGCAATTGTAGACATGTCATTTCATTTTCCTCCCTCCATGCTATAAAATGAGAATATTTTGGGGCAATTTCAAATGATATATCCAAAGCACTAAAAGATTATCTTTACAATGGAGGTTCAAGTATAGTTATAAAATTTTGAGATAAATTTTTCAGGTTAATACTTGGCTCCATGCCCAATGGATATTCTTCAAGGCTATTGATATTTACATCTAGAAGGCATATGCCCTCTAAAAGTAGCCAAATTGTTGTCCAAAATAGCACCCCATGCTATTTTGAAAAAATCATCTAAGTTTCAGACTTAAATGGCTCCATATCAAAGACCCGTGGAATGAATAAGTGAAAGGGTTAGTCTTTTACATTATTTTTGGAAATCTTAGTGCTTTGCAGTTTGTAAATTCAACATTATACAACATGAAAAATATAGAATTCCATAGAATTGGTTAATTCTACACAACAAGAATCTATTTCACTCGTGAGAAGATGTGATACAGGGAAGAGGTGCTACGAGGATTCACAAAGAAAGGAAACTTAATTTTGAATGCGACTAAGGATGAAATTCATGGTACAAAAGTATAGTGTTCCACATATTTTCAAAGTATAGTGTTCTACTAATTTCAATTTCCACGGAAGTCAGGAACTCCACCAACCAAATAACAAAGCGTCATGGGTGGTCTAAAACATGGTGGAGGTTGTAACCAAATCCATGGAGCATGAGAAGTTTCTAAATGAAGGAGAAATATGTGGGACATACAAAGACCACATAAGAACAAAGTTGTGAGGAGAAGAATTAGAAATCTTTGGCATGTGGAGAATGGAGTTACATTTGAAATACATCGAGGACGTGGATGATAAAAAAATAAAGGAGAAAACCATGGATCAATTAAATTATCTAAATTTGGTGAAATATGACAAATCTGCGCTCGATTTTAACCACACTCAACCACTCCACCAACCCAAATTTAATTTTTAGCAGCGCCACCTTCTTGCACTAGTGATTTGATAGCATGTGTTTGGATCAATGTCAGGTACCCATACCTGGATTGTGAATCTGTAATGATTTATCCTTGATTTTGGCGGTTGGTTTATTTCATTAATCATTGGATGTGATGGGCCTCTTCTTCCCCCTCTCAAATTCTATAAATGTAAGTGCTTTGGCACATAATACAGGTTCGATTTTTGTAAGTCTAGAGCTTTATATTTGATCTCAAAAACTATTGCTAGAAACCTCTTAAACTCACATGTGAAAGTTTCTTGCCTCGGCTCTGTGCCTATAAATGGTTAAGATTTGATATTAATGCAAGTGTGGCTTCCTTCCTCTAAATGCTCTACGTTTAATGTGAAATATTTTTCCTCTTGCACGATTTCATTCTTTTCCAATTTATTTCCTCATAAGTTGTGTGCATCTTTTAAATATTCACTTATGTGTTCACATGCGTGTCTTTTAGATCCAAAATCGACCCATTTTTCAATTTGGTGCATCACCTCCACTTTATTTTCAGTCTTCTTTCTCTCACCATATCTCCTTGGAGTTCTTAGTTTAGGTTTATATAGTGTTAGAGTGGAAGTTGGTTAGAGTATTTGCAGTGAGATGAGAAAAGGGGAACAAACCCTCTCATCTGAGGTTTGATTTTGGTTGCCCCCCACACTTTCAATATCATTCATGTTTTCACTAAAATTTTGAACTCCTTATACAACAATGGTGCGAATTTCAGCGACAAAAGTAGGCATTTCCTTTTCCAATTTGCAAACAATATATGCAATATTTTCTTTCTCCTACTCAATCCTTTCTTCTGATATATCTTTTGAAGGAAACATTCTATTTTAGAAAATAATGGTAGTCATGTTTATAAATATAATAATATTTTTCATACAAATGGATGAGTTGTAGTTGAAAACAAAAATCATATTACCTCAATTTTTTTGAAAGTTTATATATTGCATTTAGTAGGTCAAGTGGGAGATTACAAAATGACCCCACTTAAAGCCAAGGGATGTATATGTTACAAAAATAAGTTATAAAAGTTAAATATGAAGATAATAATATGTTGCATAATTTAAGACAAAAAATGTGTGAATTACCTTCAAAATATTATTCCAATCATGTGTGATTAGGCTTGTGATGCACCCATCAATGGAAAATGCATGTTTCATGGAGGACCTGTAGTAATTCGGTGTGTGAATATATCACATTTTTTGATTCACCAAATTGACATGCTCTTTACATAATATCCATGGATTCCTTTCTTCCCTTTTAAGGCATTTTATTGTCCCATTGACTTACAGGTTGTCTCTAGAACTTGGAGTGTCTTTCTCTTTGCTAGAGATGTGATTCCGTATAGAAACCAATAAATTTTTAAATATATGGATTGATCCAAAATATTCCCAACTAACAAATTTTCCCAGTACAAGAGATTATAGAATATAGATAGTTTCTTCATTCCTGTAGGCATGTCAACTTTATAGCTAATTTAAAACAACCATACATGATCTCTCCACCAATATGGAGGAATATCCACATTTGATATTATGAATGCTTGTGTGAAGGATTTATACCAATCCCTAGGTGACATAAGTTTTGGAGTTTCTATAATATTAGGTTTTCCATCAAACTTATTTTTATTTTTAACACAATACTCATGCTCCATCAACAAGAAGCTTTGATGGCCTTCATATGCAACATTTTTGAGATCTTTGGATGACCTTCCACATAGTTGATCACCACACCTTGGATGAGCATATTTTACTTTTTTTTAGAGACTTACTTATAGAAGTGATCAAAAAAATTAGTGTATAATGCAAAAATGCACACACACAAATATACATATGGTCATTTATTTATGAATTTTAACATATGAGAAATACCTTAACAAATAACCATCCAAGGAAAATCATCGATAGTCTAGCATAAGATATCATAACAAGTGAACTTCCTCTAACCAATGAGTTTTGAAAGGTCATACATTAGAATGCCAACCCATAATGCTTACAACTCATAAATTAAGTGTTCTAGGTACACATCCATATTTTTTTATTTAGTTCTTACCATGTACCAATAACGACGACATTAAATGCTCCTTACGAATAATCAACCATTGAGAAATAATATAGTTTATCAACAGTACTGACTAAGCAAAGTAACTACTTGACATAATAGAGAAGGGTTTAACACCATCCATTTCAAACTAAACCGTACACTATGTGACCTATTTAGGAATTTTTCATACCACAACTGCTCAATGTGCCTCATTGCATTTGAATCAGAAGGAACACACCAAACTCAATCAATACTTATATTCTTATTATGCCATGACATTACAAGTGAATTTCAACATGTAAGATTCCTAAGCCAATGAATTGTTGGAAAATGTGTCAATACCTTATTTTGAATGGTGAGCCCTATCACTCCTTGTTGAAATCATTGTGCCTCACAATTGCAGCAACTAACCTTATTCTCATATTCCTTCCTAAATAGAATGCAAACATTTGTGCATGTATCATAGTTGACATATACAACCCCTAAATTTGATAATATTTTTTGTTCTTCTCTATATGAGGAGAGAAGTGTGTTCTTTTGAGGAAACAAACTAATTTTCAGCAGTCTATGATAAAAAAGAAAGAAAAGGATAATCAAAAACTAATATAAAACACATGAAATATATATCAAATGTAAAATATAGTTATAAAACTATTTTCTAACCTCAATAAATCATTCACACTGATATTTGACCAACCAAATATTACTTTCAAGTCCATAAATGCCAATATAGCACTCAACAATGATGTTTTGGACTCTCCTTTCTCAAAAAAAGGAGTTTGAGAAAATTTCAAAATGATCTTCTCTTGTTCCCAATCCTTCTCTCCATCACCATTGTCCTTTTGTTCTTCATAATCCTCATGATCATGATAGACATGATCTTGATCATCATGATCATGATCAAATAAATGGTTAACCATGTTTTGAATCCCAATGCCCTCTTCCATTAGATCAACAACTTCATTAGAAGTCCCAAGCAAAGGTGTTTGTTTTTCCTAGCACACCATCATTTATTTTGAGTAAATTATTTTCAGACAAACTTTATGAGCTCTTGTGATGTTGTTAAGATGCATTTCATCATCAAGATGAAACAATGAGAATTTGTACTTTGGCTTTTTCTTTTGTTGAACTCGTTCAACATCAAAGTCATTATTTGAATTTTTAGTCTCAGATGTCTGTGTATTAACTTAATATTATTCAATATCCATATATAATGCATCAATATTATGATGACATCATTTGAATTCATCATATCAAAAACTAAATTTACCTTAAAGAAAGAACTGTGTGGCTCCATGATCACTCGGCCAATACGTCCTCCTCATTTGTTTATTCTATTTCGACCCCTAGCTCGACAACGAGATTGTGATGACTCTCCCTATCCATAAAATTAAAATAAAATAACTTACAATAACATACAATTAAAATAAAAATAAATGAAAATAAATTATACTAATGCAAAATTAAAATTTTCTATGTAGAATTACAATTACTTACCAACTCATATGTAACATCTATACTCGTTGATGAAGAAATATATTCTAGGGAAGTAGATTTCAATACAAATGAAGAACTTAGATCTACTAAAGTAGACATCTTTATAGGGGATGATGTATACCTACTAGATGATGACATAGTATCTATGAAATAGTAAACCACTTGTTTAAACAATTGTAGGTTTAAGTAGAAATGCAAAGTGTGATAGCAAGAAAAAAATTATGTTTTCTACAAACCCGTATTTCTATTTATGTAGTTAAATATATGCTTTAATTTTTTATTTGTGCAATTTTATAATAACCAAAAAAATGGATGTACCATAATTTAATATTAAATGAGAATGTAAAAATAAGAGAAATTTGTAAAAATAGTTGCCAAGGGAGAACACGAAACCCTATCTTCATGATTTGTGAGTAATGTTTGGTTACAATGGGGTATGTCCGAAATTCTAAGTGCCTAACATTTTCTATTGTTTACATATTTTTCAAAAAGAGAACCAATTTCACACATCATGACCCCAAGGAACTCATTTTGTGTACAAAGAATCTAATAATCTTAAAATTTTATGCACAATCTTGAAAAAAAAGTTGGAAGAAAAAAATTATAATCTTTGAAAGAATGTCTTCTTTAAGAAATCATGTCAAAACAATAAATTTGTCACCTTATTGTAAAAAACAGCCCTCCTTTTTCAAATCTAAATTTTAGTAGTACCTTTCCTCCATAAAAAATGAAAAGTGTGATTCAAGAGAAAAATGGATTGCCAAAACCCTAATTTCTTATTATGTGCTTGAAGATGCTCTAATTTGTTTGGGGAGAATTTTATAATAAGGGGGGAAATGTGACATAATTTAATATTAAATGGAAATAGGAAATGTGAGGCACCTTTTTGTTTCATATGTGGCACAAAATTTGCACCACACGTTGGCGTCGTGTTTGCATTGAAAATAGACTATCAAACACAAAAAAGGGTGAGAAATCGACATAATTCATGACATTATTTGCACTATCTATAATAGTGTCACATTCTCAAATTTTCTTCAATGATCTATCAACTTATTTAGTTATATCTTCCACATGGAATCAAGTACTTTCATATACCTCTAGAATTTGGTTTATGTAGTATTTGTTCTCAACAAGCTTACCACTCAAATTTTTGTCTAACTTGATTCATTGGAAAATGTATTTGTTTCCTCATGCTCTTTAGGTAAGATACTTGTGAATGAATTCTTAAGTGGCCCACTCACTTGATCGGATAAAATCATCTCTAGTGCATTGGTTCATGCTTCACTAGTTACAACTATGATTTTGTTAGGAAATAAGGGATAAAATATGCCGAACAATCACACACAAAATCACAATAGTATAAACTAATATGTAGAAAAATATCACAGATATGAAATAAAGGTGTAGAAAATAAAATAACACAACACAAAGACAAAATTTAACGTGGTTCACCTAATTTGGGATACATCCACCAAAAATCACTTGCTCATATTTTATTACAATCCACCTTTTTCTCTCAATACAATACCCGGATATGTTTGGAGTTGTGTTTAACAAACTCTCTTAAATTCACACTTGAACTCGCACACTTCTACTATGTTATGTTTCCCCTACCATATGCATAAAATCACATCAATATGCAACTACTTAAGAATTTTTATAATACCGTGGGTACCAAAGCCATGGGCCAAAACCACTGCATAAACATATGGGTCAAAATATTTCCCATATGAGAAGAGCACGTTTCCCGAGGTATCATGCAACGTATAATACTTTTAGTGTATAGTCTTTAACACTTCCACACATGAAAATAGGCTCCACAACATAACAATCTCCCACTTAGAGATTGGTTTTCCTCTAAGAAAGCTTCCCAACCCTTTAGTGTTGTCCATGAAGACCAACCAAAGTTGAACATAGCTTAAGTTTCTCCCTTGTGACCACCTTGATCATCATTAGTGTAGGATTCTGACTGGTATAAATCTTCTCCAACTTCAACTTATCTTCCTCTAAATATGTCCTAATGAAATGGTACCTTAACTGTATATGCTTCTTCCTAGAGTGGAAAACAAAGTTCTTAACTAGGTGTATAACAATCTGATTATCACTATGCAGCTTCCCTTCCTCTTCTTTATGCCCCAACTCCTCAAGAAATTGTTGTAACCAAATCATCTATTTGTTTGCCTCTGTGGTAGAAACATACTCAGCCTCCATGGTTTTCAAAACCACAAGATTTTGTAGTCATGAAATTCATCTCATTGTTGTCCCACCTACAGTGAAATTATAACTTATCATGTTCATCATGTTGTCTACATCTCCAACCATGTCTAAATCTACATAACCATGAAAAGTGGTGTTCGATCCATTGTAGCAAAAAATTGTCCCCATGGTCCCTCTCAAGTACTGAAGGATCCACTTTACTGCATGTTAATGATATTTACCTGGATCAATCATAAATCTACTCACTTCTCCCACTACATGAAAAATATCAGGCCTAGTGCACACCATGGCATACATCAAACTACCAACCGCTAATGAGTAAGGTACCTTGGACATTTGTTTTCTCTCCTGCTCTATCTTGGGACACAACTCTTTTGATAACTTGAAATGGCTTGCCAAAGGATTTCCAACTGGTTTAACATCTTGCATATTAAATCTCTCCAAGACATTTTTAATACACTCTTCCTGAGATAAAGTAAACTTCAGTTCCTTTCTATCTTGAGATATCCTCATACCAAGGATTTGTTTGGCTACCCCCAAATCCTTCATAACAAAGGACTCACTTAGCTTCTTCTTGAGTACTTTTATTTCCTGCATGATTTTCCTATAACCAACATGTCATCCACATACAAGCATAGGATAATATAATTGTCATCTTTAAATTTATTTATATACATGCAATGGTTAGAATGACATATAATATAACCTTATTCCATCATGAAGCTATCAAATTTTTTATACCATTGACGTGGAGCTTATTTCAGGCCATACAATATCTTCTTTAGTTTTTACACCATCTCCTCATTACCTTTGACCTCATAGCCCTATGGCTAATGCATATATAGATCCTTCTCCAAATCACCATGGATAAATGATGTATTTACATCTAGCTGCTCTACGTGCAAGTTTTATGCTGCCACTATTCCAAGAATAGTTCTAATAGAAGCCATTTTTACTATAGGAGAAGAAATATCATCAAAATCTGTATCTTTTTTTTGTGCAAACCTCTTGACCACCAACCGGGCCTTGTATCTTTTCTTTCCTCCTCCTTCTGCTTTAAATTTGAGCACCCACTTGTTCTACAATGCTCTTTTGCCTTTGGGTAGCTTCAAAAAATCCTAAGCCTGGTTCTCCATGAGAGACTAATGCTCCTCATCCATGGCTTGCTCACACTTATTCCTGGCATCTACGTGGTCAAATATCTTTGGCTCACCACTATTAGTGAGTAATAAATAATTAAGAGAAGGAGAAAAATGTTCATGTTCTCTTCTTATCCTAGAAGACCTCCTCAATATAGGATTTTAATTCTTATTGAGTAGGTTCTTGAACTGATTCATGTGTCGCTTTCCCATCCAGAAGATCCTCTAGCACTACATATTCATTTCCTGGATTCTTCCCTTTTTTCATGCAATGGTTGCTTATACATAAATTTCTCATTAAATACCATATCCTTAGATCAAATGATTTTCTTTTCCTTATACTCCAACATTTATATCCAAATTCATCACCACCATAACCAATGAAAGTGCATTTTTTTACGTAGCCTCTAGTTTGTTTCTATCATCCTTGTCAATATGGACAAGCAATTCCATCTAAAGACTCTAAGAAATGATTAATCAACCTTCTTACTAGACCAAGCCTCCTCAGGTATGCCTCCATCTAAGGAACTTGAGGGTCCTCTGTTTATCAAGTACATAGTTGTGCTCACCACTTTTTCCCAAAAAGAAAGAGGAAGTCCCGCATGCAGGGAAAATTTTAGTGGCGAATATTCATTAATTCATAAATATTCTTGTTTTTGAAATTTTAAATTAGAAAACATTTCAGGTACCAGCTAGGACTAATTCACCAAAAATTTTGGGGTACAATTCAATTTTAGGGGTCGGTTCACTAAGGAGTTTACACCAATAGCCAACTGTTATCATTCAAATTTCCTTTAGAAGGAATTTAAAATATGCCAGATTCACCTTATATATATATATATATATATATATATATATATATATATATATATATATATATAATTTAAGTATTTATAATTCATTATTCATAGTTCCAAACATCTAATTTCACCTTTCATAAAATTGCGATTATCAAATATTCCTCACAAATTTACAATTCCTTTCTGTTGATCGTCATCGACCCAACGACTGGTCATCGGATATTTCCTTTTTGTTTTCAAGGTACTTTAATTTGTTCAATAGCATTTTAAGAGTGTAATTTTGCTACCAACCAGATGCATACTCCATGCAGATGGCCAACAGGATACAAAATGCTTCTGGTTGGTATCATATAGTATGCAACCCGTCGGTAGCATATAGTATGTTACAGGCCGGTAGTATACTATATGCTACCGTAAATTTACATATTGTCTAGTAAATGCATGCAATCAGCAAGTAGCATATAATATGATACCATCCTATAGTATGCAGTATACTACCGGCCGACAGCATGCAGTATGCTCCTAGTTGGGAGTATGAAGTATGCTCCCAGGTGGCAGCATGCAGTATGCTCCTGACTGGGAGCATACTGCATGTTGTCAGTCTGTAGCATACTGCATTTTATCAACTGGTAGCATCCTACATGCTCCCGGTCATTAGCCTACTACATGTTGTTTGCCGATAGCATCCTGCATACTATAAGTGGGTAGCATACTATATGTTGTCAGTCGCTAGCATATAGCATGCTCTCGGTCGTTAGCATGTTGAATGCTTCATGTCGGTAGCATGCAATGTGCTCTCGGCATGTAGTATAATATTCATTCTGAATTTGGTTTCATTTACAAATTTTAAAACATTGTTTAGATTTTGATTAAACTGATCTATTTTAAAATTTCTCATGGATAGGTACAATGGCTTCTCTGAACAATCAACAAAAGGTAGATAAGCTAAAAATAAAAAGTAACATATTTAATTTTTTCATCCAACCAAAAAAATGAAGACCCAACATGCATCCACCGGAAACATTAACACGGGTATTGGTAAGTTGTAACAGATTATCATAACCTTCTTCCTCTTTTTCGTTAGTTCAGTTTAATTTTTTTAATATCTTTTTAACATTGTTACAGTCAAAACATTTTTCTTTTTTGAATACAGAAACCCCTACTGTTAATTGTATTCATCATGAAATAGTAAACCAAAACATAAACCCTAAAGAAACAATTATTTCATTAGATGAAGATATAATTGACTAGGACCCAGACATGCTAGAGTTGAAAGATTGTCCTGATTTCCAATTGCATTCAATACGTGAATGTTTAAAAGAAAACATTCCAGCAGAAGATTATATTGACAGGACACTTGAAAAAAAAATGTGAGAAAGAAGAAAATGCCCTGGAAAATAGGAATGTATTTTCAAGTAGATTGGGCAGCAAAGTACCCATTCATTGAACCTGTACAACTAGATAATGGTAGTGATAATCCCAAAGAATGTAGATGTACTATTTATAGTTGGAAATTGGGTAAATAACATAGAATGCAACTTAAATTATACACTATAGAGGAACATTGTGGCAAAGTATATTACACAGTCACTAAAAATGATGGAAAAATAATGAAGACTCATAGATGGAAAATTGCAAAAGAGTGCATGCATGTAAATTTGAGGAGTATGACAACAAAATGAAACACACTCAAAAAATTTAGGAGAAATGAGGAACCATTAATGTAAATTTTGGAAAAGCTGTAAATGAAAATATGAAGGCAAAAACTACCCAATTTTCAACCATAATATTTATTCTTAAAATGGGCAGACCAATTTTAGATTTTTCAGAATATAAGAAAATTTTCAAGTTTAATGGGTTTCCAAACCTTCCACATTCACATTGGTCAGAGATCAGTGCTTGGGAGATGACGAGATGTCTTGCAATGATTAAATAAGAAGATCTGAAATAAAATTCCAGGAATGCAAGTTATATCTCCCTTTCAATTGATGAGGTTATAGTTGTTGACAACACTTCTTGGGTTTGCATGCATGTATATAATTTCCAAAACCACACAAGGACACCTCATCTGCTATCTATTCATTAAATGGAAGAAAATTGTAATGCTGAAAATCTTTACAAATTGGTTATATCTAGTTTGAAGGACATAACATGAATGAATAATTATTCTATAGCTACAAATCTTATTTGCATTGGTTTTAATGGTGCATTAGTGATGCAGGGTCATATAAATGGTCTGTGTGTGCGTCTCCAAATATCTGGTGCTCCTTATATGATTCTTATTCATTGTATGGCTCATAGGATGAATATTGTATATAGGATAGTAAGCACATTTGAATGTGTTGAAAAATTTGAAGAGCTTATCTGTGAACTCCATGACTATATGTCAAGCAGTCTGAAAATATTTCTAGAGTTTTAGAAGTTTTCAATTGGGGTCACATATGGTAAGAAACTTTTTAAATATGTCGATGTTAGATGGATTTCTATGCATGAGCCCGCACACAGAGTTTTGATGAATATCCATCTTTAATTGGTTTCATGTTTAAGAACCGTAGGCAAGTTGACACGGAAAAATATTTTCTTTACCACCTAACAGACTTGGAAACATTATTTAAGATTTGTGGGATTATTCCAATGTTGTATGAAATGAATTACATAACAAAGCTTTCTCAAGAACGATCCATCTATATATCGGACTTCATTAGGTTCCAGAAAAGGGTGTGTTAGACTCTAGATATGTTATGTAACTATGAGGAATGCTTTAAAGGACATGTATTCAGTCACTGGAAAACTCTGACATATTTAAAGGATCCTAATAGCTACTTCAGATTCAATATATGTGGTCATATTTTTATCTTTGTTAAGGGGAAGAATATTCAAATGCATGCATTCGAAAAATGATTGGATATTATTGGATTGGAGCTTAAAGAAGTGCTTGTTACACATAATTTATATGATGCTATTATATCTTAAACAAGAATTTTTTTTTAGAAAATATCACAATGCTTATCCAGTGATATTAGAGATCATTTTAGAAAAGGTGATATTCTTGAGGCCATGGGAGTGGTCAATCCTAAATTTTGGAATCCTGTAGGAGGTGGAGTTGTAGTTGATTCATTTAAAAGACGCATGGGTACTATCATAAAACATTTTCGACAAACAGTTGAATGTACATATTTTCATATTAATGGTGTTCTTTAAAATGAATCACTTGCATTGCAATCAGCTGATTTCGACAAGGTAATGAGCGAACATTTTGAATTACAGAGTGAGCCAACAGAAAAAGGAACGATTACACTTCTATGGAAAAAGTTGTATCCTAGTACCATCCTTCGTGAAAGTATTAGTGAATATTTCTAATTGTATGAAATATGTCAAACAATGATATTGGGATTGGTTGAAGATGAAAGAGTTTTCAATGCGCTAACATTTATAAAATCAAAATATCAGAACAGACTGGATACAAATTTTGAGACTTGCTTGATATTCTATGTTTCATTATATGATGCGGATACATTTCCTTATGAACGGGTAATGGCAGTATGGAATTCTCTTGTAGTGAGGAGAGGGATCAGTAATTCTAATACAGGGACTGCATATAACAATGAAATTGTGACTAAAAATCACAGTGAAATATTAGATAATAGTGTTGTGAACCAAAAATATATGTTTCAGTTTGATCTGGATGATTTAGAGTAAAGAAGAATGAATATACATTTTAATTCTGGAAAGAAAATCTCAAATCAGAATATAAGTATGTGTATTGTTATTTTTGTTATTTGCATGTTCATTATTGAATAACATTTTGAATGTTGCAGTTTTTTTAGAGTTTTTAAATAAAAAATGTCATATTTATTTTTTCTGTTGTCTTTTAAATGATAATAATATCATTCCATTTATGGTATTTTATTCATTCTTACGCATGAACATAGTACAAATACAACAACATATAATTTTTTAATGTAATATGAAATAATAATATCAAACATAATTTGTTGGTGTGTGTGACATGCTTAGTCATCCTCCACATCACCTGGTGAGTCATCTCACCTTGCAAGAGTCATAGGTCTTAGGAAGTCAAATGACAAGTGTTAGATTCTGTCATAGAATATGTCATTTTCATTTGTATCAGTGCATCATAGGAGTTACATTCCTTATTTGGACTTGTAACTCCTCCTTTAGTGGCGTCATATGCGTCAATCACGTCATATGTGTCAGTGGCGTCATTGATGTTCTTTTCTTGTTTAGGCATGGGGGTTACACATCAACCCTATTTGTACTTCCTTTTTTCGATCTCTGAGCATGAGCAGACCTATTTTATTATTTACATATTCTTTCCATTGTTTGAATCTTGCTTATTGCATTAGAGCTTGATGTTACCATCAGAGTGTAACTTTGTTGTGGCGCATTGTTTTCGACATCGGTTCTCGTGAATCCCTCTTTCATGGTATCAAAGCTAGTTTCGGTAAAACGTGTACTCTTCATTTATCAGTTGCTTATTACTTCTAGTTTCTTCTTATTTTCTTGTGTAAGTTTTTTATTATTACTTTGGAATTGTATTTCTCATCTCTCATTAAGGTGTTTCAACAGTTGCAAGTTTGAAAGTATTTGGTTGGTTTCCTTTATCATGTTGCTGAGTTCGTGATTACTTCTCTACTCATGAGCTTGCTTTTGCCTTGGCATGGACTTCTAGTTCATTGTTGTGATTCGACATTACCTGCTTGTGTATCAGTGTACTCTACAATGCATTGGTTTCATTGCTTGTTTCATTGGCTCAAGCACTTGGATACTGCACATTCTATGTTGGCCTGTGCATTGATCTACCATTCGGCTCATTTTTTTGGTATTTATTTGGCCGGCTCTAGTTGGAACATGGTTTACTTTGTTTGTTCATGAACTTAGTCTATAGGCATCCATTCAATCCACATCTCTTTTGTTTTCCTTGGCTCATGTACTGTGTTTGGCTTGTTAGTAGTTCGGTCTACGGTGAAAGAAAAAGCGCTTACTTGGACAACGTGTTTGCTTTGGCCAAGTTGTTGTATTTAATGTGCCCTGGAATTCTACTACAACGTGCTCGTGGTCAACCTTGGCTTGATGTGCCCTCCATTTATCTATTCGGGCCTCCTAGTCTATGTTTTGGTTTCATCTTGATTGGTTTGAGCAGGATTCATTATTTGAAAGCACTATCTCGGTGATCATTGCTCAAGAATCTCTGTCACCCGTTACTTTACTCTCCGAAGGGAATCTACCTTGTGAACACTCTGACAACAATTTCAACTCTACACCTATGTGGATTCTTTCTTGGTAAGTAGTTGCATGGCATCTCTAGTCCAGCTTGCACTCAAACGACACACCCTGTCAACTCAGTTTGCATTGCACATAGTGACTGTTTTAACTTGGCTTTTAAATCGAACTCAACTGCCCTAGCTCGATCAACGTGGGCCTCTATCCTTCCTTTTTTTAAGGATTTATTATTGGTTAATCATCTCCTTTTTAAAAATTTTGAGGTTAAAAAGCATTTATTTAAGTGTCCTTGTAATTTATTTTGGGTATTTTGCTTGTTTTATTCATCCTTCCTTCGAGTGTCAAAGACGGAGGGTGATGTCCAGGGTTGGCAAGAGGCTAATCCCCCCTCGCAATTTAAAAAAAAAACCTATCTAAAATTTGATGTCGTTTCCAACGAGCATACATACGACACCCTTTGCATGCATTTAGGGCACTTTTTTAATCCATTTGCAGGCTTATTAGCATTTTTCCATCAATTGCGAGAATTGTTTTTTGCTATAGCTTTTAACTCGTTGCTCAGTTTTGAGAACTTATTTCATCAAATTTGCATGTTTTTTCGCACTCTAGATGATGGGATTATCAATTTTGTAAACACATTATTTTATAAAGTGCTGAATTATGGGGGGTGTCTTTGTATTGCTTATTTCAGCTCATTTCGAATCATCTTGAGCATTGTTCTATCCCTTTTATTGCTTGTGGACTTATGAGCATGTCCACCACAGTCTTACAGAAAAGGGATTATTTTGTGTGATGTGAGACACTATTTCTCACAAGGCTTTCCCTTCCCCTTCTTATTTTCACTCATTCTTGTGCTTGCTTACGGGTCAAACTGTTGCGCCCAACGAACCTTAATTGTTGTCTCCACTCTTGTGTGTTATTACGTTGATTGCAAGGTGAGTGACAGACTGGTTCTCGGCACATAGTCACATCTAATTGTAATCAATGCACTAAACTATAAAGTGCCTAACTCAGGGGGTGTGATATTGTTCTGGGGTGGTTGTTTCCTTTCTCTCTCCTTCCTTCTTCCTTTGTTGGTTCTATCTCTTCATTATGGATATCTCTAAAGCACCGGTGCTCACACCTTTTAATTTCTTCGAATGGAAATCTAAAATTATATTGGTTTTGCGAAGTAAAGGTTTATACCATGTCACCATGGGGTTAGAGACTGAACCTGATGATTAACCCAAAAAATCTAAGTGGTTCAACTGTTGTGATGAAGCCTTAGGTCTTCTTTGTATGTTCGTCTCTCCCAACTTTCTCTTCCACATTGAAACTTCCTCGAATCCTGATGCAGCATGGAAAACACTCGACGATATGTTTGGGAAGCCAAATGACATGAGAGTGCATGAGTTAGAGAATGAACTACTAGGGTTAAATCCTAGTGACGTTGAAAACTTGCAGGCCTTCTTCTCAAAGTTTTTCGACACTAGATTGCTTCTAAAGGAATGTAAAGTGGAAAAGAAAGACTCTTAATTGATCTTGTCGATTCTTTCTAAGTTAGGTCTTGGATACTCTATCTTCATTTCAACTTTCCACGCCACGAAAGCCACCTTGGGTAGTGCTTGTAAAATTCCCTCCTTTGACAGTTTTTCGTCCCAACTCATTCAAGAACAAGACAAACTCATTCAAATGGGGACCCTAAAATCCAAGTCACATGCCCTTGTGGCAAATAAGGGCAAGAAAAATGAAAAGAAGAAAGGAACAAAGGACAAACCTAAGAAAGAAACCAAGATCAACCAACCCCGAGCTAAGCCCAACACTAACACTTTGACTTCTGAGCCTAAAGCGAAGAAGGAAAAGTTTAAATTCTCCTAGTGTAAGAATTCTAGCCACGATGAGCATCATTGTTTTCGAAAACAAATTGATCACTTAACTCAGTTGCTTGAGAACAATAAAATAAGTATTCCTGAATCCATTAAACAAAATGCTCAAAAGGGCGAGTCTTCTAAAACAAAGGAGTCTAAAAATGAAAAGAATAAAGGTAAGGCCCTCATAACTAGATCAGCTCCATCATCAAATTGGATTATCAATTCCGGTGCCTCGCACCACATGGCTTCTTCAGAGGTTGGTCCTTTGTTTCTTTCTTCTTTTCATTTTTTTTCCCATATTCACCACAAGGGCATGTGAAATGGTCAATGGGTTACCCCAAGTTAAGTTTTCTAAAGGTCTTTGTGAGGGTTGCACCCTTGGAAAGCACCCTGAAAAAAAAAACTTTGATAAGGGAAAATCCTGGAGAGCTACTCGACCCTTGGATCTTGTTCATAGTGATGTTTATGGACCCTTTCCATCTCCTTCTTCCACTAGAGCTCTATATATACTAACCTCCATTGTGTTATACTTGGGTATATTTTCTTAAGCTTAAGTCTGAAGTCTTTGAGCATTTTAAAAACTGTAAGGCTCTTGTTGAGAAACAAGCAGAACAATCTATCAAGGTTCTTCGAACCGAAAATGGAGGTGAGTCTGTGAGTAATAGGTTTGAGGATTTTTGCACTTCTAAGGGGATTGCTTTGTAGCGTACAGTTGCTTATAGCCCTTCCCAAAATGGAGATGCAGAAAGAAAGAACCAAACTCTAAAAGAGATGGCTACTTGTATGGTTCACTCAAAGTCCCTTCATCCACAGTATTGGGCTAAAGCAGTGAACTATGCTTGTTACATTCAGAATCATGTTCCACACAAGCTAGTAAGAGGGATGACACCCTTTGAAGCCTGGTTTGGACACAAGCATGATGTTGAGCACTTTCGAGTCTTCGGATCCAAGGCTATGGCTTGGATTCCCAAGAATAAATGCAAGGCATTGGATCTACAATCCAAACCTTGTATCTTTGTCGGGTATCCTGATGGTGTGAAGG
Source organism: Taxus chinensis (assembly GCA_019776745.2). Lineage (NCBI taxonomy): Eukaryota > Viridiplantae > Streptophyta > Pinopsida > Cupressales > Taxaceae > Taxus > Taxus chinensis. The sequence goes on from CM034156.1 coordinate 133,382,635, forward strand.
GATATCGATTGTTGAACCCTACAACCCATGAGCTCTATATTGAGAGGAGTGTGAAGTTTGATGAGTCATCCTTGACTTTTACTTCCACTAAGGTTCTTTTGCCCACTGATTCAGATTCTGACTCATCAGATGATGATGATGTTGTTGAGTGATTTCCTCCTCTCCCTGCTCCTCTTGATCCTCAAACTTCTAAGTCTTTTGATTCTGACAGTAGTGATGATGAGGACTATGTCGCTTCTCACTCGAGTAAAGAATCTTCCAACTCTAAGCTTGAACCTTCGGGACCTCTTTGGGCGAGGAAAACTTTACAGATTGTTTGAGATTTAGTTGGATATCCTTCAGATGAGAGACGTAGTCGCTCGAGTTTCGTTGGACCCGACTCCATCTTCGCCTCTGCTTCTGATCCACCGTCTTTCTAGGAAGCTTTTGGGATTCCTGAGTGGGATTCTGCTATGGATGAGGAGTATTCCTCACTCATAAAGAATGACACTTGGGATCTTACCCCTCTTCCGAAAGGAAGAAAAATCATTCGGTGTAGGTGGATATATCGAACAAAGTATGGAGCCAATGGATAAGTCAAGAAGTATAAAGCGCGACTTGTAGCTAAGGGTTTCTCCCAGGTAGTTGGGTTTGATTACTTGGAAAAAAATTCTCCAGTTGCAAATATGACTTCCATTTGACTGACCCTTGCCATTGCTACCGCTAAGAGATGGAAATTTCACCAGATGGACATTAAGAGTGCATTCCTTCATGGGGATCTAGAGGAAGAGATCTATATGGAACAACCTCCGGGTTATGTCCATGATCCATCCCTTGTTTGCAAGTTAAAGAAGTCTCTTTATGGACTTAAACAAGCCCCTCGGACTTGGTATGCCAAGATGGAATCCTTCTAACTTGCATCAAGGTTCACTCGGTGTCACTCTGACCCAAATGTGTATATTCTACGGCAGGATGACTCCATGCTTATTCTAGTTCTCTATGTTGATGACTTGTTGATCAAGGGTAGCTCTTCCTCTATCATTGATTCTATGAATATCTCCTTGGCCAAAAATTTCTCCATGTCTGACTTAGGATTGCTTCATTACTTTCTTAGGATCCAGATTTCACAATCTGACTCAGGAATTATGATCTTGCAGCCTAAATACTCTCTTGATTTGCTTGCTCAGTTTTATATGTTTAATTGCAAGTCCTCACCTACTTCTTTTCTTTCCAGGGTCAAGTTGGTTTTTGATTTCTCTTCCCCCTTGGTTGACGGTACCCTTTATCGGTAGTTTGTGGGGAGCTTGATCTACCTTACTCACACTCAACCAAATCTATCGTATGTTGTTAGGATCATGTCTAGATTTATGCAGAAGCCTCATGAGCTGCATTTAAAAGCAACAAAGTGGATACTTCACTATGATCATGGCACTCACACAGATGGTATTCATTACTTAGGAGGGACTGAGATTGACTTGGTTGGATTTACAGAATCAGATTGGGCCGATGATCTAGATCATTAGAAGTCTACCTCAGGCTACAGTTTCACTCTTGGTTCAGGTTCTGTCAGTTGGTCCAGCAAGAAGCAGAATGCCATTGCCATATCATCGACAGAAGCATAGTATAGAGGAGTAGTTAACGCTGCCACAGAAGCTGTTTGGCTACATGGTATCTTGATAGAGTTTGGTATCCACTTTTGGAAGCCTACCATTATCTACTATGACAACATGAGCACTATCTCGATTTGTAGAAATCCAGTTCAGCATTAGCAGATAAAGCATATTGAGATTCACATGCACTTAATACGAGAGATGATATATGAAAACATCGTCGAAATACAGTATTTTCAGACAGCTAATCAGGTTACAGACATATTCACCAAGCCCTTCACTGAGGTGAAATTTCTTCACTTGCGGTCTCTTCTTGGGGTGAGGTCTGTTGCAGCAACCCATCTTCTTCGGGCTATATAGCCCTCCTTCTCCTCTTCTTCTTTCCAAAAAGATGTTGTTTGTAAATGGGCACCTTATTAGGCCTTTAGTTTCTGGGCCTCATTGACACATCTTTCTTAGTTATCTAGGGGAGTCTTCTTTTATGTTTTGGATTACCTTGACCTCTTCCTCGGCTTCGATTAAGGGGGGGTGTTGGTGTGTGTGACATGCCTAGTCATCATCCACTTCACCTAGTGAGTCATCTCACCTTGCGAGAGTCATAGGTCTTAGGAAGTCAAATGACAAGTGTCAAATTATATCATAGAATCTGTCATTGTCATTTGCGTCAGTGCGTCATAGGAGTTACATTCCTTATTTGGAATTGTAACTCCTCCTTTAATGGCGTCATCTATGTCAATCATGTCATATGTATCAGTGGTGTCATTGATGTTCTTTCCTTGTTTAGGCATGGGGGCTACACAACACCCCTATTTGTACTTCCTTTTTTCTATCTAGGAGCATGAGCAGGCCTATTTTCTTATTTGCATATTCTTTCCATTGTTCGAATCTTGCTTATTACATTGGAGCTTGACGTTACCATCGGAGTGCAACTTCGTTATGGTGCATTGTTTTCGACATCGGTTCTCGCGAATCCCTCTTTCACAATTGAGGATAATAATAATCACAGTAAGAGTCCACTTGAATCACTTATGAACTAATATAAAAAAATTAAAAGTAAAACACCACATCGATTGAAGTTTGAAACTTTTAATATTTTCAGTAATAAGTATATATATTTATACGTTGAATTTGTAACAGTTTTACAAAAATATTCTAAAAACAACAATTACAATTTCACAATTTTTTTTATAGCAATAACATCATCCTTAAGAAGATTCTTCTCTGTGGGTTTCTATTTTTGTCTCCTTTGCAATAGAACTTTATTTTACAACACCCAATTGAACAATATCCTTTGATGCAGCTTCCATATTCACAAGAATTTCTCATTTTGGATTTGTTGCATCACCAACAGACAGTAATGTTGGATCATGTTCTACTTGCTTCTTCAACAACATCTTTGGATCCATTCCATGTGCCTTTATGATCCTTCTCAAGGTATTATTCTGTTTGTTTGATATAACAAGCTTTTGCTTCAATTCAATTATTACATTTAAACTTTTTTTGGCACTTTGTAAATGCACATCAAGTCCTGTAGCCTAATTTTTCAAAGTTCCATACTTTGAGTGCATTTCAAAACACAAAAATAATTAATAAATTTTAAAAAAATTGTAAAAATTATTTGAAAATTTAGTAAGACTTACCAATGCCTTATCTTGTTCCGCATTAGCAATAACTACAAGGCCCTTGTCTCTCGACCACATATTGTGGTAGGTTTGTGCTTATGCATTTAAATTCTTAATTTTATTCAAGATAATTTCCAACACTTCATCATCATAACTATTTTCAAAAGATACATAACCAGACACAACTTGATTCAACAAAATATCAAGCTTAGTTGGCTCGTTTTGAACTGAAGAATACAATATATGTCTTTGGTTGTGATTTTTAAATCATGAATCTATTTCTTTAATAAGAACTTTAGTCCTAAACTCCCATAATTTTAACAGTTCAATATCCTTTGATATAAAATCAACATTGGCTTCACAATTATCAACCAAAAGAGCATTAAGTGCAAAAACATTTTTTTGGTCATCGGTTAAGGCAGTATGTACTAGAGAAGGTGTGTTTGATCTATCCACTCTTACCGGAGAAGGATGCCTTGCCCCATGAATCATATCTTGGGGATTAAAAGTTCCATGGGCCTTAACCCCACTTTCAATCCCTATTTATTCCTCATCTAAATCAATTTCTTTCAAAACAGAAACACATCGTCCACTAGGAACATTGCCCAACAAAAATGTTGGAAACTCAACTGCAAAATTAAGGGTGCCCTTGTTTGAAGCTAGAGGAACAAATGAAATATGCTTACCACTGCACCTAGTCTTGATATTTTGTGGTGGAGGTAGAGGAGGTGGCATTTTCCTCTTCATAGTAGATGGATTTTGAATTGGATGTGGAAGAGGCCCTACAACAATCAAATGTAATCTTGTAAATAACATAATAAAAGTCAAATGAAAAACATAATAGGATTGAAATAATAATAAATGTAACATTATATCATATATGATTATAAATATTACTCTGTTGAAAAGGTTCCATCTGAGGTGCAAATTGGGCATGTTGCAGTTGATGTGGTTATTGTAGAGAAGTAGACTAAAATGTCTGGAAGTTGTACTGGTAGGTGTGTCCTAAAACATTATTAAGCATCAACGATTGATGAGATTGTTGAATTTTCATTTAAACAAATAAAATCAAAAAAATACAAAAATGAAATTCATACCTAGAGCCAAAGAGTGAGGTACCAAATATATTTCTACATCCTGTTGTGTTTGATCAAATTCAAATAGTTTTGTTTTGGGCTACCATGAGCCCAACGATATAATCCTATGCTACTTGAGGTTTCTACAGCAAAGCAATATAAGTTACAAGAAATATTGAAACATATACAAGTTAAATTAATAATTAATTACATTTATTTTCAAACATATTGAAACATATGTCATATATACATCATACATAAAAATACATATTATTAATGTTTGTGGTATGATGGATATGTCAGTTTGAGGGTTTAAGGAACCCCTCATCTGTGTGACAGATTCTGGAGTGGTGTCCTAATCATATTGATCATTTGATACAGTAACTGAATCTCCTGAACCTAGTGGGAAATGTACTCTGATAGCAGCATCCCTTCTTGATGCAGCCGTTGTAGCTATTTTCTTTTATAATTCAGCAATAAACTATTTATTAATCCCAACTAAAAAATATACTAGATATGTGTTACAAATAATAATAATAATTACAAACGAAATAATAAAAAATTGGGACTCACTTCTTGTTGGCGTAGCAACTGTTTAACATGATGAGATCCCTCTCCACCATGAGTTCGAGCTTTTGGTGCGACGGCAAGTCATGAAGCTCTGATACCAAACGACTTTCCGTCAGACCAAAAGCTCGAACTTATGGTGGAGAGGGATCTGAAGCGTGTGGTGTATTGGCACCAATATCAATAAAATTGTTTGGTATCAGAGCCAGGCATTAAGCTATTGGCGTAGCAACTGTTTAACATGATGAGATCCCTCTCCACCATCAGTTTGAGCTTTTGGTGTGACGGTAAGTTGTGCAACTCTGATACCAGGCAGTTAAGTGCGCCAACCCTAGAGTAGTGTTGGGATGGGTGACCTCCCGAGAAATTATCAGTGTCATTGCCTCCTAATGTTGTTGGGCCTGATTGGATGTATACCCTGCTCCATCGTGTGGGAGGGTATTGTTGTAGCAACTGTTTAACACGATGAGATCCCTCTCCACCATCAGTTTGAGATTTTGGTGTGACAGTAAGTCGTGCAACTCTGATACCAGGCAGTTAAGCGCGCCAACCCCAGAGTGGTGCTGGGATGGGTGACCTCCTGGTAAATTCTTGGTGTCACTACCTCCTAATGTTGTTGGGCCTGATTGGGTGTATACAAAGCTCCATTGTGTGGGAGGGTGTTGGTATAGCAACTGTTTAACACGATGAGATCCCTCTCCACCATGAGTTTGAGCTTTTGGTGTGATGGCAAGTTGTGTAGATCTGATACCATGAAAGAGTTGACGGATCGTATTGGAAACTGTACACCACGATCAAGTTGCACTTTGGTTGAATCGTAATGGCTCCAACGTAGACATGAGAAGAATCAATCAATAATTGAACAATCTGCATAACAAAATAAAGCTTTCTCATAAGAAAAAGACAACGGAGTGTCTTGGCATTCTCATAAATGAATAGTAAAAGGGTACATATAGGGTGGTGAGTAACCCTAGTGCATGACTCAATAGAAAACCCTAAACCTAACCCATGTGAGATGACCCTCCAATATGTGAGGAGGACACATAGGATAACTCACACCAACACTTCTTGCTCTTGAGTTGTTAATGACAGAGCATATAGCTTTATATTCATTGTTTTCGATGGAGTGGTGCCACATAAATTATAGAGGGATTCATAATATAAACCAAGAATAAAATTTGTGTAGCTGATGATACCATTTTCATTCAAATGAACATTGGCTAAATCACCTCTTATCCTAGAGGATAAGTAACTGCACCAGTCAAATTTCTGCCCACTTAGGGTGTGAACGATATAAGCCAAAGCCCACCACAGAATATCCGTATATTGACCTGGTAATATAATTCTGGCTTGGAGGAACTACACCACAACCTAAAGAAATGGGTGACTAAAATCCTTGAGTTCAATTCCTCTTTTTGAAGGGTTTTGGGAAGTTGTGAGTGTAAATACAAGGAGACATAGTAAGTTAATATTGAAATGAAATGTATAATTGAAAATAATCAAAATGAAATGTAAAACTAAAAATATACTTACAATAAGTAGTAGTTGCAATTACATCAATATATATTTGAAAATGAGACTCTAAATACTTGCAATATTCATCTGATAAGACTACCTTGGTCGTGACAAGATCCACGTCCTTGTGTGGTAGTCCTGTCAGACGCTCAATGTCCTCGAGTGAAGTTCCAAATGATTGTCCATGAAATGGGAGTTGATAATGAAAGGTGAAAGTGGAAGTGTCGTAGTTGAGTAGAAAATTGTTAAAGTGTTTTCTGGTCTATCTGAAATTGGGGCATATACACCAAACCTATGAAATTGGATGCTTCAATCCATTAGGAAAATGCATTAGGATCCTAAATAAATGTGTACAGTTGAGGAAAGACAAGGATCTTGTACAAAAACTTATTCATATTTTTTGTTGATGTAGTTGGGCTCTTGGACTATGTGGAAATTGTCTTTCTTCTTGGCATTTTCGATCTATTATAAAATTGTTGGCACTTGCTTCCTGTTTGTAATTTTCATTTGGTGTTCTAGTTTCTCCTTCTAGATTCTACATATCACCTTATTTGCTGATGATTTTTTTTCATATGCTCTAGCTTCTCTCGTTTGTGTAGAGTGAAAATGAAATTATGACTTCCATTCATATATATATAGGATTATTTAATACAACTACCATCTAGTTGCATAGAAAGTAACATCCTATCAGTAGCATTCCACATATTTCCAGCCGACAACATTTTCTATGCTACCAACCAAGAGCATGCAGACTGCCACCTGTCGGTAGCACGAAGAACGCTACGGGTCGGTAGCATGAAGAATGCTACTGGTTGGTAGCATGCAGAATGCTATCGACCGATAGTACGAGGAATGCTACCGGCCACCAACTGGTAGCATGCAGAATGCTACCAGCGAGTAACAGACATAATGCTACCAGTCGGCAACATAAATAATGCTATCGGCTAGCATCATGCAGAATGCTACCAATAATCAACATGCAAAATGCTACCAACTGGTAACATTATTCATACTATCGGTCGGTAGCATTTTGTTTGTTTTCACCCAGTAACATAGAAAATTGTGGCATATGTTCCTTCTAATGTGCCTACTTTGCACAGAATGATGTTAAAAAATCACCTTATACACAACAAATTTTTCTGAGATTCACCATACATGTGAATGTGGTTTTACCAATATTCACCAAATATTTCTAAGGCTTTTTTTCAGAGGGACCCTTAAAATTTTCCTTGCCCACATGTAACCTCATGCTCCTAGCTCATTCCTTTATTATCTTGTTCATCCTTTCTGACACCCCATTACGCTTTGGATTTTCTAGAACCATCTTTCTTCCTGTGAATTCCATTATTAGAACAATAATCATCAAAATCATTATCGTAATACTCCCCTCCATTATTTTTCCTGAGATGTTTCACCTTAAGACCTGTTTCATTCTCTACCAAGGCTTTCCATTTAACAAAAGTGTCAAATACATCAGATTTATTTCTAATACAATATACCCAAACTTTTCTTGTTGCATCATCAATAAAAGTGACATAATAATTTAAACCCCCAAGAGATGATACATGAGTTGCCCCCCACACATCAGAATCTATTAGCTCTAACTTACTCTCTTTCTTCGTATGTCTAACCTTGAGAAACTTTACTCGCTTCTGTTTCCCATATACACAGCTCTCACAGAAATCCAAACCTATTTATGTAAATCCAGGAAAAAAAATCTTTATGATTTGCATGCCCTTATGGATCATATGACTGAGCCTATAATGCCACAATGTTGTATCTGTGTCTGAAGCCACAAAATTACAAGCATTAGTGTTATCAGTGGTTAAATACAAGGTTCCAACCTTCTTATCTCTTGCCACCTCAAGAGAACCCTTAGTAACCTTCCAAGAGTCCATTATAAATATCACAGTACAACCATCATTTTCCAACTACCGTGTCGATACCAAGTTTGGTCTTAATGTAGGCACATGTCTGACATCCTTCAATAGCCATGTACTCCCATTTTGTATCTTAACCTAAACACAACCTTTTCCAACTATGTTGCAAGACTCATCATCACCAAGATAAACATGCCCAAAATCCCCTTGAAGATAATCCACAAAATAATGCCTATGTGGAGTAGTATGGAAATAATCCCCTGAATCTAAAACCCATTCTTCAATAATATTATGCAAAGAAAAAATCAAAGCATCCTGGCAGACATTCCCTGTTGCCACATTCACCTCCTTTTTTTCTTCTTATTGTTTCTTCTAGTCCCAAAGCTCCCAACAGTCCTTTTTGCATGCTCAGGCTTTCCATAGTGCCAACATATCATCTTGCTTTTGGATTTTGACCTTGCTCGATCTTCCGATTTTCCACATCTTCCTTTATTCTTCTGTCTCCCTCTAGTTCCTACCGTCAAATAATTCCCTGAAGTAGAAGATTCCCTAGAGCTTTTTCTTCACATTTCCTCACTTAGAATAACCCCTACAACATCCTCAAACTTCAAGTTTATGTTAGTTGGAACTGAGTTGCTTACTGCCATTACTAGGTTATTCCAACTCTCAGGTAACGAACACAACAATTAATAAAGCCCTAACTTATTCTTTAAATTCTATTGTAACCGAAGCTAGCATATTCACGGCCGTATTAAAAACATTCAAATGATCTGCTATTGAACCATTCTCAGAAATCTTCATATTAAAGAATTTTTTCATTAAAAATATCTTGTTAGAGGCAAAGGGTTTTTCATATAACTTCCCTAATACATCCATAAGTTCTTTTTCGTTCATTTCCTTCGAAACATTAAATAATACCGAAGATGCAAGACATAGCCGGATTGTCCCAAGTGCCTTCCTATCCAGCAAATCCCACTCGGCATTTGTCACGCTCAAGGGTTTGTTCCTTTTTTTAGATAATGGAATATAAAGATCCTTCTGATAAAGGTAATCTTCCATCTACATATTCCAAAGACAAAATCTTCCCGTTGAATTTATCAACCTTTGATCTTCCATCATCTTCCATAGCTCCCACTTAAGCGAAAACTGTCCCTGCGATTTAACACTTCAACAAACCAATCTAGGGTTTGATACCAATTGTTAGGAAATAAGGGATACAATATGTGGAACAATCCCACACAAAATTGTAATAGTAGAAACTAATATGCAGAAAAATATCATAGATATGAAAAAAAGGTGCGTAAAATAAAAGAACACAACACAAAGACAATATTTAACATGGTTCACCTAATTTGGGCTACGTCCACCAAGAATCACTTACTCATATTTTATTACAAGCCACCTTTTTCTCTCAATACAATACCCATATCTGTTTGGATTTGTGTTCAACAAACTCTCATGAATTCACACTTGAACTCACACACTTCTATTATGTTATGTCTCCCCTACCATATGCACAAAAGCACATCAATAGACAATTGCTAAATCAGTGTTACAATACCATGGACACCAAAGCCATGGGTTAAAACTACCCCATAAACCTATAGGTCAAAATACCGCCCATATGAGAAGAGAACATTTCCTAAGGTATCGGGAACATCTTTCGAGGCCAAAAACTCTCATGGCTATGCCCCCGAACCCCTGCTAGCAAGGGCTATCGTCTCCGCACCCCTGCTTGGGGCTGGACCCGGCCCCAAACCTTGGTGAGAAAACTGTGGAGAGTGTACAATACTTTTAGTGTATAGTCTTCAACACTTCCACACATGAAAACAAGCTCCACAACATAACAAATTTAACTTTTGTGTCTCCTCATTGTCCATGTGATAGAGAAGGTAGTGTTTAAATTGTCAAGAACAAATCATTTAAAATCCTTAATAATCATTTCATTTAACGAGTATACTTAACAACATGGGCATGCATGTTGTGGGTAATTGGGTGGGGAAATATTTACGTTGATAGGAATTTTCCAAACCAGAACAAAGCGAGCAAATTCTAACAATCCATAGATATTTTTCAGATTTAGTTTATTTGGTCATTTATGTATGGCCATATCACTGTCATCTGCATGGAATCGGTTCTCCTAGGGGCCACCATTTTTTCTCATAGTCATGTCCTGTTATTATCTATCACTAAGACAATATTGTGTTTAATGTGTTGAAGGAAATGTAGCATTCACTTGGGAAATAAGAATACATCACTGACTTTCACTTTTTGAAGAATTTTTTTTTGGCAACATCCACAAAGCTAATGATTAATCTTTCCCTCAATACAAACAATATTTCAAAAGTGCTTGGGTGTGTATAAGGAGGCATCACCCAACCACACCCATATATATGCATGCCATCAATATTCCCGGTGTGTTAATGCCCAACATGTTTTTTTGGCGTAATGGGAATCACTGTTACTCCCACTGGGTTGCTCGGTGTATTTCCTAATATGCTCAAAGAAGATGTGGTGAAGTGATTTGTAGAATCCTAATTGATATTTAGACAAGGCGATCCATTCATAACAATGGTATCAGTTAAACAAAAATCCTATAATGCATTTGGGTCTACACTCTTTAGGGAGGCTAAAGGGACTAAAAGGAGAATAACATAATAGAGAAATTTAGCAGAGGAGGCCATTAGAAAGTGTTATAAAATGATTGTATCATGGAGATGCTATGATTGTGTATAAATAGAATTTATCAAGGCCAAATCGATATTAACAATGTGAATTAAATGTTTTATAATTTAGTGAACACATTTCCTCATCAACATTGTGCAAGTAACGTAATAGATATTTTTTCATTTTCTATACATCTGTAAACAATACTTACACCGATAGACGTTTCTAAAGTAGAGCGACAATGAGCCAATTCTAACAAATCCACTAACATCAATGGGAGACTCGTGATAGACCTAAAGAGGGGGAGTTTACATAGGATGGACATCCTTGCACATGGTTTCTCTTAAACCTTTTTTCCTCATTGCCAAGAATTCCTATATTTTTTTATTTGATGTGTTTGGGTTTCCATCTTTTTTGTTTGTAAAAAATTATATTTATTTGTAAGATTAAATAAAATAAAATTGTTCTGCTTGCGAGCTACTCATGTTGTGTGCTCATCATGCCATGCATGTGAGGTTTTGATAGACATTAATCAAAGTCGCATATTCTCAAGCCTTTCGCACGACTAAGAAGGTACAAAATGAGTTTGAGTGTGTGGTGGGAAAGTTCAGAAGAGTGAGGAATTCATACATATGCAAGCTTACTATTTGTATGCCTTAAAAAGGAGGGGGGAGAATGTGGATGTCAAGGGCACCAAGAAACACAACTAGGTTGTGAATTCAGAGTGCTTGATTTCCATGTAGAAGATGGTGAAGGACATCCAAATACTAAATCTCATTTCTTCCATGTATATGGTGGCATTGTGTTAAGTCATGTATCTTCACAACTTGGAGGAAAACATGCATGTCATGGTGAAGTATGTTGTGTTGTAGACAACTAGAAATACCCTTCATAACGGTGAAGATGAAAGATTGCTTCCCAATTAGTTCTGCAAGGAGGGGCTCGTGAAGGTCATCTACCATCAACCCCTCTTCTCCTACATTGATAACTCGTCCAATCCATCTTACACACATGCTTCAGCTCCAAGAATTTTTTGTCGATGAAGCCCTCAAATTCCCTCTCCAAGATGGAGGCCAAAAGCTTGGAATGGCCTTGCTATTCTATAAGATTCCCATTTTCCAAGAGGTGAAAACTTATGTGGATGAAGAGGTCCCCCAGGCCAGAGAGAGATTCAATGTTGGAGACTTCCCCATTCCCAAAAGAATAGAGAAATGTGGGACTTACACCATTTTAAATTCGTGAAATCTAAATTGGTCGAACCATCTTCCTTCTCTTGCCCTATTGGAACACCTTTCAAATCGGCTTGTTTTGCGTTCACCTTGTGCCACACGTGAGAGGCTCCATTGGAAATTTAATTGAAGGCTCTTAGTTCCTTTTTGTACTCTACATAAATAGACCATCTCTCTCAACATCAACATATTTTGTCATGTTTCCTTCACCTAGTCTGTATCCCCTTTCTCATTTGATTTGTTCCCAGAAATGGCAATTAGTCTATATGCCACTTATCGAAAGAAATGATAGGATCATAAATGGCAAAGGAGGGATTTGAGTTATTTGGGGATTTCAACTGGGTTGAAAATCTCCGTTAGATATCCCCTTTGAATCCACTCACATTGTGTACTCCACATTCCTAGCCCTACCACGCTCGTTGTTATCCCTATTAACATCTCCATCACATTGCTTGTGTATGATTGCTAGTTGCCATTTTTGTAAAAGCTATCCAAAATGGTAACCTTGTATGAATGATTTAAACTAAAGTGCCACGTTGTTTAAGTTTAAGAAGGTAATTGTTATGATGACAACAAATACAAAAAAGTATATCAGCCCACATGTCTTACTTTGAAAGGCTCATTTTTTTAAGAAAACAAGTATTATCTTTAGCAACCATTGGATTTAACATTCCATTGTTCTAAATAATCCTAGCCATTGGTTTGGAGGGTTGATTTCAAAATTGTCGTCGACATATTGAAGATCAATGGTTTCAATTGGCGTGAGGCTACAATTTTAAGTCAGGGTTTCTATTTAGGAGACATCTATCAATGTTTTTATGTTAGTAAAAAAATTACAATATATTTTTAGGTATATATATTTGAAATATTTCAACTAGTATATCTCTGGTCATCTAAAACTAGCAATTGCTAATGACTTGCAAGCTATGTCGGAAGGGATGTCAATCTAAAGTTAGTTTGGAAAATCTTTTTGATAAGATAGTTAGTACATGTAACCTATATGTTAATGTTATTTTGTTTTGTATGTTGAACCAGGCATGTTAAACATCGATGCATTGAAAAGAATGTAGAAGACAAGAATGGTTACAAAAAAGTAGATTAAATATAAGTTTAACTATCACATGTCTTAGAAAGGACATTGTTGGAACCGATCTCCTTATATTGTCTACCATTTACATGTTTAACATCCTTCATGTGTGAGTTGAACACATGTTCCATACATACCCATAAAAGATTTTAGAACAATATCTAAGAAAAATCTTAAGTCATAGTCAATACACATACATTTTTCAAAAATATGCATTTCATCCCGTTGCACATGATAAGGGTGCAACAAAACCAACTAAAGAAAAAAGAAAACAATGTCAAAAAGAACAATACAAACTGAAAAGTGTTGAGAGTCCTATACAAGATACATGCAATAGGGTAAAAGTAAAACAACAAAAAGAGCATTCACTAACAAGAATCTAACTTGGTTCAATAACTACATAACCATTGTTCTGTTGTTGAGATGAATGGACTAGTGTATGTGTTGAGTAATTTAGTCTCTTTCAACTTGTAGATTTGGAAACTTAGATCAACCATGTGGTACTCAATGGTGGCTTGTGTAATAGAGAACACCAAAGTCAAACAAGAATGACTTATAATAAGTGGTAAACTTAAGAATACCACGATTTATTAAAACCAATTTGGTTTTGATATAGTCATATAGTTGATAGATGGAATTTGCTATGATAAGTGTATGTGTATGTAGTTGATTTTTTTTTTTTTGGTGACGAGGAAAATAAAGCAATAGGAAAAAACCCATGTTGTTGCTACACCAAATATACCATCTTAAATAGGTTGTGATTTTGCTATGAATAAAATCCAACTGTCTTAATGGAATAAAACTATATTGCTTTAAGAAAAGCTTACAAAGTCTTTTCAAAAACTGGTAGAAGTCACACTAGGTCTCATGACATTTAAAAGAAATATTTAGAAAATCCCTCACATTAAAAGAAACGCTATATAAAAGGTCTCTAATAACTCCCAATTCCAATGACCATATAATGAAATACATCAAAATCTGTTATGTTTTAGAATCACTGCTACAATTACCATGATCCCAACCATTAAAAAAATAAGTACTGAAATGTTGAACAGAAGCTGCACATCATCATACTATTACAGTAGTAGATAGACACAATAAGCACACAGTATAAGCACTACAAGCACACAGTATAAGCACTAGAAGCACACAATACAAGTTTTATATCAGCAGAGCTCAGTAAATTGCTGTTCTGTCTAGACCGCAGAGCCTCAAAAGCCTTTTAAGCAGTTTGTATTCTTCTTTCTGTAACTCAGATTACCCTGTTGGTTGGACATCATGAATCTGCAGCTCAGTCATTTGCTTAACTACCTGCCCCACAGAGTCTGCGCCTGCAACATAAGAAAAACATTAATGGAAGCCATAATCTTCAGCATTCAAAGTCGAGAACTAGTTCAAAAAAGTTACGTAGACTATACATTCAGGTCACCCTATTAAAGTCGAATAATCTTTATTTACAACTTTTGGACTGGTGGTAGAGACCTATTTGATAATTCTTAATTCTAGGTAAATGTAATTGGATATCCATGCAATTACTAAAGTAGTCTATATCAGGAGTCCTTGTCCGCAGTATATAAGTTTTCAGACATTTATTTTCAAAAGCTCATAAAAACATTGACTCTAAATGTTAGTTCTAAAAAATTATAGCAATCAATAATTCATATAATTCACCCATGAAAAACCTGGGTAGATGATGGTCTCAATTATGGATTGAAATGTTATAGGGAACATATGTATACCTAGTTTTTGTGAAGATGGAGAAATCTAAGTATCTTCTCCCTGATTCCTCCCAACAAATGAACCCACAACTGGACTCTTTTCGCCTTCTTTTACATCCTCTGTTCCTATCCCACTCGTTGGACCTTGTATTGGGTCGCCAGATTTTAACTCTTTTGATCCATTATCATCCTGATTAGTTTGTGCGCCATATCCCAGTTTTGATTCAATGGCAGAATATAGTTTGGATGCATAACTTTGGCCTGCTTTTGCTTCTGCTTCACTTTTCTGTTGATGGGTTCCTTCATCTTCCTGTCCCTTGCTTTCTTCTTGTAACACAGTGTCCTTAACATTATCATTACTGCTTTGATTGCGTGGGGAAATGTCCTCCAATCCCTGAGCCGAACCAGTGGTCTTTTTCATAAATCCTGAGCCCGTTTCTGGGGTACCATATTTAACTTCCTCTCCTGAATTTGGGCCAGTAGTGTGACCCGCTCCTGCTTCACTCTGCTGCTGCTGTGGTCCTTCATCCTCCTTTCCCTGGCGTTCTCCCCATAACACAGTGTTTTCAGAATTTCCAGAGTTAGCTTCTTCAGTAAAATAAGGATGTTTCTTATTAGAGGCTAATTCAGCACCCTCCCCTTCACTCACCTTGCCTTGAGTATCCCTTCCTAAATTTTGGGATTCCCCTTCCTCTGGGTTTTCACCTGACTTGGGGCCGCCACTAATACTGTCATATTCTTTCAAATTTTTCTTAGCATTATCCTCTCCTCCTGCTTCAGTTTGCTGCTGTTTTGGTCCTCCATCCTCTTTTCCCTCGTGTTCTCCTTGTAACGTGGTGTCCTTGACATCTTCATCGGTGCTCTGTTTGCTAACGAACATGCCCTTCAATCCCTGAGCTAAACCAGAGGCCGTATTCACAACACCGAAGCCCGTTTCAGAGGGACCAGATTTTACTGCTTCAGTAACATTGGGAGGTTTTGTATTTGAAGCCAACTCATTCTCCTCCCCAACTTCACTGACTGGAGTGGATTCAGTAGCCTCAGCCTCTCCTGTATGCAATTTTGTATTAGAGGCCAATTCATTCCCCTCCCCAACTTCCCTGACCTTATCTTGGGGAGTGGATTCGGTATTCTCAGAGTCCACCTCTCCTGCCTGAAATTTTGAATTAGAGGCCAATTCATTCCCCTTCCCAACTTCATCAACCTTATATTCGGGAGTGAATCCAGTATCCTCAGCCTTGATATCTCCGGCCTGCAATAGCTTCCATGTTCACTACATTTGTTCCGAAGGCCTTGCGTAATAAAAGATCAATTTGGTACAAACAAGAGGTTTAAAAAAACCAGGCTTACCTTTTCTGTCGTGGAAGGGATGCCGACATTTGTTTCACTTTCGTCTATCCCTGTAATAGGTACAGAATAGCCTGTTTCACCCCTGCCTTGTCCAGTCTCTTTAAAATGAAATAAGCCGTCATTCGGGTCCTCCATTGCAATAGGTTCCTTAATGGGGGTGGCATCTTTGTTATTATTAAATATACGTGGGTCATTTTGTGCCCTCAAAGTTTGTACATCCCCTACATTCTCATCTGCAGGCAGGACAATCCCGGAAAATGATTACACCACTAATATTATTGTGATAAACAGAATAAAACCTTCAGTAAAAGTTATGCCAAACAATGAAACTTTCATTAGACTACAAGAACAAACAATGAGTAAGCCACATGTCACAGGCAACAGTGTTAAGTATACTGAACAGAAATCATGAGAATTACAATCCATCATCTAAAACAACAATCTATCAATACAAATTAGGCATTAAGTCTTCTAACTTCTTAATTATATTAGAGTATAAGCTATAAAAAAATTCCAGTGGGATTGA
This sequence comes from Taxus chinensis, assembly GCA_019776745.2. Lineage (NCBI taxonomy): Eukaryota > Viridiplantae > Streptophyta > Pinopsida > Cupressales > Taxaceae > Taxus > Taxus chinensis. The sequence goes on from CM034156.1 coordinate 133,399,461, forward strand.
AGAAGCGAGTGTTTAAAAGAAAGTTTTCTAGCAACTGCTGGAGAGGGTGACTGCCTCTTAAGGCATGGTCCAACCGGCACCCTGCAGCCCCTTGAGAATTCTGTTGTTACTTGGCAGCACCGGAGATTTTTTTTGATGTAGAAAAACACTCAATTAATCACAATTTAGCTAATGCTCTAAAAAACATGTGGTAGAATAGGTAAACTTTTTCTTTTGAAGATAGCTTGAGCTCTTTTCTTTTATATTGTAATTTAGCATTTACCGTAGTATTGACCTATTCTTTTATTGGAAACAGGTGTTTTACTTTTGTAATTTAGATTTTATTGTAATATTGACCCATTTTTTTATTGGAAAAAGTAGAGTGGTATATATATATATGTATATAAAGTTATCTTTGATCTTTAGGTGGATTTTAGTATATTAAGTGTACATCTAAACAAAAGTTTTCTGAAATTGAGCTACTAATTATGATTAAGAGAACATTTAAAGATTTGATTTTGATTTTGATTTCGTTTAGGGACAATATTTGTGCCGATTTATTCATCCTCCAAGTTCGAGTCTTCACTGTTCAAAGAGTTACTCCCAATGTACGCTACCATCATAGTCGCATTCATCCTTCAGCTTGCAATCTCGTTGTCCGGAACTCACACTAACACATGAACAAATACAAAGACATCCACCCTCCAATCTAAACCATATGCTCAATAATATCCTTATAACCACCACCTCTACATAACCAACAATAGAATTTGTGCTATCCATTTGGGCATTGAGTCATTGGAAAACCTAATATAAATATCTAAAAACTAAACCTGCCCCAATGGAAAACCTAATATGAATATCTAAAGACCAAACCTGCCCCAATGGGAACCTAATATGTGCATCTCCTTACCACCTAGAGACAGATCCTGGCACAACAGTGAATCTAATATGAGTCTCTCCTAAAATTTCTAGCTTGATAGATGTCATGACAAACAATCTCATTTGGTACAAGTTAAACTAATTTAACTAACTCGATGTTGGGCTTTGGGGTTGCAAATCTCTAGGTAACAGATGTTATAAATGGAATTTCACTCTATGATATTGCTGCACTCCGGGTGTAAACAGATTGGAAAGGTTCAATGCATTCCAGATCTCAATTAAAAAACAAACCAAAGTAGCCTCTCTCTCAGATCTGTTTTGGCTATGAAAAAAACAACACTATTTTTTTTCCTCATATCCTCTAGCTCTGTTTTTGACTGAATTTTTAAATACACCAGAGGTTTGATTACATGGTAATGAATCCAACAGTGGGGAAAATACATCAATTTATTACATGAACACACCTATCAGTCATTACAAGCACAGATTCTTCAATATAAACTCTGTTTTGGAAGTTAAAAAATAATACACCTGTAGAAAAGGTTGTAATTTATCAAAATAACACACCTGTGGATGGTAAGGTGTTTTCTCACACCTCTATGGGCATCCACTTTGATAGTAACAGATCTGGGTATTTAATTTCATGTTCAACTAGGAAAAAAAACAATAATAATACACTAATTGCTATTGTCTTTCATAAGTTTGAGCAATAAATTTGTAAAACCAAATAAGTAAAAATAAAACAAGATCCTTACCAGATTTTCGCAGAGCTTGATCTTGTTCTTCCTCATCATTTTCTTCTTCTCCTCCTACCTCATCCTCTTCCTCCTCTTCTCCGCCATTATTTTCAGGATTTTCTGCTTGACCCCGTCGTGCTCTTATATTCTTCTTGACCTTGGCATTCATTTTTTTAACCTTGTCCTTCACAGAGTGAAACATAGACTTCTTCTCGTGCCCATCCTCCACATGCTCGCCCTGCTCTGCTATTCTCGTCTGTCCCTCCATTTTCTCTTCTGTCTTCACAAAAATACATAACAACTATCTATCAAACTGGTCCACACTTCAAAACAAAATATGAAATCTAAAGCAGCAGAATTCTCACCAGCAGCAAAAGCTTCAATGGATCCCACTACTGTTCGTCTACTCGAGGAGCTGAAGCTGCGCCATTATATGCTTCAAAAATTAAAAACGCTAAGCTAAAAAAACCAAATAATAAAAAGAAAATCATTTACTAAAACAAAACAGTTACATTGTCTGACAATCACAATCAAAATAAAAATTTTCTTCCTCGCAGATGTTCTGCTAAATGTTTGATCAATATATCTATTTATATAAATTTAAAAAGATGCAACGTGGACCTCCTGAAAACGACTTGTCTATAAATAAATATCGTTATGGCGGCTACACGTGTTACCTTAAAATATCTAATGGCGGACGGTCGAATAGTTGAAGCGTTTAGGCGGTACACGTTTTATTCTAAAATGATGGATTTGTATGACGTGGCATTTTTTTTTGGGTTATAACGCTGAGGTGTGAGACATTTGAGATATTTTTAAGGGAGGGGAGCAAATAAAATACTGCCTCGTAAACAAAACTTGATTCGAAAATACAAAAGAGGGTTGGGACAAAAATGAAGTGTGATGGAAAATTCACATATTTAATAACAAAATTTTCGTGGATAGTTTAAAAATAATTTAGAAATAGAATAAAGAACTTAAAAGTTGGATAAAAGAGGTCCACAACTTATAGGGGAGAGGCACCACCACCCTACATTACGAAGTAAAACCAAGTAACCTAGGACCACTCACTCTTCTCCACTTAAGAAGAAGAGGGTAGTACTTTGTGAGAATCATGTTTATTATTTTGATGTTCAGACCTCTAAAAGCTCAACTTAAGAAGTCCGCTGAAACAAGTCTAGATATGGTTAACTAGGTTTAATATTTAAAAATGTACATAAAAATAAAAATTCATATATTTTTAAAGGTTTATCATGACACTTAAGGATCACTCTCAATTTTTTGTTGGTGTGTGGTCTTGTCAATGTCAACATGTGGCAGAAAGGGAGTCCTCATCATGGTCATGGTCAAAGTTGGATCACTGACATTATTGTGGGTAATAGATGGGGTTGAGAGATCTTGCATGAAAAATCAAAACAAGTATTAATTTATATTCATTACAAAGATTCTAGTGTGTTATAGAAATGAAACTTTGTAGATGTGTGTGCGCGTGTGCGCACATATATGTGTGTACAGACTTACGTCAAATGTTAAGTGAATGCAAAGCACTAGTTAGTGTTGTAGCTACACTATTGTTAGCTCCATCTCGTAAATGGAGAGGAATATGTTCCAACAATAACTAAAATTAGAAAATCAAAACCTAAAACTTAAAACATGTGAATATAAATTACGTAAGATATGAAATAAAGGAAAGGACTTCATTGAAAGAAACATCCCTGATCTATGAAACCAATATGAATTCTCATTCCCATAGCAATGGATGAGTGTAAATCAACCTCCTGCATTCAAAATGTTAGACAACATTACTATTTTGGAACTTGTACATATCATTGTATAAGAAGGGCTTCCATCATGAGTTTGTGTGCTAGTATTGGGCATATGTACCTCCATACCCCAAAATATAAATAACAATCACATTTTAAACATTAATTTATATATAGTAAAATGAAGAAAAAATAATTTTGCATTCAATACTAAAAATTAAAACATTTATCTATGTCTATAATGGTTTTGTATGCGATGAAGTAGAGCATTGGTCAATGCATGGCCATCCAATCTAGTGGAAGAAGATGAATGGTAGGCTCAAATGTCTCCTTGTCTACATGTCCAACACACAATTGGTTGCAAGAAGTGTGTGTGGAAATTATCATGGGTTCTAAAAGAGGTTTTTAGAGTCCCTTGACTTTGACTGGCATCAGTACCGCCATGTTGATTGACATTGATCTATATAAATTAATTCCCATACCGAATCATACTATCAATCAATGAAATTATAACGGGCATGTCTACCTACACACTCTTTGTGACTTCTTTAGGGACTACAACATGGCTAGTGGGTTTCTCAATGGCTTGTCATTCTGGCCTCTTAGGATTATGATAAGCACTCTCCTTATCTTGTGCCGAACCCAAACCCCTAACTTAAAACTTTCTCGTGTTGAAGTACTTTGGGATCTTGTTTAATATAAATTCACAGTATAGTTTTCACAAAAATAAAAACATACCTCATGGTTATTATAGGGTGGTTGGTCATAAACCATCCACCACTTCTCGCAAAATTTAGTCCTCAATCCTCATTTCATTATGAGTAGACCAATGCATGGGAAACCATTTAATTGATAATGGAATTAATTTTGTAGTATCGGGTCTAGCAAAGAGATGAAAAACTATGTCATTTGTTATATCAAGACCTTCAATGTCATCGTAGGGAAACTTATCATTATACAAAACTTTGTAAGTTTGCATGTAGTTGTGCCACTTAGCCATATCATAGGTAAGTGAATCAATTTAGCCTATGATGTTTTGTAGTGTTTGGGCCAATGATTTTCTTTGGGGGTTTGTGTGTAGGGGGTCTTTTAGGGTCACGATCAATCCATGAATAGTGTTTTTATTTTCATGGATATGGTCAATCAAATTTCTATGAGCATCAAGACGGGTGGGTAAAAAATATGAAGGGCTTTATGGAGGTTTGCTTCTAGATTTTGTTATTCTTCCCCTACATTTTCATTATTTCCACCATCTTCAAGCATAGTGTTTTCAATGGGAGGAGGTTTAGGTTGTATGGTGGCACGGCAAAGGGCAAAGGGAAAACATAAAAAAATGAAATAACATAAATAATCAATAAATTGAAAAAAAAAACAACCCAATTAAAAAAACTAGAAAACATATGCATTCTATTTCCTTGCATCATTGTCATGGCAGCATGTTTTCTATAGAATGTGTAGAAGTATGGAGAAATTTATGTTGAATTATGGAGAAAAATGCAAGGGTTAAATCGTCCACAGAAAAACACAAGGAAGTTTGTAGTGGAATGAAAAGAATTCAACATTTTTTTCTTTTATGCTTCACATAATATGTATGCTCATGTGACACATTAGACACTAAACATAGGCATTAGGAATTAGGTAATGTTTGTTTTTAAACATGTATAGAGATAAGACAGTAGGAAATACAAAGATGTGATGTGATATATGCCTAATTTTCCCAAAATCTATGCTTATGTATGTGATTTCAAAGGTAATATTGGCCTCATCCAATCAAAATTTCTTAATTAATGATAGTCGAATTGGAAAATACAATAAATAGTGCTCAAAGCTTCATTCACATATAGAACAATGATATTTAATCTTCAAATTATATGAGGAGGTGTCACCCAACCAAACCCATATATATGCATGCCATCAATATTCCCGGTGTGTTAATGCCCAACATGTTTTTTGGCGTAATGGGAATCATTGTTACTCCCACTGGGTCGTTCGGTGTATTTCCTAATATGCTAAAAGAAGATGTGGTGAAGTGATTTGTAGAATCCTAATCGATATTTAGACAAGGCAATCCATTCATAACAATGGTATCGGTTAAACAAAAAACCTATAATGCATTTGGGTCTACACTCTTTAGGGAGGCTAAAGGTACTAAAAGGAGAATAACATAATAGAGAAATTTAGTAGAGGAAGCCATTAGAAAGTGTTATAAAATGATTGTATCATGGAGATGCTATGATTGTGTATAAATAGAATTTATCAAGGCCAAATCGATATTAACAATGTGAATTAAATGTTTTATAATTTAGTGAACACATTTCTTCATCAACATTGTGCAAGTAACGTAATAGATAATTTTTCATTTTCTATATATCTGTAAACAATACTTACGCCGATAAACGTTTCTAAAGTAGAGCGACAACGAGCCAAGTCTAAAAAATCCACTAACGTCACGACAGACTCATGATAGACCTAGAGAGGGGGAGTTTACATAGGATGGACATCCTTGCACATGGTTTCTCTTAAATCTATTTTCCTCATTGCCGAGAATTCCTATCTTTTTTATTTGATGTGTTTGGGTCTTCATCTTTTGTGTTTGTAAAAAATTATATTTATTTGTAAGATTAAATAAAAATAAAATTGTTCTTCTTGCGAGCTACTCGTTTTGTGTGCTCATCATGCCATGCATGTGAGGTTTTGATAGACATTAATCAAAGTTGCATATTCTGAAGCCTTTCGCATGACTAAGAAGGTACAAAATGAGTTGGAGGGTGTGGTGGGAAAGTTCAGAAGAGTGAGGAATTCATACATATGCAAGCTTACTATTTGTATGCCTTCAAAAGCAGGGGGGAGAATGTGGATGTTAAGGGCACCAAGAAACACAACTAGGTTGTGAATTCACTACGCTTGATTTCCATGTAGAAGTTGGTGAAGGACATCCAAATACTAAATCTCATTTCTGCCATGTATATGGTGGCATTGTGTTAAGTCATGTATCTTCACAACTTAGAGGAAAACATGCATGTCATGGTGAAGTATGTTGTGTTGTAGACAACTAGAAAGACCCTTCATAACGGTGAAGACGAAAGATTGCTTCCCAATTAGTTCTGTAAGGAGGAGCTCATGAAGGTCATCTACCATCAACCCCTCTTCACCTACATTGATAACTCGTCCAACCCATCTTACACACATGCTTCAGCTCCAAGAAATTTTGGTCGATGAAGCCCTCAAATTCCCTCTCCAAGACGGAGGCCAAAAGCTTGGAATGGCCTTGCTATTCTATAAGATTCCCATTTTCCAAGAGGTGAAAGCTCATGTGGATGAAGAGGTCCCCAAGGCCAGAGAGAGATTCAATATTGGAGACTTCCCCATTCCCAAAAGAAGAGAGAAATGTGGGACTTACCCCATTTTAAATTCGTGAAATCTAAATTGGTCGAACTATCTTCCTTTTCTTGCCCTATTGGAACACCTTTCAAATTGGCTTGTTTTGTGTTCACCTTGTGCCACACATGAAAGGCTCCATTGGAAATTTAATCAAAGGCTCTTAGTTCCTTTTTGTACTCTACATAAATAGACCATTTCTCTCAACATCAACAAATTTTGTCATGTTTCCTTCACGTAGTCTACAGCCCCTTACTCATTTGATTTGTTCCCGGAAATGGCAATTATTCTATATGCCACTTATCGAAAGAAATGATAGGATCATAAATGACAAAGGAGGGATTTGAGTTATTAGGGGATTTCAATTGGTTTGACAATCTCCGTTAGCTTTTCCAGTTATATCCCCTTTGAATCCACTCACATTGTGTACTCCACATTCCTAGCCCTACCACGCTCGTTATCCCTATTAACATCTCCATCACATTGCTAGTGTATGATTGCTAGTTACCATTTTTGTCAAAGCTATCCAAAATGGTAACCTTGTATGAATGATTTAAACTAAAGTGCCACATTGTTAAAGTTTAAGAAGGTAATTGTTATGATGACAACAAATACAAAAAAGTATATCAGCCCACATGTCTTACTTTGAAAGGCTCATTTTTTTAAGAAAACAAGCATTATCTTTAGCAACCATTGGATTTAACATTCCATTGTTCTAAATAATCCTAGCCATTGGTTTGGAGGGTTGATTTCAAAATTGTCGTTGACATATTGAAGATCAATGGTTTCAATTGGCGTGAGGCTACAATTTTAAGTTAAGGTTTCTATTTAGGAGACATCTATCAATGTAATTATGTTAGTAAAAAATTTACAATATATTTTTAGGTATATATATTTGAAATATCTCAACTAGTATATCTCTGGTTATCTAAAACTAGCAATTGCTAATGACTTAGCAGGCTACGTCGGAAGGGGTGTCAATCTAAAGTTAGTTTGTAACATCTTTTTGATGTGATAGTTAGTACATGTAACCTATTTGTTAATGTTATTTTGTTTTGTATGTTGAACCAAGGATGTTAAACATCGATGCATTGAAAAGAATGTAGAAGACAAGAATGGTTAGAAAAAAGTAGATTAAATATAAGTTTTTAACTATCACATGTCTTAGAAAGGACGTTGTTGGAACCAAGTTGGGTCTCCTTATATTGTCTTACATTTACATGTTTAGCATCCCTCATGTGTGAGTTGAACACATTTTCCATACATACCTATAAAAGACTTTGGAACAATATCTAAGAAAAATCTTAAGTCATGGTCAATACACATACATTTTTCAAAAATATGCATTTCATCCCATTACACGTGATAAGGGTGCAACAAAACCAACTGAAGAAAAAAGAAAACATGGTCAAAAAGAACAATACAAACTGAAAAGTGTTTAGAGTCATATACAAAATACATGCAATAGGGTAAAAGTAAAACAACAAAAAGAGCTTTCACTAACAAGAATCTAACTTGGCTCAATAACTACCTAACCATTGTTATGTTGTTGAGATGAATGGACCAGTGTATGTGTTTAGTAATTTAGTCTCTTTCAACTTGTAGATTTGGAAATTTAGATCAACCATGTGGGACTCAATGGTGGCTTGTGTAACAGAGAACATCAAAGTCAGACAAAACTGCCCTATAAGAAGTGGTAAACTCAAGAATGCCACGATTTATTAAATTTGGTTTTGATATAGTCATATAGTTGATAGATGGAATTTCATATGATAGGTGTAGGTGTATTTAGTTGGCTTTTTTTTTGGTGACGAGGAAAATATTGTAATATTGTAACTGTTATAAAGCAATAGAAAAAAACCCATGTTGTTGCTACACCAAATATACCATCTTAAATAGGTTGTGATTTTGCTATGAATAAAATCCAACTGTCTTAATGGAATAGAACTATATTGCTTTAAGAAAAGCTTACAAAGTCTTTTCAAAAACTGGTAGAAGTCATACTAGGTCTCATGACCTTTAAAAGAAATATTTAGAAAATCCCTCACATTAAAAGAAACGCTATATAAAAGGTCTCTAATAACTCCCAATTCCAATGACCATATAATGAAATACATCAAAATCTGTTATGTTTTAGAATCACTGCTACAATCACCATGATCCCAACCAATAAAAAAATAAGTACTGAAATGTTGAACAGAAGCTGCACATCATCATACTATTACAGTAGTAGATAGACACAATAAGCACACAGTATAAGCACTAGAAGCACACAATACAAGTTTTATATCAGCAGAGCTCAGTAAATTGCTGTTCTGTCTAGACCGCAGAGCCTCAAAAGCCTTTTAAGCAGTTTGTTACTTCACTTTCATGCTCCAGGGCTGTGGATTCTTCTCTGTAACTCAGATTACCCTGTTGGTTAGACATCATGTACCTGCAGCTCAGTCATTTGCTTAACTACCTGCCCCACAGAGTCTGCGTCTGCAACATAAGAAGAACATTAATGGAAGCCATAGTCTTCAGCATTCAAAGTCAAGAACTAGTTCAAAAAAGTAACGTAGACTATAGATTCAGGTCACCCTATTAAAGTCGAATAATCTTTAGTTACAACTTTTGGACTGGTGGTAGAGACATATTTGATAATTCTTAAATCTAGGTAAATGTAATTGGATATCCATGCAATTACTAAAGTAGTCTATATCAGGAGTCCTTGTCCGCAGTATATAAGTTTTCAGACATTTATTTTCAAAAGCTCATAAAAACATTGACTCTAAATGTTAGTTCTAAAAAATTAAAGCAATCAATAACCAGAAATATAATTCACCCATGAAAAACCTGGGTAGATGATGGTCTCAATTATGGATTGAAATGTTATAAGGAACATATGCATACCTTGTTTTTTTGAAGATGGAGAAATCTAAGTATCTTCTCCCTGATTCCTCCCAACAAATGAACCCACAACTGGACTCTTTTCGCCTTCTTTTACATCCTCTGTTCCTATCCCACTCGTTGGACCTTGTATTGGGTCGCCAGATTTTAACTCTTTTGATCCATTATCATCCTGATTAGATTGTGCGCCATATCCCATTTTTGATTCAATGGCAGCATATAGTCTGGATACATAACTTTGGCCTGCTTTTGCTTGTGCTTCACTTTTCTGTTGATGAGGTCCTTCATCTTCCTGTCCCTTGCTTTCTTCTTGTAACACAGTGTCCTTAACATTATCATTACTGCTTTGATTGCGTGGGGAAATGTCCTCCAATCCCTGAGCCGAACCAGTGGTCTTTTTCATAAATCCTGAGCCCGTTTCTGGGGTACCAGATTTAACTTCCTCTCCTGAATTTGGGCCAGTAGTGTGACCCGCTCCTGCTTCACTCTGCTGCTGCTGTGGTCCTTCATCCTCCTTTCCCTGGCGTTCTCCCCATAACACAGTGTTTTCAGAATTTCCAGAGTTAACTTCTTCAGTAAAATAAGGATGTTTCTTATTAGAGGCTAATTCAGCACCCTCCCCTTTACTCACCTTGCCTTGAGTATCCCTTGCTAAATTTTGGGATTCCTCTTCCTCTGGGTTTTCACCTGACTTGGGGCCACTAATACTCTCATATTCTTTCAAAATTTCCTTAGCATTATCCTTTCCTCCTGCTTCAGTTTGCTGCTGTTTTGGTCCTCCATCCTCTTTTCCCTCGTGTTCTCCTTGTAATGTGGTGTCCTTGACATCTTTATCGGTGCTCTGTTTGCTAACCAACATGCCCTTCAATCCCTGAGCTAAACCAGAGGCCGTATTCACAACACCGAAGCCCTTTTCAGAGGGACCAGATTTTACTTCTTCAGTAACATTGGGAGGTTTTGTATTTGAAGCCAATTCATTCTCCTCCCCAACTTCACTGACTGGAGTGGATTCAGTAGCCTCAACCTCTCCTGTGTGCAATTTTGTATTAGAGGCCAATTCATTCCCCTCCCCAACTTCCCTGACCTTTTCTTGGGGAATGGATTCAGTAGTCTCAGCCTCTACCTCTCCTGTCTGAAATTTTGAATTAGAGGCCAATTCGTTCCCCTCCCCAACTTCATTGACCTTATATTCGGGAGTGGATTCAGTAGCCTCAGCCTCTACCTCTCCTGACTGCAATTTTGTATTTGGGGCCAATTCATTCCCCTCCCCAACTTCCCTGACCTTATCTTGGGGAGTGGATTCGGTATTCTCAGAGTCTACCTCTCCTGCCTGAAATTTTGAATTAGAGGCCAATTCATTCCCCTTCCCAACTTCATCAACCTTATATTCGGGAGTGAATTCAGTATCCTCAGCCTCGACATCTCTGGCCTGCAATAGCTTCCATGTTCACTACATTTGTTCCAAAGGCCTTGCGTAATAAAATATCAATTTGATACAAACAAGAGGTTTAAAAAATCCAGGCTTACCTTTTCTGTCGTGGAAGGGATGCCGACATTTGTTTCACTTTCGTCTCTCCCTGTAATAGGTACAGAATAGCCTGTTTCACCCCTGCCTTGTCCAGTCTCTTTAAAATGAAATAAGCCATCATTCGGGTCCTCCATTGCAATAGGTTCCTTAATGGGGGTGGCATCTTTGTTATTATTAAATATACGTGGGTCATTTTGTGCCCTCAAAGTTTGCACATCCCCTACATTCTCATCTGCAGGCAGGACAATCCCGGAAAATGATTACACCACTAATGTTATTGTGATAAACAGAATAAAACCTTCAGCAAAAGTTATGCCAAACAATGAAACTTTCATTAGACTACAAGAACAAACAATGAATAAGCCACATGTCACAGGCAACAGTGTTAAGTATACTGAACAGAAATCATGAGAATTACAATCCATCATCTAAAACAACAATCTATCAATACAAATTAGGCATCAAGTCTTCTAACTTCTTAATTATATTAGAGTATAAGCTATAAAAAAATTCCAGTGGGATTGAAGAAGCGAGTGTTTAAAAGAAAGTTTTCTAGCAACTGCTGGAGAGGGTGACTGCCTCTTAAGGCATGGTCCAACCGGCACCCTGCAGCCCCTTGAGAATTCTGTTGTTACTTAGCAGCACCGGAGATTTTTTTGATGTAGAAAAACACTCAATTAATCACAATTTAGCTAATGCTCTAAAAAACAATTGGTAGAATAGGTAAACTTTTTCTTTTGAAGATAGCTTGAGCTCTTTTCTTTTATATTGTAATTTAGCTTTTACCGTAGTATTGACCTATTCTTTTATTGGAAGCAGGTGTTTTACTTTTGTAATTTAGATTTTATTGTAATATTGACCCATTTTTTATTGGAAACAGTAGAATGGAATATATATATATAAAGTTATCTTTGATCTTTAGATGGATTATAGTATATTAAGTGTATATCTAAACCAAAGTTTTTTGAAATTGAGCTACTAATTAAGATTAAGAGAAAATTTTAAAAAATCGATTTTGATTTTAATTTCGATTTCGATTTTGATTTTGATTTCATTTAGGGACAATATTTGTGCCAACATATTCATCCTCCAAGTCCGAGCCTTCACCATTCAAAGAGTTACTTCACTTTCATGCTCCATGGCTGTGGATTCTTCTTTCTGTAACTCAGATTACCCTGTTGGTTAGACATCATGTACCTGCAGCTCAGTCATTTGCTTAACTACCTGCCCCACAGAGTCTGCGTCTGCAACATAAGAAGAACATTAATGGAAGCCATAATCTTCAGCATTCAAAGTCAAGAACTAGTTCAAAAAAGTTAGGTAGACTATAGATTCAGGTCACCCTATTAAAGTCGAATAATCTTTATTTACAACTTTTGGACTGGTGGTAGAGACATATTTGATAATTCTTAAATCTAGGTAAATGTAATTGGATATCCATGCAATTACTAAAGTAGTCTATATCAGGAGTCCTTGTCCACAGTATAAAAGCTTATAAGCTTTCAGACATTTATTTTCAAAAGCTCATAAAAACGTTGACTCTAAATGTTAGTTCTAAAAAATTAAAGCAATCAATAACCAGAAATATAATTCACCCATGAAAAACCTGGAAAGATGATGGTCTCAATTATGGATTGAAATGTTATAAGGAACATATGTATACCTTGTTTTTCTGAAGATGGAGAAATCGAAGTATCTTCTCCCTGATTCCTCCCAACAAATGAACCCACAACTGGACTCTTTTCGCCTTCTTTTACATCCTCTGTTCCTATCCCACTCGTTGGACCTTGTATTGGGTCCCCAGATTTTAACTGCTTTGATCCATTATCATCCTGATTAGTTTGTGCGCCATATCCCATTTTTGATTCAATGGCAGCATATAGATTGGATGCATAACTTTGGCCTGCTTTTGCTTCTGCTTCACTTTTCTGTTGATGGGGTCCTTCATCTTCCTGTCCCTTGCTTTCTTCTTGTAACACAGTGTCCTTAACATTATCATTACTGCTTTGATTGCGTGGGGAAATGTCCTCCAATCCCTGAGCCGAACCAGTGGTCTTTTTTATAAATCCTGAGCCCGTTTCTGGGGTACCAGATTTAACTTCCTCTCCTGAATTTGGGCCAGTAGTGTGACCCGCTCCTGCTTCACTCTGCTGCTGCTGTGGTCCTTCATCCTCCTTTCCCTGGCGTTCTCCCCATAACACAGTGTTTTCAGAATTTCCAGAGTTAACTTCTTCAGTGAAATAAGGATGTTTCGTATTAGAGGCTAATTCAGCACCCTCCCCTTCACTCACCTTGCCTTGAGTATCCCTTGCTAAATTTTGGTATTCCTCTTCCTCTGGGTTTTCACCTGACTTGGGGCCACTAATACTCTCATATTCTTTCAAAATTTCCTTAGCATTATCCTCTCCTCCTGCTTCAGTTTGCTGCTGTTTTGGTCCTCCATCCTCTTTTCCCTCGTGTTCTCCTTGTAACGTGGTGTCCTTGACATCTTCATCGGTGCTCTGTTTGCTAACGAACATGCCCTTGAATCCCTGAGCTAAACCAGATGCCGTATGCACAACACCGAAGCCCGTTTCAGAGGGACCAGATTTTACTTCTTCAGTAACATTGGGAGGTTTTGTATTTGAAGCCAATTCATTCTCCTCCCCAACTTCACCGACTGGAGTGGATTCAGTAGCCTCAACCTCTCCTGTGTGCAATTTTGTATTAGAGGACAATTCATTCCCCTCCCCAACTTCCCTGACCTTTTCTTGGGGAGTGGATTCGGTAGTCTCAGCGTCTACCTCTCCTGTCTGAAATTTTGAATTAGAAGCCAATTCGTTCCCCTCCCCAACTTCATTGACCTTATATTCGGGAGTGGATTCAGTAGCCTCAGCCTCTACCTCTCCTGACTGCAATTTTGTATTTGGGGCCAATTCATTCCCCTCCCCAACTTCCCTGACCTTATCTTGGGGAGTGGATTCGGTATTCTCAGAGTCTACCTCTCCTGCCTGAAATTTTGAATTAGAGGCCAATTCATTCCCCTTCCCAACTTCATCAACCTTATATTCGGGAGTGAATTCAGTATCCTCAGCCTCGATATCTCTGGCCTGCAATAGCTTCCATGTTCACTACATTTGTTCCAAAGGCCTTGCGTAATAAAAGATCAATTTGATACAAACAAGAGGTTTAAAAAAACCAGGCTTACCTTTTCTGTCGTGGAAGGGATGCCGACATTTGTTTCACTTTCGTCTATCCCTGTAATAGGTACAGAATAGCCTGTTTCACCCCTGCCTTGTCCAGTCTCTTTAAAATGAAATAAGCCATCATTCGGGTCCTCCATTGCAATAGGTTCCTTAATGGGGGTGGCATCTTTGTTATTATTAAATATACGTGGGTCATTTTGTGCCCTCAAAGTTTGCACATCCCCTACATTCTCATCTGCAGGCAGGACAATCCCGGAAAATGATTACACCACTAATGTTATTGTGATAAACAGAATAAAACCTTCAGCAAAAGTTATGCCAAACAATGAAACTTTCATTAGACTACAAGAACAAACAATGAATAAGCCACATGTCACAGGCAACAGTGTTAAGTATACTGAACAGAAATCATGAGAATTACAATCCATCATCTAAAACAACAATCTATCAATACAAATTAGGCATCAAGTCTTCTAACTTCTTAATTATATTAGAGTATAAGCTATAAAAAAATTCCAGTGGGATTGAAGAAGCGAGTGTTTAAAAGAAAGTTTTCTAGCAACTGCTGGAGAGGGTGACTGCCTCTTAAGGCATGGTCCAACCGGTACCCTGCAGCCCCTTGAGAATTCTGTTGTTACTTGGCAGCACCGGAGATTTTTTTGATGTAGAAAAACACTCAATTAATCACAATTTAGCTAATGCTCTAAAAAACATGTGGTAGAAAAGGTAAACTTTTCTTTTGAAGATAGCTTGAGCTCTTTTCTTTTATATTGTAATTTAGCTTTTACCGTAGTATTGACCTATTCTTTTATTGGAAGCAGGTGTTTTACTTTTGTAATTTAGATTTTATTGTAATATTGACCCAATTTTTATTGGAAACAGTAGAATGGTATATATATATATATATATAAAGTTATCTTTGATCTTTAGGTGGATTATAGTATATTAAGTGTATATCTAAACCAAAGTTTTTTGAAATAGAGCTACTAATTAAGATTAAGAGAACATTTAAAGATTCGATTTTGATTTTGATTTCATTTAGGGACAATATTTGTGCCAACTTATTCATCCTCCAAGTCCGAGCCTTCACTATTCAAAGAGTTACTTCACTTTCATGCTCCATGGCTGTGGATTCTTCTTTCTGTAACTCAGATTACCCTGTTGGTTGGACATCATGTACCTGCAGCTCAGTCATTTGCTTAACTACCTGCCCCACAGAGTCTGCGTCTGCAACATAAGAAGAACATTAATGGAAGCCATAATCTTCAGCATTCAAAGTCAAGAACGAGTTCAAAAAAGTAACGTAGACTATAGATTCAGGTCACCCTATTAAAGTCGAATAATCTTTATTTACAACTTTTGGACTGGTGGTAGAGACATATTTGATAATTCTTAAATCTAGGTAAATGTAATTGCATATGCATGCAATTACTAAAGTAGTCTATATCAGGAGTCCTTGTCCGCAGTATAAAAGCTTATAAGCTTTCAGACATTTATTTTCAAAAGCTCATAAAAACGTTGACTATAAATGTTAGTTCTAAAAAATTCTAGCAATCAATAACCAGAAATATAATTCACCCATGAAAAACCTGTGTAGATGATGGTCTCAATTATGGATTGAAATGTTATAAGGAACATATGTATACCTTGTTTTTCTGAAGATGGAGAAATCGAAGTATCTTCTCCCTGATTCCTCCCAACAAATGAACCCACAACTGGACTCTTTTCGCCTTCTTTTACATCCTCTGTTCCTATCCCACTCGTTGGACCTTGTATTGGGTCGCCAGATTTTAACACTTTTGATCCATTATCATCCTGATTAGTTTGTGCGCCATAACCCATTTTTGATTCAATGGCAGCATATAGTTTGGATGCATAACTTTGGCCTGCTTTTGCTTCTGCTTCACTTTTCTGTTGATGGGGTCCTTCATCTTCCTGTCCCTTGCTTTCTTCTTGTAACACAGTGTCCTTAACATTATCATTACTGCTTTGATTGCGTGGGGAAATGTCCTCCAATCCCTGAGCCGAACCAGTGGTCTTTTTCATAAATCCTGAGCCCGTTTCTGGGGTACCAGATTTAACTTCCTCTCCTGAATTTGGGCCAGTAGTGTGACCCGCTCCTGCTTCACTCTGCTGCTGCTGTGGTCCTTCATCCTCCTTTCCCTGGCGTTCTCCCCATAACACAGTGTTTTCAGAATTTCCAGAGTTAACTTCTTCAGTAAAATAAGGATGTTTCGTATTAGAGGCTAATTCAGCACCCTCCCCTTCACTCACCTTGCCTTGAGTATCCCTTGCTAAATTTTGGGATTCCTCTTCCTCTGGGTTTTCACCTGACTTGGGGCCACTAATACTCTCATATTCTTTCAAAATTTCCTTAGCATTATCCTCTCCTCCTGCTTCAGTTTGCTGCTGTTTTGGTCCTCCATCCTCTTTTCCCTCGTGTTCTCCTTGTAACGTGGTGTCCTTGACATCTTCATGGGTGCTCTGTTTGCTAACGAACATGCCCTTCAATCCCTGAGCTAAACCAGAGGCCGTATGCACAACACCGAAGCCCGTTTCAGAGGGACCAGATTTTACTTCTTCAGTAACATTGGGAGGTTTTGTATTTGAAGCAAATTTATTCTCCTCCCCAACTTCACCGACTGGAGTGGATTCAGTAGCCTCAACCTCTCCTGTGTGCAATTTTGTATTAGAGGACAATTCATTCCCCTCCCCAACTTCCCTGACCTTTTCTTGGGGAGTGGATTCGGTAGTCTCAGCGTCTACCTCTCCTGTCTGAAATTTTGAATTAGAAGCCAATTCGTTCCCCCTCCCCCAACTTCATTGACCCTTATATTCGGGAGTGGATTCAGTAGCCTCAGCCTCTACCTCTCCTGACTGCAATTTTGTATTTGGGGGCCAATTCATTCCCCTCCCCAACTTCCCTGACCTTATCTTGGGGAGTGGATTCGGTATTCTCAGAGTCCCCCTCTCCTGCCTGAAATTTTAAATTAGAGGCCAATTCATTCCCCTTCCCAACTTCATCAACCTTATATTCGGGAGTGAATTCAGTATCCTCAGCCTCGATATCTCCGGCCTGCAATAGCTTCCATGTTCACTACATTTGTTCCAAAGGTCTTGCGTAATAAAAGATCAATTTGATACAAACAAGAGGTTTAAAAAAACCAGGCTTACCTTTTCTGTCTTCGAAGGGATGCCTTCATTTGTTTCACTTTCGTCTCTCCCTGTAATAGGTACAGAATAGCCTGTTTCACTTTCGTCCCTCCCTGTAATAGGTACAGAATAGCCTGTTTCACCCCTGTCTTGTCCAGTTTCTTTAAAATGAAATAAGCCGTCATTCGGGTCCTCCATTGCAATAGGTTCCTTAATGGGGGTGGCATCTTTGTTATTATTAAATATACGTGGGTCATTTTGTGCCCTCAAAGTTTGCACATCCCCTACATTCTCATCTGCAGGCAGGACAATCCCGGAAAATGATTACACCACTAATGTTATTGTGATAAACAGAATAAAACCTTCAGTAAAAGTTATGCCAAACAATTGAAACTTTCATTAGACTACAAGAACAAACAATGAATAAGCCATATGTCACAGGCAACAGTATTAATTATACTGAACAGAAATCATGAGAATTACAATCCATCATCTAAAACAACAATCTATCAATACAAATTAGGCATTAAGTCTTCTAACTTCTTAATTATATTAGAGTATAAGCTATAAAAAAATTCCAGTGGGATTGAAGAAGCGAGTGTTTAAAAGAAAGTTTTCTAGCAACTGCTGGAGAGGGTGACTGCCTCTTAAGGCATGGTCCAACCGGCACCCTGCAGCCCCTTGAGAATTCTGTTGTTACTTGGCAGCACCGGAGATTTTTTTGATGTAGAAAAACACTCAATTAATCACAATTTAGCTAATGCTCTAAAAAAATATGTGGTAGAATAGGTAAACTTTTTCTTTTGAAGATAGCTTGAGCTCTTTTCTTATATATTGTAATTTAGCTTTTACCGTAGTATTGACCTATTCTTTTATTGGAAGCAGGTGTTTTACTTTTGTAATTTAGATTTTATTGTAATATTGACCCATTTTTTTATTGGAAACAATAGAATGGTGGATATATATATGTGTGTGTGTGTGAATATATATATATATATATATATGAAGTTATCTTTGATTTTTAGGTGGATTATAGTATATTAAGTGTATATCTAAACTAAAGTTTTTTGAAATTGAGCTACTAATTAAGATTAAGAGAACATTTAAAGATTTGATTTTGATTTTGATTTCGTTTAGGGACAATATTTGTGCGACTTATTCATCCTCCAAGTTCAAGCTTTCACTGTTCAAAGAGTTACTCTCAATATACACTATGTACACTACCACTGTAGTCCTTCAGCTTGCATTCTCATTGTCCGGAACTCACACTAACACATGAACAAATACAAAGATGTCCACCCTCAGTATCTAAACCATATGCTCAATAATATCCTTATAACCACCACCTCTACATAACCAACAATAGAATTTGCACTATCCATTTAGGCATTGACTCATTGGAAAACTTAATATAAATATCTAAAAACTAAACCTGCCCCTATGGAAAACCTAATATGAATATCTAAAGACCAAACCTGCGCCAATGGGAACCTAATATGTGTATCTCCTTACCACCTAGAGACAGATCCTGGCACAACAGTGAATCTAATATGAGTCTCTCCTAAAATTTCTAGCTTGATAGATGTCATGACAAACAATCTCATTTGGTACAAGTTAAACTAATTTAACTAACTCGATGTTGGGCTTTGGGGTTGCAGATCTCTAGGTAACAGATGTTATAAATGGAATTTCACTCTATGATATTGCTGCACTCCGGGTGTAAACAGATTGGAAAGGTTCAATGCATTCCAGATCTCAATTAAAAAACAAACCAACGTAGCCTCTCTCTCAAATCTGTTTTGGCTATGGCCTTAAAAAACAACACTATATTTTTTCCTCATATCCTCTGGCTCTGTTTTTGACTGAATTTTTAAATACACCAGAGGTATGATTACATGCTAATGAATCCAACAGTGGGGAAAATACATCAATTTATTACATGAACACACCTATCAGTCATTACAAGCACAGATTCTTCAATATAAACTCTGTTTTGGAAGTTAAAAAATAATACACCTGTAGAAAAGGTTGTAATTTATCAAAATAATACACCTGTGGATGGCAAGGTGTTTTCTCACACCTCTATGGGCATCCACTTTGATAGTAACAGATCTGGGTATTTAATTTCATGTTCAACTAGAAAAAAAAACAATAATAATACACTAATTGCTATTGTCTTTCAGTGAGTTTGAGCAATAAATTTATAAAACCAAATAAGTAAAAATAAAACAAGATCCTTACCAGATTTTCGCAGAGCTTGATCTTGTTCTTCCTCATCATTTTCATTCTCCTCCTCCTTCCTCTTCCTCTTCCTCCTCTTCTCCACCATTATTTTCAGGATTTTTTGCTTGACCCCGTCGTGCTCTTATATTCTTCCGGACCATGGCATTCATTTTTTTAACCTTGTCCTTCACAGAGTGAAACATAGACTTCTTCTCGTGCCCATCCTCCACATGCTCGCCCTGCTCTGCTATTCTCGTCTGTCCCTCCATTTTCTCTTCTGTCTACACAAAAATACATAACAACTATCTATCAAACTGGGAATTCCACACTTCAAAACAAAATATGAAATCTAAAGCAGCAGAATTCTCACCAGCAGCAAAAGCTTCAATGGATCCCACTATTGTTCGTCTACTCGGGGAGCTGAAGCTGCGCCATTATATGCTTCAAAAATTAAAAACGCTAAGCTAAAAAAACCAAATAATAAAAAGAAAATCATTTACTAAAACAAAACAGTTACATTGTCTGACAATCACAATCAAAATAAAAAATTTCTTCCTCGCAGATGTTCTGCTAAATGTTTGATCAATATATCTATTTATATAAATTTAAAAAGATGCAACGTGGACCTCCTGAAAACGACTTGTCTATAAATAAATATCGTTATGGCGGCTACACGTGTTACCTTAAAATGCCAATGGCAGGCGGTCGAATAGTTGAAGCGTTTAGGCGGTACACGTTTTTTCCTAAAATGACGGATTTGTATGACGTGGCATTTTTTTTGGGTTATAACGCTGAGGTGTGAGACATTTGTGAAATTTTTAATTTCTTGAAAAGGAGGGGAGCAAATAAAACAAACTTACGTCAAATGTTAAGTGAATGCAAATGTGAATGCAAAACACTATTGTTAGCTCCATCTCATAAATGGAAAGTAATATGTTCCAACAATAATTAAAATTAGAAAATTAAAATCTAAAACTTAAAACATGTGAATATAAATTACATAAGATATGAAATAAAGGAAAGGACTTCATTGAAAGAAACATACTTGATCTATGAAACCAATATGAATTCTCATTACCATAGCAATGGATGAGTGTATATCAACCTCCTGTATTCAAAATGTTAGATAACATTACTACTTTGGAACTTGTACATACCATTGTATAAGAAGGGCTTCCATCATGAGTTTGTGTGTTAGTATTGGGCATATGTACCTCCATACCCCAAAGGAGGTACCCCAAAATATAAATAACAATCACATTTTAAACATTAATTTATGTATAGTAAAATGAAGAAAAAATAATTATGCATTCAATACTTAAAATTTAAACATTTATCTATGTCTATAATGGTTTTGTATTTGATGAAGTAGAGCATTGGTCAATGCATGGTCATCCAATCCAGTGGAAGAAGATGAATGGTAGGCTCAAATGACTCCTTATCTACATGTCCAACACACAATTGGTTGCAAGAAGTGTGTGTGTAAATTATCATGGGTTCTAAAAGAGGTCTCTAGAGTCCATCTTTGACTGACATTCGTACCACCGTGTTGATTGACATTGGTCTGTATAAACTAATTCTTGTACCGAATCATACAATCAATCAATGAAATTATAACGGACATGTCTACCTCCACACTCTTTTTTACTTCTTTAGGGACTACAACATGGCTAGTGGGTTTCTCAATGGCTTGTCATTCTGGACTCATAGGATTATGATAAGCATGTTCCTTATCTTGTGCCGAACCCAAACCCCTAACTTAAAATTTTCTCATGTCAAAGTACTTTGGGATCTTGTTTAATATAAATTCACAGTATAGTTTTCACAAAAATAAAAAGGTACCTCATGGTTATTATAAGGTGGTTGGTCATAAACCATTCACCACTTCTCCTAAAATTTAGTTCTCATTTCATTATGAGTAGACCAATGCATGGGAAACTATTTAATTGATAATGGAATTAATTTTGTAGTATTGGGTCTAGCAAAGAGATGACAAACTATGTCATTTGTTATATCAAGACCTTCAATGTCATCATAGGAAAACTTATCATTATACAAAACTTTTCAAGTTTGCATGTAGTTGTGCCACTTAGCCATATCATAGGTAAGTGAATCAATTTAGCCTATGATGTTTTGTAGTGTTTGGGCCAATGATTTTCTTTGGGGGTTTGTGTGTAGGGGGTCTTTTAGGGTCGTGATCAATCCATGAATAGTGTTTTTATTTTCTTGGAAATGGTCAATCAAATTTCTATGAGCATCAAGATGGCTGGGTAAAAAATATGGAGGGCTTTATGGAGGTTTGCTTCTAGATTTTGTTATTCTTCCCCTACATTTTCGTTATTTCCATCATCTTCAAGCATAGTGTTTTCAATAGGAGGAGGTTCAGGTTGTATGGTAGCATGACGATGGGAAAAGGGAAAACTTAAAAAATGAAATAACATAAATAATCAATAAATTGAAAAAAAAATCAACCCAATTAAAAAAAACTAGAAAAGATACGCATTATATTTCCTTGCATCATTGTCATGGTGGCAGGTTTCCTATAGAATGTGTAGAAGTATGGAGAAATTTATGTTGAATTATGGAGAATCATGCAAGGGTTAATTCGTCCATAGAAAAACACAAGGAAGTTTGTAGTGGAATGAAAAGAATTCGACATTTGTTTCTTTTATGCTTCCTATAATACGTATGCTCATGTGACACATTAGACATTAAACATAGGCATTAGGAATTAGGTAATGTGTGTTTTTAAACATGTATAGAGATAAGACATTAGGAAACCCAAAGATGTGATGTGATATATGCCTAATTTTCCCAAAATCTATGCTTATGTATGTGATTTCATAGGTAATATTGGACTCATTTAATCAAAATTTTTTGATTAATGATAGTCAAATTGGAAAATACAGTAAATAGTGCTCATAGCTTCATTCACATATGGAGAAATGATATTTAATCTTCAAATTATAACAAATGATGCTTAGTCTACCAAATAAAAACATATGGTCATGAAACGATGACAATTAGTGCTTATATATTCAATTTCCCCCAATTCTACGTACATCTATTTAATTGCCCCTAATCAGTTCTAATCTAAACAAATTTATTCAAATAATGATAGAAGGTTCTCGTATATTCCGAATCTTCCTCAGATCTTCCATTACATGTATCTGATGGTACTGAATCATGGCAACAATTCTAGTAAAATTTGATCAAATAATGAAATTTGATCATGAAATAATGATTTAATTGGTGTGTGTGTGTGTGTGTGTGTGTGTGTGTGTGTATTCGATTTCCCCTCTTAATTATACTTACGACTATCTAATTTCCCCTAATTGTTATTGATTATTGATGTAATATTCTATTGACATTAATATTAAGGTGATGTAGATTATCTTAACTACATATGGTTTTCCTATTCCACACCTTGTAGGCTTCAAATAGGATAAGGGGGAATACCATTCAAACAAACATTATGCCCTTACACATGTAGACACAAAATCTATGCACTAGAGTACATTTCTAGGTCCTAAAGCATAATAATGTATAGATGATTCCTAAGCAAGAAAACTAGTGGTTGACGACTTCTTTTGGTCCTTTTTCTTTATCTCTTCCACTTTTATCGGCCTTACATACCTTACATCCTTGTTGAAACTTTACCGATTAATCTTTTATGGCCTCAGACACTAGTGCCCAATTAGGATAGAAGCGCCCAAGTGCTCTTGTCCCTCCTGGGTGCTCCTGGTCTTCTTTATCTTCTTCTTACTCTTTCGGGTGTCTTTTACTTCTTAATCACCTTTTAAAACATTGGGTTGGCCTTTCAGTTGTCAATTACAAAATTCAAACAAGGGAATCATACATATACTTATTTATTGCTCTCATATAAGGGACCACACACTATAAGCATTATCTATCATCACCTAAGTTTGCATAAATGCACAAGAGAGTTTCAAAGGCATACATCTAGCACATCTATACAAGGGAAAATGGATGCATCACTCTGCATACACAACATATGAGGGGAAGTTCAATTTATTCCATCTCACACATTTGCATACTTGGAGCAATCTAGATCTAGCTCGCTATTATAGTGCAACTTGCACAAGGGAAACCTAAGGCATCATTACACACACATACACATAGAATTGTATGGAGTCTGAGATGTAGTGCAACGCTCGATACTAAGTTCACTCTTCAAGTGACTGCTAGGGTCAGTCTGACTCCCCATTATGCATCTTCTTTAGTAGGTTTGATGTGGTTTGTGGGCATGTGCAACTAGCTATCTATTTTACAAGTCATTGGTATGACTGGAAACATTGGAGCAAATACCAAAGCAACAAAAAAGGATCAACAATAAAGCTCTTCTTGACCATAAAAGATTAGAACCCGAGCATCTGGGTGGAAAATAGCACCTAGGTTCCCCTGTCCTCCCATGGGTGCTTCTGTCGTATGTAGTTCTAAGTTCCAAAACCCTCAGTGAGCCTTGACGACACTCTTTCCAGTTTATTCCAACGATTTCTCAGCCCATATCACTTTCATATTACTCGGAGCTAAGTCACCTTCTCTCTTTTTATTGCTTAGGGTTTCATATTGTTGCATGCTTACTATTTGTGTTTTACTGTACTTTAACACTTGTATATCACTACTTATAGTAGTTAATATGAAAATAAGGTTTAATTCAATTTAACTTAAATCATTTAGTGAATCTGACCGCTCGAACCCTACCTTACTTCAACGCCTTCTTTTTATGCCCATCACCCATAGTGGTCATCTTGGTCCTCTTACACACGTTGAACTTCCTCTAGTTTCCCATAGGATTTCTAAACCAATGGCTACCTCTAATAATCCATTGCTCAACTCAACCCATGTTCCTCTTGAAAACATTGAAGCTTCCAATAATGAACACTTATACGATGCAGACATTAATGTTGATCAAGAGAAACTTGACAAACTTGCTAAATTTTGTTCTCCTTTATGTGACCACCCTATGCATATTCCACATGTCTTAAATGTTCTACTTGCTGCAAAACATTCTCGAGATGATTCCTCTCACCCTCTCATGGGTTCCTCCATGACCACCATGGCCTCCACACCACCCTCCACCATTCCTATTCCTATTGCTACATCTACTGCTCCCCTCTCTCCTCCCAATATTTCCCATACACAACATGGCTCCTCTTTAGGCTTCGCTCATGGCCTAACTTCTTTATACCATGATTTACAATCCCAAATTCACCCATTACAACAGGCTACTTCACATTCCTCTCCATATCTAGATTCCTCACTCCTCCACACCCCTTTTGCACCCTCCATTTCCTCTTACCCTCTGCCTCCTAATTTCATTACACCTAAGCCTCCCACCTTCAATGGCCATCACGACCCTCAGAAGAACCTTTGATCCTTTCATGTGGCATATCTTGACTATGCAGATGACTTTATATTGTTGGCTAAATTATTTCCTCGAAGCTTACAAGGTTATGTTATATGATGGTTCTACAATCTACTTGTTCATTCAGAAACCTCTTTTACATCCCTGACCGATTATTTCCTTGCTCATTTTTTTATAAATATCGGCACTAAGATATCATACGCATAACTTTCTCAAATCAAACAAAGATTGAATGAACATCTAGCAGACTATGTTTTACAATATAAGAACAATCTTGCTAAAATGACCAATGTCCTCGCTTATTCATAATTACAAGATCTCTTTATTCAAATTCTCTTACCTCCACTTCAAGAGAGTGTCATCTTTGATACTTCGCCCTCCTTTGATCAATTATGCCATACCGTCAAATTGCACGAAATCTAGTTTTTATCTATAGGCAAATTGAAATATTATGATACTTTTTCATCCTCATCCTCTAGCAAGTTTCAAGATAAATCTATCTTTAAAACATATGCTAAGCCTACTGAAGATAAAGCCACTATCAACGTTGTTTCAACACCAGAAAAAATTCAATTACAACCCATGAGGCATACTTTTACTAGACTACCTTATGCACCTCAGGTCCTATTACCACAACTTATTGAAAGTAATCTCCTTACTCTTCCTCCACCACTCAATCTTGATCATTATCACCCGCGTGGCCGTAATTACGATGAAAATGCATGTTGTGACTACAGCCAATGCATTGGGCATTCTACTGATCATTGCTTTAAGCTTAAACATCTCATTCAAGATCTTATTGACAACAATGCGATCAAGCTCCCTCAGCCATCTACTTCCAAACTAGTCAATGATAATCAAAAGGTAAAAATTATCAAACACCCATTTCCCAAACATGACAAGCAAGCTATTGATTCTTCTACAAACCATACATATCATGATGTGCCTCCTCCTTCATCGGGATTGCTTGATTTTATTATTGTTATTACTGATATGCCACCGCTAGTTATTACATTCTCGGATCATGATCATCATGCTACATTTTCCTCTGATTCACTACAAATTAATGCTTCTATTGGAACTTATGCAATCAACTGGACCATCCATCGACCCTTTCCAATGCATGCTTCATGATACTCTTACTAGCTATCAAATGTCCAACCTCTCTAATCACATTTTCGGCCCATAATTCTTATGGATGTTTCATTCTTCCCATTACCATTGAGTCTCTTACAGTGTTTACACCATTCCTTGTTACATCTAAAATCAAAGGTTGTGACATGGTCCCAAGTATTCCTTGGCTCTGCACTACCCAAGCCATCCCTTCTATGCATCCCTTATGTCTCAAATTCATCCATAATACGTAAGGTGCCACAATTAGGTGCTACCTCGGCCCACTCTTTCCTCTATCTTCACACCAGTCATGGCATCTAGGTCTCCTATGCCTCTCAAGTCTAAAGTTACTTCTGCACCTAGTTTGCATGTTCATACACAACCTACATCACGACCCTGTCATCCTCATTGGTCCATTAGTCCACCTCGTCAATCTAACTCCCCTACTCTGGTAGCCCATTCGTATGGGTGTTCTTCACCTCACTTACCACATTGGTCTCCTTCACGTGCACATAGTTACTCTCCTACACCACCGATCTAAGACCATGGTCATAAGAATTTATCTCCTCGGACATCAGGTGGGGAGCCTCACTCTTCACTATCATTAGATAACCTTCTATCCCTCACACACTTAGGAGGCACCACACTTCCTCCCCTTACATAATTACCAGTCATCTCTATGGTCTATTTCTACCTTCTTTCCTACACTTCACATTCCATTCTTCATGTATATCTTTCCGAGCGTCACTACATTTATGGTAAACATACTTTACCATCCTTACTAGATGATGCACTCTAGTTCTGTGGTTCATTTTTGACTGTTGAGGGTCCAAATTCTTAAATGAACCTCACATCATCCAAACTTCACACTTTGTGCTTCACGGTATATATTTTCTAACATCTACTCTTATACAAATACTTCATTACCCGATGACGCACTCTTGTTCTATGGTTCATACTTGATTATTAAGGGAGCATTCCTAAATGAACCTCATCTCATGTACATCTGCTGGGAGGGAAACATTGCTCCTATCATCTTCACATCTTGCATATCGCATCACACCATCACTTGCATATCTTGGTTGCATTTACTCTTGCTAACTTATCTTATTTACATATTGCGCTTTGTTTCCTATGCTAGTCGGTTTCTTAGTATGTCATTATCT
Source organism: Taxus chinensis (assembly GCA_019776745.2). NCBI lineage: Eukaryota > Viridiplantae > Streptophyta > Pinopsida > Cupressales > Taxaceae > Taxus > Taxus chinensis. The sequence goes on from CM034156.1 coordinate 133,426,846, forward strand.
TTTGATATACACATATGCACGTTCACTTGGTGTCTTAAGGTGGATGTAATACTTTCATCTAGATTCTTACACGATGTACGATGCTCGACACTACTCTTTACCAAATCCTATCGAGGCTCTTAGGGGCATCTACCTTTGCTACTCTCACACTCTACACATCACAGATCCTATTGTTACATCATTTACTACTTCATGTTACTATCACTTTACTCTCAGTTGTTATATACATGCTTTGATATACTACTTATCTTTCTAACATGCTAATGGGTGCCTCATGTGTAACATTTACCTTGCAGGACCCTATATAGCCATGGTTACCTGTCACTTCTTACTTTCTATTGTTTGCAAGCTATGCCCTATGTATTGTTTAACTAATTTTTTCTTATGACCGCTTTTGCCATGGTTGTATTATGACATTGTGAGCAATGTCTAATACATGAAACCATATTTTCGGGGTCCATCTTGTCTTCCTGGTTACTTGTTATATTTTTCGTCTATTGCATACTAGTCATTTTCCAACTAACACTTGTTTAATAGTCCATCTTGTTTGCATGTGCCTTGGTTTCTACCATGCACATCCCCTACCCCTACAGGTATCCAAACTCAAATATTCATATCAATATCAGGTCCGCTCCTTTGGACCGTATTCTCCTACATTTGTTGTATGCACCCCAAACGATGGGGGGATTTATCGGGTGAATAAATGACCCTTACAAAAACTCAGAGCTCCATAACATATCAAAAAAATATAGAATTGGCAAAAGAACACAATAATAGAGTGTTTTTCTACAATACTCGGAGCATTATTTATTATTTATTATTTATTCTTAAACTGCAAAGAATTTATATAATCAAGTATGATTGTATTGTTTTGGCTTGGTTATATTTAATTAAAATACATATATGGATAGATGTATTGTATTTATGTTGTCAATACACTTCCCATAAGACAAAAATAATTGCAAAATTTTCACAAAAGACGAGCAGAATAGAATCATGCCCCAAAGTGTTTTGTGTTGTTATGTCAGAAGAGTTAAGAAAACAAAAAAATATTAAACATGGAATCAAGGCCCACTCATAAAAAAATATTTAATAATTGGGGGCATTAATGTCCTTATGAACCAAAAACATTCCTCAAATCACTCTTTCTAGCAAGAAAGATTCAAGTATGTGGAAATCAAACCCTCGTAAGGGAAAACAATAAAAAAGTAGAAACTAAATCTTTCATGGAAAATTAAAAAGTTAAAAACTAGCCTTAGAATCCTTAACAAGAAGGGGAACCCACAATAACTCATGTTGTACCAAAAACATGGAAGAAAAGAAAAAACCTTCCATAAAACACAAAAATTACCAAACCAAAACAAAGTAACCACCTTACACAACAAGCACAAAACAACCACAACCCAAATTGTTGCATGGATCAAGTTGTTTCCTCACAAGATGAGAGTATGACAAATCATCATCGCTATATATAATAATACCAAATAGATTCATACATGAGAATAAAGTACCCACCATATGTACAACATTGAATAGAGCCATATGCAAAGGCAACTAGAGCTACAAAAAGTTAAACATAATCAAACCAAATAAAGAATATACATATGATGATTAGAGTTAATGATAAATTCTACCATAAGATGTGTCAAATCTGATATAGAATCCGACCATCCCTGTCCTAACTATTAGTATATTACGAGCTACACTTGTGTGGAACAAACTCTTAACCTAAAATTTCAGGGAAAGGAGAGAGGATACAAATAAGTGTATACACATTCTCCATCACACATCCCCCAACCAAATGATGATTTTTTTCTTGAGATAAATATTTCAATCATCCAACACTTTTTCAAAACTATAATGTTTTTTATAGTCATTTATCACCGAGTTAATAAGAGTTATGGCATTGAAACAAAAATAAATGCTTTACTATTCACGCTCTGTATGACTCAATAAGGAACTAGGTTAGCATTGAAGATGATTCCAACTTAACTAATGAACTTGCATGTCCACATAAATGCAGTCCTTTTGTTACTTCAGATGAAAATAATGAAACATTTAATGCGGTCCTTCTGTTCTAAATGTGGGTCATCAAATCACTATCAAAAAAATTACCCTACATTTCCCACTTTCAATAATTTTTGAGGTAAACACAAGGTTGAAGTTTGTCCAGATCCCTATGCCATTATGAAAGAAAAAATCAAGAAGGGTGCGGGCTTGATTAGGATTTTGTGCTCTACAATAATTCAATGGAAAAAATTCTTGATGTAATGATAGTGTTAGGAATTATTTATTATTATATAAATTTGTTTAGTGCATACAGATTATGGTTTAATCATTTTAAGATGGTTGAGTTTGTTATCAACCTCTTTTGTGTAATAGCTAGATCTTGACATCCTATATATTTGTAATTATACATAATGGATAACTACTCTGTTCAAATATTCTGATCCAACTTCATTTGGTATCAGAGCAGGCTAGTCCTTAGCCTGTAATGGAGTTTTGAGAGTAGCCAGGAGCAATTAGAATTTTTCCATTGTCTCGTATTATGTTTACAATTTTTCTTTTGAATTCTGTGTGATTTTTTTCCCTGGGGTAGTATAGATTGAGAGGTGTGTACGTCACTACTCGTGCACCAATTAAGTTTTTTTCATTGTCCTTTTGCGAGTGTTACGGCCTTTGCCAGATCTGAAGTGATACTTATCGGTCACGGTGTTTACTGTTGCATCAGATTATACCCCAAATCTAGTGCTCGATCTTGAGGCTATTTCTTCTATCTTCCATTTTGAAAATTATTTGGTTGCAGTCAGTTTCATGTGAATCTTTGAGAGCATTCGCTAAAGCTATGGACGGTTCCAACTAATCCAACAGTTGACTTGCTCTGCAGAGTAACTATTTTAGAAATACATGCAACCATCTCATCTAACTATCTATGCTTGTAGACGATGAGCTATACATCGAATGTATATGGTTTCGATAATCAAATCATCCTCCTGCATTTGGCTTCACCAGTCATATTGCATCAGGTTTTAATCCCCCAATGGGAATTATTCACAATCAAGTTTTCGTGTTGGGTACGCTGGCTATCCTGCATCTACGTCTGGATTTCCTGCAAGTACTGCACTAACTGGAAGGAATAGATCTGGCTCTGAGGAAAACAAGGAACTCTGGGATAATGTAAAGACCAGATTGCATTTCATGGGCATTGGATCCGCTAGTTTGCATTCAACGTAACGAATTTGACTCCACCGTAAAATTATTACATGGAATTTTACACCTGCAGTCGTCTCATATATCTCGGTGCATCAGATCTCAATTTCCACATGACAACTCGACAATGAATGAAGCAAATAGGCTAGTCTTCTTTAGTGTGTTTGGGCCATATTCTCATAGAGGATTTTTGTTTTATTTTGTCTATGTCGACCTCTTGGGATATGGAGAATATTCAATCTTGTGTTTGTGGTTAGTCATTGTTAAGAGTAGAATATGATACGGTTTACAAATTACGTATTTTAATAAATTTGTCAATAATAGTCGACCATTGTTCGTTCACAAAAATAATGTACACATAAATAGTATAGGTTGAGTGTCTAGTTATTAATTATTGTTATTGTCAATTGTATTGTGTCAAAAAAAAATTTTGAAGTCATTTTCAATCAAATAGGTGATTTTAGGATCTTTTTTTATTGTCATTTTTATTGTCTAGTATCGTTAAAAATTGTATTGTCAAGATTCAGAGTGAAAAGTTTGAAAAATAAAAATTTGTCTCATGGACGCATTTTTGGTGTAATTCGACGTCTGAGTTGAAATTGAGGGGGGGCATTTCAAACTAGAGCCACAAAGTCAAATTCGATTGAGCTAAGCAATGAAACTAGAGGTCGGAGGCAATAAAGGATGGAGGGCATTCATAGCCTCTTGTCAGTCACCAACAACGGGGTCGCATACAACACGAGTGACACCTTTTTATATATTATTTCAGTTGTGTGGTGTGTGTAAAATAAAATGGTGTGTGGTTTCCTTCCCATGTTATGATTGAAACGAGGAGAATGTGCATTATGGATCCTGAGAGCAGTTGTATAGGAGGGCAATTGAACTGGAGTGATCCTCTGACTGTTGAGATTCTTCGACTATCGTACTTCTAACATCAATCGGCCAATGAAAGAGAATTCACTGGAAGTGAAAGCGAGAACTGTTGAGTTTGTGTATGTAAGTGAATCAGTGGAAGTGTGATCATCTGGTATGGCATTCACTGTGGTGAAGCGGATTGGTCATGTGCAGCAAGATCCAGACAACAAGAACCAAGCCAATAGTATGCAAACCTGAAATTATGCGGAGGCATATTATTTTGTTTCCAGTTCTTGAGATGTGTTTTCTACCCATGTTCGCACTAAGGGGGGAAACGTTAGGAATTATCATATATGTTTGTTTAGTGCGTACATATAATATTGTTGTATCAGTTGTAACAAACTACATAATCTTGGTTTGAGTCATTTTAGGATGGTTGAGTTTGTTGCCAACCTCTTTTGTGTAACAGGATCTTGACATCCTATATATTTGCAATTCTATATAATGGATAATTACTTTGTGCAAATATTCTGATCCAACTTCATATAGCTGCTCCAAGAGCCAAGGTGAACATAACTACACGAGGAGTTGATGCACGTGCTAATGCCCCTAAGACTCTTTTGGAAGAAATTGGGTGTGAGGATCCTCCACATAGGAAAGGATATCCTAAAAAGTACTCATTTTTCAAACAATCATATGAAATTTTTGAAAAGAACAAAACAATGAAGAATTGTGTAGATAAAATTGTAGAACATAGTTTATGTGACTAAAATTAAGAGCATTTGTCTTGTGTATTTGCTATTGTGTTTTTTCATAGAGAATATAGCATGCTTGTGTTATAATGTGAGCATGTTATTTTTACTTTGGCTTAGAAATTACCCACCTTTAAGCTTCAACTTGGCTTGGATATATTAGCATAAGGGTTAGAATTTCCATTCCCTATGTGAGCCCATGTTTTGCAAAAAAATATCAAAAAACGTATAAATCTCGAGTGTGCTCTTTGTTGTTTCATGTGTTTTAAGACAATATTCCAAAAAACACAACTACGACATCAAACTTTTTCCTAGCTTTGTGACCATGTATTTATTTATATAGTCTAAATAGTTTAACGTTGTGATCCTTAATTACTTTTAGTAATGTCTTCATTTTTTTCACCAAAAACACATGTATTGTATTTTCTATGTAATATTTTATCCGTTAATCAAAATTTCCAAAAAATGACATTGTCAAATTCTATGCTTCATTATACACACATTCAAAAAACAAAATTGCTTATTTTTATCAAAATTAAGGGGGGCACATGCAAGTTTTTCATTTTTCAGGATGTCGATTTTGAAAATTAGCGAAAAATAATATATTCATTAAAAAATAGGAAAAAAAGAAAGACCTAATACATGATCTTAGTTAAATTTTTACTAAAGGGATTTGCAAAATAATTAATGAAACTCAAAAACTGTTGGGGTATGGAAGGGAGGAGGGATGCAGGTCGCAAACACGTCACTATTTTATATTTTTGATACAATAACATGACCACTTTATGTGCATACCACATTTGAACTTCTTAATATCCACTATTTTAAAAAATAGTAGTTTAGAAACAAGATTATGAGCACTATGATTATTATTTATATCAAACAATAAATTTTTAGCATAGACATGTCAAATTACTCATTGAGGTTCACATTTTGTTGATTTCATGAAAAAAGTGGTCGCTTTTGACCCCCTTTTCATCCCACATTTCCATGCACTTATCCTCTTGGTAAAAATCTACATAAAATGTTAAAACGTTGTATTTATTTCATTTTTCTCATATTAGAATATATGACCTCCTTTTATTGGGCCACTTGTTATTAAAGAGGAAGACTTGCCTTTCCCTTACTTAATATCCACTCCCTTATTGAAAACACGACCTTGATTTATTGGTCCACATGAGAGGTTTTAATGCCTTCCCTAACAATTAAACCCTTAGCATCATGAAGTATGTGCACCTTACAAAAATCTCGCAAAGCTCCTAGATTGAGACATGTGTCATTGAAATGTATAATGGAGTTATGGAGGACCTTATAACTCCAAAATAGGTTGGAAAATTTATGGAAAGGAAAAAGAACATGATGGAGACACATGGAGGAATCTAGGATAGTTGTATCTATTTTTACCTTTGGATTCTTCTACTCACCAATCACTTTTTACACATGTAATACATATCAACACATGACAGGATATAATAGATTAAGAGTATCTAATTACCTCACATTCTTCCCACAAACTAACTTCCACATGTGTGATAGATTGTGACATGTGGAGACATCTAGTATAACAAGAGTATGTTCACTATTTAACCTTACCTCTCTCTTTGTTCCCTCCATTGGACTCTGAGTGCATTAGATTGCGACACTTAGCATAATATAGAGATATTAGACTACTGATACATTTTTGGAACCTTGTCGACTCCTCTAGTCTCCTCAAATTTCTGAGCCACAAGATCACGCCATGTGGTGTAATCTCAAAATTTCTCTTTCACAGGGCTTGACTTATGTACAAATATATTTTTTCCTCCTAAGCTTGGTGTGTTAGATCATGTCGCATGGCCACATCTATGAACTCGTCCAATATTCTTGCCTATTTTTTAAAATAAAACCTTACATTAAAATATTTAAAGTTTGCGTTGAACCACTTCTGTCATTTACTTCACATTAATGTGGAAATTTTCTAATAAATAGAGCATATATGATTACTTTCCTTGGTAAATGTGGGATTAAATATCTTAGAAACCTTAAGAAACTTCCTCTACCATTATAGTATATGCATTGAATTTTGTTCATCTCTTTAATTAAAAACATGGTCGTATCAGTCCTCCTTCTCACTAATATAGATGATTATTATAAATCTTAAAATGAGAGTAATATTTTCTAAAGAAGATAAAAATATGTATTTTTACTCTTAAGAGAACATTGAATCCAATTCCATAATTCAAATAATTTAAATACAATCAAATATGTCTTTAATTTGTGATTTAATATAAATTGAATTAAATATAATTTCAGAGTAACTACTATAACTAGTGTTATTTAGATGATAAACTATAGGAATGTCCAAGAAATAAGCATTCAAAAATGTGAAACCTTAAGCAAATGAGAGAGGGATGATGACTTAGTTGATTCTGTGCAACCTGGGAGTGATCTGGACTGTGTATCTGTGGGAACAGGTTGGTGATTTAATATAAATTGAATTAAATCTAATTACAGAGTAACTACTGTAATTAATGATATACAAATCCTAATATACAATAAGATGTAAGCAAACAAGCATGTAACAATATAAAACTCTAAGCAAGAGAAGGAGATAGAGAGACTTAGTTGATTCTAGAGCACTCTCGAAGTGATCTGTGTGGGTGAACAATTGAAATGGACTAAGAAGACTATCATCAATGCTTGTTGGAGGTTCTGAGACTTAGGATGTGTCAGACAGGACCTCCCACATGACGACAGGAATGCCTTAGCACTAGTGTCCGGTTTGGGCACTAGTGTCTATGTGAATGATCTGGATCTGGTCTCTTTTGTGCAGAGGAGATTTATCGCTAGTCCTTATTTGTCACTCTATTTTTATTCCTTGATCATAAAATGTACATGTAACCTCAAACGAGTTGTCTACCTGCACATGTCCAAAAACCACATCAAATCTAATAAAAAATATACATAATGGAGTCATAATGACTTCGCCAATCACTCGAAGAGTGAACTTAGTAGTGAGTGTTGCATTACATTTCAAACTCCATGTAGTTCTGTGTGAGAGTGTGTGTAATGATGCTATAAGATTCCCTTATGTAAGTTGCAATAATATAGCAGGCTAGATCTCGAATTCTCCAAATTCAAATGTGTGTAATGGAATAGAATAGACTTCCCCTCCTATGTTGTGTATGCAAAAGAATGCAACCCTTGTCCCTTGAATGAGAGTGTTAGATGGATGCTTTGAGATGCTCTTTGTTCCTTTGAATGCAAGTTTAGGTGATAGTATGTAATGATTAGTGCTTGGTCCCTTTTTAGACAGAAAATCATGCACTTGGGTACATTTCTAGGTCCTAAAAGCATGCTAGAATTTACATGATTCCTAAGTAAGAAAACTAGTAATTAATAACTATCATTAACCTCTTTTCTTTGTCTATTGCTTCTATTTGGTCTTACAAACCCTACAACCTAGTCAAAACTTAACGTATTTATATTTTATGCCTTCAAACATCGGCACCTAGCTAGGACAGTATTTCCCAAGTGCTCCTATCCGCTCCTGACCCTTTCTTAATCTTACTCACTTTTTTTGGGTCTCTTTTATCTTTTGGGCATTTTTTTCTCTTATGTGTCGACCTTTCAGTTGTCAATTACGAAATTCAAACAAGGGAATCATATAAATACATGGTTATGTTTCAAAATGAAGGACCAATCACTAAGCATTACTATCATCACCTAAGCTTGCATTCCAAAGGCACTAAAACACTTTACAAGCATCCATCTAGCACTCATTCAAGGGACAAGGGTTCCATCACTTCTACATACACTGCATACGAGGGGGAATTCTATTCTATTCTATCCACACATACTATTACATTGCTACATTATAGCTATATCCCACCATCATTTGTGCAAATTGTACAAGGGCATTCTAGGGCATCCTTTCTACACACACACACAAAATAACTACATGGGTTTTTGAGATGTAGTGTAGGAATCGGTAGTAAGTTAACTCTTTGGATGGCTGTCTGGGTCAGTCTGAATCCCCATTATGTATTTTTCATTTTTAAGTTTGATGTGGTTTGTTGGTATGTGGAGGTGAACTTATTTCTAGCAGGTTATAAGTACTTTTAGAAATCAAAGAGAGAATATCATGCAACCATAGCAAAACCTTTGCGACATAGAAGAAAATATATCTTGAGTTCCAGCATAGTCACCAGTGCCCAGATCTAGTCACACACACCTAGGAGCATCTTTCCTACATGGCCACCCCTATCCAGCTCCATCTTGAGTTCCAGAATTTACATTAAACAATGATGACCCTGTTTACAATCTATTCAACACTCGCACCCCTACCCTAATCACTTTCTGTTCATTCGGAAATCAGCTAAGCCCTCATATCTCTCCATATTTCTTAGGGTATTCACATCATATGCTTATTTTCTTGTGTCATTATTGTATTTTAGTATTCATACATTATTTATTGCAATAGTTACTCTACAATAAGATTTAATTAATCCAAATTAAATTAAATTATTTGGTGAACCCATCGCTCGAACCCTACCTTACTTTTACGCATTCTTTTTTTTCTTCTCCAATGGTTTTCATTCATGACACCTTTATAGATGAAGATATTTATGACCTCCAAAACCATATTGTTAAGCACTCTCAAGATCTAGATCTCCTACTATTCATTTCTCGTGAAGAAACTACTAATCTAGCTAAGTTCAATCTTCTAGTTTCTAATGACACATCTATTCCTACTGCGACCTAACCTCCTCATTCCACTCTCCCACCTACCTTTATTTTCCCCATTTTTATGCCCACTCCTACCAATAATTTCACCCATCCTATTACTTTGTATACATGTCAAGTCTCATCTTTAGGCACTCAAGACCTAGCCTCTTTATACTAGGATCTGCTCTGTTGTATTCCTCCTAACAATCAATTATCCACTATCTAATGTCACATTTCCAGTCCCTAAATCTTTTGGCTGTGTCAAGATTCCCATTATGTTTAGGCCCCTTACTATGCTTATACCACTCTTTTTGACATCTTCAATCAAAGTTTGTGACATGCTCTTAGGTCTATCTTGTCTCTACACTGCCAAGCCATCCCTTCCATGAATCATTTGTGCCTCAAGTTCAATCAAAACAAAAAACATGTTACTATCAAAGGTGTCCCACCATGCACACCATTGCCTCTGCCCACTTTTATTAATACACCATTCATTGCATCTAGGTTTCCTATGCCTATTAAATCTAAAACAAACTTTGCACATAGCTCTCCTACTCACACACAAACTACACCATGACCTTTTCATCCTCATCGGTCTCTTAATCCACATTGTCAGCCTAATTCCCCTACTCTGGCAACCTATTCACATAAATGTTCACCACCTCCTTCACCACATAGGTCTCCTTCACATATACATCATTACTCTCTTACACCTCTAACCTTAGAGCATCGTTACATGCCTTTTTCTCCTTGGGTATCGGGTAGAGGTCCCTCACCCTTTACTATCATTGGATAGTATCCTCTACATCACATATTTGGGGGCTTCACGCTTTCTCCTCCCTTCTATTCTTACCATTTTTCTATAGCGTTTCCTACTACACTTTGCGCTCCGTGCATCATACCTAATTTCCCCAAGCACTCTCACACCCTATGATACACACCTTGTATCTTCATTACCATATGACACACTCTAGCTCCATAGTTCATAATCAACTATTGAGGGTCTAATTCTTAAATAAACCTCACATCCAATACACTTCACACTCTATGCTTCATGGTACATCTTTTTAGCTTCTATTCACAACACACACTCTTGTTTTATGATTCAATCTTGACTATTGAGGGAGATATATAATTGAACCTCATCTCATACACATCCACTGGGGGGCACGTTGCTCCTACCATCTTCACATTTTTCATTCCATACCTTCACATGCATACATTGCATTTGCATCTCTTCTTGCTAGCTTATTTTATTTACATGTTATACTTTGTTTTCCATGTTAGACAAATTATTAGTACGTCATCATATTTCTATATATACACGTGCGTGTTCACTTGGTATTTTGTAGTGAATGTATATCTTTTATAGCTTCTTACACGTTGCAATGATGTTTATCACTATACCTTTTTCTAGTCCCACCGAGGCTCTTGGGTGCATCTACTTTCACTACTATCATGTACTACACAGGTTATATTGATACCTCTCATTACACTCACTTTATTTTTCGCTGCTGTACACACTCTCTTGATATTCTATTCATCTTTCTAAGATGAGAACAGGTGCTTCATGTGTACCATTTTCTTTGTAGGACTACATGCCACCATGGTTACTTGATACATGTTTGTTATTGTTTTCTATTGTATGTTATTGTTTGCAGGCTATGCACTATGTCTTGTGTGATCATTGTATGCTTTTTTCCGCTTCAGCCCTGATTGTCTTGTGACATTATGAGTGATGTCCAATGTTTGAAACTTTATTTCTGTGGTCTATCTTACTTTCACACTTGCTTGTTACATTGTTTTCTATCACATACTTTTGTTGTAACAACACATATTTCTAGCCCACTTTGTTTGCATGTTCCTTGGTTTATATCATGCACATCCCCTACCCCCTATAGGTATCCACTTTAGATAAACATCTAGTCCTCTCCTTTGGGCCACATTCTCCTATTATCATCTCATGCACCCCAAACGAGGGGGGCACACATTGGGTGAAAAAATCACCCATACAACAACTCAGAGCCACAATTCATATTAGCACAATATAGAAACAAAACAAGAACACAGTTATAGAATGGTCTAGAAATAGACTTAGACCCTGCACACAGTACAAACACTAGCACACAAACATAGAGACTAGTTCCTAGGAGCCCTTGTCCTCCCTTGGGTGCTAATGTCGTGGGGCCACACACAGTCATTTTCTTAGTATAGAACACTCTACAACATTTCACAAATTAGTTCTATAGTTACAAGAATTTTCCTTCAGTCAAAAAAGTTATTCTATATCCTACAATCGGTATAATAGGAACAAATCAAAACAAACAGAAAAATTTGGGACACGCCATCTACAATGGTGCTTATTGGGCAGAGTCATGGAAAGAGAGTAAAACTATACCTCTCTCCCTAAAACTTTCTCTTTGGTGTGAGATCACCCAAAAAAGTCGCACTTGTCATGAGATCACCCAAAAAACTTTCTCGTGGCGTGAGATCACCCAAAAAAATTGCTCTTGGCATGAGATTGCTCAAAAAACACACCTTCATCATTTGGATCAGCAACTAACAATAGTATACTTTTATATCTCTGGCTCTTTCACATATTAGGTGGACACTTTCCTTTTTACACACTTTTTACATACTTATGCATACTTTACTCAGATTTATCATATACAATGCTTTGTCTACTTTCTTGCTCTTATTTTGTAGGTACTTCTTTACAATAAACAACTCACACAAGCTATAACAACACGGTACAAACACATACACTTCACCCCTAGGGTCCTCTTCTTTTTCCTAGTCTCCACACTTCATTTTGCAATCATTCCACGCTTTACTTGTCCACTCGGCACATTATTCACTACACTCTTTATAGGATCATAAGGTACACATCTTCTATCTATTTTATGTTATCGATTATTCACTCAACAACATAAAGTGGGTGAAAATATAGACACAAAATCACACACTTGGGTACATTTATAGGTCCTAAAAGAGTGCTAGCAATTACATGACTCCTAAGCAAGAAAACTAGTAATTGAAAATTATCTTTGGCCTCTTTTCTTTGTCTCTTGCTTTTTATTTGATCTTACACACCCTACAACCCAGTCAAAACTTAACTTATTTATATTTTATGCTTCAGACATCATATCCTAACTAGGAAAATAACGACTAGGTGCTCTTGTCCCTCCTGGGCACCTCTAACCCTTTCCTACCTTACTCACTCTTTTTGGATCTCTTTTATCTTTTAGGCATATTTTTCAATTATGGGTCACCATTTCATTTGTCAATTATGAAATTCAAATAAGGGAATCATATAAATACATAGTTGTGTTTTCAAAATGAGGGACCAAGTATTAAGCATTACTATCATCACCTAAGCTTGCATTCCATAGGCATTAAAGTAGTTTAAAGACATCCATCTAGCACTCATTCAAAGGACAAGAGATGCATCACTTCTGCATACATTGCATAGGAGGGGGAAGTCTATTCTATTCCATCCACACATAATATCACATTGCTACATTCTAGCCACAACCCACCATCATTTGTGCCACTTGCACAAGGGCATCCTAGGGCGTCATTTCTACAAACACACACAAGAACTACATGGGGTCTGAGATGTAGTACAACGCTCGGTAGTAAGTTCACTCTCCGGGTAATTTTCAGGGTCAGTCTGACTACCCATTCTACATTTTCTTTTTTAGGTTTGATGCAGTTTGTGGGTATGTGTAGCTAAACTTATTTTTTACAAGTTACTAGTGCCTTCGGCAATAAATGAGTGAATGTCAAGAGACCAATAGGAATCAACACTGAAACCATTACAACACTGAAGAAAACAGATCTTGAGCTCCTGCACAGTCACCAATGTCTAGACCTAGTCATTAGCACCTACGTGCCTTTGCCCTATACTAGACGCCCCTATCTGGCTTCATTCATGAGTTCCAAAAATTACAGTGAATAGTGATGACCATGTTTACAGTATGTTCAACACTTGCACCTACCTAGATCACTTCCTTTTCATTTGGAAATCAGCTAAGTCCTCTTATATCTCCATATTACTTATGGTTTTCACATCATATGCTTGTTTTCTTGTGTCATTATTATATTTTAGCATTCATAAATTATTTATCGCAATAGTTACTTTGTAATAGTTATTATTTGGTGTGTTAGATGGATGTTTTGAGATGCTCTTTTTTCCATTGGATGCAAGCGTAGGTCATATTATGTAATGCTTAGTGCTTGGTCCTTTATTTGAGAGCTATAAATATGTATATATATGATTCCCTTGTTTGAATTTTGTAATTAACAACTAGAAGTCCAAACCAAAAGTATGAAAAATCTCCAAGAAGTAAAAAAGACCCAAAAGAAAGAAAAGGGGGAAAATGGTCAGGAGCGTCCAAGAGGAATAGGAGCGTCTGAGTGTTAGTGTCCTAACTAGGCACTAGTTCACGAGGCCATAAAAAATAAATCAATCAAATACCGACAGGATTGTAGGGTGTGTAAAGTCAATAAAAATATAACAAAAAAGCAAAAGGCCTTAAATACATTGTCAGTTACTAGTTTTCTTGCTTAGGATTCATATATATATATATATATATATATATATATATATATATATATATATATATATATATATATATATTAGTATGCTCTATGACCTAGAAATGTACCCAAGTGCATAGATTTTGTGTTTATATTTTCCCCCACTTTTATGTTGTTGATTGATTACTTCATAGCATAAAGTAGATAGAAGATGCGTGCCTTATGATCCTATAGAGAAGAGTGTAGCCGATGTCATGCCGAGTGGAAAAGTGAAGCTTGAAGTGGTCGCAATGTGAAGGGTGGAGACTAATGAAGGGAAGTGGACCCTAGGGGTGAAGTGCATGCATAGTAGTGTGGTGTGTTTGTTGATGTGAGATGTTCCTTATTGCATAAATTAAGGATAGACCTACAAAAGAAGAGCAAAAGAGTGGTCAAAGTTCCGCATATGAGAAATCAAAGTAACATATGTATAAGTAAGTAAAAGTGTGGAAGTATTTAAAAGGACAGTGTGCAACTGATGTATAAGAGTGTAAAAGATATAAAATTATCCTGATTTAATTAGAGATTCTGGATTTGAATGTTGATGGTGAGATTTTTGGGCAACCTCATGCCAAGAGCAAGATTTTTGGGCAGTCTCACATTGAGAATGAGTATTTTGGGCGATCTCATGCCAAGTGTGAGTTTTTTAGACGATCTCATGCCAAGAGAAGAGTGTTAGGGAGAGACGTCTAGTTTTTCTCTCCTTCCATGATTCTTCCCAAATAAGCACCATTGCAGATGGTATGTTTCCATTTATTCTGATTGTTCTGATTAGTCACGATTTTTACGATTATAATTGAAATGTATTGATAAAAAAATTATGCCTACTACTAGATAATTGTGTTGTAAATTGCTGGAGATTGTGCTAAATTGAGAATTTGAGTGTTTTTTCCCCAAAAAACAAGCGTCCAGGGGGGACACAAGTTCCCACCACTATTTTCCATGTCTAGGCACTAGTGTCTACTCTAAATTTTGGACCTAAATATATTTGTTGTCCAATCTGTGACTGTATTCCTATGTTATTTATGTACTATGCTATTATGTATTGTAGCTCTAAAATGTTGTAGGGGTGATTTTTTCACCCAATAGATGCCCCCCTCATTTGGGGTGCATACAATGACCGTAGGATAAAGTGGTCCAAAGGATAGGACCCTGATCTGATATGCATATCTGAGTAGAGATACCTATAGGGGGTAGAGGATGTGCATGTCAGAAACTAAGGAACATGAAAACAAGATAGGTTAGTACAAGTGTTAGTGCTTGCAAAGCTAACATCCAATAGAAAATAATGTAGCAAACAACTAAAAAGACAATATAAATTGCGAGAAGCGGGTTTCATGTATGGTACATTGCTCACAATGTCATAAGACAATCAGGGCCGAAGAGGCCAAAGGCATATAATGATCACACAAGACATAGGTCATAGCCCGTAAACAATAGCAAACAATAACAAGAATTATGTATCAGATAACCATGGTTATATATAGTCCTGCAAGACAAATTCTACACATGAAGCACCCCTAGTAGCATGTTAGAAAGATAAGTAGTATGTCAAATCATGCAAGATCAACAAAAGTAACAAGTAATAAGTAGTAAGTACTGAGATGATAGAACCTGTAATTTGTAAAGTATGATAATAGTAAAAATAGTGTTAGAGATCACAAACACTAAGGGGGGTGAATTGGTGCAGATTTAAATTTTAAATAATCCCACTACACAGTTCCTTAATTAATTGTAGCAATATACCATGAGCATTTTATCAAACGCATACAGATAGATAATCACATGTGACACGATATTTATGTGGGAAACCCTTAATGTGAGAAAACCCCACTGTGAAATCAAGGCTAATTTGGAACACCCATTCCAAAACATAAAATGTTCTTTGTTTTTGTTGAGCATCCACTCAACCTATGAAGCACCCACTATGAAGTCCCGAGAAGTAAAAACTTCCTAGGATGGATGTTAACCCACATTTTGATAAAGACAAGAAAAAATATTGATAAATTGGATGTAACAAAATTTGAACTGTAATAGAAACTAAAATGCAATAAAAGATGATAAAATATAGATTTGATCTAAACAACTTAAATCAAACCTATACAAGTTGGTGGTGACCCAAAAATGTAGGGCCCAATCGAAGGCCATTGGAGCAGATCAACTAAAACATCAACAAAAATTTACAAATATGAAGGCTTCAGAGGTAGATCCGGAACTTGTGATGAGCTGAGATGAAGAGACAAGAACCTGCAAGAGATATGAAATTGAACCTGACAAAAATGATGCAAGAAAATTATGAAATCTGAAGGTAAATGGAATGAGGATTGATCTAGCCAACAGTGATCTGGGTGAAATGACGGCGACTAGGAGCTTACAGAACAAATTTGGGATGACAGAGAGGACTAAATGACAGGATTTGAGGTATGAATGACTGTGGAATGAAAGATGAAAGAGGGGGAAAAAATGAAATATGGGTCGATGGTGATCAGATGGGGTTGATGGCAACTGGGGCTGATCTAGGGTTGGATGAAGAAAAATGGGCAAGCACGAAGATTTGCAGATGAAAAATGACGACCTAAGGAGAAAGAGGTAAGAGTTATGGATGATAACTAAACCTACACAAGATATGATGAAGAATATGATGAAAAAATTGCAATGATGGACTTAAGCATGCAAGAGAGAAAAATATATCCAAATATCCCAAAGTGAGGCACAAGATCTACAAGATGATGGTGGTAGCTACAAGTGAGCTCATAAAATGAAGGCATGATCACAAGAAAACATGAAGTCTCAAAATTTGCATCATGAGAAAAGGAGGGGTAAGGACGGCTTTATAGAGTCGACGTCAACCTGGATGGGTCACCTTCAATCACGGAGATCCGTCCATTTGGGCGATGGAAAGGTGACGAGATCGAGTAAAAAGTTAGATGATAAGGATGAGTTAGGGTTGCTTAGGATGGATAAATGGGTAGGTAGAGGGTGAAAAATATTAAATAAAGGCAAAGGGTAGATCAAATCATTAAATTCAAGCCTAGGGAGGATAAAATGGAGGATTTAGGAAGAGTAAATGAATTAAATGGGGGATTAGAATGATTAATGATGCTTACAGATGATTAATAGATGATTAATTTAAGGGTGGGATTAAGGAGGATTAAGGTGGGAAATAATGGTACCTAAGTGGGATAAAATGAATTTAGGAGGGAAGAAGGAGATTTGAATGGGAAGAGATGTATGTATGTGAAAATATGATAGAGAGCGAACATGGGGTGAGGGGTAGTGATACCAAAAAGTGGTGTTTACAATGTTTATGGAAAAATATATCGGCATACTAATTATCCAACTAACATAGGAAATAAAGTGCAACATGTAAATCGTATAATCTAAAAAGAGTAAATACAACCAAGATGTGTGGATGGTGTGTGAAACTGATGGTGTACTATGATATGAAAGATGTGTAGATGAGGGGATCCATGTTTCCCCCCTGTGGATGTGCATGAGATGAATTTCATTTAGTAATGCTCCCTTAACAGTCAAGTATGAACCATAGAACAAGATTGTGTCCTCGGGTGGAAAAGGTATTGTATGTGATTGAGTGTAAATACTAGGAAATATTTACCATAAAGCACAGAGCATGAAGTGTAGTAGATAAAATAAGAGTAGATGATAAAGATAACCAATAGTGATAGGGGAGAAAGTGCGATGCCCCCAAGTGTGCAAGTAAATTTCATTCAATGCCCTCAACAGTCATGTATGAACCTTGAGAACACGAGTGCATCATCAGGTAATGATGGTATAGTGTGAAAACCGGAGATGTGATAGTGATAGGACAAGTAGACGTAAATCAAGGAGTGTGAGAGTTAGAAAGAGAGTCACCAAGATGTGCCTAGTGAGGGGGGAATTCGAGTGCACCTAAATTGTGTGCGAGGTGGGGAGTCAAGTAAAATCATAAAGAAGGTCATCAGTGTCAATTTCATAACCTATATGATTTGGATTGGAGACATATTATGCAATAGTGTGAGGTTGATCGTAGAAAGAACCTATGTGACGTAAATGATACATTCTCATAGCATATTATTCATCAATAAAAGGGGGTTGCAGATAATCATGTGCATACTAGGGAGTCAAGTTTTAGGTAATGCTAATGAAGGAATAATTGTAAGTAACAATGTGGCCAAAAGGAATAGGAAAGGTATTAGTAATATGGTTGGGGTCAAGGGTATCACCAATATAGTCGAGCCAAGATTGTTTGAGGGTGAGCGAAGAGGGACAATGTATACATGCAAGGAGGACCGATAAATGGAAGACACGTAGGCCATATGCATCAGTAATGAGTACATATCCATGATACATGTGGGGAGAATGAGGGGATAGAGGAGATCAACAAGTGTGAATCCTAATCGTGTTAAGCCTTCATGTGTGCAAATGGTGTCAGGGCAAGTGGGATCGAGTGGAATATGAGGCCAATAAGAGTAATGTATGAGTAAGGTGCATGTGAATGGATTAAGTTATGGACAAGAGGTAACCTGGGGAGATGAAGGAGGTGGCATGAGGTCTAGTGTATGTATAGATGTCTGGAAAGGAATCATGGTTGTAGTAGAGGGAGGAGGTTTCTTGAACCGATATTCACCCAGGCTAGTAATAACAAAGGTGTCTTGGAAATAGGATGTCTATCTCAAGAGAAGTAAAGTTGATATTGTGCAACTTTTCATCAGTAATTTCTATGATCAATCTCATCATCAGAATCGTCAGTGTGGACATTATCTTGTTGGATAACATTTTCAAGGATACTAAGAGGAGTAGAGGTGGTTGTAGGGCTAGGAGGAGTAGTAAAAGGTGGAATAGTGGTAGTAATAGAGGGAGATATGGTAGGGGAAATAAGATTAGTGGTATATGTAGGGATGGAAGGGGTGAATGTGGAGGCAAAATAAGTAATGGAAACACTGGATTCACCAACATCGTATGTATTGATCTTATGGTATGGAATTAGATTAAGTGGGGGTATATGCATGGTAGCAAATAGGTCTATTTGGCAGAACTTGAATGAGTTAAGGTCAACTGAAATAGTATGCTCATACCCACCATATAAGAATTTAACACACCAATGAACCGTAGAAGGAATGACATGCATAATGTGGATCCATGGTCTACCGAGTAAACAATTTAACTAGAATGATGTATCAATGATATAGAACAAATTGGGAAAGGTTTTGGGCCCAACCTGTAAAGGTAAGGTGGCGGTGCAAATGCATGTTTGCATAGTAGAATCATATCCACGAACAATAGTAGAGGATTTGGTGGTCTGACTATCAAAAATTTTCAACTGCATGAGTAACAAGAGGGAACATAGATATATAACGGATATGTTATCAATTAGTATGCACTTGATATAACGAAACCAATAATAGCTGTAGTAAGAAAAGGTGACGAAGGATCACCATCAGCGGTAGGAGGGATATCCTCATTAATGAATGATATGGCATGTGGTAGGTTTTTGAGGGATTGAATAAGACGGGTGAATGCAACAGGGGAATTGTAACTTGCAATTTGAATAGAACGTAGGGCATCCTTTAATGTATGACAATAATTTGGTGCACTGCGTAAAATATCATAAAGAGATATTTTGGCCAGTGTATTCTTTACTTTCTGAATAATATCATATCCTTTGGAGGTGTTGGTAGGAACCATATAAGTGATATGTGGTGGAATAGAGATGTGTGGAGCCATGATTTCATATTGTGTCGAGTGGTGAGCACATTAATAGGTGGGTTGGGCACTGGAGAGTTGAAGGAAGGAGAGTATTGGGTATGGACCTACATAAAATCAACAGCAATGACAACCGTCCTAGAAAGCCTGGTGAGTGCATAGGATGGGTAAGAGGATTGGTCTATAAATTCAGAAGAAGGAGAAAGGATCCGATGCAAGTTTAGACGATAGGGTTTAATTGGTTGGGTTCACCAAATGATTTAATAGAAATTGAATTAAATCTGATTTCAGAGTAACTACTGTAACTAATGATATTTAGGTGACAAACTACAGTTATGTCCAAGCAATAAACATTCAACAATGTGAAACCTTAAGCAAATGAAAGAGGGATGATGAATTAGTTGATTATGTGCAACCTAGGAGTGATCTTGAATGTGTATCTATTGCAACAAGCTGGGAACAGTGTCAAAAAGTCTTGATGAGGGTTTAAAACCCGAGGAATATATAGGGAAGAAGCACCCGTAGGAGGACAAGAGCACCCCAGGCACTAGTGACTGATTTGGGTGCCTGAGTCTACTTAGATGCTCAGGTTTTGACTTTTTCTGGGTCAGAAGTCTTCACTCCAAATTTTTTTTATCACTCTAACTTCACTATCAGGGTTTTGATCACACTTGTATCCTGCAAAACAAATGTCTACCTACACATGTCCACAAACCACATCAAATATACTAAAAAAGATGAAGAATGTGGAGTCAGACTGACCTCAACGGCCACCCGAAGAGTGAACTTACGACCAACCACTGCAGTACATCTCAAAATCCATGTAGTTCTTTGTGTGTGTGTATCTATGTCATGTACCCTAGGTTTCCCTTGTACAAGTTGCACGATGATAGTGGGCTAGATCAATATTGTCCCAAATATGTAGAATGTGTGTGATGGAATGGAAGTAACTCCTCTCCTATGCAGTGTATGTAGACCGATGCATCCCTTTTCCCATGTATGGATGTGTTAGATGTATGCCTTATAGTGCTCTTGTGCCTTTGTGCAAGATTAGGTGGTGATAGATAATGCTTATGATTCTTGGCCCTTGATTTAGATGAAGTAACTAAGTATGTGCATATGATTCCCTTGTTTGAATTTCATAATTGAAAACTGAAAGGCCAGCCCAAATTGTTAAAAGGTGATCAAGAAGTGAAAAGGACCCAAAAGAGTAAGAAGAAGAAAGAGAAGGACACGGGCGCCCAAAAGGGACATGAGTGCCTGGGAGCTTATGTCTTACCTAGGCGCTAGTGTTGTTGGCAGTGTTGTAAGATCTGTAAAGCCACTAAAGTGTAAGAGATGAAATAATCAAATATCAAAGGGAGTTGTCAACCACTAGTTTTCTTTCTTAGGAATCATGTATATATTAGTATGCTTTAGGACCTTAAAATGTACCCAAGTGTATAGATTTTGTCTCTATAATTTGAATATGATCTTGTATGTTTGTTATATTTATTTAACTCATTAATATGCTATATAAATGGTGAAATATTGGTAAAAATATACGACTATCAAAATGTCATATTTATTTTAGGTTTCTTGAATTATAAGATACGATCTCCTTTTATTAGGTCACTTGTCATTAAATAGGAAGTGTTACCTTTCCCTCACTTAGACTCCACTTTCTAATTGAAAACACATTATTTTTTATTGGTATATGTGTTGGGTTTTAGTTCCTTCCCTCATAATTAAACCCTTCACAACATGAATTTTATGCACCTTGAATAAATCTTTGAAAGTCCTTATATTGGGACACATGCCATTAATCCATAGAATGGAGCCACATATGAGCTCGTTAGGAAACCACATTCTTTGCAACAATGAATACGCAAAAATTTGAATAACAAAATAACTGTTTACATAGATATAGATAAATGAAATATATAAAATACCAAACATGCAAGAGACTAACACTAGATTTATGTGGTAAAACCCCAGTTGAGTGCTTAGGGAAACATCCACGGTGCAAGATATCAAGCTTTTATTAACACAAGATGAACAAATTACATGTAAACTCATTATGAGTAACTTTGGATCTCCACAAAAGTATATACACCTAATTGGCGAAGTACAGTTAGGATTCCTCCTCCTAAAAATAGAGTGGAAAAATGTCATTAGGATTTTCCTTCCTAAAAATAGAAGTCGGTTGAATTCGTCTTTCTAGAAACAAGGGATTGACTCCTTAATTTTTTCTTCGAGGGCTTTGCCCCCAAACCCCCATCAAGGGGGCTCCATAACATGTCGTCCCCCCTGCAACATGAGTGGGGAGGGGGGGGGTGTGTGTGGTGGTCGGGGGCATGCCCTCCCACACCCACCCTTTGGGAAGTGAGCTACAAACTGCAATGCAAAGGGATCCAAAATTTAACTTTGTCGGCACATATCTAACATATCTTATAACTCCAAAAAGGCTTGACATGCTACACTGGTAGTAAATAATGTAATGGAGACATGTGGATAAATTTAGGAGAGTTTGAGATTTTAGTGCTTTGGAATCTTTTGCTCACCGATTACCTTTTATGCATGTACTATTTATCGCCCTCAAAATATTCTCTCATTGTTTTCTCCACATTTTCTCCTTGATATGGAAACTATTTTAATCAAACATTCTAGATATATGTCAAAATATTTTCCCAAATTTGTCACCTCTCAAAAATTAAAAAATAAAATAAAAACCAAACCAATGCATTAAAGTTAAGAGTATTAAAGAGTGTCATGGCCTACATTGGGAATAAGTAACCTTTTGTAAACAATGCAGAGGCCATCCACATAGAGACATTTTCATATTTTGGAGAAGAAGTAGTAGTATTTTGGCTACCATGAAAAATCCAATGCACGACATTAATGCATTTCCCACATTTAACTTTTTTATCTCTGTCATCTCATATTCCTAACGTGTACAAAGTGTTTCCTATTGCGTGGTAAAAGGATATTTCATAGAACACTTCGTTATTGAATGTCTAAAATAATGTCAATATCATGTTGTGTTGAGTTCAATCATCGTCTCTCATCCCTAAAATATTGTAATGAATGGACTCACTATAGTGTACTATGCTTATGTTGACCTACATGCCTAAAATATTTTTAAAGAAAAAAATCCTTGCTTTGGGTATTCTTCTTCAATTAAGGAAATGATAATTCATGATGAACTAACCTTGCTCAACAAAGGATTTCATGTCAAACAAACATGTTTCATTCCAATGTACCATGATGGAGAAGTCTAATAATTCATTGTGACTAGCAATCGAACCTAGTGGGTGTAATTGAGATGTTTGTGCATTGTACGAACAATTATGATTTCTTGTGGGAATGGTGGTGCACTCACTCATAACATCCCATGGATCTATTTGGGGTCCTCTAATTGTATGTTGGGGTGGAAAGACCCCAAGTGTCAATATTTTGTTCCACAACCAGTCGGTCACCATAGAATAATAGAAACAAACCCACATTTGACAAGTCCTCTGTTGTGTTGACAATACACAAGTTGTAAAAGTAGACATCATTGCTCAAATACATACACAAATAACGATAGGCAAACAATGAATTATCCACAAATAATATTGCACGATACTAGTTATTGCATATGTAATGTTAGACAAGTAATTACATCGATAGTTGTTTACCTAGGCTGGATCAATGCGAGCAAATGTTTACAATACACAAACATTAGACGACTCTAGATTCTTTACTTGTATCCATGCAACCATATCCATGTCGTCCATATTTATTTGGCTCTCATAGGCCCAACAAATTCTTCTTAAAGTCATGCTCTCTGACCATCTATCACTATGATAAGCTTGCATCCAATGTTTTGAAGGAAATACATGTCATGGTCAACGGGACCTGCCACTCCACCAAAATACATTGTCTTAGTTTGTGTGTTACCTACTCATTGGTTATTCAACTTTCTTCAAACTTATCTCGTATTGATTATTGCAATTCAAACTTGCTCACATATGGCAGCGCTTCGTGGCACTAATGGGATCACTCAAGTTCGCAAATAATAATTGTCCTCTTTTTCTAATGCCTTAGACATTAATAATGCTAATATATCTTTCCAAACAAGAGTCCCCGTAGCTATTCTTGACATGCATCAGACAAATAAAAGGTTGAGATGTTGTGTTGGTGGTCATTGCTAGACAACATCATCAACCTTGCCAATGGGGGATACCCTAATCGCTACCATCATTATTAAAGAGAAACCCTAATTGCATTTTTGTGTGAAATCAACGACATAAGGAACCCTAACTGCAAAGTTTCTGTATCTAACCTATGTGGAGTTCAAGATTCAACTTAAGCAGGTTTCCCTTAGAAGTATTCATCGACCACACCTTGCCTTTTGAGATATCTCCAAATTACATTGTCTCAATGACCTATAGCCAACATCCCCTTCCCCTGTCAAAAGATTGAAATAAATGACACGTGCTTCTTATTTCTCTAGTTGTACGAAAGAACATTTTTTCCTATGTTCCTCTCAACATTTTCCCTTTGGAGCACCAGACTTTTCCTCCCTCAATCTCCTTCTTCATCACCCCTCTTCTTTCTCTACTGTTTATCTCCCTCGAATTTAACTTTTTTTATCACATCTCCTTCGATATTTTCATCCCAGATTTCCACATACAATTGCTAATTTACATTCACTGAAATATCTATTCGACCAGATTCGGCATTCTATGACCCGATTCTATTCTAAATTGTTTGAAAAGCATCCACAAATATTTTGGTATTAAATATGTGAATTTTCCATCACACTTGATTCTTTGTCCCCATCCTCTTTTGGATTTGCGAATCAAGTTTTGTTTCCGAGGCAGTGCTTTATTTGCTCCACTTTTTAAAATAAAATTAAAATGTCAAATATTTTACACCTCATCGTTGTATCAAAAGTGACTGGTCATAAAAATAGTGAAAAATAAGAGTAATAAGAATCTGTCATGACACGCGGCCCAGCACTAAAGCGCTTCTCCAACAGCCATGACATTTTCAGATTACACGTGTACCGCCCATAACCGATATTCTTTTATCCTTTCCACGCAAGGAGAAGTCGCTTTCACAGGTCCACGTTGCCTGGGTGCCACCTATATATCATTGGGAAATTCATCAACCATTACAAACATTTGCATAAGCTCTGTGCAGAAAATACTGGAGAAGGGAAGGGAGCTTTCGATTTTAATTCTTGAATAATGTAACTGTTATGTCTTTGTGATTTTTATTTTTTCTTCATTTAAAATTTTTGAAGCATATGATGGCGCAGGTTCAGCTCCCCGAGTAGATGAACAATAGTTCTATCCGTTGAAACTTATTTCATTTGCTTCAGATGTGTGGAAATTTCATATTTTGTTTTGAAAGTGTGGCATTCTCAATCTGACGAATAGTTGTTATTTGTGTTTGTGATGGGAGAAAGATAAAATGGAGGGACAGGCGAGATTAGCAGTAGCGGCAGAGCAGGGTGAGCATGTGGAGGATGGGCACGAGAAGAAATCTATGTTTCACTCTGTGAAGGATAGGGTTAAAAAAATGAATGCCAAGGTCAAGAAGAACATAAGATCACGACAGGGTCACAGAGAAAATCTCCAAGAAAGTGGTGGGGAAGAGGAGGAAGAAGAAAATGATGAGGAAGAACAAGATCAAGCTCGGCGAAAATCTGGTAAGGATCTCACTCATAAAAACAATATCAGTTAGTGTATTATTACCTGTTTTTAATTTATTTTTTGCCCTATAAATACCCATATCTGTAACTATCAAATTGGATACTGACATTTGTTACCATCAAATTGGATACTGACTTCTGTTACTATCAAATTGGCCTGAAACTTGAGGTTTGAGAAAACACTTTACCATCCTCCCCTCAATTGAATTACAACCAGTTCCACAACTGTGTTTTTTGTAACTTCCAAAACAGAGTCTATATTGAAGAACCTGTGCTTGTAATGACTGATAGGTGTGTCTTCATGTAATACATTTGATAGATTGCTCCCCACTGTTGAGTTTCAATTAGTAAGTTGGGCTCATGATATACAACAAAATCCCACGACTGGATATAAAGGTAACAAATGGGGGTGTATTAAAATTCATGGCCAAAGTAACTAAGTTGGACTGATAAGTATGTAATGATATGGATTGAAATCCCCCCACTTGATATACAGGTAAAGTATGGGGAATAATTTAAAATTCATTGCCAAACACAGGATAGGGGATAAAGATGTAATGATACGGAACAAAATCTTATCACTGGATATAAAGGTGAAGTATGGGGTGTATTTTAAAATTCAATAACAAAAACAGGGTAGGGATATTAGTTAGGAAGTTGGACCAATAAGCATGTAATGGCATGGAACAAAATCCCACTACGAGATATAAAGGTAAGGTATGGGGTGTAATTTAAAATTCATAGCCAAAAGGAAGGTAGAGGATATATAACTAAATGTTGAGTGTATCCTGTTTGTGCGTCTGTGTTGACTGTCCACAAATTAACATGACACCCTATACGTAAAGTGGTTAACAACCATTCACTTATACAACGACCATAGAATAAACGATTTAATGCACCGACGAGATAGAAATTTCTAAAGCTAGAGTATAGAATCGTTAACTAAAGATATAACCAAAACAAAACTAATAAAAAGGCAAATTTGAGTTTTTTTCAATTGAAATCTGTAATGCATTAAACCTTTTCAATCTGTTTACACCCTGAGTGTATTATTTTGATGTGTATCCAATTACCTAACTACTTTGTTGTGCCATCTATCAAGTTATAAATTTTAGAACATTTATATTTATATTAGATTCATTGTTTGGGACAGATTTGTGCCATTTATCAAGTTATAAATTTTAGGGCATATTTATATTAGATTCATTGTTCAGGACATATTTTGTTTTGGGTGATTTTGATAAAATATTTTTTTGTAGTTTTGTGGTAGTGTAGTCAAAATAAAATTTTGATTTAGAGATGCACTTATTCTGTGTATTAAAATTGAACTTAAGTGATTTTATGAAATAAATTTGAATAACCGTAATAACGTAGTTAAAAGAAACTCTAATTTAGATACATACTTACTCAATATACTATAATTCACTCGATCGAAACCTTATAACTGTGATAACATAGTTAAAAGAGATTTTGATTTAAATGTACATTTAATATATTACAATTTATCATTAGAACCAGATTGATTTTAAGTAATTTTATGAAATGAATCCGAATAACTCTAGTAGCATAATGAAATGGTGCTGTTCTACTGCATATCTTTAAGAGTATTAGATGAATTGTGATTAATTGAGTTGTTTTCTACATAAAAAATAAGTTATCTAGTGCTACCAAGTAACAACAGAATTCTCAAAGGGCTGCAGGTTGCAGCATATCTTGAATGACAGTTTCACTCTCCAGTAGTATGTAGAAAGATTTCTTTTAAACACTTGTTGCTCCTATCTTACTGGAAATATTATGTAGCTTATACTTTATTCTGCTTAATAACATGAGCGGTGTAATCATTTTCCTGGATTGTCATGCATGCAGATGAGAATGTAGTGGATGTGGAAACTTTGAAGGCACAAAATAATCCAAATATAATAAATTACAAGGATGACACCCCCATTAAGGAACTTATGAGGGCAAAGGAGGACCAGAACGAGGACTTATTTCATTCTAATGAGACTGAACAAGGCAGGAGTGCCACAGGCATTGCTGTTCCTATTACAGAGATAGAGGAAACTAAAACTGATGTTGGTACCCCTTCCACGACAGATAAGGTAAGCCTTTTATTTTGCCTCTTTTTGGTATCAATTTGAATCTCTTATTATGTTAGGACTTTGGAACAAATGTAGTGAATATACAAGTTATTGCAGGCAGGAGTGCTACAGGCTGAGGCTACTGAATCCACTCCCCAAGACAAGGCCAGTGAAGTTGGGGAGGGGAATGAATTGATCTCTAATACAAAACCTTCCAATGTTACAGAAAAGTTGAAATCTGGTCCCTCTGCCAATGTTCCTGAAGAAGTTGAGTCTGATCAATCTGCTCCCTCTGAAATTGGCTTCGGTGTTATGAGTAAGGCCTCTGGTTTAGCTCAGGGATTGAAGGGCATGCTCTCTAGCAAAAAGAGCAGCGATGATGATGTCAAGGACACCACGTTACTGGGAGATGGGGATGGAGGAGCACAACAGCAGCAAACTGAAGCACAAGGAGTGGATAATGCTTTGGAAAATTCGGAGGAATTTGAGAGTAATAGTGGCCCCAAGTTGAGTGAAAACCCAGAGGAAGAGGAATCCCAAAGTTTAGCAAGGGATACCCTTGGTAAGGTAAATGAAGGGAAGGGTATTGAATTGGCCTCTAATACGAAACCTCCCAATCCTACTGAAGAAGTTAACTCTGGAAACTCTGAAGACATCATGTTACGAGGAGAACTCCAGGGAAAGGAGGATGAAGAACCACAACAGCAGGAAAGTGAAGCAGAACGAGAGTGTAAAACTACCGGCCCAAATTCAAGTGAAAACCGAAAGGAGGAGGAATCCCAAATCTTAGCTAGGAAGGCCCAAGATAAAGTAAGTGAAGTTGGGGAGGGGGACGAATTGGTCTCTAACATGAAACCTCCCAATTTTACGGAGGAAGTTAAATCTGGTACCCCTGAAACGGGCTCTGGATTTATGAAAGAAACCTCTGGTTTGGCCCTGGGATTGAAGGACATTTTCCCACACAATCAGAGCAGTAATGATAATGTTAAGAACACTGTGTTACAAGGAGAAAACAAGGGCAAGGAAGAGGGAGGACCCCAACAACTGCAAAGTGAAGCAGAAGCAAAAGCAGGCCAAGGTTATGCTCAGAAACTATATGCTGCCAAGGATGCAGTCACATCGAAGTTAGGCTACGGTGGACAAACTAATCACGAGAACAATGGAACAAGAGAATTAAAATCTGCCAACCCAATACAAGGTCCAACGAGTGGGTCAGGAACAGAGGCTACGGAGGATGCAAAAGAAGGCAAAAAGACTCCAATTGTTTCGAAACTGTCTCCCGGGGAAGATGAAAAAGCTTTATCTATGGTGATCACTGAAGCAGTTAGCAACAGTGCTATATCTGTGAAGGATACTATTGTAGGTGGGTTCTATGGGGGTAAAGAAAAAACATCTGCAACAACAATGGATCCCTCTCAAAGCCCTTCAAGCAATGCTTCTGGAGGCGAAGGCATTGTGGACCGTGTTACTGGAGTTGTGGGTTCGTTTGTTGGGAGGAAACAGGGAGAAGATGCTCAGATTTGTCCATCTTCGCAAGAACAAGGTATAGATATGCTGCTTAGCTCGAGTGGTTTTAACATTTCAATCTCATAATTAAGACCATTATCTACCTAAGTTTGAGATGGATGAATTATATATCTGCACATTTTATTGTTAAAATTTGCTTCAACTTTGTAGAACCAGTAATTCGAGACGCAATGTTTTCAATAGTCCATAAAATTAGTGTGAAGGCTTTTCAAAACAATTGTAAAAAAATTATATTTATATTTCAGATTACATTATATGATCCGCATCTTCCATTAATGTTATGTTTATGTTGCAGAGCTAGACTCTGTGGTGCAGGTACAGAAACAAATGAGTGAGCTGCAGGCAGAGGATGACCAACCAACAGGGAAGTCTGGGTCAGAGAAAGAAGAATCCACACCAATGGAACAGTAAAGGGAAGGAACAAACTACTGAAAAGATTTCTGAGGATTTAATAAGCTCTCTGCAACCTATATGAAACTTATATTGTGTGCTTATTGTGCCTATTTATTAATGTAATAGACTAAGGATGATGTGCAGCCTCCATAAAAAAATTCACAAGCTATATTATATTGGTTGCGATTATGGATTCTGGTAACAGTTTTTGATGTATTTCATTGTTCTATGGACAATCTTGCTGGAATGAAAGCGGAAACTATTAGACATCTTTTCTACGGCTTTTCTTCTAATGTGTGAAAGGCATTTATAATGTTCAGTATATATTGCATGCATTTCTTGCAATAATTTAAAAGTGTAATCAAGTATATGTCAGTATTTTGATATGTTCTTTTCTTGTAAAGTTTGGCATTATTAAATAAAAATAAAAAATTACATTCCCATTCTCTAATATTTTATTTATGACCTTAAAACTTACAAATTATATTATTTTATCTTTATTATTATTATATATCGAACCTATTATATTGATTATAATTTTTTATATTTATTATATGTTATGTTGAATTCATAAAAACAACATCTTTATTGTTATTATAAATATTTTGTTTGTTATATCAAAAATTTATAATAGAAATACAATAAACTAATAT
This sequence comes from Taxus chinensis, assembly GCA_019776745.2. Lineage (NCBI taxonomy): Eukaryota > Viridiplantae > Streptophyta > Pinopsida > Cupressales > Taxaceae > Taxus > Taxus chinensis. The sequence goes on from CM034156.1 coordinate 133,456,988, forward strand.
CCTAGTAATTATTTAATCATACACAAATAATAACAAACATACAAATACATCAATATCCAAACAATTAACTAATAATTAACAAGAGTCGCAATTAATTAATAAGTAATACTAATTTTTTACATTAGATTTTTTAATTTTTTAAATTAGATTTTTTATTTCATTATGGCTAAGTTATGTTTTGTTTTGTTATGAGATTAAAACAAGATGTAGTCATGTGCATCTCATATGATTTGAAGCCAACAATAAGAGACAATAAGAGCTATGACAACAAATGTTAGGACTATGGAAGATGGAGCATGGAAAGGAGTGGAGATGGAATTGGATCTTCCACAAGTCATGGTTTTTAGATGATTTCTAGACCATTGGATTATTTCTTGAGTTGCGAAAGTAAAAGATGAGTTACGGAAAATACAGTTTGTTGAAATCTGAAAGAAGGGGTAAGAGTCAAGGTGAGAGCAAAATAAAGAACTAATACAGGGCTCAAACAAGAAACAAAGGATTATTGAATGAATATCATGAAAGAATGTTGCATATACATGACAAAAGATCTAATATTATTGTGAGAGCCTGAGGATTTGGATACATATTTTTAAACTATATTATGGTAGAATGATTTGAAATGCAATTGGTTGCAATTGTGTTTTGGCTAATATTACAGAACTTTGGACGAGGGAGCATAATTTTTGATCTTATGAATACATAAGTCTTTTCTACTACAGTTTTGTTGATGATACAGAAGACTTGTCGGCTTAATCTACCTTGGGTTCAAGAATCTTTTAAAGTATTTTTTAGAACTTTTTCAGGATGAAGAAAGGTTAATTGTATGAAGATGTGTTCCCTTGAACTCTGGGTCACTTTGGATAAGGCTAGCGAAGCAATGATAAACATGAATATGTTGTTATGGTATTGGGTGGACTAGATGGTGCAAAAGTGGATGGAAGATGTGCTTAGATTGGTAAGGTTAAGGGAAATTACTAGAATAGGTTAGAGGTGAATGTATATGGAAGAGACTAGTATAGAACAATTGTAAGCTTTCAAAATAGATTGAATTAGTGAAAGTTGAGGGTGATCCACTAGAAGAGTTGTAGAAGTAAAGAGAACATTTATAGAATGGGCAATTCGAGTGTATGAAGAGATGTAGAAAGAAAAATATGGTAGTTATATGGAAAAGTGCTAATTGAAACACAAAGATCAAAAAACAACATAAGAAAGAGACCATGGAGGAAGTAGAACAATGGATCGTAGGAAGGAGAGAAGAATCAATGTAAGTAACACCCAAAATTGGGTCGCAGCCCTCTAAACCACCTTCGATTAATTAATTTAATATTATTCCCCCACCATACCCAATTAAACACTTTAATTAATTTAATTATCACAATTAAGTTAAATATCTAACTCACCTAGCCACCTCACCATTTCCACCTCACACTAGACCCATTCTAAACCTAATAATTGCCTTAGACCAAGTCCCCACTTATCCTAACCAACTAGGACACTTTCCAACCCTAACTATTCATGACCTATTAACCCTCTAGCTAATTCCACACTCTCATTTGTGACATTCAACACTCCAAACCCGGACTAAACCAAAGACCACGCCAAATTTGGGAGAAAACCCTATTTTTAGCAAGTTAGACCAATTCTCCTTAACCGACACCGGTTATCCATCGACCGGCATCGGTTCCCTAACTGCCATCGGTTACCCTTAAATAAGAGTTTCTAACTCTTTGCACAACTTCTTCAATTCATTCATTCACACAACTTTGGCATTCTAACTCTCGAGCATTCAAGCTACCAAACGACGAACTAGATCCCATCAGATCTTCACCAGCATCCAGTCATCTCATTTCACAGCTTTAGATCGTCACAACAAAGCACACATGCTTCCATTTCCGTGACACTGGAGACCACCCCATTCTTATATCTCCCATGAACACTCATCAATCAACCACCACCTTAAGATTTACAGGTTACCAGATAAGTAATTCATTCTTATTTTTTAATCTTTTGTTTTGATCTTAAGTATTTCATTTACTTCTCTCCATATGATCCCTCTCTATCCCAAATGCCGCCTTTTACCTATTTACAACCTATTTCATCAACCTGAACCATTTCACCCATCCTATCACATCTACTACCCTTACTGAGCCCTTAACAATATACACATAATCCTTCCCTGAACCCCTTTAACTCTCTGTGCAATCACAGAGATACCCAAAACACCAATTTTTTATATTTCCACCTATATTACCCCTACTGGCACCGGTTACCCAACCAACATCGTTTATTTTCCCATACTAGCATCAATCACCAATACTGATACTGGTCTCTATGACTGGTAACTTTTCTTATAATAACGATCTCATAACTTCTCCCAAACAACCCAGAACCTTACTAAACTTCACCTAGACCTCACCTACAACCTCTGTCAGACCTACAAACCCACAACAATCTACCACCCCTCTGGATTTAATCATAACTTTTTCTTTTAGATTAAATTTACTTATTGTATTAGCACAAGACACCTAAATCGTACCATTACAATATGAATTCCTTATTTCAAGCTATTTGTTGCATTAAATTATAGTTGAAAGTGGATTGATAGCCTTCTAGGAAGCACCTCACTTCTCAGATCTAGATCTTGCTAGGCAATCCAATAACCTATATTGTTAATTTTTTTGTGGTCTTGTTGTGTTTCTTACAGGTTGTTCCTCTTATCCAAAGAGAATCTCTCTACAATTAACTTGGATAAAATTCTACAAAGTGCACAACCTTATCTTGACTATTCACATGTATTCCTCCTACACCCATTACCCTTATCTTTTTTATCACATTACTTTGAGGTGAAACATTTTGGCACACTCGGTGGGATGCCTTCTTGTTGGTTATTTGAATTTTCTTCATACAGGGAATTACGCGTCTCTTTCTTTTCTATAAAAATTCACATTAAATTTCTCTCTAGTCAATATTCGCTTCTTCTACTTATCTAAAGGAAATTCATGATTTGGTGTTTAAAAAGAATTGTTCTTTATTTTGCATCTACATTTAATTAAATATCATCTTCTTGACCTATTCTCTATTTTCCACATCAAATTTCATTTTCAATTTGGGCTTAAAAATCTTTGCATTTCATCCTTTATATGTTGTATTAGATCACCTAAGTTTATTTGTAATCTATATACTAGAGGTCATGACCATTTGATGATTGATGGGAACTAAGCGTAGTTCACACTTTGTGCACACACACACCTATCTAAATCACTTGAACAATTTACTCATTTCTTAAACATCTTCCTTCCCAGAAATTTTCGTCAACGATTAACAATCGGATTGGCATTGGATCCAACTGGTATTTTGGCTAGTATTCATATCAGAGTTTTACCTCGTGTACTATGAAGTATATATTATGGACACTTAGCCAAAATACATCTGAAACCAACCATAGATTGTTTATAGGGTACCTTCATTGACCAAAAATTCTACTATATTCATAGTCGGTTTTAAATGGCATACGAAACATAACATTAAAATATGAAGCATAATATTGACGTGTTTTGTTAGATTTTGACTGTTAAATTATGTTTGGAGGAGTGATGTCATTTCTTCTTATTTTTCTTATCCTTCATGCCCAACCATCCTAACTGGTGTATTCTAGTTCATTCTGGGTGTGTTAAGACTCATCACTATCATATTCAAAATTCATTTGAGTTAATCACCTAAAATTCAAATTTTCATCATCTTATCAGATTCCACAGTAACCAGCATTAGTTACCACTTCATACTAGCATCGATTGACTGATCGGTATCAATTCCCTTTTTTTTGGTTATTTCTCCGAAAATAGTATTCAATTCACATCTAGCTATTTTTTGTGACCTATTTCTGTCATTTATCACATTTCTACATCTTTGTTACCATCAGCAGAGTTCAAGTCAGCCTGATATATAGATTCTTCATCTCTAGATTTATAAATCTTCCATGTATTCCCAGTAATTGGCATCGGTCCAGTGACTGGCATCAATTACCCAATCCTACCGGCATCGGTTACCATACTGACTTCAGTCTCTGTGTTTTGATTTTTTGTCAAAACAGCGACCAATTTTTATTTTCCATATTTCTTATAACCTCTTTTTCTCTATTTCTACACCATTTGTAGAGCTCAGACCACATGTCCTACCACTATTTACATGGTTTTGACTCGCAGACAAACTAACACTCTAGCTTTTTATGCTAGTCACAAACCACTACTACTTAGTCCTTCACTTCCTTTTATTTATTCACCCATGGACCCCACCTCTCCTATTGCTATACATGTAGGTGAAGATGAGTTCACAAAAATACTTGATCACAATCCCACAACCTTGCAGTATTACCTCTCCCATTCATCCACATATGACTCATCAGGACAGATCATATATAGAATGCCTGTCTCCATTCCTCCCACTCTTGCCCCCACTTCTATAGTGTTCACCACTAGTGTAGTGTTACCTGCTTCCACTTTACCACTCATTATTTCTCATATCACCCATATATCTTCGATACCTACTACACATATGGCATCTATCGTATCTTCTACATTTATCACCCCTTCGACATCCACCATGCCATCATCTATAGCTCCTAGTGTAGGGATTCTAACATCATCAGTCACTATTACCTTGAAACCCCTAGTTGTGTCAACACCTTTTTATAGTTTGGTTAATTCTATATCTACAACTCTACCACCTATCCCTATAAGGTTTTCTATATAGGTCCCTCCCACCTATACCTTGTCTCAGCCACCAACCATCACTTATACCTCCCATTCAATGTATATACCATCATCATTTGTCTCTACTTATGTTCCCCCTTCTCAATTTTATTACTCATCACCTCCATATATCCGGTGTGCCTTCTACATCATATCCACATCATTATACCACTGGAGGTGTGTCTCAATCTAATCCGAACACAGATATAATCAAAATGATGATGTACAATATGCAAACCCTAGAAGAATCTATCTCTAGCTCATGTAATACATTGAATTACGCTGAAATTTTTAATGAGCCTCTTCATCCTTCCATACCTATTCATCCTTATCCCTAACATTGGGAGATGCATAAATCTAACTAATTTAATAGAAATGAAGATCCACAACATCATTTTCAATCATTCAAGCACATATGTTAACTGATTTACCATGATGACGCCTCGCTTCTTCAAAATTTCCCAATGTCCTTGATAGGACCTGCCTTAGATTGGTATAGTGCTTTACTTAGGCACTCTATCTTTTCATTCAATCAATTATCCTAGACCTTTCTCGATCATTTCTCCATTAAAATTACTAATAAGGTCACCATGAGTTATTTATATTTGATGCGTTAATATGAAGATGAATCTATCGTATATTTTATCCCACATTGGTGGAGTCTTACTAATCAGCTCACCTTTAAACTTCCACAAAAAAAACTGATAGATTTTTTCACTAGGGTTTGTGCTAGGCTCATCTCTCCAAATATTCATGTCCAAACATTCTAGACATTCGATGAGGCATTCACTATGGCTCAAAAGCAATAAATCTATGCTATCGAAGAGAAGAAGCTACAATTGCACAACAAGATCACTCCATTTAAATCAAATGACTCTTCTTCTTCCTCTAAGCCACAAAAATGCTCACGCTAAAGAAAAAGGATCCACCAGTGCAGTGGTCTTGAAAATTGGCCCATCTCATCCATCAAACCAATCAAAACCTCCTTCTAATATTTCTCTTATTCAGAAATTCCAATACAAGTAGAAACAATGAAGATATACCCCCATAAGAGAACCTTATTCCTCTATGTTAGAAATTTTTTTAAAAATGGGAGCCATCACTCTTCCACTAATTAAACCACATACTGGCTTTAACCTTTCCCATCATATACCCACATGGTATAAGGAGAATTATTATTGTATCTATCACCGTGTTAGAGGACATAGTAATGAAAATTGTAAAACATTCAAAAACATCATCCAAGAAATGTTAGATAGAGGAGATCTCATCCTGGATAAACTTAACATGTCAGCAAATCAAAATCTACAAGTCTTTAAGAAACCTTTTCCAAGCCATACCCATTCATTGAATCATGCCAGTGAGAATTATAGAAATATCACCCATGTCCACGAGGTCCATGTCGTCTTTGACACAGTAGATGTCCCTTCTACTTAGTTACCTTCCATCCCTTCTTTTGATGAGATTCTTGTGCAAGATCCTCTACCCATGAAGGAGCCTATTTCACCTACTCCTCTACCCATGGAGGATCTTGAAAGGTATGAGAAAATAAATAATAATCTCACTTTATTATTAAACAAGATACATACATTTATATAGGAATATCATTCCTATAAATACGGAATTCACCCTATTAATACAATAACTTTACTCACTTATCTATTCTACGTGAGTTGTTACAAACAACCTCATACAGACATAACATTATATGGGCTTTCATAACAATAAACCATGTGATTATATTAATATCCTAACATTCCCCCCCTAATGTGAACATGAGGAAAACCTATCTTTTTACTTGTACTTGCTTTCATGATTAGTTGATTTTCACAAGACAATCAAAAACCCGGCGGATGGTTTTACAATGGTTGACCACAAACTGACATTGATGGTTTTCAAGTGGTTTACCATAAACCACATCATGACATGTCAAATACTATTTTTATCCATCATCACTATCTCACTGCAGGGAATAACATAGGAAACACAACTCACCAAACTGAAAAATATAACACATACTAGAAATATTTCACATTACCACCTTTAAAATTTGTAATGTTCTTAATTGTATCCATTTTCATTGATCAATACCACTCAATCTCGAACAAAAAAGGAAACTGACACTTCCACTAGAAGTTTACCTTGACTTTAGTCATTTTAGGCTCATAATGGAAATGGAACATTGGTGTCATGTTCCTCCCCACAATGTGAAATTTCCATACTTGAAAATTGAGAAGAAAATTGTATCGAAGTACATACTACTGAACGAATCTTTCTAGTTAGATATTTTTGCACATTATCACCATCACAATTGAAAATATTCACAAGTGGACCATCTTCCAATGAATTATGATAGTTAGAGGATCAAGTCAATATGAGGATCACTGGCACTCATCTGCACTCCAACACAACTAATTTTTCCAGCATCTAAAACAACACATAACAAGAACTCTGAAAAGAAACACACTGGAAATCAAATACTGAAAGAGAACTCACACCAAAAGATGTGCCACATAGCTTCATGTAGCCTTATCATTGGTGATTGACGAAAGGAAGTTACTTTTCCTCCATCCTCCTTTGCCTCCATCCTCTAGTGCGAAGTTGCTAACTCAGCTAGATATTACTTAGACGCATAAACATTTCTACATTGTATTTTATTTTTTCTCCTCATGTAATGTGAAACATTTTATTTTTTAGACGTCGGGTAACACTAAACAATTCATCCTTAAAGCAATTTTTTTAGACTGTTGTAGCAATGACCCCCCCTTTTTTATAGGAATTACATTTCATTATATCATTGTATGACCCAGAATATATTGAATCCATACTGTGTGAAGAATATTATTATTTGACACTTATATTGTGCAGATCTGGACCAGCACATGTCATCTGAAAATAAAAACACGGTAATAATGAATGAGCACTGAGAAGAATAAAAGGACAATAACGTTGTCCTTTGCTCACTAAGATTGATAAAAGAATATTTGTGAGTCCAGTCACAAGAGACCCTCATGACCAATCAACACTCAAATATAAATTATCATCTAAGGATACATCGTTGTTGAGCATGTTGTTCATTTGAATCGGAGTGGAATTGTTAAAATCAGACTTGGTAAATAATAGTATTTCCAGTGTCATGCTTGGTAAAAATAAAAACACTGCTAAAAATAGACGTTTTAATCGGCATTGCATCTACAAAGAAATTGCAAAAACTTGAAGATTTGACAGACATTTGGTGACCGCATTGATGGGAGATCTAACTCGCTCGACAAGATTTTGAAAAATGTTGCTTCTGTATGCATTGTAATTTACAAATGGATGTATCTGAATGTGATCCACAGATATGCAATAATACAACACCAACCTCAGTCACTTAGATTTTTTAACAGTATTCCTGTAATGAGTGTGACATCTATTGAAATCTGGGGATTGCATTAGACGTGTCATCTCAAGGATGAGATTCCTGAATATTCGCATGAGTGTAATTAACTCCTCTAAAACTCGGACACAGTCACAATACATTACTCTAGAAAGACGTCCCCACATTCAGTTTTGATTCCAGACTCAAGTCAGCTGCACAATGTCAAAAGACTCACGACGAAATAGATTATTTCATCTCCTTTGTGCATCAGTTCCATGCAATAGGTGAACCTTTCAGATATCTCCTCCAAATGTGGATGCAGTTCATCAAACATCAGAGCTGATCTCTATAGCTGTTCAAAATCCTGAGCACGCTCAGCTAGACCGATATGTGAATGTTGTGACATGTCCGATCTATCTCTGCAAATTTCTCCGGAGTCGGGGCGAAGATTCCAACCAATGTGCAACGTGTAAAATAGTAGTGAACTGGCAAAGATTTCTCAAACTAAAACGGTATTAGCAGTCTGACTAATTAGTTCCTAAGCATTGTTGGTTCAAAGTTTACAGCTATGAATGATTCAATATAAATGCTGAAGTTAGAGCATTTGAGTCAATGTTCCATACATGTAGTCACCATACAATCTAGTTTACGTTTTAGCCTTATTGTTAACACAACAAACAAGTCCGCAAAATTGGAACTCCATCTAGGTTAATGGTTTTTCCATTGCCTAAGATACATATGTCATACATAAAGACCACATATACCAACAACCCATACAAGAAGACAATGACATGGATCTGCCACATGTGATAAGCATTTTTGTGTCGGCCAAAATTCTGTCCAAATACCGATTACTATGGTCAAATTCTTTTACATTCTTAGTCTCTCTCACAAGACTCTCATCTGACCACGTTTGATCTAGTACGAGTATGAAACGTATGGTCTAAGTCTTAAATAATAATCTCACTTTATTATTAAATGAGATACATACATTTATCGTAGGAATATGTATTCCTATAAATAAGGAATTCATCCTATTAATGACAATAACTTTACTTCACTTATCTATTGTCATATCATGATTTGTTACAAACAACCTCACACATACATAGTCAATTATATGGGCTCACCATAACATGTCAAATTTAGTGTGATTGTAAAAGTCTGAATATCCTATACATAACTTGCCTCACCTACTTATTCATCTACAGAAGGCGACTTATCCCACTAAATTCCATCAGCCTACAAAAGAGAAATCCCATGATTACCCACGCAACTTGTCAACCGTAGGATGGAGGCATCGGAGGTTGGAGGTCATTTAGCGACCTCTTCTCCAGTTGCCTAACGAAAAAGTCTACACCACCTACCTTTCCCCCTCCTCAACCCATAGAGTGTGTCCAATTTTATACTAGTGCTTCCCGTGTGGTGATGCATCTCCCAGGGGTCTACCAGTGATCCTGTTAATATTCTCTCAGTGGAAATTCCACCTATAAGGGGATTCAAAATCCATTCCAATGTCCCTGTTTCCTAGTACCTCATAATTTTTCACAAGGATCATCACCAGTAGTAGATATAGCAGAATTCCTCTATGTTATACGCCATTCTCTTGAAATGTTCGATCAGGGCTTATGAGTACGTCAACTATTCCACATCTTTAGATGATGCCTGTAGGTAATTTCCTATTGAAAACCTTCAAATGTAAATGTGGTTTCTGGCAGACCACTAGCAAAACCACCATTCTATCCTAAAGTTGTTCAATCCATTAACTAGATCCATTGCACCTGAGCTAGTTTATAGTAAGCCTCTTCTGCATCATCCTCACCTACACCCAAATCTTTACTGTTACCCTAACAATCACTTACACCCAAACCTATACCTACACCCATACCTGTCACCTACATCCTGTGAAACTTATCACTATATTATGAACAGTTGTGCAAGTACAATCGCAGGTCTAATCCCCATCCTCGCACTAAGGGGGGGAATGTTAGGAGATATTATTTAGCCACCTGCTTCCTAAACTATCACTAGACATATCCCCCCACCTAAGAGGAAGACCCAACCTCTTAGGCCTTAGTACCCCAATTATTCTCCCATTTCGTCTGTATCACCTTCACCACTTGTGATCCATTCTTATGAGTCCACATCCATCAACCTTCATCACAGAATCATAGGTACCCATTTTTGTAGCAACTTCCTATAATATGAAGAACCTAGCATCTCATTACTATAACCTCTCATGACCACCTAATACCTTCTACATCTCCCATGCCTGAAGAATCCACTATTCTAGTGAATTTTACCTTGTCTCCAACCTACGCTTTCTTTGTTTATTCATACCACTATCTTCACCACACCTCCACTCTCACCTTGGTTGACCCGTCCACTTCTATCTTCTGCATTACCTTCTACTTCACACACTACCCCAACAACTTTACCCAAGAAGGTGAAACCCAAGAACAAAACCATGCTACCCACCAAAAATGTAGTTAAACCTTCTCAACCTCTAACTCCACCCAACAACACCTCTTCCACAAAAGTCACCTAAACCTCCATCCAAACCCACTCTCACTTCTCATTGTGATCCCTTGGTAGGATCTTACACTAACATCCTTTCTCAATTGTAGAAACCTCTGCCATTACACTTCCACCTCGTAGGCATTACGACCCACTCAAACCTAAACCAGAAGGGTTTGATGATATCTTGATTTGCACTTATCATCATGTGTCAGGGCATGATGTTGAAAATTGTAAGGCTCTTAAAAATATTCTTCTTCAACTGTGTTCTCCTGAAGAGCTCTATTTGACAAAGATGACCTTTTGGATGAAGATACCATTCCACCTTTTCCTATCACCACACAACCTCGCCCTATATCTATTCAATGGCCTTCACCTCCACCTCCACAACCCTCTTTTCCTCCTCTGACCTTTGAGATCAATATGGTATGGATCAGAGAGCTAGCCCAACCACCTCCAAAATTCCAATGCACCATACTCATTTCACAAGGCTTTTATCCCGCACTAGGTTTTTTTCCCTCTATCGTTATACCTTTCACGACACATCCCCCTCTTTTCATCAGATCAATATGGTTCACATTGCCACTCGAGCACAAAAAGACAAAGGAAAAGAGAAGACTGAAAACCCATCTAGTACACCATTACCTACCATTCCATCTGCACCTACCCCCAGGGTAACCATTTGTGGGCCGACCTATCCAATTTCTGATGGAGTCACACATCGCTTTATGATCAAACAACTTCACCAATCTCCTCTAAAAATGTCTTTGTATGACCTCATCCAAACCTCATGAGTCTCATCGCTAGGCCCTCCTCGAGATCCTAAAAACTATTGAGATTCTACCAATGACGCCTATAACTATTATCTGCCATATTCACACCTCATCATGTGGCTACTCTCACTGCTTCACCTAAAACCTCTATTGTCGCTACCACTCACCAAATTTCTACCGTCAGTTTCTCTGACTCAGAGATTGCTCCTCACCATTCAGACCATCATGATCCCTCCCTCTTCATCTCCATCCACATTGAGGATACTCATGTCTGACGCGTTATGATCGATGGAGGTGTGAGTATTAATATTATTTCTTCCCGTGCATACAAAAAAATGTGCATACCTACCAATTGCATGCATAATAACCCAGTTATGTTGCGTTCTTTCAATGATGCTTTGACTTCTACTCTTGGCACTGTCATCCTCCACATTCACATGGGTCCCCGCACCATTCCTGAATTATTCTATGTTCTTGAAGGGGAATTCCAATATAACATGTTGCTTGGCTGACCCTGGATCCATGCCATGGGGTGTGTACCTTTGACTCTTCACCACTACATCAAGTTCGAATATGAAGGACACCCTTACACTATTTAGGTAGATCCTTCACCTTTCAAAACCTGCAACATGTTGTATCGACCCAATGATGTCCTTATCCCAATTAAGGAATATACCACCGCTACTGCCTCATCCACTACCATTGATGCCTCATCTACTACCATTAGTGCATCATCTACTACCGTTTCCACCTCATCTACTATTGTTGCCTCATTTCTCTTGATGCTTCATCTACCACTTTTGCTACTACACCTTCATCAACTAGCTCATTTCTCCCCACTACTTCTGCAACTTCCAAAGTTAACCCGTCTACCAATCCTTCTTCTCAAACTTCAAATAGCTCATCTATTCCCTCCACCCAAGTACCAACTTTCAACCCTTTGGAAGCTATTTTTCAATGCCTTACCCTGGGGGAGTATCACCTATACAACATCAACATGTTCCAAACTCCTCAAGAGTATGGAAACCTTCATCAACACCCACATTATGATCATCGTATAGGAGAAACCTTTCCATACAATCCTCCCCACCTTCGTACCAACTTGACATTCGGGGACTTGATACTTCTTCCTATTCTCCCGAAGCCACCCACTCAAACACAACCTTTTCCTTTGACTTTCCATTACCTCACCAATAGCCACTTCACCCACACCTTTCTTCATCACTATGCTTGGAAGCACTTTGGATTTGGTCTTTATGAACAAGGTCATCACACAGTTATTCCTTGCATTAACCGCAAACATAAAGACCATTGTGGTATTGGATTCTCTGAACCACCTAGTTCTAAGAAGGCTAGAGTTGACCTCATAGAGGAAGAACCAACTTCTATACCTTTGTCGCCTTCTTCACGTACCACACCACCTTCACCCACAGAGTTTTTAGATCCAGAATCCATTCCTCCTAACTTTTTTTTCATGAACACCATTTCCTTGGGACCTCTGACCTATCAATGTGATGGCGAGGCTCCCTCTTCCCTTCCTTTCCTTTATCCTGACATGATTGATGATGACACACCTTCTATAAATGTTGTTCAATGTTAGGATGATGATTCCATTCTCACCTATCTGGGTGCAGAGGATTCTAACATTGATTGGTTATTACCTTCTAAGACACAAACCATGTTGAATGAATCAACCTTAGAGATCAACATTCACACTCACGATGACCCTTGCATTATAAAGATAGGCCAATCTTTAGATTCTATTGAACAAGAAGCCTTCACCTCTTTCCTCCAAGATCATAGCAATGCTTTTGCTTGGTCTTACGCCGATATGCCAGGTATTGACCCAAATATCATGGTGCACAATATTGTTACTATTCCTGATGCCAAACCTGTGAAATAGAAGCTACGAAAAATACATCCACGCATTTCCCTTCTTGTTAAAGAAGAACTCCAGTGCATTCTTTCTCTTTCTTTAATTTTACCTATCGACTATCCATAATGGATTTCTAACATTTTTCTTGTCACTAAAATGACAAGGGGACTCTACATCTGCATAGAATTCCGTGACCTTAACCTCACCTACCCTAAGGATGACTTTCCTTTTCCTAGCATCGACCAACTTGTTGATCTTACAGTCGGCCATGAGATGTTATCTCTTATGGATGGATTCTTGGGTTATAACCAAATATTACTCGTGCAGGAGGATCAACACAAAACCGCCTTTATCACCCCTTGGGGGGCCTTTTGTTATCAGCTCATACAATTTGGATTGAAAAATGATGGTGCCACTTATCAGTGCGTTATGACCTATATCTTCCATGACATCATGCATGACATACTGGAAGACTATGTCGATGACCTTCTTGGAAAATCCAAAAGTCATGTTGAACATCTCCCCATTCTAAAAATCATTTTTGGCCATCTAATCAAATATTACATTCACCTTCAACTAAAGAAGTGTGTCTTTGTAGTTCTCTCTAGAAAAATCCTTGGTTTCATTGTTTATTTGTGGGGCATTGAAGTCAATCCTATTAAAATCAAGGCTATTCTTGAGATGTCTCCACCAACTAACCTTTGACAACTTCGTAGTTTGAAAGGCAAGTTACAATCTATTCAACGTTTTATTTCCCAACTTTCTAACTGATGTCACCCTTTTCATCATCTTCTTAAAAAATATTTATCCTTCAATTGGAATGACGAGTTCCATAAAGCCTTTGAAGCATTGAAGAATATACCTTCTTCAACCACCCGTGCTCATCCTACCTAAAGATGACAAACCTTTTTACCTCTATATTTATGCCACTGACCATTCCCTGGGTGCCATGCTCGCTCATCATGATGAGAAACATAGGGAGCAAGTGGTTTATTACATAAGCTGTACACTTTTAGATTATGAGACTTGATATACTCACATTGAGAATATTTGCTTAGCCCTAGTATTTGTTGCCACTAAACTTCACCACTACCTACTCAACCACAAAACTTTCATCGTCACCAACACCAACCCCCTACATTACATGTATGCTAAGCCTTATCAACACCAATGCACTTCACGTTGGCTCATGATCCTTGCATACCTAGACCTAGAATTCATTCATCAAAAGTTTGTTAAAGGACAAACCATTGTGGATTAGCTTGCAGATGCACCTCTTTCTGGAAATCAATCTTCTAACTTTGATTTTCCTGATGAATCTATCTATACTTTGTCCCTAGATGATATTGTTTATCAAATGAACCTCTTCTTCAATGATTCTAAATGTTGACGAGGGGGTGGCACATGATTTATTATCATTCCTCTTGATGGTGAGCCTATGCCTTTATCTTTCAAACTTGAATTTGATTGTACCAATAACATGTGGCTGAATACGAAGCACTCATGTTAGGTCTCTAAATTGCCATTGCCCTAGATGTTAAGACCATTAATATCTTTGGTGATTCTCAACTGGCTGTCAACCAAGTCAATGGTTTATACCAGTGTCGTAATGAAATAATTCAAAAGTATAAACATCATGTCGACATACTTTTGAATACCTTTGATAATTACGACATTCAAAATTGTTTCACAATCCACCAACAAATTTATGGATACCATTGCTTGCCTGGCCTCACAAATACCTACCTCACCTTCACACTCTAAAATATTTTTCATAGTAAAACAGTTCCAGACACCTTCTTATCTCCTCCATGATGTAAAATTTGTGGGATGAGCTGAAACCGACCCATGCAACATTTGGTATAAGCAGTACGTTGACTACCTCTCCCTTTCATTCATGCCTCCGTATCTCACATGCAATTGTAAGCAAGAATTTCTCCAAAAGGTCTCTCATTACACCATCATAGGGGGTATTTTTTACAAGCGTGGATTTGACTGTATCCTCTTACGATGCCTCACTAGTTCTGAAATTCCTTACACCATTAAAGAAATCCATGGCGGGATTTGTGGTGGACATTTCAATGGTCACGCTGTTGCCAAATGTATTCTTTGACTCGGCTATTACTAGACAACCCTTAACCAAGATTGTTGTGACTATGTCAAACATTGTGTGAAGTGTCAGTAACACACTAACCTTCACCACACCCCAAGTCACACCTTACAAGTCGCCAGGGACTTTTGGCCTTTCTCCCAATGGGGTTTAGATATCATTAGAGAGATTAACCCTCATTCTTCTCAACGTCATCAATGGATCATCACAACAACCGAATACTACACTAAATGGGTGGAAGTTGTCCCTCTCATTTCTACCAAAGTTGGAAAAATATGTGAATTCATTAACCATCACATCATTTTTTGTTTTGGTGTTCCTCATTGCCTCATCACTGAAAATGGTAAACAATTCAAAAAAAAAAACTCTACGCAAACTCTGTGATAACTTTAGTATTCAACTCAGTTTCTCTCCACCATATTATCCTCAAAACAATGGTCAAGTTGAATCAACTAATAAAACCCTCAACAAAATTCTCATGAAATTTGTCGATGATACTAGTAAGGATTGGCATACCCATATTCCTTTCGCCTTATGGGATTATTGCACCAACATCTGTACCTCAACTGCTGCAACTACACCTTTCTATTTGGTCTAAGTAACAAAGGTCATCCTACCTCTTGAAGTCCAAATTCCATCTCTTCGTATCTCACTTAAAGATATGCTCAATGATGATGACTTTCACCAAGACCATTTGACATAACTTGAGTTATTAGATGAACATTGTTTAAATGCTCTCAACCACATTCAAATCTACAAAAAATGTATCAAACGTGCCTATGAAAAATGTTTTCATGAACGAACTTTCAATATTGGTGATCTTGTCCTAAATGAAAATCAACATGTAGCTAAAGAAGAGAAAAGTAAATGGGGAAAGTTTTCTCCTGATTGGCTTGGACCCTCTATTGTCACTCATACCTATGGATAAGGTGTTTATCATTTATCTTCTCTTGAAGGTAAACCCAAACCTGAGCCCCTTAATGCCTTGCATCTTCGACCATTCTATTGTTGAATAAAGTACTACATCACTTTATGTCACTTACATGCTCATCCCTTGAGCGAACCTCTCCTTCCATCTACCTATTTCAAGGACCAATGCGACTAAAACAGAATCATGTGGCTATCTGTCACCGTTCAACCTTGTCTTCAATATGAGTATCACGACTCTACTCATGGCATGATTCTCATGGAAAATTTTCATCCTTTTCAGGATGTAATCCTATGGTCGTTTGTCACAGTAAACCCCTCTTGCACAACTAATATTTTTTGTGATATGGTCTTGCCTTCATAAAAAGAGGCCTATACTCGTTTATAGTCTTGTCCATGACTTCAAGTTCAAAAAAAAAGCAAAAAAAAAGGTGATATACATGGTATAACCAAAGACTCAACTCCTTGAGTCAAAATTATCGCAAATAGATGAATCCCTCAAAAGTACATCTACCTCTCTTTCTTACTACTATAAGTAGACTGCTCCCTCGAAGGACAACTATAAAAATAGCCATTTATTGTAATTAGTCTATCCAAAAAGAAGACTAATATGTATCTCTCAAATAAAATAATTCTGAAGCTTCCCGCATCGATCAACTTCAAGAAGACCTCAAGGAGAACCTATTTATCCCATTATAGACTTCACACATTGATCGTTCTATATAAACAAAAGAAAAACATCAATAAAAATACAACTTTTTGGTCATGGACTTGCCTATTTTGGTTTTCAGTATCTTGTAGAAGGGGCATGTTGTCCCACAACAAGGTTACACTAAAAAAACCACTCCACCTCACCTTCTTTCCTTTTTCTTCTTCTACCTACTCAAGGGACGCACACATGTGAAACTTCATGATCATACAACTTCCTTCACCCCTATAAAGTTCCATCATGCAATACCTTTAGGGGCTTAAGTCCATAAGCCTATCTTTGGTATGCTCATAATGGTTCTTGCCACTTACGGATCATTTTTCACCTCTTCTACCATTCACCCCTGTTCTTACTTATTGATTCTTCTACACAGGAAAAGACCTTCGACACTTAGTTTCTGGGATTTCTTCTCCTTTCACCTACATTTACATTCATCATCTACTTCAATCAACTCATCTTACGCATTCTATCTTACCTAATCAACCTAGATACAAGCATGCCTAAACAACCTCGACACAACCATGCCTAAAGAACCTAGAAACAACCATGCCTAAACAACCTAAACACAATCATACCTAATCAAACTAGACACAACCATGCCTAATCAACCTAGACACAACCATGCCTAACTTACCTTTCCCATTTAATCATAAATAAACTCACCAACCTTCTCACCTACCTCATATTATGCTTCCCTATCCTATGGGAGAACTACATTGGCCTGATGCCCCTTTCACAAGGGCTATGTAGGTAGCACTCTTAGGGCATGGGGCCCTTTGAGGTTAGCTTGGCTAGTCTTTTATCCCCTAATCATTTTCCCCCATCAAACAAAACCTTAGTTAGTTAATTTCCATAAAAGCAATAACTTGGAAGTTAAACCATATCATGCCTAAAATTCTAAGTTTCCATAACATCAATATAATGGAAGTGCAATCAAATCATACAACCATAACCATCCATGCCTACATATCTAGTTTCCACAATAACAATAGATTGGAAATAAAATCAAACACATCACATCTAAACCACGATCATCAACTATATAAATGGGGAGTCTATATATCAATACACTGAATATATAGATAAATAATACAAACATCTCAAAAACTCTCGTATACAATCTTGCATCTTCAGCACGCATACCGGTATATATGTTAAAAATCAAAATACAATGTCAAATATCATCCATTTCTATCATCCATCATGGAGGTCTAGCTCCCCTACTGCTCTCCCATGTACCCTCATCTGGTCTCAATCTCCACACGCTCATTATTGAGTTGTGGAGCTCAATTACTTCGGAATAGCATGCAGTATGAAACTTGTTGGAAAACATAGTAACCAACATCAGTTATGGAGGGACCAACATTGGTCAGGCAATGAGGAACCGCCATCGGTTAGGGCTAACCGATGTTAGTTACCTGTGTGTGGATATTTTAATTAACCCACATGAATTAGATCTAATTTTAGCATAAAAGCATATCTATTGATTGTAATTGCATGGCTAAGTTCCCTAAGTTTGTACACACCTATTTAATCATGAAAGCTAGGGTTTAGAAGTAAGAATTAAGAAGAACTTGCAAAATTTGATGATTATTGTGAGAGAGAATTCTTGGAGAAGAAGTAAAAGCTTAAGTGAAAGACAATATTGTACATCTGAGAGATGTGGAAAATTTTAAATCTTCATTGTATATCTTGTCAAATCTTTGGATAATAGATTGGTTTGTTTCTTGGTAGATGTAGCACACACTGGGTGAACCGCGTTAAATATGGTGTTGATTTATATCTCTTGTTTTGTATAATTCTTCTGGTAGGGTATCTGATTTCATTATATGTATGTTTAGATTTTATATATTATCTGTACAACCTTGTGCTAACCCCAACAACTGGTATCAGAGCTTTGTTTGAGGATTTTATGTGTTGACAAATTTACTCGCAGAGGGTTTTCTAATTGAGTGGGAGCTACAGAAATGGCAAAAGAAAACAATGTTGGAAATATTGTCATTTATGTCAAAGGCTTAATCATTGATGTATTTGGTTAATGGAACTGTGTAACGGAAGCTGATGGAACTACTGACGGATGTTGACGGATTTTGACGGAAATCGTAGAAAGTAACGGAAATAACCAGTAGTATAGAAGGGCTGAAAACAAAAGTTTAAATACATGAAAAGAAGTGTTTTTGCATAAAGATTATCATGGTTTAAGCAAGATATACACAACTGTACATAGGAGAGAGATATCAGCATTTTAAGGTGTTCATATGCCATGTTTTATGGGGAAAACGAAGATTCAAATGATAGAATTAAATCTCCATGTTTTAGTATGATAAGGGGTGATTAAAGGAGCAATAAATATGTCCATAGGATGGTTTAAAACACATATAAAAATGTTTTTTTTATTTTTGATGACCCCCCTTTGAAAAATAGTGTCACTTTATAGTTATTGTCGACATGTGTATTTATATTATTAAAATAAAAGATGGTTAATTAAATAATGGAAAGGTTGTGTTGGTTGGAATGATGTGTCTTTTCAAAAGGATGTGAGAAGGAAATATAAGGAGATTAAATAATTTGATTTAGGCAAGTAATTTGAGTGCTTCATTCAAGTTTAAGGGAGAGAAGAAGAAGAGAAAAATATGAAATATAAAAAGGAGTGAAGGGTAGGTTTATTTTTAATGAAGAGTTGCAGCGATTTATATATGTGAAGGGACTGAAATAAATCAAAATAATATACTCTTTATAGGCCATGGGAGTTGTGAGTAGATATATGGTTAATCCAAGTAAAGAGCATTGGAAATCAGTCTAATGGATACTCGAGTATTTGAAAGGGACATCTAGCATGTAGTTATGCTATGTATGTTCAAATAGTTGATTATGTGGCTATGTTGATTCAAATATGGTTGGAGATCTGGATGGTAGGAGGAGTAGTAATGGTTATATTTTCACAGTAGGTAGGACGGAAGTTAGTTGTATTTGAAGATTGTAGAAGGTTGTGGCTTTGTCTACTATAGAGGCACAATATGTTGTAGCTAAAGAGGCTAGCAAGGAGATGATATGGATGAGTAGGTTCATGCAAGAGTTGGGAAACGAGAAAGATGATTGAAAATTGTTCAGTGACAGTCAAAGTACAATTCATTTGGAAAACAACTCAGTGTTTCATTCAAGAACAAAACACATTCAGTTGAGGTATCACTTCATACGGAAGGTATTGGAGGATGGGAAGTTGAATCTGGAGAAGATTCATATAAGTAAAAACCATACGGATATGCTAACGAATTCGTTAGCAAAGGATAAGTTGGAGCTACACTCCACTTCTGTTGGTATTCGAGTTTGAGACTTGGAGAGCAAGAACAAAGCTAAGGAAGGATCCAAGAATTATGTTGTACAGGTATGGTGCAGTAATTAATGTCCAAGTGGGAGATTGTTGAGTTGTGGAGCTCAATTACTTCATATTAACATGCAAACCTAAATTCAAAAGGGAATTCAAGCAAAGCAAAGGCAAGAAAAGATTTGGAAAGAAAAAGAAAATATTATATTCAAAAAAGAAGTAGTAGATCATCCGAAGAAAGTGGGATAAGTGACTCAGATAGTGATAATGAAGAAATATTATTCATGGCTATAAAAGATGACTTAGAAAGAGATGAAGACATGGAAGAAAAAGGTGAAGTGAATCTTGAAGAGGAACTTATATGTGCCTTGGGAGAGTTGAAAGCTCTTAAAAAGAAAAATCAAAAACAAAAGTTACAGCTCCTAAAGTATGGAGAAGAAGATCATAACTTTGAAGCTAAGATATCACAATCTCTTGAAGAATCAGGAAAGATGATCGTGGATCTAAAAACCCAAATTGAAGAAGAAAAACAAGTTGAAGAAGATTTAAGAAATTAGTTAAGGACTAAGGAAGAAGATTGTGAAAAGTGTGAGTCAAAGATCGTTGCTTTGAGAAAGGACTTGGAAAAAGAAAATGCTAAAGTTACAAGTAATCTAAAATTTGAGAAAAGTACCGAGATACTAGATGAAATTTTGAACCGACATAATTCAACATCCGACAAGACTAGTCTTGGATATACAGAAAGACAAGACACCGCTAACATAAAAGGTATAAAGTCATCGAAAGGGAAAAAGAAGAGAATTCAAAGACCTATGTAGAGACACTCAAGGAACCTATGAAGAATGAAGAGTTGAAAAGGGAGAAGAGCTTTATGAAGATCAACACTTCTTACAAGGAAAGCAAAGACGAGAACAAGTTTAGAAGACCAAATCCTCCAAGATATACTCATATGTCTAGGTTTGAAAATTCTTTCTATGGATATTGCTTTTATTGTAATCATTTTGGTCATAAAGCAATAGATTGTAGAATACAAGTGAGAGACAACAATATAAAGAAAAAAGGTGTGTATGGATTCTCAAATAGAAATTACAACTCCTTTTCTCCTTTATCGAACTATGTTGAATATATTGTTTTTTATAACTGTAATAACTATGGACATATGGCAAGATTTTGTACAACCATCCAAATTGAACCAGAAGATAAATTCTCTAGAAATAAAGAAGAAATAAGCTAAAAAAAATTGGAAATAGAAGAAAGAGGATGATGGGCAAGATAAAGAGAAATCTATGCTTGTTCAAACAGCATTCCATGCACATGAAGAAGGATAGTTGTGGTACATTAATAGCAAATGTTCAAGACATATGACCAAAGATAAAATTAAGTTCATCTCATTAAAGAAAGTAAATGAAGGTATGGTGAAATTCGGTGATAACGCTAAAGCAAAGATCACTAGAAAAGATACGCTAAGTATTGATAATGGTAAAATAAAAACAAGAGAATGTTTTATATGTTGATGGATTAAAGAATAATATCTTAAGTGTAAGCCAAATGTGTGATCAAGGACACACACTTAAGTTTTATGCTGAAAGGTGTGAGATAAAGAAGGTAGACACAGTGAGAGTTAGTAGTAGATGCACATAGAACCACAAATAACCTATACATGCTTGAAGAAGTAAAAAGAGAGAAATGTTTTATAATTTAGGTTGAAGAGAGTTGGCTATGGCATAGAAGGATGGGGCATATAAATTTTTATAATCCTGTGAAAATCAACAACAAGCAGGCTATGCATGATATGCCTAAGGTAACGAAACCTAAAAGTACTCTATGCAAGAAATATTAGCATGGAAAGAAAACTAGAGAAAGGTTTAGAATGAAGGAGTATTCAACCACCAAACCACTAGAGCTGACTCATACGGATTTATGTGGAACCTACCAGAATAGAAAGCATACAAGGTGAGAGTTATTTCATGTTATTCATTGATGACTACAATAGAATGACATGGGTAGCCTTTCTAAAAGAAAATTCAGAAGCATTTGAGAAGTTTAAAGATTTCAAGGCTTTAGTATAAAATGAAATCTAGATCAAAAATAAAGTGCCTGAGGTCAAATTGTGGAGGTGAGTTCACCTCAAATGAATTCATTGAATATTGTGAATATCATAGAATCAAAAGACAGTACTCAGCTGCAAGGAATCCACAACAAAATGGAGTGGCAGAAAGAAAGAATCGAACTATCCAAGAGATGGCTAGAACCATGTTAAATGAATCTAAGCTATCAGATAGATTTTGGAGAGAAGCGGTAAATATGGCTGTTCATATCTTGAATAGAGGGAAAATCAGAGTTAATCATGACAAAACTCCTTATGAATTGTGGAAAGGAATACCAACTACTGTAAAATATTTCAAAGTGTTTGGGAGTAGATGCTTTATTAAAAGAAATGAAGAGAACTTGGGAAATTTTGATTCAAGAGTGGATGAAGGAATTTTTCTTGGCTAATCTACTAAAAGCAAAGCCTATAGATGCTATAACAAAAGACTAAAAACTATAGTAGAAAGTACAAATGTGAGAGTGAATGAAATCGTGAATCAAAAAGCTAAAAAACCTACAGAAGATCCCTTAGAAATACCTGAGGTAGTAGAAGAAAAAGAAGAGGAAGAAGATGTTGAAAAATTAAGTAAATCTGAAAGGCAGGACACCAAAACACCATCTCATTTTGTTAAGAAGAACCATGCTGAAAGTTAGATCATTGGAAACCTTGATGATGGAGTACAGACAAGAAGAAGAATTGTAAGTGCATCAGAACCAGTAAATTTCTCCTTATTATCCAAAATAGAGCCGAAGAAATTTGCAGAAGTCAATCATGATAAACATTGGATAAAGGCAATGGAGGAAGAGTTAGATTAAATTGAGAAGAATGAAACATGGGAACTTGTACTTAGGCCAAAGGATCAGAATGTGATTGGCACTAAATGGGTATTCTGAAATAAATTGAATGAAGATGGACAAGTCACTCGAAACAAGGCAAGGTTAGTATGTAAAGGGTATGCTCAAGTAGAAGGTATTGATTTTGAAGAAAATTTTGCTCATGTTGCTAGATTAGAAGCAATTAGAATGTTCCTTACTTTTTAGGTATTCAAGAACTTCAAATTCTATCAAATGGATGCCAAATCAACATTTTTAAATGGGAAGTTAGAAGAGGAAGTATACATAGAACAGCCTGAAGGGTTCCTCCTATCAAAAAATGAAGATTATGTGTGTAACTTGAAGAAGGCCTTGTACAAATTAAACAAGCCCCCAGAGCATGGTACTATAGGCTTGATACGTATCTACAAGACCAAGGATTTAAGAGAGGAATTTTTTATTACAATCTTACATTAAAATTGAAGGTGAGCACTAGCTGATTGTTGTTGTGTATGTAGACGACATAATTTTTGGAGGAGACAATGAGGAAATGTCTAAGAAATTTTCCAAAGACATGCAAAAGGAGTTTGAAATGTCCATGTTGGGAGAGTTATCATTTTTCCTTGGATTGCAAATTTCTCAATCTAATAAAGGAATATTTATATCCCAAACCAAGTATGTGAAGGAAATGTTGAAGAAATTTGGCATGGAGGAGTGCGCACTTGTTAGCACACCTATGGCTACTGGGACAAAGTTAATCAAAGATGATGAATCTCCGAATGATGATCCAACTCTCTATAGATCAATGATTGGGAGTTTACTATATGTGACAACATCCAAACCAGACATCATGCAAACAGTGGGTATGGCTACACGTTTTCAAGCAGGTCTGAAAGAAACAAATGTGCAAGTTGTAAAATACATATTCATATATCTAAAAGGAACTATGGATTATGGGTTATGGTACCCAAGGGGTAAAGACTTCGCATTGGTAGCTTATATAGATTCAGATTGGGAAAGATGTGTGGATGATAGAAAAAGTACAAGAAAAGGAGCATTCTTCCTTGGAGACAGCCTGGTATCTTGGTTGAGTAACAAGTAGAACTTTGTATCCTTATCAAAAGAAGAAGCAGAGTATATAGCAACAGTGTTATGTTGTACTCAAATTCAATGGATGAAGCAAACCTTGAAACATATCAAAGTAGAGTATGATCATCCAATCTCCATATTATGTGATAATACCAGTGCGATAAGTATTTCAAAGAATCCAAGTTATGCATTCAAGAATAAAGCATATTCCCAAAAGATACCACTTCTTAAGAGAGCAAGTGACAGAAAAGTAGGTAAAGTTGGAATTTGTTGCTACATCTGAATAGATAGTAGATATATTCACCAACCCACTTCCAAAGGAGACATTTGAATATTTACGACAGAAGTTTGGAGTAATATCCTTTGCTTCTTCCCATTGAAAAACCAAGAGAAGCATCGGTTGAGGGGGAGCTAAACATAGCAATATTCAGCTCCTAGATTGACCCTTTTCCATTGATGTCAAAGGGGGAGAATGACAGTAAGGGGGAGTTACAACAAGGGGGAGTTGCAGAAAAGAAGAATTTTTTTGGAAGGTTGCCATTAATGACAAAGGGGGAGATTTTTAGAAATATTGTCATTGATGTCAAAGAATTAATCATTGATGTATTTGGTTAACAGAATCGTGTAACGGAAGCTGACGGAACTACTGACGGATGTTGACAGATTTTGACAGATTTTGACAGAAATGGTAGAAAGTAAAAGAAAGAACCAGCAGTATAGAAGGGCTGAAAATGAAAGTTTAAAGACATGAAAAGAAGTATTTTTTCATAAGGATTATCATGGTTTAAGCGAGATACACACAGCTGTACATAGGAGAGAGATAACAACATTTTAAGGTGTTCATATGCCATGTTTTATGGGAAAAACCAAGATTCAAATGACAGAATTAAATCTCCATGTTTTAGTATGATAAGGGGTGATTAAAGGAGCAATAAATATGTCCATAGGATGGTTTAAAATACATATAAAAATGTTGTTTTTATTTTGGACGACCCCCCTTTGGAAAATAGTGCCACTTTATAGTTATTTTCGACATGTGTATTTGCATTATTAAAATAAAATATGGTTGATTAAATAATGGAAAGGTTGTGTTGGTTGGAATGATGTGTATTTTCAAAAGGATGTGAGAAGGAAATATAAGGAGATGGAATCATTTGATTTAGGCAAGCAATTTGAGTGCTTCATTCAAGTTTAAGGGAGAGAAGAAGAAGAGCAGAATAGGAAATATAAAAAGGAGTGAAGGGTAGATTTATTTTTAATGAAGAGTTGTAGTGATTTATATATGTGAAGGGACTGAAATAAATTAGAAGAATATACTCTTTACATGCAGTGGGAGTTGTGAGTAGATATATGGTTAATCCAGGTAAAGAGAATTGGAAATCAGTCCAATGGATACTTGGGTATTTGAAAGGGACATCTAGCATGTATTTATGCTATGGATGTTCAAATATTTTACTATGTGGCTATGTTGATTCAGATATGGTTAGAGATCTGGATGGTAGGAGGAGCAGTAATGGTTATATTTTCACAGTAGGTGGGACATAAGTTAGCTGGATTTCAAGATTGTAGAAGGTTGTGGCTTTGTCTACTATAGAGGCACAATATGTTGTAGCTAAAGAGGCTAGCAATGAGATGATATGGATGAGTAGGTTCATGCAAGAGTTGGGAAATGAAAAATATGATTGAAAATTGTTCAGTGACAGTCAAAGTACAATTCATTTGGAAAAGAACTCAGCGCTTCATTCAAGAACAAAACACATTTAGTTGAGGCATCACTTCATACGGAAGGTATTGAAGGATGGGAAGTTGAATCTGGAGAAGATTCATATGAGTGAAAACTCTGCAGATATGATAACGAAGTCATTAGCAAAGGAGAAGTTGGAGCGACACTCCACTTCTGTTGGTCTTCGAGTTTGAGACTTGAAGAGTAGGAAACAAAGCTAAGGAAGGATCCAACAATGACGTTGTACAGGTATGGTGCAGTAATTAATCTCCAAGTGGGAGATTGTTGAGTTGTGGAGCTTAATTACTTCAGATTAACATGCAGTATGAAACTTATTGGAAAACACAATAACTGACATCGGTTATGGAGGGACAAACATTTGTTACTTGTGTGTGGGTTTTTTAATTAACTCGCGGGAATTAAATCTAATTTTAGCATAAAAATAGATCTATTGATTGTAATTACATGAATAAGTACCCTAAGTTTGTATACACCTATATAAGCATGAAAGCTAGGGTTTAGAAGTAAGAATTAATAAGAACTTGGAAAAGTTGATGATTATTGTGAGAATAATTGTGAGAGAGAGAATTCTTGGAGAAGAAGTAAAATCTTAAGTGAAAGACAATACTATACATCTGAGAGGTGTGGAAGATTGTAAATATTCATTGTATATCTTGTCAAAGCTTTGGATAATAGATTGGATTGTTTCTTGGTGGATATATCCCACACTAGGTGAACAACATTAAATTTGGTGTTGATTTATATCTCTTGTTTTGTAGAATTCTTTTGGCAGAAAATCCACTTTCATTGTATGTGTGTTTAGATCTGATATATTATCTATATAACCTTGTGCTAATCCCAACACTCATCATCTCTCTAGTACCCTCACCTGGCCTCTGTCACAATGAATTGGTAACCTCTCACTCACCCTGCGTATGTGGCCGACGACTCTCTAAGCTACTCAAAATATGTGTCTATGAGCTGGTCCTAACACTAGTTACCTGTTGTGTTATGTGCTCGGTGTAAGATGGAACATGTATACCAACCTCCAACAACCGGTCCTGATAATACCTCACTTCTAATACTACATCTCTATAAGTGGCCATAGATATAACCTGGGGAGGATCCATCACTCTTGCCACAACCTTTGGACTGTGTCCCAATAAAATTTGTCCCTGTACTGGTGCCTGTACAACTGTTGCCTGTATAGCGGGTGCCTAAGTTGGTGCCTGTACAGCTACCTGCACCTGTAATGCAATCACATATGCCTATGATGTGGATAACTACCCCTGTAGAGTGACTATCTGGGCCTGTAACCCAATCACCTTTTCCTAAAAAGCTGCTACCTATCCCCCATCATTTATCGGCGACTATGTAGAAGCCTAAGCCTAAGCTTCATCTTGAGCAAGTTTTCCCTGTAATCCAGTCACCTGCCCCTGAAGGGCGGCCACCTATGCATGTGCCTGCATGAGCTACAACTATAAGGAAGTAACCTGAGCATGTAGTGGATCCCTCCGAACTATCACTGTAGCTACATCTGGCTGGCCTGGTCATGGCATTGCTACCTATAACTACGCTACCCACAACTTTCTATAGGAAACGATAGAACTTGCGTCATCAATCCTCCTATCATCAGTCTGTTCCTCTTGCCTTATTGGCCCTGTTAGATGGGGTAGAGATAAAGGTCTCTCCACATTGTCTCTACGATACTGAGGAAATGGCGGAGGAGCGTCCTGATATAGCCCAAATTGGTGTCAGACTCTATCCACTGGAATCATCTCATGCTCACCGACACACCTCCCCTATATCCATCTGACCAACTGTAAGTGCCTCATCTCCTCTGTCATACCTCTATAACATGGGAAATCCACATATGGTTGTCATATAATATCCATAACATATAACCCCTCTAGCATTTGTCTATAATACATCACATCGTGTGACACCTCCTTTACCCGTGGACGAGTCCCTATAGGCACCCATCTCCTGTAACCAGCTCTAGTGATGCCCTGATGTCAATAATGTCTCAGAAGTCCCTAAGGATGCACATTAACTATGTGCTCTTATGCTTAGGAGTTTCGTAAATAAGTGCAATAGATATGATACCATCGCATCTTATGATAGGCCCATAGATCCCTATATAGTTGTACCATGTAGGTCAACATCCATGCTAAACAAACCCACTCCTCAATCGTGTCCTGTAAAACCCCCATCAGTGCTTGGGGAAATCGACCACCCTCTGAATCTGGGAGTGCATAACATCCCACCGTCACCATCATCAATATGGCCAACCTAGTCTCCTGTGGATGTGTAGTGTACATAGCTCCATAGCTGATGCTAGCACTATGCTCAGTCATGTAGCCCATAACCTCCCCAATTACTGCGACAATAGGCTCAATCACCTCATCCGACAAAATATGATATACCGACTCCCCCACAATTGGTAGCCATAAAATCTTGTACACATCCTCCAGCATGATAGTCATCTCGTTGGTAGGTAGATGGAAGGTATTGGTCGTTGCATCCCATCTATCAATGACAGTGACCATAAAAATATGATCTCGTAGGGTGCATCGCTATTGCCTCACACTGATAAGCCCAACATCTCTCATATGGTCCCACTCGTCCTTCGTGATGCTACCTCACATCTGTACCAACAATAGTGACACCCTATCCCGCATAGTCAACTGGTGATGCTCCTGCATCATTATCAATTAAACATGGCAAGCATTTACCTCTTTATAATCATCTAAACCACCATTGATTAATTAATTTAATATTATTCCCCCACCATACCCACTTGCACACTTTAATTAATTTAATTATCATAATTAAGTTAATTATCTAACTCGCCTAGCCACCTCACTTATCCACCTCACATTAGACCCATTCTAAACCTACTAATTTCCTTAGACCAAGTCCACACTTATCCTAACCAACTAGGACTCTTTCCAACCCTAACTATTCATGACCTATTAACCCTATAACTAATTCCACACTCTAATTTATTCCATTCAACACTCCAGACCCAGACTAAACCAAAGACCATGCCAAATTTGGGAGAAAAACCCTATTTTTGGCAAGTTAGACCAATTCTCCTTAATTGATGTCGGTTATCCCTCAGCCAATGTCGGTTCTCTAACCACCGTTGGTTACCCTTAAATAAAATTTTCTAACTCTTTAAATGGGTTCTTAAATTCATTCATTCACATAGTTTTGACATTCTAACTCTCGAGCATTCAAGCTACCATATGATGAACCAAAGCCGATCAGATCTTCACCACCATCTAGTCATCCCATCCATAGCTTTGGATCGTCACAACAGAGCACATAGGCTTCGCTGCCGTGACATTGGACACCACCCCATTCCCATATCTCCCAATAACGCTTGGCAATCAAAAACCACCTTCAGATCTAGAGGTTACTAGATAAGTAATTCATTCTTATTTGTTAAGATTTTTTTTTCATCTGAAGTCTTTCATTTACGTCTTCCATCTGATCCTTCCATATTTTGAATACCACCTATTCCATCAATGTGAATCATTTCACCCATCCTAACATCTCTACTACCCTTCGTGAGCCTTAACAAAATCATATCATCCTTCCCCAAACCCCCTTAACTCTCTGTGCAATCAAAGAGAGACCCAAAACACCCATTTTTAATATTTTCACTATATTGCCCCTACCAACACCAGTCACCTAACCAACGTCAGTCATTTGTCAGTACCAACATTGGTCACCTAACCGATGCTAGTCTCTGTGACTGTAACGTTGCTCATAAACAACAAGCTCATAACTTCTCCCAAAAATCCTAGAACCTTACTAACTTCGCCCAAACCTCACCTACAAACTTTGTTAGACTCGCAAACCCAGAACAACCTACCACCCATCTTGATTTAATCGTAACTTTGTCTGTTAGATTAAATTTAGTTATTGTATTAGCACGAGACACCTAAATTGTACCATTACAATAGGGTTTCCTTATTTCATGTTATTTGTTTCATTAAATTGTATTTGAAAGTGAATTGATAGCCTTCTAGGAAGCATCTCGCTTCATGGATCTAGCTCTTGCTAGGCAGTCCACCAACCTATATTGTTAAAGTTATTTGGTGGTCTTGTTGTGTTTCTTATATAGGTCGTTCCTCTTAGCCAAAGGGAAGCTCTCTACAATCATCTTGGTCAACATTCCACGTGCGCACACCGTCTACATAATCATAGGTATTCATCCTATGCCCATTACCATTTTCTGTTTTAGCACATTACTTTGAGGTGAAACAACATGTCTTCTGAGATGGATAATGATGGAGTTTTAGGGGGAGTTTATTTTTGTAATTCCCACATTTTACACACACATAATAACAGGATAATTTTTTTTGGCTTACATTGCTCGATACATAACATCAAATAGGATCACTTAGGATAATGTATAACACATGACCCACATATATAACATGAAACACATGATGCACATTGAGTCACCTTTCCAGAAATGACAAAGCACAACAATGACCCACTATAATATACACTTACTCATAGGCACTTCCCACAAAATATCATTGTTCATGGTGAAATATTTATTACAATCCTATTTTTATTAGTTGACTATAATTTTCTAAAGAACACATAATATGAGACCTTTCATTCCTTTAGCTACATGTTTTTGTTTAACATTTCACCTATAATGGTTCCTTTAGAATTCAATCATTTCCCTTGTGAAAATAACTTTATATAACATGATTGTGATTAGGAACGTATATACACACATGTGTCTTCTAATATTTGACTTAAGGATTTGTTTGGAAGATCTGTATTTACCTGGTTTGGAAAAATACTCTCGTTACAAAGAGGAAAATTCACATGATGAAAAATGAAGATTACTAGATCAATACAAAACCCATCCCGAATTCATTTATAACATTGTTTAATACTAACAATACACTCTTTTAATCTTCCAGTTATTACAACCAACTATGTAGGTTAACTAATTAAGTTGTATCATTCTTGATTCATAATTTGTTGCTCCAATTAGGAATTCATATTTTCACAATCATATTGTGCATGGAAGGGTACATTATGATTAACAAAAATGATAATCTAGTGGCCTACTTGGCCTAAAAGGGGACACTAGGGTATTAATGTTAATATAATTAGGAGGACTAAAATGTTGTATAATGCAGTAAATAATATGGAATGATTCTAAATAGTTATATTAAATGAAATAAAAACTCTAACTACGCCAAAGGAGGTAGAAGAATGACTTAGCTTATTGTTGTAGATGGTCGCACAGTGTCGCGGGTCTGACAGCAGGTTCCAGAACTCAAAACAGTCACTCAGAGGTCCTGTGAAGGGTAGATCCAGAGGTTTGAACTGAATGACACACCTTGGAAGGTACTAGGGTGCCCCGGGGTGCCTTGGTGTGTAGTTTAGGCACCCTGGTCTCTAAAAATGCTCAGGAACGTGTGTTGGTAGGGTTGCAAGTTAATTTAAAAATATTCTTGTTTGTCACGTTGGATCTTTTGTATGAGCTGCAAAATGACCTGTAATACAAGAGGAAGTATCAAACCATAGAAAAATAAAATATGCAAATGAATGGGTCAGACTGATTTCAGCCGCCAAACTAGTGGACTTATTGCTGAGCATTGCACTACATTTAGAACCCGAAAGTAGTTCTAGTGTGTGTGTGTGCATGTCGTGCCCTAAGTGCTCTCGTGTCAATCACACTTTGTGAAGTAGTGAGCAATAGTAAATATAGAAAATGTAAATAGCATGTGTGTATGGAATAGAATAGAATCCCTCCCCCTATGTAGTTTGTGTGATGCAAATATCCTAGCCTTGATGCATGGCACTATGTAGATGCAAGTGATGCAATGGATGTAACTGTAGATGGAGTGATAGTAGTATGTGACATTAAGACATATGACCCCTATTATGATCTTATAACTTTATATTTATAGGGCACTCAAGCTTAATTTTGTAATTAATCTTGACAAGGTCAACCGGGAAAAAGATAAAGACAACAAATGGCTAGAAAGTCCACAAAAAGAAGTGGGAAAGGATGTGCATAGACTGGGGCCCCCAAAGTGGGACCAGGGCACCCCAGTACATGCTGGGGCACCTTGATTTTGGGCTAAAATGACGGGGTAGTTACAAGATGGGTGGATAAGTGTAATAAAATATGCGGGAATGACAAAATAAAATATAAAATAAAGATGGCCAAAAGATGGGATTAATTAATACTTTATCCACTTGAGGACCTTCTAAATAGTAGTATAAGACTGGGTTAAATAATGTCTAATGTGCATAATTTTGTGTCTACATTTTCCCCCATTTTATGTTGATGAGCAGAAAGTTTGGTAACATAAAGTAGATAGAGATACATACCTGATATCCATGTAGAGCATAGAAGAAGACGTGTTGATGGACTAGACTTAAGTGTGGAATGAAAAAAAAAATGTGGAGGAGCGTGGATTCTAAAGATGAAAAATACACATAAAAAAGTGACAATAGTGAACCTAGGGTGGAACACGTGTAGTTGTTGTTGTGTGTAGTGTACCTGCATGGTTAGTAAAGGCAAGTGCCTATAGTGGTATGTTGTCATTGGCGTTGTTGTGGTTGTTGTTGTTGCCCCCAATTTGACTGCTTGTTTCTCATATGGCGGACCCGCAAGGAGAAAATGATCAAGTAGTCAAACATGTATGTATGTAAAAATGTTGTGTAAAATATGCATGTGTAAAGTACATAAATGTAAAATATGCTATAAAAAGTTTAAATGGAACATGTGCACCTGATCCATGTTAAGAAAAAGGGTGTATAAGGATATTTTGTATTGTCGCAAGTTTTTTGGGTAATCTCACGCCACCCTGGCTTAAGAAGTATAGGGAGAAAACATGTTGTGTCCTTCAACTTTAACCACTTATACTGAAATATGTGAAGAGATCTCTATAATTTCCTAGTTTTTTTGGTGATCCGATGCCACTGGAGAGAGAAGTGTAGAGGGTCACACCCAATGTAATCCCCAAGCATGGAATTACTCCGTAAAAACATCTAAGGACACCATGTCATGTTAAGGCCGTTGTGTATGGAGTCCGTAGAATGGTCTAAAGTCACTCGTTATGTCTGAACCAGTGTAAATATGATGTGTTATTAGAAAAATCACAATAATTCCCCCCCTCTTTGGGGGTGCATGCAAAAAACCTGGATAGAGAATGCGGCCCCTTTGCCCTATAGAACTTTTCCCTACATGAGGGGAAGGGAAACACTTGGTAGATACCAAGGTGCACACAAAAGGGGATGGCTAGCCAATAAGGGTGTTAGTAAGAAAACACATGCATGTAATAAGACAAGTGTAAAATACACAGACAATGTAGAAACTACCAAGCATATCAATGTAAACACGCAAGAAAACAAGTAGACCGCACAAAGCAAGTTGCAAACATGGGACATAACTCACAATGTCACAAGACACGCAAGGCCATCATGGCCAAAAATAAAAGATAAGTGTGCACACAAAAAAAGGTCAAAGCCTACATACAATGACAAACAAAGCAGATAAGTAGAAACAAAAAAGTAGTCATGGAAACATGTAATGTTGGAAAACAAGTGTGTCACATAGAACACCCATTAGCATGTTAGATCGATAACTAATATGTTAAATCATGTATAAGCAAGTAGTATCAGATGCTAAGTACAAAATGAAAAAATATCACCTGGATAATGTGAATGTGGATGCCCCCAATGACCATTATATGAAGGGTAGAAGGCGAGCATCCATGCCACGTTTAGAGTCATGTATCTACGATCACACTAAACAAAGGCATGAATGCACATGTGTGTATGATAATGACGTATAAGAAGTCAAGTTAACATGTGTAGTAAAGTGAACATGCAAAACACTTTGTAATCCAGAGTAAATGCCCCCAAGACAATGCAATATGTTGTGGATGGATGGAACAAAATGTAAGATGGAATGATAGGAGCAATGTGCCCCCCAAGTGGATGGAAGTGTATGCATTGATGTTCATTTATTTTTCCCCCTTAGCAGTTAAGAATGAACCATAGACAAGATTGTATCATCGGGAAATGGCCGAGTAGAGTTGGTTGTGTTGGTGCTCGTCTTGATCTTGCACCATTTTGCCCTAATTTCTTCAAAATCCGCGGGCTCTGCCATTTTTCCTATTTTTCCCCAACCATGGAAGCTCGAGAATGATCAATTTATATTTGTATGCCTTTGAAAATCCAAATTCATGGTCGAAAGATGCTCTGAACCATGATTCAGTTGGTTTTGTTTTAAAAAATTTCATCCTTAGCGAAAAATCAGGTTCTGGGCATGAATGGTGAATTTATGTGTTTTTTACGGTCTGGCGGGCGTCCTTTTCCTATCAAAATTATTCCTTAGCATTCAACAGTCATGTGGCTTCTTTTAGTTGGTCAGGGGATGGCGGGTAAATGTTTTAACTTGTCGCTTTTTGCCTTTTTGGCAAAAAGGCAAATTTGGCCCCATAGCTCCGCTCAATTCTGATTGGTTCTTTTGGTACTTATGTGGCTTCTTCTAATTGGATGGGGTGCGGCAGGCTTGTTTTTTGAGCTTGTTCTTTTTAGCTACTTTGGAAAAAAGTTTGAACTCACCCCGCGGCCCCGCCATGCTTGGATTAAAGTAAAATTTAAGTGACAGGGAAAAGTCTTATTTTGACCTGCAGAAGGACACGTGGCAAGGTTAAAGGCAGAGATGCGGGATTTTGGAGGCAACTTGGATTTTTTGCCTCTTGTCATCAAAAGGATTAAAACATCAAAATGGCTCGTAGGCCTGACAAAGGATAGGTCAAGGTTGGCTTTGAAAATTCAAAGGGGCGGGGAAGCAAACCATCAGAGGCAACTTGGGTTTTTTGCCTCTTATCATCAAAAGGATTAAAACATCAAAACGGCCCACAGGCCCGATAAAGGGATGGTCAACATTTGCTCCAGTCAATGGCAGACGTGTGGACTCTCAGGGGAAATTTGGAAAAAATTCCTTTTGTGAGAAAAGAGTTAAAAGTGCAAAAGGAAGCGTGGTTCAGCTCGGACCCACATTGGGACACATGTCAGGCCCATTTTTCAAGGGCAGAGCTGCAGGGAAAACTTAGAAAAAATTTCCTTTTCCAAAAAAGGGGTGAAATAGTAGAATTTGGCCGTGGTTCCTTTGGGACCCACCTTAGGACACGTGTCAGGATCATTTCTCAAGGGCGGAGGTGCAGAGCAAAATGTGAAAATTTTACATTTTTCCAAAAGTTGTA
This sequence comes from Taxus chinensis, assembly GCA_019776745.2. Lineage (NCBI taxonomy): Eukaryota > Viridiplantae > Streptophyta > Pinopsida > Cupressales > Taxaceae > Taxus > Taxus chinensis. The sequence goes on from CM034156.1 coordinate 133,492,316, forward strand.
AAAGGAAAAAGGGAACCCATAGCCCATTTTAAAGTGGATCTCCCATGTGAACAGTCCAAATTCAAAATAGAAATCAATGACAGTTGTGCATCTGTTTATGATTTTTCTGCCATTTTCACTCCAAAGCTCCTGGAAGTGCGAGTCTTCATGATTTCCTGATATTTCTTACATGCCAAACAGGGAAGGGGAGTTAATTTGATATCTAAGTTTGGTGAGGAAGATTTGGGGACGTCTTTTGCCATTAAGATGAGATCTGACCTCTGGGCTCTATCTGATCTTTCATTTTTCCTTCCCGAGTATGCAAAGAAACAAATTTGATAGATTAGGACCGGAAGTGGTTGGCGAGTAGAGGGAAAAGTGATCTACCAGAAGGAGTTGAATGTAGGAGATATTCAAAGAGATCCACCCCTTGAGCACCTGACAACTTTTTATAGATTTGATTTTGGGAATCAAGATCAGAATCATGGTGAGCACCGGTGGATTCAATGTTTGGATTTTTGGGAGGAAAAGGCTTTGTTATAAAATGTTATAAATATGCATGATTTTTCTGTCAAAAGGGTTGGAGGTTGGAAGGTTGGAGTGTTAGAGGTCAGAATTGATTTTCTAAGAAAAATCTTGATAAATTTCTTCTTTCTAAGAGACTGTTTTAGAAACTTGTATATCTCTTTTATGTTAAACTTGATCGTGTCAAGGTGGTTGCGAGTGTACAACCATTGACAAGCTCTGAGATTGTTCTAGAAATTTTCCCCATGCTGATAAGTTTAATCAAATTTGAGTTATTATGTGTTGACTCTGAGCAATTAGTGTCGGCTTTGTTTCAGAATGTATACAAATAGTTCTATTCGTTCCTATTGCAATATTATACTGAAATTTTTGTGAAATCACACAAAATCTCATCCATGTGACAGTTTAATGGTATTTGCAATTTCATTTCAAGAAGAGCCTTCATCTTGAATGAGATAAAAAAAATTAAAATGAATTCACTGTCATTTGTTGATAAAGATTGCCTATAAGTCTTCGGGTGTACCTTAGGCGTGGTTAATAAAAAACTATAGTGTTTAATTGAGTCTTCCAATTTGAGTCTTCGTATTAGAGTCTTAAATATTATGTGAAAATGTGTTGATTTGGGCCTCTATTGAAGCACACCTTCTAGTTGAAGGAACGTCTTGACTGTTCTAAAGTTTTCTGTTGTGAAGTTGCTCATTATTGTAAAGTCCCTCCAAAGGTCTGGTATAATCGACTTTATCCTACTTCACCTCCCACCAAAAATTTATTCAAAAACAACCAATCATACCCATATTACCCCTATTTTTCATGTGTGTATACAAATGCATAATATTTACTACCAAAACATGCAAAGACAATCAAGTTTTCATTGTCTTTAGTGGCTTGAACCTTGCTTAGAAAATATCTCCATTATCTAGAGTGACAACTCATAAGAGTTAGGTTTTGTTACATTGATCATATTTTCTTCAAGGTCTTCTTAATAAATTCACAAGGAAGGATATCTCCATCTCCTCCACAAACAGCAGGCTATAAAAAGGGTCCTCTCACCCTGGTTGAAAGGCACAACCATAAAGTAGTGAGGATAGGTCAAATCCTCTTGAGGGTGCTACCCACTTCTCCACATTTGAGTGACAAAGAGCAAGTTGCATTTCATCCCTGGATACAAAATGACACACTACATGCTCTACTTGTCTCTAAGCTTCCTTCCAAACCTGTGATGTTGCTTAGCTTCTGAGGGAGAATCAATTTGGTTACCATCACCCGATTGGCACTGTTACTGGGGACGTTGTGATTGTATTTCATATTCAGACCCTGGTAAAACACTTCTTATATGCTCTAAGTGCTAATACATTTTTTCAAACATCATCTTATGTTCGGGCATGTAAGAAGTATTCAAAGTTACAAGTTTTTTGTGAAATTATGTCAGTTTCTACACTTAGTGCACTAGCTTTCATTTATAAATCTAGGTGAAGAAAAGTCAGATCATTCCATTCCAGTTTCTAGTATTGACAGACATTTGATAGATCATATTTTAGTGCATTTTCACAACTAAGGTGGAAATCCTTAGTGGCAACTCCCTGTTGATCTGTTTATGTTTGAGTACTAGTGTCTTAACCTCTGTCAGGTGAGATTTGTTACCAATCTTTGCAAAGCTGGAAGGAAGAAGATCTTTCTTTACTAGGGATCCTGCAAAGACATTATTTCCAGAGCTAGGAAAAACAAAATCAGAAGGAAGAAAAGCTTAGAGAGTTGTTGGAGATCAATAGACAAGAAAAGGGATCTCCATTGATGAAATTCATCGGCCTATTATTGAAGATTGCAATTCAAGTGCTTCTGAATCAGGTAGCCTCTTTGTGGAATTGAATTCTCCAACTAGAGAGGGGCCTTCATTTGATTTTGAAAGGTTTGCTTCTCATACTTCCCCTATCTTTTCAGAAGTTGATAGGGTTTTCTAAGAAACAAGGCCTTTAGGGGATATCCATGTTGAAAGTTATACTCTTGTGTTTCAAATACCCTCTACCCCTTATCAATTTATCTCCCCTGCAGGGTCACCTCCTCAAAACAACATGGCCCTGCCCCCACCCAGACCTCCATTTGTTGTAAACACCTTTGGTCCCATAAATTTTACATGGATGGTTGGTTATCCAAATGCGGTTCCCATGGATGTGAGAAATAGATTACCAAAGTTCTAAGGAAATAATGCTATAATTGGTGATCAACATCTAAATATTTTTATCAATATGATGGAAGACTTTGAGGTTGAACATGAAGATGTATATATCAAATTGTTTATCCATACTTTGGAAGAGGATGAAAGGGATTGGTATAAAGATTTTCCAGATAATTCCATTGATTCTTGGATAGAGATGAATAATGCATTTAGATTGCAATATGGTGATAGAAATGACCCTAGGTTTCTTCTATCATAATTTGAAAACATCAAGAATAATCCTAATGAGTCAGTACATGATTTCAACACAAGATTTAACAAGACCTTAAGGATATTTCATGTTAGCTTAAGGCCATGTGATGAATCCTGTTTGATCAAATATTTAGATGCATTTGATAAAAAAGTTTCCTACTACTTGAGGGACAAAAACCCTACTAATTTGAGGCAGGCCTTCACCATGGCTCTACAAATAGAGAACAACATCAAGGAAATTGGAAATCCTCCAAAGAGGGAGGGTGTAAAACTAATTAACCCAGAAAATCCTCAAACAAGTAAGGCTGCTGATTTGGAGGAAGTTGTGAAAACTTTGGCAGGGGCTGTCAAAGAAATATCATACAAATTAGCCTGGGCAGAAAAAGGGATTGGGCAGAGTTCACAAGGTCAGTATAAGCAAAAAGTCTAAGACAGGTTTACAAATCATCATAGAAATTATCATAGATCTGATGACAGAGGAAAGGGACATGTTGGATTTGAAAATAAACAGTCCCAGGCCAGGGAAAACAAAGTGGTTCCTGATCCTTTGGCTTCCAGATTTACTGTTGTGGAGGAGATAGATGTTATTGATTGGTGTGACAGATGTTTCATGCCCCATGCTCCATGTGAGGAAGATCAACAAGAAGAAGAAGTTGATGATGATAATGATGATGATGTTTGCATGATGGGTTGCTCCATGAGCTCACAAGGGGAGACTTCAACTGAGGTAATAAGTGCTAGAATTGATGTTGACTTTTGGGATTGCATCCACTAGGTACCTATTCTTCCTCCCTCTCATACTTTAGAAGTAGATACTGTACAAGATTTTGAATTGCCCAATAATGACTTTGAATATTTGAGAGCTTTAATGATAAAGAAGTATGATGGAGGAATCCCATCTGAGGAGACAAGCAGTTGTTGATGAACGTTGTTGTTTCCCAAGAGAAGGAGTACAACAAAAGAAGTAGGGTTGTCAAAGGGATAGGGCCTTAGGCTAAACCAAAAACTCAATTTCTTTCAAATATTCCTAAAGAGGCCCCTAAGAAAGATGCATCTGCCAAGGGCCTTTTTGTCCCAAACAAAACTCATATCCTTCCTCATGCCCAAGCTGTCAAAAATCATGTGCCATCTAATGAGTGTGTCAACCTTCCTTCTAATGTTTCCTTGCCAAAGTATGTCCCTTATGATATTTTCCAAGTCTTGAGTTAGATCAAGATCTCAATTCTGATTGTTGAGTTGCTTAGGATTTTTGAGCACAAGAAAAGGGCTTTAGAGTATTTAGGGCTGAAAGAGGAGAAGACTATCCTAGGCATAAATGTAAATATTGTGGAGAATCCTCCAATCATTGAAGAAATAGAAGCACCACCAAATTCAAAAGAGCTAGATGAACCACCTAAGGTTTATTTGGGAACATCCTTGGTAGATTATCAGCTAAACATGGATCCATTCTTCACCACTCTGATCATTAAGGATAGATTGTTGCACAACTGCATGTTTGATTTGGGGGCATCATGCAATGTTATGCCTCTAGAAATTATGAATGAACTGAACATCAAGGTAAAAACATCATATGGGAAGTGCAGTGCCATGGATTCTAGAGATGTGTCAGTGGTGGGATGTGTGAAAGGTCTGGTGGTACAACTTGTGGCCTATCTGGGTAGGAACTTGAAGCTTGATGTAGTTATTGTTGACTACCCAGCCAAGTGGGGTATGTTTTTGTCTAGAAAATGGGCTGCAAGTGCTGGTGGGAGTGTTCAAATGGATATGTCCTATGCCACCATCCCAATTGAGGGTAGCCTTGTCAAGTTGTATGGGGAAAAGAAGATGTTTCACCTTATTGAGGATCCCAACAATGCATCTTATGAAGTATTGTACACAAGTGTTGATGCTGATAACTTTGTAGGATTTGCTTATGGAAAAGAGCACAAGATTGAAGAATGAAAATGTCTTGAGAAGGCAGGCTCTCCTTGGACTTTATTGTTTGATGGAACTTACACTAAGTTTGGAAATGGTGTTGGTGTTGTTATGATCTCTCCAGGCTAGGAAGAGTTTGTCTTTTCCTTTAGACTCAACTTTGAGTGCAATAATAACATTGTTGAGTATGAGGTACTATTGATAGGTCTAAGGATTGCTTAGAAATATGGTGTTAAATACATCATTGTCAAAGGAGATTCAGAATTAATTGTAAAGCAAGTCAAAAAACTTTATGCCATAAAAAATCAGTAAATGAAACAATACAAGCATGTAGCTTAGGATCTCATTGAGATGTTTGATTCATTCAATATAGTGCATCGTGATAGGAGGTTCAATGATTTGGCAGACAAACTTGCAGTATTGGGATCTCGGTTTGATAATTGTACAGTATCCCCATATTGTGAATATGATGTTGAGGTGTTAACTAGGCCATATGTACCTTACAACATTAAGCATTGGCAAGTTTTAGATAATGATGCTCAGGTCAAAATATTTTTGTAGAGCAAAGGGGAGTTTGCTGATCAAAATATTGATTGGGAGCCAATGGTGTGCATAAAAGAGGGTAAAGAAACCTTGTTTGGCAAAGACATCATCCAACTAAAGACTAATACCATTCCTAGAGGGTTGGTTGCTCTTGAATCCAACTTTGATAATGTTGATCGCATTATTAACAGATACATGGCAACCTCAAGGGATATTGAGGAGCATGACCTTGGCACAAAGGAGAAACCAAGGAAGATCTAGTTGGGAAGCAATCTTAGCAAGGAGTAAAAACAATCTTATGTCCAATTGCTAAAAAAATATCAAGATTTCATGGCTTTAACTTATTATGAACTAAAGGCATATAGAGAGGATCTGTTTCAACATGAGTTCCCTTGGAATCTAATGCAAAACCATTCAGGAAGAAGTAGAGGCCAATCAATCCACTCCTATCTGTTAAAATGCAAGAGGAATTGAAGAGACTGAGGGATGGAGAAATTATTTAGCCTACAAGGTATTCTTCTTGGGTTGCAAACCTAGTACCAGTTAGAAAGAAGAATGGTGACATTAGGTTGTGTGTGGATTTCAGAAATTTGAACAGAGCATCGATGAAGGATAATTATCCTTTACCAAACATGAAAAACATGCTGCAACTAGTAACTGGTTCTGAGCTACTTTCTACCTTAGATGGTTTCTCTGGTTATAACCAAGTTGTGGTGATGTTGGTTTGAAAGTCTGTCGAATGGGCATATCATGGGGAAACAAGCCAATAGTATGCAGGCATAGCCCCTCTTTGAGACAGCAAAGCGAAACTAGTTTATTGCTATTCTACAGGCAAGAACCTGTGCAAGTCCAACAGTATTCTGCCTTCAAGGGGGTGTGGGATCTCATCTTAGTAGAATTAGTTCCGAATGACAAACGGAAATGCGAGAAGGGAAGAACGTAGGAAGGATAGATCTGAAGGGAAAAAAGAAATGAATTCCAAGATAGAAAGGTCAGAAGGTTTATGCTTTGGGCTGGTAGTAAACAGAGCCAAACTTACTTGCATAAACAAATAAAGCAATACTGATGAACAAACGACAAAGGTAAGAAAGAATCCAACAGAATAGAAACACAGATCTAACTTAAGAGAGATCAAATGCACATAACACATAAATTCAGCACAAATTCTCAAAGTATGTATTAATATTTTCTTCTGTTACAAGAAAGTACAAAGTCTTTCTCTCCTCACTTCTAATTTTCATACAAAACTGTCCACACAGAATACAACAAGTATTCCAGTATTTATAGGAGGAGAAAGAAGACAAAAAGAAGCCAACCACTTATTTACAAAATATCTAAAAGTCAAAAGTTGACTTTAGGGCAATTTTTAGGATGGCATCATCCCATGGTGCAACATGGATGATGTCATCGTGTGTGCCAACATGCTTTTAAATATTTTACAAAAATGGAAAATCCATTCCGGAGGAAGCTATTCATCATCGTCTCTCGGCTCGAATTTAGCTTCTGGCTGAGGCTTATGAGAGTCAATGTGGCACTATTCCCGATACTCTGCAAACTTGTTGATCATCTTTTGAAGTTGGTATTGATCAGGACCCTGGAAATGGTCTTGAATAACCTCGCAAGTTTCCTTCTCGATCTTGAGCTTGTCAAGAAAGTCAGCGAACTCCTCATTTTCTTCGATCAAAAATCCGATGAAGTCACAGTAGGCTAAGAGGTTGTTGATGGACTCTCAATTGAAAGTGACCTCTTGTGCCAGACCTTGAGAGACAATAGCCTTGAAGCGCTGAAATGTGTCATCTGCTTCTCTTAATTCATAGGATGCTGTGAGCAGTCTAGGAGACATCTTCGAAACTATTTTCTCCATGTTGTGCAGTGCTTCCAAGGCTTCTTCCTTGATTTTGTCGATTCTTTCCAGGATGAATTCCATTTGATCGACCCGGTAATCTAAAGCGGTGAGAGCTTTGTAATGTGCTCACTGGTGATCGATAACACCGACCTTTAATAGGTCGTCAGCTAAACAATTGACCATCATCTGGAATGTTCCTTGTTATAACTTAGCGTTATCCAGCTCCACAGAAAGTGAACCCGCTACTGCCTGTAGCTCTTTATTTTCCTAAGTTATACCTTAGTGCATCAAGGTGAAATTTTCAATTATTACCTGACCATCCTGGAGGATCTTCTCAATCCAAGATGACATAGATGTACCCTCTTCAACAATCTTTATGTATTCATTTATCTTCTCCTGACTGGGAGCCTGAACAGGTTCCGCAACAGTTGTTGAAGGTACTTTTCCCATTTTCTGTAAAGCTTGGAGGAGATGTTGGTTCTGCTCTTTGAGTATTCTCTTTTCCTCTTTCATTTCTTGTAGCTTCTTGCAGAGGGCATCCACGGCTGATACAGCTTCTCCTTGCAGACTTTCTAATGATGTTCCCATTGTGACTTGAGTCACTGTGAAGTCTGTAGGAAACATATCTTCCTTCTTCTTTATGGGATCTGGATAGGCTATCTCCATGACCCTTTCTCCCGAGGCACTTTTTGAGAAGCGAGTTCATGCTTTTTGCTTCTTGGGTCCCTTTTTCGGAATGACAGAGAAGTCCATAGCTACAATGGGGACCTTTCTCTTGTGTTGACTCGGGTGGTCAGAGATCCAACTAGGACTTAGGGGAGTGGGGCCGGAAGAAGAAGAAGAAACAGGGGTGAAAGGGGAAGCAACTATAGTGGACTTGGGGAAGAAAGTGGAAACACTCGGTGGCGGCATGGACAGAGAATCCGATGTGCTAGTGCTTACAGGGCCTAGAGTCACTACAAGAGAGGAGAAAAAGGCAGAGATGGAAGGGATCTGTAGTTGGATGGAGGGAATACCAGGTGACAAATTTGCAAGGGAGGAAAATATGGAAGAAGTGGGAGATGGAAGGGAGGAAGACGGAGGAGAAGAAACAACCAAAGGAGTGGTTACCTGAGGAGGAGGAGGGAGAGGAGTAGAAGAGGGAACAAAGGGCACCTCCATAGTTGTAGCTATGACAACATCCTGAGTGGATGTGTCCGTTGGAACATCTGCCGCTTCTTATTTTCCTGGGGACACTAAGTCCACTATTTACTTTGAGGCAGAAAGAGGGCTATCAGGAGCTTTCTCCTGCTTGCTTGATTCTCCAACTTCATCCTTTCCTTTTCCCTTTGGCAAGTGATCTGGCTTTGGAGGAACTCTTCCTAAGGGGGAAGTAGTGAAATCCACCCCAAGGTAGATGAGACCATTTCGTTTGCACCAATGTTCGGTGCATTGCAACGTGGGATGGACCCTTTCTTCTATGGTCTTGGGTGCCTTGGTTCTATCGATACTTGTAAATGGCCAATCATCCCCATCCGTGTCAAGGTAAACCTGATCAATTTCCTGATCAGTTTCTTGGAAATATTTTGGGATGATGGCAACTCCATAGTGGATGATCTCTGTCAGTGCCAGCCTGGGAGTGATCTTTTCACCTGATTTCAACTTCGTGGTTGACGTCTATCCATATGTCCTCGATCTCTAGGACATGGATGGGATCGATCTTTACCTTGGGGAGGCAAGCCCAACAGTCGAAGGTTGGCCTTGCTAAGAAATCATGCTTCAGGTTGAGCAATTCTAGCTCTGCAAACATTTCGTGTGCTTTACCCAATGAGGCGCAGGTGTATCTACCAACCGTGAGGGGGAAAGGAGTTCCACCCTTCTTCCTTTTCATACATTTTTCATGATATGTAATTAGCTACCTTGAGAGCTCCAGAAGGATCAGCTTGGGCCCTGCATATCTTGGTAACCTTGTTGGTTCTCCCAGGAAGTTGGCAGCTCTGAGATATGTGAAGGTGGGGAATTGTGTAAACAAAGCCCCCCATTTCTTTGTGGCAGTGACCACGCTCATGCTGGTCTGACCATGTCTCATGTTTGGCCTCATTAGGCAGATCACCTCATAGAAAAAGGTGTCGTTGATCTTGTTGAATTGGGTGATATTGGCCTCGAGCCTTAGCTCCCGATAGTACTCATATATCTTGACCTGAGGCCATATCCCACTTTGAATCAGTCCAGATACTCTCTCTCTGAGGCAGCGGCATATACGACATAGGAGTTCATATAGAACCTCCCAGTCATTGAAACCTGTTGGAGTTGCTGCGAGATAGTATCACTGATAATCTCTCCCCAGCCAAAACGTTGCTCAGGCACATTCTTGCTTATGGTCTCTAAGTACCTGAGCATCCATTTGTGAAAGTAGTGGGCATCAGGAAGTCCAAAAACTCTGCTGAGGAAAGTGATGGTATCACTTAGCTCCTCTGAGAAGTCACTATGGTGGATGGTCTGTGGCCATCTACTCATCACCTTTTTTTTCTTCAGGTAAACCTCGTTCATCATCTGCATGCACTTGTCCTCATTATCAGTCCAAGTCTTTATGCAGTCTTCTCGGCTTACTGCCACATACTGGCTATGGTGAGGAATGCCCAACATGACTTAGAAGTGCCGAGCTATGAGGTTAATGACCACCTTGCCCTCTTTGTCTGCGACACATCTTGTGTCTTTATTGTAACAACAGGCCACTATCATGATGAACTCATTATTGATAGCGCTTACTGGAAGACCTACTACAAAATGTAGCCCATTTCCCACCAGTTTGTACATCCATGGGCTACTGGTAACTTGTTTAGTTCTGGCCCAGAAATCATCCATATCTATGTGCCCAAGCTCTAAGTCTCTGATGTCGAGACTGCACTCTACAAGTGAGTCAGGCATCCTGACTCTCTGATATTTGTATTTCATTTCTTGCTCTGTCAACTTAGCTTTTCCTTTAGACTTAGTTGGCTTCTTGCTCGACGAAGACATGTGTGAGCTCGAGGGTGGCTGTTTTTGTTCTGCATGGAGAATCAAAGAGGTCCAACACAGAAGAGCCATGTCAACCATCATGTTATCCATAATAACAGCTTGCAAAATGAAAAATGATCAATTTAAAAGCCTTTGGGCACAAGGCGCAGCTTCACTGCAGGCTGCAGAGGCTTGAATTAGCAAGGCACACTTTTGAGGGGTGTTGCATGATAGAAGGCAGCGCCAAAAGGGGTGGGGCGCAGATTAGCTATACACAACAGGTAATGTTGGTGTTGAGGAAGTTGCGCCAGCACCCTAGGAAAGTGCTTTGACAAGTGCACAAATTTGCTTAATGTCGCATGCTCTTTTGGTGCACCTTGGACACCCCCTTAGAAGATGTTGCATATAGGTTACGCGTGCCAAGGGTTTGACTTGCGTGGCACAGGTTTGGTTTACACAACATATAATGTTGTTTTTATTGCATTTGCGCCAACACTCACACTTTTCAATATTTGTTCTTTGCATGGGAAGGATTCATGTTGCATGGGCGGGAAGTGCACCTATGGCACGATTGTGTGTAGTGTAGTAGGAAGAAATAGTGCGCTAAAGGAAAACAAGACCGTTTGGCAGATTTCAAGGACTTCTTGATTTCCTTGATTTTGGTTTAGATTTTGATGGCAAGGAGGGAAATCCTAGCAAGGCAGAGAGTAGAGGAAAAATGGTTGGAGCTATTTTTGAGGCAGAGATTTCTAGATTTGTAGATCTGAAAACAGGGGGAAGAGGGGTTTTTAGTTGGTTGATTTGTTTGTTAAATTCTTTTTAGGTTCATTGTATTTAACATACAATCCTAATCACCTAACCTGACATAAAAACCACAAACAAAAACAAGATGGGCAGATTACACTTACCAGGATATATATAATGACGAAGGACAGATGTGGGATCCACAAGCATGAGGAATGGCACATGAGGCTGATGAGGATAACTAACAAGCGCAGAGGAAAGACTTTTCTTGATTTTTAATTCGTGAAAATGACAGGTTGAATGCGCCTATATATAGAAAAATGCGCATTTATTGCACCACCAACCGCCTTTGGCGCGGTTGGTGAAGTGTCGACACGGAGGTTTCAGTGCCTATGGTGCACTTAAGATGATGTCAACATAATGTTTTCAGCGCCAAGGGAAAAAGGGGGGAGCACATTCTTATGTGTTGACACATCAATTTTTGTGCCTGAAGTGCATTTCTTTGGCGCAGGTTTGAGGATGCTGGCATGTAACTCCTAATGCCTTAGGGGTGTAACTCTTGTCATGTTGACATGCCTTTTAGGGTGCCAAAGGACCTTTAAAGGGGCACACTTTTCTTGATGTTGCCACAAAAGGCTGAAAAATGGCTAAGTTCTTAAAACTTGATCTTTGGAAGGGAACCTTTAGGCCATTTTGAATGTTAATAGACCTTTTCAGGGGACCAAAAGGAAATTTTGGCATGGTTACCCGTAAAATTTTCCTTGTCAATTTTACAGGATAACAGGTGAAGGAATCAGAAAGAATTAAAACATCCTTTACCACTCCTTGGGGGACATATGTATATGTCAGGATGCCCTTTGGTCTGATGAATGTTGGAGCAACCTTTCACAGAGCAATGGATGTTGCTTTTGTTGGTTACATCAATGATTTTATTGTTTTTTACCAAGATGATGTGACTATGTTCTCCAAGAAGAGAGGTGATCATTTGCAGCACTTGGAGAAAATACTGATAAGATGTAGAGAATATGGCATTTCACTCAATCCAAAGAAGTGCCATTTCGAAGTACATAAGAAAAAATTGTTTGGTCACATTGTGTCACAAGAAGGAGTAATGATTGATCCAGAAAGGGTAGAGGCCATCAGCAAGGTCCCAATTCCAAGAACCAAGAAGGGGATTCAATCCTTTTTTGGGTAGATAAACTTCATCAGAAAATTCATATCAAACTTTGATGAATTGACCATTCCAATTACTTCCATGCTAAAGAAGGACCAGACCATAAAATGGGAGGAGGATGTCATTCAAGATTTCAATGGGATCAAGGAGGCATTAAAGCATGCCCCTGTTTTAGTAGCTCCAAATTATAAGAAGCCTTTCCAACTATTTTCTTTTGCTTCAGAGAACACTATTGCATTTGTCTTGCTGAAGAAAGATGATAAAGGGGCTGAGAGGCCAATTTCCTTTTTCAGTAAGGCATTGTAGGGGGCTGGGCTAAAATACACTATTATGAAGAAACAAGCATTTTCCTTAGTAAAAGCAACAAATGTTTTTAGGCCTTACATTATGAGTTCCAAAATTGTTGCTTATGTTCCCCACACCATGGTCAAAGATATCTTATCAGAGATGGAATTCTCAAGCAAAATATGCAGATGGGTGAACAAGTTGCAAGAATATGACATGGATATCCAAACCACGAAGTTGGTGAAAGGTATGGGCTTGGCTAAGCTTATGGCTAAGAGAAACTTGAAAACTATTGAGGTAAATGAGGTAGAAGAAGGTAGGGTAGATGTTTTTGAAAAACTGATGAGTTTTCAGTGGTACAAAGATGTAATTTTTTATCTCAAACATCTATACTGCCCTGAGCATTTGAGTAAGAACCAGAAAAGAGCCCTTAAGTTGGCTTCCCAAAAATATGTCATTACTGATTATGGGTTATCTTGGAAGAACCCTGAGGGAGTTCTCTTAAGGTGAATTATTGAAGATGAAGCCCCCAAGATAATTGTTGATCTCCATGGAGGAGTTTGCGGGGGGCATTTTACTAGAAGAGTTATAGCACACAAGATCCCGAGGGCTGGTTATTGGTGGCCAAGTCTCTTCAAGGATACAACTCTTCTGGTTAGAAGGTGTGAGATTTGTCAATTCTTCTCTAGAAGACTGAAAGCTTCAGGCTCCCTACCTTTGCAGCATGTATCAATTAAAGCCCCATTCAAGCAATGGGGAATGGATTTCATTGGCGAGATTTCAAACCCTTCAAGTGTTGGCCATAAGTGGATTCTTGTAGCCACTGATTACTTCACCAAGTGGGTGGACGTAATCCCCACCAAATTTTCATGGACTTCATGTTGAACCATATCATCTACATGTTTGGGGTGCCAGTCAAAATTGTTGCTGACAATGCCATGAGCTTCAGAGCTAAACCCTTAGTGGAAATGTGCAAATAATATGGGATCAATTTGAAATATTCTTCTAATTACAATACCCAAGGAAATGGACAAGTTGAGTCCAGTAATAAAAATTTGTTGAAGATTATCAGAAGAACCTTGGAGCTGAACAAGAGAAGGGATGAGCAGTTGAAGTTTGTTGTCTGGGCTAACCGAGTTACTGTTAAAAGAGCCACTGGAAAGAGTCCATTTGAGTTGGTATATGGAACTTAGGCCCTGTTGCCTCTGCATATGCAATTATCCTCATATCAATTCATTCAAAAACTAGAAGATCATGAGGTAAGTCCATATGATGCTCGCATTAACCAGATTGTTGAGCTTGATGAAGAAAAAAGGGCATCCCACCAAAGGCATGTAAAGTTCAGAGAAAAGATGAAGAAGTTGTTTGAAAAGAAGGTCACCCCAAGAGCTTTCAATGTTGGAGATCTCATGTTGTTATGGGATAGTAGACATGAAGATAAGGGCAAAAATGGAAAATTTGATGCACTATGGATGGGCCCTTACTCCATTGACATTCGGATTGGTGAGCATACCTTCTTATTGAAGGATTTGGATGGTGAATAGCTCAAATTTCCTATTAATGGCAAACACTTGAAGCATTTCCTATATTGATTCCCCAGAATCAAAGTGAGCATCACCTGTACAATTTACAGTTTGTTGGTTTGTTTTCTATCTTTTGTGTTTTTCTCGTTCTGGTCCTCGGTGACTTGGTTTTGTTAGTTTCTTAGTCTAGTTTTTGGAGGATGGTTGTGGTTGTTCCATTATGATGGTTTTCTATTTGACTCCATTACCCAATGTTCTGTTCTTGGCACTTGGTCTACTAGTTGTTCTTGTGGCACTCGTAGGGAGTGTCCATCCTCGAGTCGGAGCCGATGTTGGTGCTTGTCTTGATCTTGCACCATTTTGCCCTAATTTCTTCAAAATCCGTGGGCTCTACTATTTTTCCTATTTTTTCCCGACCATGGAAGCTCGAGAATGATCAATTTATATTTGTATGCCTTTGAAAATCCAAATCCATGGTCGAAAGATGCTCAGAACCATGATTCACGGGGTTTTGTTTTAAAAATTTTCATCGAAAAATCAGGTTCTGGGCATGAATGGTGAATTTTTGTGTTTTTTACGGTCTGGCGGACATCCTTTTCCTGTCAAAATTATTCCTCAGCATTCAGCGGTCATGTGGCTTCTTTTAGTTGGTCAGGGGATGGTGGGAAAATGTTTTAACTTGTCACATTTTTGCCTTTTTGGCAAAATGCAAATTTGGTCCCATAGCTCCGCTCAATTCTGATTGGTTCTTTTGGTACTTACGTGGCTTCTTCTAATTGTATGGGGTGCAACAGGTTTGTTTTTTGAACTTGTTATTTTTCACTACTTTGGCAAAAAGTTTGAACTCACCCCGCGGCCTCACCATGCTTTGATTAAAGCAAAATTTAAGCGGCAGGGAAAAGTCTTATTTTGACCCCACAGAAGGACGCGTGACAAGGTTAAAGGCGGAGATGCGGGCTTTCAGAGGCAACTCAGATTTTTTACCTCTTGTCATCAAAAGGATTAAAACATCAAAATGGCCCGCAAGCCTAACAAAGGATAGATCAAGGTTGGCTTTGAAAAGTCAAAGGGGTGGGGAAGCGGACCATCGGAGGCAACTTGGATTTTTTGCCTCTTATCATCAAAAGGATTAAAACATCAAAATGGCCCACAGGCCCGACAAAGGGATGGTCAACATTTGCTGCAGTCAACGGCGGAGGTGCGGACTCTTAGAGGAAATTTGGAAAAATTTCCTTTTGGGAGAAAATAGTTAAAAGTGTAAAAGGAAGCATGGTTCCGATGGGACCCACATTGGGACACATGTCAGGCCCATTTTTCAAGGGCGGAGTTGTAGGGAAAACTTTGAAAATTTTCCCTTTTCCAAAAAAGGGGTGAAATAGTAGAATTTGGCCGCGGTTCCTTTGGGACCCACCTTAGGACACGTGTCAGGATCATTTCTCAAGGGCAGAGGTGCGAAGCAAAACGTGAAAAATTTACATTTCTCCAAAAGTTGTAAAAGGAAAAAGGGAACCCACAGACCCGTTTTAAAGTGGATCTCCCACATGGACGGTCCAAATTTAAAATACCAATCAATGATAGTTGTGCATCTGTTTCTGGTTTTTCTACCATTTTCACTCTAGAGCTCCTGGAAGTGCGAGTCTTCATGATTTCCCGATATTTCTTGCACATCAAATAGGGAAGGGGAGTTAATTTGAAATCTAAGTTTGGTGAGGAAGATCATGAGACATCTTTTGCCATTAAGATGAGATATGACCTCTGGGCTCTATCTGATCTTCCAATTTTTCCTTCTCGAGCACGCAAAGAAACAAACTTGACAGATTAGGGGTGGAAGTGGTTAGCAAGTAGAGGGAAAATTGATCTACTAGAAGAAGGAGTTGAATGTGGGAGATATTCAAAGAGATCCACCCCTTGAGCACCTGACAACTTTTTACAGATTTGATTCTGGGAATCGCGATCGGAATCATGGCGAGCACTAGTGCATTCAATGTTTGGATTTTTGGGGGGAAAAGGCTTTGCTGTAAAATGTTATAAATAGGCATGATTTTGCCATAAAAAAGGGTTGGAGGTTGGAAGGTTGGAGTGTTAGAGGTCAGAATTGATTTTCTAAGAAAAATCTTGATAAAATCCATATTTCTGAGAGATTGTTTGAGAAACCTATATATCTCTTTTGTGTTAAACTTGATTGTGTCAAGGTGGTTGTGAGTGTACAACCATTGACAAGCTCTGAGATTGTTCTAGAAATTTTCCCTTGTTGATAAGTTTAATCAAATTTGAGTTATTCTATGTTGACTCTGAGCAATTAGTGTCTGCTTTGTTTTAGAATGTTTGCAAATAGTTCTATTTGTTCCTATTGCAATCTTATACTGAATTTTTTGTGAAATCACATAGAATCTCGTCCCTGTGACAGTTTAATGGTATTTGTAATTTCATTTCAAGAAGATCCTTCATATTGAATGAGATAAACAAATTTAAAATGAATTCACTGTCATTTGTTGATAAAGATTTCCTATAAGTCTTCGGGTGTACCTTAGGCATGGTTAATAAAAAACTATAGTGTTTAATTGAGTCTTAAAATTCAAGCCTTCGTATTAGAGTCTTAAATACTATGTGAAAATGTGCTGATTTGGGCCTCCATTGAAGCACACCTTCTGGTTAAAGGAACGTCTTGATTGTTCTAAAGTTTTCTGTTGTGAAGTTGCTCATTATTGTAAAGTCCCTCCAAAGGTATGGTATAATAAACTTTACCCTTCTTCACCTCCCACCAAAAATTCATTCAAAAACAATAAATCATACCCATATTACCCCTGTTTTTCATGTGTGTATACAAATGCATAATATTTACTACCAAAACATGCAGAGACAATCAAGTTTTCATTGTCTTTAGTGGCCTGAACCTTGCTTAGAAAATATATCCATTATCTAGAGTGACAACTCGTGAGAGTTGGGTTTTGTTGCATTGATCATATTTTCTTCAAAGTCTTCTCAATAACTTCACAAGGAAGGATATCTCCATCTCCTCCACAAACAGAAGGCAACAAAAAGGGTCCTCTCACCCTAGTTGAAAGGCACAACAATAAAGTAGTGAGGATAGGTCAAATCCTCTTGAGGGTGCTACCCACTTCTCCACATCTGAGTGACAAAGAGCAAGCTGCATTTCATCCCCAGCTACAAAATGACACACTACATGCTTTGCTTGTCTCTAAGCTTCCTGCCAAACTTGTGATGCTGCTCAGCTTCTGAGGGAGAATCAATTTGGGTACCAACAGGTTATAGCTAGCGCGTTGTGATGAGTGTGTATATGTAGTGGTGATGAGATGTGATATGTAGAATATATGTGCGTGAACCCTATAGCTAAATCGTATAAAATGACTTGTTGAATGGAAGAGTGATGATTTAGACCTAGGTGTATATCACTATAGAGTGAGTGAATGTGAATGAGATATAGGGAAGGATGTGCATGGACCCTATAACCTAAGCGTATACCACGACTTGTTGAATGGAAGAGTGATGATTTATCCTTAAGCATATATCACTATGGAATGAGTGTATGGGGATGAGACATATGGAAATATGTGCATGGACCCTATAGCCTAAGCGTATACCATGACTAGTGTGACTGGTAGAGTGATGATTTTAGCCCTAAGCGTATATCACTATGAAATGAAAAGGTGAGAATGGGTGATAATTTACCCTAAATTTGTATGTCACTATGGGATGGACAAGAAGGGGGTGGTGATGTACCCTAAGGTGTATGCCACTAAAAAATTATAAAATGGGGGGGGGGGTGGTGATTTTTCCTAAAGCGTATACCACTACAAGATGATAAGAAGGGGTGATAATTTAACCTAAGGTGTATGTTACTACCACAAGAAATGGTGAATAAGGAAAATTTCGCATTGGTGAAGGTAAGGTCCATTTGATTGGTAAACCATCGGTAGTCATGTATGGACCAAGGAACTAAAGTGTGTCATCGAGTGGTGAGTGCAACACGTAGAAGACAATGTAGTGTAAATGACCAAGTGATGAATATGGGATGTAAATGTGTGATATCAGGTAATGTAATGTAAGATATGTGGTGTGGATAGTAATGTGTGAAATGCAATAGGAGGTGTATATAGGAATGGAATATGTAAGAATGATAAGATAAAACTAGACCCTTATGTGCAATGGAATCTCAGTGTAACATGTAGAATGTAGCTGGTAGATAAATGCATGCTATGGGAACTCATGACAATGTAGGAAATGTAGGGTGTATAAATGGGATATGTAGTGATGATAGGTAAAGCTAGACCCATATATAATATAACCTAGCATAAATTCAGAATGTAAGGAAGAGATTAAAAAACTAGACACATATGGGATGTCGACTAGTGTAGTGTGTGTGAGATAGATGATGTATGAATGACTACTAGATGAGGTATGTATAGGATAATGTAAGATGTAGGCTATGTATATAAAATAATGATAGAATATAAATGTGTATAACCTAGAGTGCAGTATGGGGGGTTAAGTGTAATGGTAACTCCCTCAACAGTCTAGTGTGAACCGAAGCACAAGAGTGTGTCATCAGGTGATACGAGGGTGCTGATGTGAATGTGTAAGAAGTATACTGTATATACGTGAGGAAGTAGTGAATGTAAATAGTTATAGAGTGGAGATATAGCTATTCTAATATGAAAAAGGGGGGATTGGGTATAGTGGTGATGCCCACCTAAGAAATCATGAAATCTGAAGTAAACCTATAAGGTCAAGGGGCATGGATTTCCATGTCGACTAGTACTGAGAATGATGAAAGCGTAGGGCCATAATCCATGAGGGGGGGATATAGTAGATAAAATTTGTTCTTGTGAATGAAAATTATGTGGAAGAAAAGGATGAACGAAGGAAAAATACTTAGATGGTGAATGAAAGAGGAGAGAGGGATGTCGAGATGGCTCCTAGGTAGTGCTATAAGCCAAATGATCCAGACGGGTAGAACGAGGAATATAAGGTAGAAGTGGATAAAATGAGATGATGACCTAGCTGTCTGGAGATCACGAATAATATGGCTTAAAGAACATGACATGAGTCGGTATGATATCCTTGAATCCGATGGTAGAGGAAAAATGGTTGATCCTGATATTGCATTAGTTGAGAAGGAGGGTAGCGACAATTAGATGGTAGAGAAAGGATTTGTTGATGAAGAAGGTGGCAAAGAATGTTCCTGTGCCATAACATTAGACATGGAAAGATAAGAGGTAGAGGTAATGTTACCAGTTTGTGGATCAATGAGGGGACTGCTAGAGGACGTTGATGGTGTAGGTGTTGTAGGGGTAGTAGGAGTATGCAGACATAGATGCATCCTTAAGTTTATCTATCTTAGAATGTAGAGATGTAATTGTGGCTTCCATGGACTGCCACTCAACTTTTAGTGTCTTGTATAGCCTCCAATATGTGTGTATTAGATGGAGGATCATAAGGGCGAGAATCAACAACAATGGTGGTAGATATAGATGCCTACTAGAAGAAAATGGTGGATTGGTGTTAACATAAAAATGAGATGGAGGATCATGTTCTTCTAAAGGATCATCAATGTAAATATCAAAATCATATTAGACAGCACGGGAAAATTGGTAATGAAGGGTGTGTGGTTGGTCATCCAAGTAACCATGAATGTGTAAGATGTAAATGACCATGGCATATTGTTTTTCTGTAAAGGGAGGTAATAGACATCCCTAAGCGTACCAAAGAGTGAAATTTTGTGTATAGAAAAGAAAATAACTACTACAAATGTGAGTTGTGCCAAAAGGTGCATGAGGGAATGTGATATCAACACGATACAGGATCAAGTGTGCATCCAATATAATCTAACTAAGACTGGCCAAGCATAATTGGAGAAGTATTAGGACAATGGGAAAAATGGACAACCAAGTGGAAAACGCTGTAGGCAATAAGTGGTCATGAGAATGATAAAACCATGATACAAATGTGGATCGACATAAAGTAACATAAAGGTCATTGAAGTTCAAACCCAAGTCGAAGGAGACCATCATGGAAATATACGGTGGGCGTACATGATGTGTTTAGCGGTATGTGTTCCCAATAAGAATTATTGGTGATGAGAGTGCAAGTGAATGGTGGGCATACTAAGGAGGAGGAGGATGGTTGAGAGGATGGGATGAGATCCATAGATGGAAAAGGTCCCTGGTAGGGTACAATAGCGGTAGGAGTAACAAACGATAGTGGGGAAGAGATTGTGCTAAGCATGTGCATAGTGGCTATAAATGGCATCTCATAGAGAAAGGGGGACAGGGGAGGAATAGGAAAAGAAATAGAGTATTGTAGAGTAGGAGTGGTAGATGGTATCAAAGCATTGGTAACAACAAGAGTAAGTGGAGAAGTAGAAGGGACCATATCAACCATGCAGACGGTATGAACTAGGTCATGGGGAGTTGGTCGAGGTTGAGAACCAATTGTGGGCGGAGAGGATGGAGATGTAGGGAGAGGTAATATAGCACTAGAGTCATTTATGTCCTCAGGAGGGAGAGCCTAGACTTCTTCTACAAGTTGAGCTAGGGAAGCAGGATTAATAGTGCATAAATAAGAGGTGACAACATCTTTAATGGAACAAGGATCCATTCTAGAAGATGGAAGTTGAATGAAAGAAGAACAAGGGATATAACCAGAAGTAGCAGTAGGAGCTTCGAGGAAAGCATGACCATGACTATCGAATTGTAGAGTAGCTGAAGACTTAGAGGAAGAAGACTTTCTATGAGGTTTACCCATGATGGGAGGTTGCAAATGTAAAACCCTAGAAGGTGCGATAAAGAGACATTGGGTTCACCAAAATGATTAACCAAAATGATAATCTAGTGTTCTAGTTGGCCTAAAAGGGGACACTAGGGTATTAATGTTAATCTAATTAAGAGGACTAAAATGTTGTATAATGCAGTAAATAATATGGAATGATTCTAAATAATTATATTAAATGAAATAAAAACCCTAACTATGCCAAAGGAGGTAGAAGAATGACTTAGCTGATTGTTGTAGATGGTCACACAATGTCACATGTCTGAAAACAGGTTCCAAAACCCAGAACAGTCACTTAGAGGTCCTGTGAAGGGTAGATTCAGAGGTTTTAAACTGACTGAGGCACCTTGGAAGGTACTGGGGTGCCCTGGTCTGCATTTTAGGCACCCTGGTCTCTGTAAATGCTCAGAAAATGGTTTTGGCAGGGTCACAAGTTAATCTGAAACTTTGCTTATCTGTCGCGCTGGATCTGCCGAATTAGCCGGAAAATGACATGCAGTACAAGAGGAAGTATCAAACCCTAAAAAATAAAATATACAAATGAATGGGTCAAACTGACCTCAGCCGCCAAACTAGTGGACTTATTGTTGAGTGTTGCACTACATTTCAGACCCGGATGTAGTTCTGGTGTGTGTGTGTGTGCATGTCATGCCCTAGGTGCTCTCATGTCAGTCACACTTTGTGAAGTAGCGAGAAATAGTAACTATAGAAAATGTAAATAGCATGTGTGCATGGAATAGAATAGAATCCCCCCCCCATATGCAGTGTGTGTGATGTAAATATCCTAGTCTTGATGCATGGCACTATGTGGATGCAAATGATGCAATGGATGAAACTCTAGATGGAGTGATAGTAGTATGTGACGATAGGACCTAGGACCCTTAGTATGATCTTATAACTTTATATTTATATGGATCTCAAGATTAATTTTGTAATTAATGCCGACTGGGAAAAATATAAAGACGACAAATGACTAGAAAGGCCCCAAAAATAAGCGGGAAAGGATGTGCATAGACCAGGGCACCCAAAGTGGGACCAGGGCACCTCGAGGAACCCTAGTATAGGCTAGGGTGCCCTGATTTTGGGTGAGAATGACGGGGAAGTTGCGAGATGGGTGGATACATGCAATAACATATGCGGGAATGATGAAATAAAATATAAAATAAAGATGGCCAAAAGGTGGGATTAATTAATAATCTATCCACTTGAGGACATTCTAAATAGTAGTATAAGACCAAGCTAAATAATGTCTAATGTGCATAATTTTGTGTCTACACATTACACCTATGTTCCCATTATAGATATTTTTCTTTGAATTTAAGTGATGAATTTCACATTTCAAACTACTTATGTTTCATCATCTTAAGGATTTACTCTCAATAGCAACGGGTTAATTACATGTTTCGATCATAAATTCTACTTCCTGAGTAATACTAGGTTTAATATATTCCTATCTACGCCAAGGGTTCTGCTAACTTTTACAAGTCCAACTAGAATGCAATTTCCTTAACTCACAAGACCTTGGCTACAACTGAAGTTATCCCATTCTCAAGGCTACATTTTATTGTTTCACTAACATCATTGTTTAATCCACATTTATGCAAACAAAGCATGTGATCATGCATCATTTTTTTTCTTCGATTTATTAAGTTGTTGTATTAGTCATGGAGCTCTACTTTATTACATTCATTGTATGATCCCATTTGACATCTTAGTTGGTTTTGACATCTTAGTTGATATCAGAGCGGAAGTTCATGCTCTCAAACCTCTAGGATAGATTGGAGTTGTGATGATCTTGCATGGTGGAGGTGGAGATGGGAAGAGTAATGCAATATATGTTGTGATATGAACAATGTTGTAATTGTGATATTATGAACACATGTGTTGTGCATGTCACTTAGTGCGTATTTGTTATCATATTAATGTGCTTGTGATGAGAGTATTCACTCTTCTTTTCATGGATTCAATGAGGAGTTCAGGTGTTATGTACCACTTGATTGTGTGTGAAAATAATATTATTGCAGATTGCGGGGTGTTATAGTGTTTTGGTTATTATGTGATATGTAGGTGTGCTAATGGGCTGTATAAAAAAATTGGTGTATAGTGAATTGGATTGTCTCATGATGACGCCAACATGTTGTGATGAATCGTGTGTGTCACCATGTTGTAATTGTAATTGACTATATGTTCTAATGTTAGACATTGTGTTCATTGTACATATAATTTGTGTATTATGTGATGGTTCATGTCATGAATTAGGGGCATATGGTGAACGTATGACCCCTATTGTACAATACTTGCATTTTGGGTTCATTATGTGTAAACTTGATGTATTGTAACCCGTGAAAGTAATGATTGTGTTATACCCTATATATATACCATGTGTAAGACACTATGGTTAATGTGCATGAATCACCATCGCATTAGTAATGTAGTAATGTGTCATGTTGTGAACCTTACACTAACCAACCCTAAGGAAAGAAATTGGTAAAATGTATGTGTTGGAGAGAGAAAATGAGTACCGTTGGCGAGTCACTTGAGCCAAGTATGAGATAGAAGGTAGAGTCTTACATAGACTAAAAATCCACCTCTGTTTGTTTGGTATGTATGGCAGATTTCCCAATGGGCAGCATATATATTGTGTTTCATGGACACCTTAGGCTCAGTAAATGTTGACCTGTACTATTTTCTCTATCCATATATGGTTTCTGTATATATGACCTATGTGTGCCTTAGCATTAGTGTACCGTTGACCATTCACTCGAGCCAAGTATGAAGTAGGGAGTGGAGTATTACATAGATTGAAAACCCACTTCTGTTTGTTTGGTATGCATGACCACCATGTATATTGTGTTTTGCAAACACCTTAGGATCAGTGAATGACAACCTATACACCCCCCTCTCAGACTATGTTGAGCCTTGTGGGAGTATGGAGGGATGATTCATGAAGAGATGATGATAGTTATATTATTTAACATATTATTTTGTGAGCGGAGGCTCGATATCCGAGTGCCAAAAACTTGATGAGTACCCCTTTGGTGGTCGTATAAGGCCACATAGTGATTGTAATGTGTTATTTCTCTATACATATTTTATTCGTAAATTGATCATTATCTCTTTTCTTGTCAGAACCAACAATTTTCTTGATTGATGTGTTCTTATATTTTGGGCATTTTATTTGGTTATTACACTAACATGTGGTTTTTTGCACTAACTATGGCTATTTAGCCATTTGTTTTTCTTAGTTTTAAATTTGTGTTTCAAGTTTAATTTTTTTATAGCCTAACCCCAAGGCTTGGGATTTTTTCCACTTGGGATTTGAAATGGATTGTTATGTTGTTTCTAATGTCGTAATGTGTTGAAATAGGGTGATGGGATTCACCATGGAGTGGTTGGACCTATGTAACCGCTTCGTTGTATGGGGGTGCACCCTAAGGGGGTTATAACGTCGTGTAGTTTTTGAACTACATGTTACTACACCACTTGGGTGGGCGTGACAGGGCTCTTTGTGCCTAGGGTCATAGGGTGACCCGACCTCATTAAATGGAGAAAGGAGACGATGATCTATGGTTGCATGACCCGATATTCTTGATGGGGCTCTATGGTTGAGTGACCTGATATGGATAAATAAGGAGATGGGGTTCTATGGTTGAGCGACATGGCTTGGTTTTGGCAATATGATTCTTTCTCTTTGGGAGGTATATGGATTTATTTTGTGATGCTTTGGGAGGTATATGGAGTTGTTTTATGATGCTTTGGGAGGTATATGGATTTTTTTTGTGATGCTTTGGGAGATATATGGATCTTTTTTGTGATGTTTTGTGATGTGTGGAGTTGGTATTATGAATTTTGTGTACTCTTGTGAGTCTTATTAGGCATTGTTATGATTGATGTTGACGCTCCTCTTGGTTACTATGTACTATTGGATACTGACTTGGCACTGTGTCGATACAGTCATGGTATCTGGGTCATGTGATACTAGTTGTATATGTATCAGCGTGATGATTATGTTTGTTAGTCACATGTGTGTTTTGGATTTATGCCTATGACATAATCGTCTGAAATTCTTTGTTATGTGGACTACTTGTTTGTCTCTCCATGGTGGAATTAGAGGTCTTGTGATGTGATACATTCATGAAAGTATGTAGCAAGATGTCTCGTGGGTCATTTGTGTTGTGTTGAGTTTTGTGTGACATCTTGAGGCCAATTACTATTGGGCACCCATGAACATAAGTCAATTGAAATTCTACACAATTAATATTAAGAGCTTGAGAATAAGAAACATTGTAAAGGAAACAAGGCAAATTAAGTAATAAAGTAAAATATAACTAACTACCAATCTTCACATAACATTAAAATTTAAGATATTGCTAAAATTAGTTTGTTTCCTTATGGTCGTGTTGTACTGACAAGTTATTTTTTTAAACTACATGTGTCATTTTTTACCTTCTTGCATATGTATCCTTCGAGCTTCAGTCTTGTGTCGCATCGAGGACGATGCTCTTATAAGGGGAGGGAGATGTGGTGCCCTACCTGACAGCACATCCTTGCAGCGGGGTGTACTGGGAAATGTATAGTCATATTTAAAATAGGACAAGGAGAGCGACACATCCTAAATAACTTTTCGGACTTGTAAATTTCCTTGGATCATAATAAAATCACTTTATTTCAAATCTAGAGGAGAAATCACAGGAAGCCCAAGTTAACGTTGGGAGTCTAATAGTAATTAAATAGTGACAACAAGTGTAGGGTCAGAGCTCTTCTTTACTAACAATGGTGAAGTCGAGTTCTGTACTCACATAATTAAATAAACAGAAGGTTGTGTGGAATTGTGTTCAGCAGAGCTCTCTCCAATACCCGATCCATTACCTCTGCATAGATGTGCCATGGCCTCATAGAATGCATTGAGTGCATAATATACACAAAATGGTGTTCTAGAGGTTGTGAGTAGGTTTTTCAAGAGAAGTGTGTGGGCTCATGGGTGCCATGGTTGCAGGGAAGTAAACTAAACAGAGCTCTTGCTTATAGTCATCCTAAAATCAGTGCATTATGGGTTAATGTAGCACTCCACACGAAGAAAAAAAAATGCAATTTGAATTTCTTCCCATTTTACTTTATACAAATAGATTGATTTGGATTTGTATCTGTATCTGAAGTTCTACCTGCCATTGTTTTTCTTGTTGTATGAAAAAGAGAAATGGAAATTAGAGTGCGATGTAAGATTAGAACAAATGAAAAGATTGTACTGCAATAAAAGGTTAAAATAAATGAAATGACAAGCAGAGTGTAGTGCAAGATGAGAATATTTGAGGGATCCTCGTCCCAAATCTAGCTATGAAAAATAATCTGTACAGATCTACTGTATCGGATGATGTGAAGGGACTTTAAAAGTTGTTAGTTAAGGATGTGGATATTTTTCAGTGAATTTAGCCACATAGAGAATAGTGTACTGCACATCACTGCATATCGTGGTAGCAATAAATTCATTGGAAGGTTGCTTCAAATGATAACGCAAGGTGATTTAGAAGGTTATGGAATTTTGTGGAAACAAAATGTGCAGGGAAATATGGAGTTGCACGAAGCAGCAAGTGAAGGAAACACTGAGATAGTGGACATGTTAGTGAAGAAAGATTTTGAGCTTGTGAGTGTGACCAATAAAGCAGGGGAAACGACTGTATTCAAAGCTTCCATTGTTGGTTATGCTCAAATTATTGAAAATTTTGAGAAAGTACCTGTGGAGATGTACATAAGGAAATATGATGGCCAAACATCATTGCACCGTGTGGTCTTTGACAAGCAGATAGCTCACCGAGTGGGTCAAGCTCTGTTGTGGCTCGGTGCAATTCTTCATCCATTCACATATCAACATATTCTTGCATAACTTGCTCGACTCGTTATGAAACTCAGCTAACTTGTTCCTTTTGAGAGCTTGGTGGTCTGTAAGGCACAAGGAATCAAAAAATGGACCGATGGAGCTTTTCACTTGCACCGCTTCACATGTTAACAAGTATGGTCTTTCCCTGCTCTCCTGAACTAAATTCCTCTTTCATCATTTTTTACATTTTGAAATTAAATGTTGATAATTAGGAAATGTAACCCCAAAAAATGATAAAACCTTACTTCTTATGGAACTGTCAAAAAAAATATTTGACATCGAAAGTCAGGTGCATGGAGCACCACACCCAAATGTACCACAAAATTGAAACTCTTTGCATGATCCTGGTAATATGGAACACCTTAGGGAACCTTAACCGAGTTGTTTGAAATTATTTAACGCTCTTGCAAGTTGTATTTTTAAACCCTCTTAGCTTATTAATCACATATGGTGACATGGACATTTTAATAAGACATTGATCGTGTTAATAAAATACTCTGATCTCATTAATCATCTTCATGCTTCACACCTACGACGTCTTATTATGGACCATTGCCTTGATATTTTATGATGTGGTGCATATATGTTGTGAAACTTATCATATTGGGACGAGTGAGGTGATCATGTCTAGGGGTTGTAGGTCTGACCATATCATGAATAAGTTAACCCCTTTGTGTGTAATTTCCCTTGGTACCCTAGTGGGTGGCCAAAGCCTTGCAAGATAGTTGGTGGTTGTACCTATGATTGATCTCTTGTGAGATCTAACTTATGTGAGTGGAGACTACGTTTCAAATTACTTGCGTATTTACCCAACAATTGAAATAGGTCTTTAGGAGGATTTTGTAATGCATAAGATTATTTGGTATATCTCTCTTACAATATACACTTAATACTTGCATTTCTAAGAGCAATGAAATGAGTTGTCTTGTGCGAGGTCGTACTCCTTGTAGTCTTAAATCCCTAAGTGTAAATTATGTGTTATTTGAATTAAAAAATTTCTAAAACAATGCCCATAAGAGTCCAAATTAACCATGTAAGAGTAATGGGAAACAAGAGTAAATAAGATATTGTTTAGGAATAAAGTTATGCTTGAAGTCTTCATAATTGATTTAGGCATTCTCTTGTTGTTAAGAATCATTGGAAGGACATTATCCTAAAGCATAAAGCATATGCTTTTCTGGGCACCAATCCCATGTGACTCCCGAACTTTCCAACACTACGAATCGTTGGAAGGACATTATCATAAAGCATATGCTTTTCTGGGCACCATAATTACTTTTGAGCTAAAGTTGGAGGCTTCTACCTCTCATATTCATCATGATGCATATCCCCTCAATCTAAACAATATAATGCATCCACATCCAAATTTCCCCCGTTAGAATCCTAATCCAAGACTCCCAACACCAGATGTGGATAATATGACCTCCTTTAGGCCCTCCTCATTCATAACTTCCCCATGTCACACAAAATTCTTGGCATAGCCAACTTTATTCCAAGGAAGTAACCAAATTATTAGAAATTTGGAAAATTTTAGAAGAAGGATTCTAATCATAGGAACACCTGGACACCTCATCAACCTTGTAGTCACTGATGAGAACTACTCCTCCTACTATCGATCCCCGTAGTATGTCATCCCTAGCAAAATGATGTATGCTATGGACTATCAAGGCTACAAATGTGGCAAAGATGAGCAAGGAGTTTGTGAACCTTTTATGAATTGATAAAAGATGGAACTTAGTGGTAGTGCTATGGAATCTTATGGTGGTGAGTCTGATGAAGTTGGCATCACTTCTTTTGAATGCGAAGATGAATCTTCCAATACCGACATCAAACCAGGGTCTCCCTATAGCATGCACAAGTACCTTGCCTCCTCAAATCTATTTTTTAAAATGTTATCTTAATCCTACACCAATCCTACCTTGAACTTAAATTGATGTATCCCTCCCTTAATGATTGGGACCAACAAGATCACATACCAATAGATTCCTTTCAGAATGAGGAATTTATTGAAGAGTTTATGACACTTCGAGATAACATACTTTAAGGGATCACAAGAAGGGATTCATCATTGACCTCGATGCATGTGCTTACTTTAGGGAGGAAGTTGATTTTGGGGAGAAGGATGAAGAAGGGGTTTGAGGGAGGAGAAGTAAAGGGGTGGGGGAAATGTTGGGAGGAACCAATGTAAGACTCTTCTTACTTACAACCATGCACATATGAATCATATGTCATGTTTGTCAATCATACGAAAGAGAAAAGGGATATGGTGTGTAGGTCATTGAGATAACGTACTTTGGAAATATCTTAGAAAGCAAGGAATTGTCAATGAATACTTCCATGGGAAATTTGCATATGTTTAAATCCCGAAGTCTACATATGTTAGATACGGAAATTTTACATTTAGGGTTCATTATGTAGTCACTTTTATGCACATGTGCAATCAATATTTCTCTTTACAAATTAAGGTAGAGATTAGTGTTTCCTATCAACAACATTCCTTATGATGTCATTTGTCAATGATCACTGACATAAAACCTCGGCCTTTCATTTCCCCAATGCATGTTAGGCATAGCCCCCAATTCTCCCATTTAGAAATGCATATCAATGTAATTAATGTTTGAGGCATTTACAAAGGAGGAAAGTTTTATTTTGTGTGTGTGCATGCCTAAGTCCTTCGATCCTAAAACTCATCTATGGTTATAAGGAGGGAACGTTTCAGTTTGAAGATTATAATTTGGTTCATCAGTTGTCATAATTCGCTTGCATCAATCTAGTTTGGAAAAAAATATAAACATAATTACTTCTTAACATCACGAATTCAACAACCGATATCATGCAATATCGTTTGTGGATAATTTGTAGTTGGCCTATAATTTTTTGGATATATAAGTGATGGTGTTTTCTTTTACAAATTGTGTTTTTTCAATGCAATGGAGGATTTTTGATTTGTGGGTTTGATTCTATTATTCTGCAACGAGCGACACATTGTGGAACAAAATATTTGCACCTATTCCACCCCCAACGTTGAGAACTACATCTACAAAATCCACCTTCCATTAAGCTTCTATGTTTGTCTATGTCATGCTCTAATCTCCCATTTTGGATCAGATGGGAAGATAAGGACAAAGGTCTAAAAAGGGCTAGATGGAACCATTTAACATAACAAGATGAAGCGGATATACTATCTTACAAGATAATTGGAGGACCTCAAACAAATCCACGTGATGCTACAAACAAGCTCCCCAACATTCCCATAGGAAAGCGTAATTGTTTTCACAGTGCACATGCCTAGTAGAGGAGGCAACACAGTCTCAAAAATGTCTAACCCAATTCCAAATTCAAGCTCTTCATAGGCCACCGAGGGACTGCGATGACTTGTGCCTAAAGGGACAAGCCTTAGGTCATTAATTATGACATCCACACTCTCCCCAACCTCAAAGGCTTCACAGAGTCTCCTTCACCACCGCCTGTAGATAGGAAGCTTGCATATGTTTGAGCTTGACATTCTTTTTCCTTTAATCATCGTTCCCTTTAGCTCATCCTCGTCGTCCATCGTATCGTCTCTTACATAGCATAAACAAAATCAATCAACATTGTCATTAACTTGTCCGTCGGTTCTAAGGCGCCAATAATTGACCCTTACAAACTCAAAGAAACGGAAAGTTTTGAGAGAAAATGTGAAAAATAGGCTTTACTATTATTTTATTTTTTATGGTGTCAAGGGTTTCAATTGGACGATGTTTAATTTGTTAGGTAAAACAAAGACATAAATGGAAAGTTGTAAATAAAAATGTGGGAATAAAATACCTGCATGTCCCACACCTGTTCCATGGCTCATAATGTTCCTATGCTATTTGTCTTCCACTTTATTGTCTCAATCTCGCTCACATTATTCATGTGAGTGCGCCATAATAAAAAATAGGGAAAATCCAATAAGTTCAAGGTACAAAACCCAACCATAATGCTTGTTTCTTGTAACACTTTTTAGCTCCCCTTTTCAATTTTAAGTTGTAGTAATTGCAGGAAAATAGGTTATGCGCAAACAATTATCAATAATTGAGCTCATTCAGCAGTTGGTCACATGTTAATAATTGTGTGCGAGGTTATGAGTTGTCCATGTGAAACACGTCATGGCATGCATGCTGGACTATCGAGAATGATATGGGCAGGACAAAGAATACCATGAACAACAAGGAGAGGGAAAAGGTTGAAGCATTGATAATTGAGCTCGTCCATAGTTGGTCATTTGAGTGCTAGGTAGATTTTATTTGTTGATCGAAAATTTTACACTGAGACTCCATACGTTTTCTTAAGTTGTTGAGTGCAAATTGCCATTTGATTTACAAGGAGGGATTTTTAATAATAAAACCATCAAAGTATACCATATAATGTCCAGGTTTGAAAGAGCTTCCATATTTTCTTAATTTAAGATTTGATGTACTTACTCTAGGTTGAAACAGTTGATTTCTTCTCACTTCCAGCTATGGACTCCCTGCATAAAAGATTTAGTTGCCATTTATAGATTGAAAAAATTTGAACATCAAGCATGTTGATCTACACGCAGTCGCAGAGAGAGCTAACACAGAGAAAAACAGTGACAAAAAAAAAATAGTTTTTGTTTACTCAGTACAATAACACTTTAGATGCTCTTAACATGTTAGACCAATAACATGCCTACACGTGTGACACCACTCTATAGCTTATAATTGAAGTGAGCGATTGTGGTTGTCTGGTAGAAGCAACTTAATGATCAACATGAATATCGAAGAGATGAAAACATTGAAACACGTGGACGACCAAGATTATGCCAGACGTCAACACCCATACAAACTCTACTAGCCATCCAACTCTTTGACGGGCATCAAAAACCACCACCGTCAATCCAACTTAGGAAACGCGTAAAGAACAATCTCCTCTTGTCACCAAAGTATAAGTAAAAACAGTGAAAAGGAAAAGTATAGAAATCTGTCACGAGAGGTGGGCCCTCACTTTAGAGTAAAGCGCGTATTGCTTCACCGACTTGTACTATTTGACCGACATCCATGTCGTTTTCACAGGTCCACATTGCCTTGTTGCCAATGCCATCTATATATAAATATGGGAAATTGATCAGACATTACAAACATTTAGCATAAGCTTTGTGCAAGGAAAGAAATCCCGGAGAAGTGAGATTTGATTTTAATTCGTAGACAGAGTAAATATTTTGTCTTTTTCAACGATTTTCTTTTTTCAATTCGGTATTATTGATATGTTTGTCTTTTTAAAATTTGAAGCATATAATGTCATATCTACAGCTTCCCGAGTAGATGAACTGTCATCGGATCTCTTGAAGCTTATTTTATCTGCTTTAGATGTGCTTAAATTTCATATTTTGTTTTGAAACTGTGGTATTCTCAGACTGAAAATAGTTGTTATTTGTTTCTGTGATGGGAGAAGAGAAAATGGAGGGACAGACGAGAATAGCAGAGATGGGCGAGCATGTGGAGGATGGGCATGAAAAGAAGTCTATGTTTCACAGTATGAAGGATAGGGTTAAAAAAATGAATGCCAGGGTGAAGAAAAATATAAGAGAACGACAAGGTCACAGAGAAAATCTCGAAGAAAGTGTTGAAGAAGACGAGGAGGAGGAGGAAGAAGATCAAGCTCCAGTTACAGAGATAGAGGAAACTGGAACGGATGTTGGTATCCCTTCCATGACAGAAAAGGTAAGCCCTTTTTTTTCCCTCTTTTTTTAAATCAATTTTGAATATCTTATTATGCAAGGTCTTTGGAACAAATGTAGTGACTACAGAAGTTATTGCAGGCAGAAGAGGTACAGGCTGGGGCTACTGAATCCGCTCCCCAAGATAAGGTCACTGAAGCTGGGGAGGGGAATGAATTGGTCTCTAATACAAAACCTTCCAATGTTACTGAAATTTTTGAATCTGGCCCCTCTACCAATGTTGCTGAAGAAGTTGAGTCTGATCAATCTGCTCCCTCTGAAATTGGCTTCGGTGTTATGAGTAAGGCCTCTGGTTTAGCTCAGGGATCGAAGGGCATGTTCTCTAGCAAAAAGAGCAGCGATGACGATGACAAGGACACCGCGTTACTGGGAGAACATGAGGAACAGGAGGATGGAGGACCACAACAACAGGAAACTGAAGCACAAGGAGGGGATAATGCTAAGGAAATTTTGGAAGAATTTGAGAGTAATAGTGGCCCCAAGTTAAGTGAAAACCCAGAGGAGGAGGAATCCCAAAAATTAGTGAGGGGTATCCAAAGTAAGGTAAGTGAAGGGGAGGGAGCTGAATTGACCTCTAATACGAAATCTCCCAATTTTAGTGAAGAAGTTAACTCTGGAAACATCATGTTACGAGGAGAACTCCATGGAAAAGAGGATGAAGAACTACAACAGCAGAAAATTGAAGTAGAAGGAGAGGGTCTTGCTACTGGCCCAATTACAGGTGAAAACCTAAAAGAGGAGGAATCCCAAAGTTTAGCAAGGAAGGCCCAAGATAAGGTAAGTGAAGTTGAAGAGGAAGTTAAATCTGGTACCCCTGAAACAGGCTCTGGATTTATGGAAACGGCTTCTGGTTTGACTCAGGGAGCGAGGGACATTTTCCCACGCAATCAAAGCAATAATGAGAATGTTAAGGACACTGTGTTACAAGGAGAAAGCAAGGCACAGGAAGACGGAGGACCCCATCAACAGCAAAGTGAAGCAGAAGCAAAAACAGGGCAAAGTTATGCTCAGAAACTGTATGCTGCCAAGTCTGCCTTTCAATCAAAGATGGGATATGGCGGACAAACTAATCAGAAGAATAGTGGAACAAGAGAATTAAAATCTGGCGGACAAACTAATCTGGAGAATAGTGGGTCAGGAACAGAATCTATGGAGGATGCAAAAGAAGGAAAAAAGAGTCCAGTTGTTTCAAAACTGTCTCCCGGGGAAGATGAAAAAGCTTTATCTAAGTTGATCACTGAAACAGTTAGCAACAGTGCTAAATCTGTGAAGGATACCATTGTAGGTGGGTTTTATGGGGGTAAAGAAAAATCACCTGCAACAACTGAAACGACTATGGATCCCTCTCAAAGTCCTACCAAGAGTATTTCAACCAATGCCTCTGGAGGCAAAGGCATTATGGACCGTGTTACTGAAGTTGTGGGTTCGTTGGTTGGGAGGAAAAAGGGAGAAGATGCTCAGATTTCTCCATCTTTGCAAAAACAAGGTAAAGATATTTAGCTTGAGTGGTTTTAACATCTCAATCTCATAATTAAGACTATCTTCTACCTACGTTAGAGATGGATGAATTATATATCTGCACATTGATTAGTAGAATTTGTTTCAATTTTCTAGAACTAATGTTTAGAGACATAATGTTTACATAATTCATAAAAATAGTGAAGGCTTTTGAAAATAATTGTAAAACTTTTTATATTAATATTTTAGATTACATTTCATAATTTAAAGGATCATGAATGAGAAAATCAATGTTTCAAATCACACTTCTTGATCCATATCAAGATGTATGAGAAAATGCTTATGAATTGCACACAAGGACTTGTCATATGAGTTATAACTATGAAATACTACTCATGCAAAAGTCGTAAAATTTAGAATGACGATTTGAATCTGCAGCCTACTTAATTTTCTTCAACAAGTTTTTATCTTATATGCTGAATATTGTGGCTTCCATTAATGTTATATTCATGTTGCAGAGCTAGAATCTGTAGAGAAACAAATGGCGGAGCTGCAGGTACAGGATGAACAACCAACAGGGAAGTCTGAGTTACAGAAAGGAGAATCCACACCCATGGAGCAGTAAAGTGATGGAGCAAACTACTTACAAGATTTTTGAGGCTCTGCGATCTAGAGGGAACAGCAATTTAATCAGCTCTCTGCAAGCTATATTATGTTGTGAACTTATTGTGCCTATTTATTAATGTAATAGGATAGAGATGATGTGCAACTTCTGCAAAATATTTCACTATTTATTTCCTATTGGTTGGGATTATGAGATTCTGGTATTTGCAGTAGTGGTTCGAGAACGTAACAGTTTTTTTTCTATGTATTTCGTTACTACATGGTTACTCTAGCTGTAATGAAATTAAAGTAATCAGATCCTTTTGTATGGTGAAGTTTTTAATCAATTATTTATAGGATTTTGGTATGTTTAGTTATTATAGAGCTTGATATTTTTATCGAAATTATTATTACATATTGAATTTATGACATCAATTACTATTTTTATATTTATTATACATTGAGGTCATGGTTCCAAAATTTTAATGGAGGGGTTCCAAAAATATCTCAATGGGTGTTGTTGAGAAAATTTAGGAGCAATTTTAAGGTCTTATATATTGTATTACTTTTTTTAGCAATACCTATTGAGATTCCCATTGCAGTTTTATGATAATTTGCATGTAAATAAAAACCGTATTTCCCTCTGAAATCACCATAAATACATGTTATGTTCTAAATGGGTGGAAATCAGCCAAAAAAAAAAAGCTCCTATTTTTTAGACCTAGATTCTATTATTTTTGTAGTTGGCTTCAAAAATAATCATGGGACCTATTGCTACCTATTGCTGCAAGAAAGTAGGAGCGTAACCCCTTGCATGGGACCATGCTATGAATTTATCCTACATCTTTATTATAAATTTATATTTTTATAATAGTAAATAGAACCAATGCAATGTTTAACCCATCCCCTTTGAATTATTTAAATAATGTACCGACAAAATGTATGACTAATATCTATATATAGAAAGAAAGTGATACACACAAATAACTTTAAAACAAGATTGATAAAGAACTAAAAATGCGATCGAATAATTAAGAAGATAGATTGATCCATAGGGATCCAGAAAAACACACCACTTCATCAATTCCATCACCACCAAGAAGGAAAAGTGAAGAAAAATGAGGAAAAGGAGGTTCTGTTAGCATTTTAACAGAACGACCGCTCTGTGTAGAGTGGCGGTTGCAAAATTGCCGCCCGACTAGGGCGACGGTCCTATAACCGTCAATCTGCACAGGGCAACGGTCCTGACACTTCTGAACAGAAAAAAGAAATGAAGTGTGAATGAATGTGAATTTGAATCGTTTGACCATGTCTCTTCCCTGCCTCAACCTTTCCCATTCTCCAGTGCACGAGAGCACTTGAGAGAGGCTATAAATTCATGGTAGGAGCAAGAGAATGGGCATTCGGAGATCCAAAGAGATCAAAGAGCAAAGGTTTAAGTTTAATGAGAGCAAGTGAGCAAGATCTTCAGTGCTGGAGTGGAATTGTAGGAGCAAGGTGTAGAAATAGAGCAAACAAGCATAAGAAGGGAGAGGTTTACAATGTTATCTCCATTTCTACTTCTTGTAATATGTAATTGTCTATAATTGACCAATAAAAGTGGGAAGAAAGAACGTTTTGCCCTTCCCTACTGGTTTTCCTCCATTAGAGGTTTCTAGGATAAAATTGTTGGTGTTTTTGGAGCTTGAATTTGTTTCTCTTCTTTGCAATTTCCTTTCTATAACACTAGATAATCAGTCACTAAAGCTCTAATCTTCAAGAAAATCTGTCATTTTCCAAAGATGAAAGTAGAACAACATAATTGTGTGATTCGTATAGTTCCAAAGTAGAAGTTTACGGATCATTTTGGTATCAAAGTTTATTATATATCCAGGATTGTGGTATGCGATTCTTTCTTGTGATTTGTATGACACTGACAAGGTCCAAAGGCGAAGAAGTTTTACCTTATGAGCTAGATATTTCTACGAAGAAGTGGAAACAGAGAATTCGAGCTCAAATGGAGGAAGAGAACTCGGTCCGTAGAGTCGAGATGTTAGAGACCATGATGGATAGATTGTATAGACAACAAGAAGAGCTCTCATATCCTCAAAAGAAGGCTTCTGTTAAGCAAGATTCCATGGACTCAGTGGTTTGAGCATTGGCCTAAAAATTCAGTATCGAAAAGAGATACAAAGAGAAAGAATGGGAAGAACGTGAAGAAGAGATGCCATTTGTAACCGAGAGGTAAAATTTTCTCATACACCTTTTAAAGTTGAAACGAAAGTGGAAATAAAGAACTTTGAAGGACACATAGATGCAAAATTGCTAGATAAATGGCTAAAACAGTTGGAAATTTATTTTAGTGTGTATAATGTCACTGAGGCACAAAGGATTACCTTTGCACATCTCAAAATGGAAGGCCATGCTCTAGTTTGGTGGGAAACCCATCTAGGCACTTGTGAGAAGAAGAAACGTCCTATTGTCAGTACTTGGGAGGGTTTAAAGAATTGCTTAGAGATAATTTCTATCCTATTATCCATAAGACTGACATGATGATTAAGTCACAGTACTTTAGGCAAGGCAGCGGTCAAAGCGTGCAGGACTATACCACGGACTTTTTGAGACAAGCCATGTTGCTTAATATGGACTTGGAGGACGAGGACATTTTGACTGAATATTTGGGAGGACTTCACACTCACCTTCGAAGGAAGGTAATCTCCACAAAGCCCAAGGATCTCAACGAAGCTTGTATACAAGCATACTATATTGATGATGAGAAGAAGCAAATCTAAAGGAAGGCCAGTCAACAAATCAGTAGAAACAGGAGCAGGGATCAACAAGTTACAAAGGTAAATGGAAAGGTAAATAGGCCGCCACTGCTTTGCATACTTGTAAAAATCTTAATAATTTTTGTAAGAATTGTGATATAAATGGACACACTGACACCACATGCTGGAAGTTGCATCCGGAATTGCACCCAAAGCACCGAACCAAGGATTCCAAGAAATTCATGGCCATTGTGAAAATAGAAGAAGAGGTGGAGATTGAGGATGATTCAGATGTAGACGAGAGGCTAGGATGCACGGTCACAACATGTACAGGGGATCAGAAGAAGAAGAGGTGAGTAAGCTATTTCAAATCAAAATCTAAATCAAGAAGACTAAGGTAAACACTTTAGTAGATTTGGCTCTCAGTCAAATTTGATTTCTAATGTGGTTATAGAACAAATTGGTCTAGAGACTTACGTGCATCTACATCCATACCCATTGGGACGGGTGAAGAAAGGTGTAGAAATACAGGTTACAAGAAAGTCTAAGTTTTAGTTTGGGATAAATACCTAGTATATTGATGTATTAGAGGTTGATATCATTCCACTTGATGCATCTGATGTTGTCTTCGGAAGTCCTTACTTGTATGCCAGGGATGTTGTGTTCACAAGGAGGGAGAACCAATACATATGGGTCAAGGAAGGAGTCAACTTCAACATCCGAGCACACCATAGTAAATCAAAGAAGGCTATGATAAGTGCCAGCCAAGCACCAAGACTTATTCAGGAAAATTATCAGTTTTGTTTACCTTCATTGGAAGAAAAGCAAAATGGACGTGAGAGCGCGGATATTTCTAACCAAATGATGAAAATTTGGATAAAACTTATCATTTTTTACAGAAGAAGCCACCATAAGAATTGGGCATTCAAGGAGAAATACAAACTTCTGCTATGCAGTCACCATATCTACCTACCTTTTGACTGGACATGACCATGGGGTAACAAGGAGAAGAGGAGATACATGGAACAATGGTGACTATAACAGCGTACATGGAGAGGATTCAGCCAATCCATCTCAAGAGACAAAGACAAGCAAGAAGACTAAACCACTACAGTATGGGACCTTCGACATACTTGAACAGGTTAGAAAAGAAACCTTCAGGCCACAATTTATGCAGATGCACGCGATAGCAAGTTGTAAGAGCTCACACCTACTAAAGCCATCTATACATGACAAAGAAGGAAACATACAAAAGCTTCCTTCTAAAGAGGATTTTACTCGAGGCAACTCAGAGGAGGATGTAGCCTTGAAGTAACAAACCAGAGATCCACAATAGTCTTGGCAAGTTGGACGAGAGAAGACACCAAGGCAGACCTGATTGTACTCGAAGGAGCAAGAGAGGGAGTTGATTCCTCTACCACTCCCCCACTAAGATTTTTTGGGACAAAAAGCCTCCTAAGCAGGGGAGGTATGATTCGTAGGGATCTAAAAAAACACACCACTTCATCATTTCCATCAGCACCAAGAAGGAAAAGTGAAGAAAAATGAGGAAAAGGAGGTTCTGTCAACATTTTAATAGAACCGACGTTCTGCGAAGAGCGACATTTGTAGAACCATCGCCCAACCTAGGCAGCGGTCCTGTAACCACCAATGTGCATAGGGTGGCGGTCCTGACATTTTTGAACATAAAAAAATGAAGTGTGAATGGACACGAATTTGAATCGTTTTACCTTGTCTCTTCCCTGCCTCAACCTTTCTCATTCTCCAGTGTACAGGAGCACTTGGGAGAGGCTATAAATTCATGGTAGGAGCAAGGGAATGGGCATTCAAAGATCCAAAGAGATCAAAGAGGAAAGGTTTAAGTTTAATGAGAGCAAGTGAGCAAGATTTTCAGTGCCGGAGTGGAATTGTAGGAGCAAGGTGTAGAAACAAGGCAAGCAAGCATAGGAAGGGAGAGGTTTACATTGTTGTCTCCATTTTCTACTTCTTGTAATCTTTAATTGTCTATAATTGACCAATAAAAGTGGGAAGAAAGAGTGTTTTGCTCTTCCCGACTGGTTTTCCTCCATTTGAGGTTTCCAAGATAAAATTGTTGGTGTTTTTGGAGCTTGAATTTGTTCATCTTCTTTGCAATTTCCTTTCTATAGCACTAGATAATCAGTCACTAAATCTCTAATATTTAAGAAAATCTATCATTTTCCAAAGATGGAAGTAGAACAACATAATTGTGTGATTTGTAGAGTTCGAAAGTAGAAGTTTACAGATCATAGATAAAAGGAGATATTAATAAAGAACTAAAGGTGCGATGAATATTTAAGAAGATACATAAAAAGAGATTGAATAAATATAAGACACAGAAACTGTTAAGTTAAAAAATTGTTTATAATATAAATATTCAATATTGTTAAAAGTTTATTGATTAGATGATAGGCCTATATAAACTCGAATTTCTTGAAAACGGTTGTTAGCTAATGTCGTAGTCTCCTAGCATAAACTATTTTTAAACGAACCACATCTGAACAAAGAAGATGAAACAATTGATTGTCTCAATCGATCAAGCCTCAAATTCACTAGCTATGCCCATTGCAATTTTCTAACTCTCTTCCTACGTTTTCATAGTGCCTTCATTGTGATACTCAATTGAATACAAAGAATAAAATTGACATATTATTTATAGGAGTTTCCCTCCTAAAATATTACTTTTATTCAAAAAGCAAAGAATGTTATGAAAGAAAATTCAGTTGCAAGGAATTTGAAGTGGTACTTCATGGTGGAATTCAAATTATCGTTCATCCTTGTCAATCAATGCACAGAAGAAGGAATGATTGATATTCACAACATGGATAAGAAAACACTTACACCCTGAATTACCTCCCATGTAGAATTTTAGGTGGCTCTCTCTTACATCTAGAGGAACCATCTCTTTTTTTTCCGCTCCTTTTTGACAACACCAGGGGATAATGAACTCCTATGACTGTGTAACATTTTTATGGCTTTCCAGATCTCCATCATAGGTAAAAGTTGATTCAAAAGTGTTCACATATTGGTACAAATACATGTAACCGACATGGCTTAAGAGGGAATGAATAGCTTTTTGTACATGCAACCTCTCATGGAAATGGTGTTTATCCTCTCATAAGAATGATGTTATTTTCCCCGCAAATATGGAATTTCTCCTATCACAACTACGACATTTATCCTTTCGCAATGTGCCAGGTGATTTAATTTAAATTGAATAAAATATAAGTTCAAAGTAACTTATTGTAAGTAATGATACACATAATAAACTGCAGTAATGTCCAAGTAATAAGCATGCAACAATGTAAAACCCTAAGCAAATGAAAGAGGATGATGACTTAGCTGATTTCCGTGTGATCTGGAGATGATCTAGA
Organism: Taxus chinensis; assembly: GCA_019776745.2. Classification (NCBI taxonomy): domain Eukaryota; kingdom Viridiplantae; phylum Streptophyta; class Pinopsida; order Cupressales; family Taxaceae; genus Taxus; species Taxus chinensis. The sequence continues at coordinate 133,532,836 of CM034156.1, forward strand.
CTAGATAACTGCTGGAACATGCTAGGAACAATGTTGAACAGGCTTGGTGAGGTTTCCTGAACTTGGAACAGTGTTGGACAAAAGTGCCCATAGAAAGACAGGAGCGCTTGGGCGCTAATTACTGAACTAGGGGCTAGTGACTGTTTAGATGCTCAGAATCTAATCTTTTCTAGGATGGAGGAACTTCATTATTAATCTCTCTTTTTCACTTTGATTTAACCGTTATGGTCTCGATAGTTCTTGTAACTTTCAAAACAAGCCCTAGCTCTCTACACAAACTCACAAACACATGAGATCTAAATAAAATATGCAATATGTGAAGTTGGAGTGACCCTGACGGTCACCCGATGAGTGAACTTAGTACCAAGCATTGCACTACATTTCAGATTCCATGTATTTTTGTGTGTATGTGTGTGTAATCATTCCCTAAGTTGCCCTTGTGCAAGTTGCACTATGATAGCGGACTAGATTTAGAATGCTCCAAGTATGCAAATGTGTGAGATGGAATAAAATGAACTTCCCCTCCTATGTTGTGTATGCAGAGTGATGCAGTCTTTGTCCCTTGTACAGATGTGTTAGATGGATGCTTTGTAATGCTCTTTGTGCCTTTGGATGCAAGATTAGGTGATAGTAGATAATGTTTAGTGTTTGGCCCCTCATTTGAGAGCTATAACTATGTATATGTATATATATATGATTCCCTTGTTTGAATTTCATAATTGACAACTAAAAGGCCGACCTAAAGTTGTAAAAGATGACAAAAATTAATAAAGGGACCCAAAAGTGTTAGAAGAAGACAAAGAAGTCCAGGAGCGCCTAGAAGGGACATAAGTGCCTAGGCGCTTCTGTCCTAAATGGGTGTTTGTGTTTGAGGCCGTGAAAAATAAATCAGTCAAGTATCGACAAGGTTGTAAGATGTGTAAGGCCAATAAAAGTATAAGAGACAAAGCAAAAGGCCCAAAAGACGCTGTTAATCACTAATTTTTTTGCTTAGGAATCATGTGTATATTAGTATGCTCTAGGACCTATAAATGTACCCAACTGCATAGATTTTGTGCCTAGATTTTTCCCCCATTTTATGATGTTGAGTGAATACTCGGTATCATAAAGTAGATAGAAGATGCGTACTTTGTGATCCTGTAGAGAAGGGTGTAGCCGATATCTTGTCAAGTGGAAGAGTGAAGAGTGAAGTGATCGTAATACGAAGTGTGGAAACTATGAAGGGTGGGTAGACCCTAGGGGTGAAGCGTATGCGTAGTAGTGAGCCACTGGATCTTGTGTTCACTGATGTGAATTGCTTCTTGATGCACATAAGGACATACCTGCAGAAGAAGAGAAAGAGAGTAGTCAATGTTCCATATATGAAAAATCACAGTAACATGTGTATATGTAAAAGTGTGTAAAAGGAAAGTGTGCACCTAATGTATAAGAGAGTAAAAGATAGAAAATTGTCCTGATTTGATTGGAGATGTTGTTGGATTTGTTTCAGAAATGTGAGGTTTTTAGGCAATCTCACGCCAAGAGAGATTTTTTTTGGGCGATCTCACGTCGAGGACAATTTTTTTGGGCAATCTCACACCAATGGTGAGTTTTTTGGGCGATCTCACTCCAAGAGAAAAGTGTTAGGGAGAGAGTTTTGTTTTACTCTCCATCCATGATGCTTCCCAAATAAGTGTCATTACAGATGGCATGACCCTATATGTAACTGCTTATAATTAAATATAAATTGAATTTTGTAGCTGGAGTCAGGTGATTGAATTTTGATAACATACATCAAAATACTCAAGTCCCAGGCAAATAGATTGATTCAAAGAAAAAATCATGTTTCTGGGGTTCCCTCGGCTTTTTCTAACTCTCCTGTCCAAGGAGAAAAGAGCAAGTTCTAAAAAAGGGTGAAAAAGTTGCAAAAACAAGCTTGGGCCAGGAAAAATCATGAAAATTGGCTAAGTCCTAGTGCTCGCAGCAGTTGGAACAGTTTGGACGTCGGGGCGTGAATCGGCTGAAAGGCCGCCAGGCGGTCCGCGCAGCAAAGGGACGTCTGGGCCTTGGAGACGCGCGGGACGCGGAAGGGCGAACCGGCCGAAGGTAAGAAACAAAAATTGACTAACTGCTGTGTAGAACAAGTTGGGACATCTGGGCCGTGAGGACACGAAGGACGCGAACCGCCCGAATCGGCCGGCGTAGGGAACTTTCGTCTGGGACGGTTGGGACAAAGGGACGCGTGGGACGTGGAGAGCTGAGAAAGTCGAGAGCCAATGAAAGCGTGCCACGTGTCTTCGCCTCAAAGAGGGACAAGGAAGCCCGAATCGGGTGGATCGGAGGAATTTGTCCCAAGCAGTTTGGGACAGCCGGGCCGCGAGGACGCGAGGGACGCGAAAAGCCGGCAGGCCCGCGGATGAATCACAGCGTGACATGTGTCACAAGGGGAAACGTCAAAATTTCAAAGAAGCAAGGTTTGAAGGGGAGGCCCGAGCGAATCAGAACAAGACACGTGTCCAATGCAGCAGGGAAGTGCGGAGCTTGGGGAGGACTTAGAGAATTTGGAAAAAGTTTTGGCCAAAAAACTAAAAGGTAAAAGATGCCCCCGCGCCCCTGTCCTCCAACCAATGCGTGCCACGTGTCCCAGGTGGCGGGGACGCAGGGAAAAAATGGGAAATTTTTCAAAGTTACAAAAAGTCAAAACTTTCAAGGAAAACCCACGGGTAAGGGAAGGAGAGAGAATTGCTCATCCAATCAGCACCCGACACGTGTCGTCCAGGTGGCAGAGCGCAGGAAAAAATTTCAAAACCCATTTTTGCCTGTTTTGTGCCCTAAATCTTCAGATCGCCATATCTTTGGATCCAGAGCTCGGATTTCAACGTTCTTTATATCATTGGAAAGCTTATAAAATTCTCTACACGATTCTGGGGTCAATCTTGAATTTTGGTTCAATTTGGAGAGAGAAAGTTAAGAAACGGATCTGACACGTGTTCATGGCCAGAAATGACATTTCAGCGACTAAATTTAATGTAGAATGGGTCGCACTCTCCTCCAATTTGGTCAAAAATGACAGGGTATGGGTTTGTAAGGTCCTATATGCTGATTTAATGCATTTTCAGTCAATGAGGAATGGGTTCCCGCGTTTTGTACATTTTTTCTCTCCTGGGCTCGACCCATGCAATGTAAAAAGCCAGATGTGGCTCATTTCTTAAAAAAAACACTTTTTTTTAATAGCAGACTTCTCCTTTCACCTGAAAACAAGTGAATTTTGTAAGAATCAGACCTCTTCAAAGATATTGCCAAGTTTTTTTACCTCTATGAGGTTGTAATGCAGTGGTTTTGGACATTGGAAATGATAATGCAAGCTTTGTGAATGGGTTTCAATCCTTTGTTTGTATTATTTTCTCCAGTTCAGATCCTAAATTATATCTTATCAGCCTGTGTATGTTTTATGTTGCAGTCTTTGGTTTGTGTCTATTTGCATGACAAAAGTACTCACCACTCCTTTTGGTGCATCATTATCTTTAGTTAGTTTCAATTTTTGCACTTCTATCCCTGTCTCCTTGCAATTTAGAGTAGGATTAGGATCTGAACCTCTGTAGTTATGCAAATATAGATCTAAATCAGAGGAGTTTGAGGAACCAGCCTCTAATCTAGAGATTCCTCTCTCAGTTTCACAAGTCCCACACTTGGAGAGAGGTTTCCATGTTGTGAAATCACACTAGATGCCTCAGAATTAACCTAGAAATCTGATCAACATCCAAGGGTGATGTGATTTGCAACAATAGTTTTGGCACGCCGGGTGGGACTAGAGGTCTCATTTTTATTTGCAGCAAAGTTGATGTGCATCTGCTGCAATTTTCTTGCTTGAAAAGAGCTATTATTTGCATATCTGGCGACTCCAAGGGGAAGAATCAACTGGTTTCAGCAGTGCAGGCCTGAAAACTCATGAGAAGAGTCACCACAAGGTCTAGAGTTGGAGAAGAAGAAGTGTTGTTTGAATACCTGCAATTATCTCCAAGAAGAAGGCAAAGAGGAAGAAGGACTCAAAGGTATCCATCTCCACCAAACAGAACTCTCTCAACTCCTCCACCTGGTAGGCCTTTCATTCAGCCAACAAGAGTTTTAAGACCAATTAGAATGGCACAAAACAACCCCCATGTCAACTTCACAGGCAGCAACCCACTTGCCCTTAATGCACAACATCCAATTCCTATTGCAGCCTTGAAGAACATTCCCTACTTCACTGGAGAAAATCAGACTACTCCAGGTGATCATGTTAAAGATATTGCTAACCTTTGTGCAATTCATGAAATCAATGAAATGCAAGTGGCTGTCAAGTTACTGGCATCTTCATTCAAGGGTAAAGCATTGCAATGGTTTAGAAGCCTTGGAGCTGGTTCTATCACAAATTGGAATCAGCTGTGTATAGCACTTCATGAGCAATTTGGAGAAAAGGGAGACAACTTGTCTCTTTTGGAGTAGCTGACAACCATCAAGAGAGCTCCCAATGAGCAGCTGACCGATTTCAACTTCAGATTTCAAAAGACTTGGGAGAGAATTCCAGTGGTAGTCAGGCCAATAGCAGAAGGTGCTTTTCTCTACTATCTCAAAGCTCTAAATTCTGATATTTATATGTTGATTCAGTCCATGGGAGGCATAACTATCCCTATGGCTTATAGCATTTCCATTAGGGCTGAAAATTGTTTGATCCAAACTTGCCCTTAGACCTCCCATGCCATTGTTTCCAAGTTTAGAGAACCCTAACACCAATTAAGCACCTAATTTGGCTCCTTCTCCCACTCCTAGAAATCAGAGTTCAAATGAAGCTTCCACTTCATCTCCAAGTGCCCCAAATGAGCTTCAAGAAGTCATGAAGCAATTGCAAAACCTAGGCAATGAGCTGGTTACTCTCAAAAGGCAGCAGGCTCAAGGGTTTAGACCTTCTTATCAACCCCAAGCTCAGCCTAATAGGCAGCCATACCAACCACAAAGGCCACCTAATCCAGTTGTAAATATGAATCAAACAAGGCCTCCTGCCAATAGACCATTTCAACCCTATAATCCAAATGCCATATCTGCCTCTAAGGCATTGGTGCCAACACAAAACAACATTTCCCAGGAGTATGATTGGTGTTTTCCATGCAATGAGCCTCATAACCAATCCATGTGCTTCAATGGTGCTTTGAATCAAGCATTAATGGTGAAAACTACTGGTGCAGAGAGTGAGGGCAGCCAAGGAAATAGCCAACAACAAGAAACATTCCGACAGCAATTAGCCCCAAATGACACCACATTGGTAAAATGGCAAGCAGAGGATTTTTGTGGCATGAATCAGGCAGTTTCTCAAGGCGTGGCATCCAACACAAGGTCAAAAAGGAGGAATTTGGGTGAAGAACAACCATTAGCCCCGACCAATCCACGACCCTCTATGGTTCCACAAGTGGTTGGCAAACAAAATCTGGTTGTAAATGCACAAGGGCAGCCAAGGACAACCCCTAGGCCAACTCAAATACCAGTTGTTGCTGCCCACATGTAAGGAGTGAATGTGCAAACCAAGGGACAACAAAGAGATCCTTCATCACTATTCAGTATCATTGATCAGATGAAGAAGACAAACGTCAATATATCAATGTGGGAATCCCTATCTATCCCATGCCAAAGAGATCTGCTGCAAGCTGCTATAAAGGACTGGCCAACTTCGAATCAGCAGGATCAGATGCAAGAAAAAGTGCTTACAAATGCTACCCAGCCTGAGGGAAATCATGGAGGACAGCAAGGTAAAACGTTGAAACCCCCTCCTTTCTATGTTTCATTAATCATTGGAAATCAGCTAGTACACAATTGCATGATAGACTCTGGGGTAAGTAGCTCGGTAATGCCTAAACAAATAGTTGATCAGCTAGGGCTCCAGTATGAAACAATATCCAAAGGGGTAGTGCAGCTAGATGGGACAGCAGTAGCAACAGTTGGAGTGATTAGAAACTTGAGTCTTACCTTGCATGCCTGTCCAAATGTTGTTGTTTTTCAAGATGTATCGGTTATAGACCTCCCACCACTCTTTGCCCTTTGCTTGTCACGGGACTTCACAGCCAAGATTGGGGGATATTTGTCTGCTGATTGGTCACACATGATGTTCAGAACAAGGTATGGAACTAAGGCTACAATCAGGTCTGAACCTATTGCAAACTTTCACATTGAGCCTTACACTCCAAGTCAAATTAATGCCAATTGCTCAGCATTTGATCAAGAAGATCACCCAAGCACCGATGAAGCTGACACCAAGGTTGGAAGCATCCCGGATCTAACTCTTGATGAATGGGCAAACAAGATACATGCATTTGATCCTTATCAAGAAGTGGAAGAATCTGAGCTAGGGGTCTATTGCATACACGAAGAAAATCAGTCTATTCCTAGCATCGCCAAGCCAAACCACAAAGATGATAATGAGGTATGGCAGCTATTTTTTGATGGATCAAGGAGTAGGCAAGGTGTAGGAGGTGGAGCTATGCTTGTTTCACCTCAAGGAATAAAGTACTATTCATCTTTTAGATTTCAGTTTGCATGCTCCAATAACACTGTCGAATATGAAGCCTTAGTGCAAGGGATGCATTGGGCAATCAAGAAGAAAATAAAGAATTTGTAAGTCTTTGGGGACAGTGAATTGATTGTAAATCAGGTCAAGGGACAACATGCTGCCAAGAATGATCTACTCAGGTGCTACAAGAACAGGGTGTGGGACCTCATGGAAGATTTTGAGGGTTTTGGCATCAAATCCATTCCTAGGGAAGAGAATCAAGCTGTTGACAGGCTTGCAGCAGTAGGGGCAGCCTTTGACATTGTGGAAAGCATTCAAAAAGACAAGGTATAGCCAAACATCCATGTGATTGTGAGGCCTTCAGTGCCGGATAACAATGTCAGTTAGCAAGTGTTTGAGAATGACCAGCAAATCATCCATTTCTTGCAAGAAGAAGCTGAGTTCTCGGCTAAGAATCAAGAAAAATTGGAACAGCAGTATGGTGACCAGGTGGTACAGCTGAGAACTAACAAGCTGCCCAAGGGACTTATCACTTTGGAGTCCATTTTTAACCCCAATGATCAGTTTAGAAAGGAGAAAGCAATCATTCAAGTCAAGAGAGAGGATTCAATATCCATCTTGGTAGAAGAGAACAAACCATTGCAGATTGGAAGGATGACAACTGAACAAGAAAGGTATGAGTTCATACAGTTGTGTCAAGAGTTCCTTGACGTGTTTTCCTGGAGCTATGAAGACTTGAAAGGTTTCAATCCCAACTTAGCTCAGCATACCATCGAATTGGATCCAAATACTAATCCTGTCAGGCAGAAACAAAGACCAGTCAATCCACACATGGAGCCTCTCATGAGGAAAGAATTGGACAAGCTGATTGAGTCAAGGATCATATTCCCAATCAAGCATTCTAGTTGGGTTGCCAACTTAGTTCTAGTCAGAAAGAAGAGTGGAGAGATCAGATTTTGTGTTGACTTTAGAGACTTGAATAGAGCCTCTCTCAAGGACCACTACCCACTCCCTTCCATGGAGCAAATCTTGCAAGTTGTGGCTAGCTCTGAGAGATTTTCACTACTTGATGGCTACTCAAGCTACAATCAAATTATGGTGAAGGAAGAGGACTAGTTCAAGACAGCCTTCACAACCAAATGGGGAACTTTTGCATACATGAAAATGCCATTTGGGCTGTCTAACGCTGGTGCTACCTTCCAAAGGGCAATGGACATGGCATTCAAATGTTTGATTAATAATGTGGTGCTGATTTACCTTGATGATATCACTATTTTTTCAAAAAATGCAAGCAGACCACCTCTCTCATTTGAGGTAAGTCTTCACGAGGTGCAGAAGATTTGGAGTGTCTTTGAATCCTAAGAAGTGCATCTTTCTTGCACATTTAGGAAAGATCCTTGGCCATATTTTCTCCAAAGAAGGATTAGTAATTGATCCAGAGAGGGTTGAAGCCATAAGAGCACTACCATTGCCAAGCCACAAGAAAGCCCTTCAGAGTTTCTTGGGAAGGATAAACTTTGTTCGGAGGTTTGTCCCAGATTTTGCAGCCCTTGTCAAGCCCATCACCAAAATGTTAAAGAAGAGCATGGCTTTCAAGTAGACAACAGAAGGCAAGGAGAGTTTTGAAGCAATCAAAGAATCCATCTCTCAAGCACCAACTCTCATCAACCCAGACTTCTCCAAGGATTTCATCCTCTATGCATTTGGAGGTAATGATACTATTTCTGCCATTTTGGTACAACAGAACAAGGATAATGATGAGCAACCAATTTCCTTCTTCAGCCGGAGCCTAGATGACTATGAGGTAAGGCACTCTTTTATTGAGAAGCATGTACTTGCACTAATCAGAAGCTTAAAAAAATTCAAGCATTTAGTCTCAAAAAACAAGGTCCAGTTGCTGGTCTCACATGCTGGGGTTAAGGAATTCCTCCTCAACAAGGATTTGAATGAGAAAAGGGTAGGTTGGATCACTCATGTCATGGAATATGACATTAAGATCAAGATCACCAAGATGGTAAGAGGGAAAGGATTGTATGAGCAGCTCGTTTTGGGGAAGCAAAAAGAAGTATGCAATGAAGAAGAGGTTGTTTTGGCAGTCCAAGAAAGCCATGAGCCAAGTGGTAATCAGGAAGAAGACAATGCTACCCCCCACTCCTTGCTGGACCCAAGGCATTATACACTTCCTAGGCATAGGCCTATGCCCTTCGGAGATGAACAAGACCCAAAGGAGACACTTCAGATTGCAGGTTGTCCCGTATGCCATTGTTTGATGGAGTTTTGTATCAAGAAAGATGTGAATGGTGTGTTGCTGAGATGCATTAGCACAAATCAGATTCAAAGGGTGTTGGAAGAGTTCCATGGTGGACCAGCTGGTGGTCATTTTGCACCAAGAGTGACAGCTCTAAAAATCATGAAGGCTGGTTATTATTGGCCTAAAATCTTCAGTGATTGCTATGCATGGATCAAGAGGTGTAAGAATTGTGCATTCTTCATAGGAAAAGAAAGACCTTTCTACCCTCCCATTGCATCCAATCTCAGTTGACCAGCCATTCATGCATTGGGGTTTGGACTTCATTGGAGTCATTAATCCTAATTCAAGCTAAGGGCACAAATGGATTTTGATAGCCACAGACTACTTCACCAAATGGACAGAAGCGAAGTAGCACTCAAAGAGGCAAATGTGTCTAGCATCTTAGACTTTTATGAAGGGATAACAACCAGATTTGGTGTACCTACTACAATAATCTCTGATAATGCATTGGCGTTCATTGGATCCAAGGTGACTGAGTGGGCTGTCAAAAATGGTATCTACCTAAGCACTTCATCAAACTATTACCCTCAAGGTAATGGCCAGGCTGAGTCTACAAACAAAAACTTGTTGAGGATCATTAGGAGGACTCTTGACGAGAATCATAGGTCTTGGCATAGCAAACTGAAATCAGCCTTATGGGCTGATAGGATAACTCCCAAAAGATCCACAGGTAACTCTTCATTCAAACTTGTCTATGGAAGAGAGGCAATCTTGCCCATGTCACTTGAGTTGCCAACATTGGAACTCATGAAGCAGCTGGAGTTGTTAGAGTTTGAGCCCATGGAGGTGAGGTATGTAGAGTTGATGGAGCTACAGGAGATCAGAAATTAAGCATCCCAAGCAATGGAAAAGGATCAAGCCTTGATCAAGAAGACCTTTGATAGAAAAGGCCAAAGATAAATCTTTTCAGGTTGGAGATCTAGTGTTGAAATGGGATGTGGATAGAGCAAAACTGGGAAGGCATTCAAAATTTGATGCCATTTGGAGTGGCCCATACATGGTCACAAAGTGCAAGAACAACAATGCTTTCCAACTGGCCTCATTGGATGGTGAAGAACTACAGATTCCAGTAAATGGAATCTATCTCAAGCATTGCTTCTAGAGGGGAAATTCACTACCTTGTAAATATTAGATTATATTTTCATTCCTCCAAGTGCTCGTGCACATTGTTTTGCTATAGGTTAGTTTTGATCTTCCCTAAGTGCTTTGGCACAGCTTGCTGTCCATGGGGGATGTTTTACAGTCCTTGCTCCCATCAGGTGATATTCCATCTTCCTCCTTACACATTTTGAGTCAGTTGAGGTTTTAAACAGAATATTTGATGACTCCTTGCCCAATGAATTGCTATCGGGCACTATTGGTCTCTTCTACCTAGTAGGCAGGTAACCCCACTGAGTCGCCAAATTGTTATCCTAAATTCACCCCCTAGGGTAAATTTTGGTAACATGCATCAGAATACTCAAGTCCTAGGAAAATAGATTGATTCAAGGCAAAAAGTCATGTTTCTCTAGGGTCCCCTTGTATTTTTTCTAACTCCCCTATCCAAGAAGAAAAGAGCAAGTTCTAGAAAAAGGGTGAAAAAATTGCAAAAAAACAAGCTTGGGCCAGAAAAAATCATGAAAAATGGCTAAGTCATAGTCCTCGACAGTAGTTGGAATAGTTTGGACGTCGGGGCGCGAATCGGCTGAAAGGCCGCCAGGCGGTCCGCGTAGCAAAGGGACGTCTGGGCCTTGGAGACGCGCGGGACGCAGAAGGGCGAACCGGCCGAAGGTAAGAACAAAATTGACTAACTGCTGTGCATAACAAACAGGGACATCCGGGCCGTGAGGACGCGGAGGACGCGAAGGACGTGAACCGCCCCGGATCGGCCGAAACAGAGAACTTTAGCATCTGAGACAACTGGGACAAAGGGAACGTGTGGGACGCGGGGGAGCCAAGGGAGCTCGAGAGCCAATCAGATCGTGCCACATGTCATCAGCCTCGAAGGAGGGACAGGGAAGCCCTAATTGGGTGGATCGGAAGGAATTTGTCCCAAGCAGTTTGGGACAGCCGGGCCGCAGGGGACGCAAGGGATGTAAAAAGCTGGAAGGCCCACGGATGAATCTCAGCGTGACACGTGTCACAAGGAGAAACATCAAAATTTTGAAAAGGAGCAAGGTTTGAAGGGTCAGCTCCGAGTGAATCAGAATAGGACACATGTCCTAAGGGCCATGGGGAGTTCGCAGCTTGGGGAGCGAAACAAAATTTTGGCTAAGTGTTTTTGGCCGAAGTTTAAAGGGAGCGAGTTGAAGCGCTGGCCCGAGCCAATAGGAATTGGACACGTGTCCAATGGAGAAAGTGAGTGCAGAGCTCGAGGAGGAATTGGAAAATTTGACAAAAGCTTTAGCCAAAAAAACCAAAAGGTAAAAGATAACCCCTGCGCCCCTGTCAACCAATCAATGTATGCTACGTGTCCCAAGTGGCGGGGGGGGCGCAGGGGAAAAAGTGGAAAAAATGTTCCAAAATCATAAAAAGTTTGAACTTTCAAGGGAAATCCCGCGGGAAAGACAGAGGGGAGAGAATTGCTCATCCAATCAGAGCCTGACACGTGTCATCCAGGTGGCAGGGGCGTGGGAAAAAATTTCAAAATCTGTTTTTTGCCTGTTTTGTGCCTTAAATCTTCAGATCACCATATCTTTCGATCCACAGCTTGGATTTGCATGTTATTTATATCATTGGAAAGCTTATAAAATTCTCTACATGATTCTAGGGTCAATATTGAATTTTGGTTTAGTTTTGGAGAGAGAAAGTTAAGAAACAGCTCTGACGCGTGTGTTCATGGCCAGAAGTGACATTTTGAGCGACTAAATTTAATGCAGAATGGGTCGCATTCTCCCCCAATTTTGTCAAAAATGGTAGGGTATGGGTTTGTAAGGTCCTCCATGCTAATTTAATGCATTTGCAGTCAATGAGGAATGGGTTCCCACGTTTTGTATGTTTTCTCTCTCCTGGGCTCGACCCATGCAATGTAAAAAGCCAGTTTTGGCTCATTTCTTAAAGGGGGATTCACTTTTTTTGACATAGTAGATATTCTTCTTTCACCTGAAAGCAAGTGATTGTTTGTAAGGATCAGACCTCTTCAAAGTATTGTAACAAGTTTTTTTTACCTCTCTGAGGTTGTAATGCAATGATTTTGGACATTGGAAATGATAATGCAAGCTTTGTGAATGAGTTTCAATCCTTTGTTTGTATTATTTTCTTCATTTCATATCCTAAATTATATCTTATCAGCCTGTGTATGTTTTATGTTGCAATCTCTAGTTTGTGTCTATTTGCATGACAAAAAATTGTACTCACCACTCCTTTTGGTGCATCACCATCTTTAGTTAGTATCAATTTTTTGCACTTCTATCCCTGTCTCCTTGCAATTTAGAGTAGGATTAGGATCTGAACCTATGTAGTTTTGCAAATATAGATCTAAATCAGAGGAGTTTGAGGAACCAACCTCTAATCTGGAGATTCCTCTCTCAGTTTCACAAGTCCCACACTTGGAGAGAGGTTTCCATGTTGTACAATCACACTGGATGCCTCAGAATTAACCTAGAAATTTGATCAACATCCAAGGGTGCTGTGATTTGCAACAACAGTCGTATACTCACATAATAATTTTTCTGAGTTGGACAAGTCTGTGCAACTCTAGATAGGTTATGCAAGTCCATTATGTCCTGCTAATCATTTTTTTCCAAAGGCCAAATTCAGCCATAGTTTTAGAGACAAACAAATCTAGAGGAATTCTAGCTTATTCAACTCCTGTTCTGATCTGTAATCATAAGCAATTTGAAAACACACCAAAAATAGCTTTTAAAAAATGATTTTTCGGATGTAATTTTAACATTACAAATTTTCCATAATTTAAAAATATATATGCAAGTTGACTGTGGAATCAGAAAAACCAAAAGAAAAATGTATGAACAGTGACAAAATCCATTGTTAACGGAGTTTGGCGTAAATCCTACATCTCCAAGTCCATATTAAGAGACTGGTCTATTACAATCACCTTTAAAAAACACTTGCAAATGGTGTACAAGGCAACTCAGATCTTCCACAACCTTTCACAATAATCTTCATGCAAAAATAACCTTGGTCTCTTTTGGAAATTTTCCTCCAAAATGTCTCTAAATCTCAAAAATGTCCTATAGGGTTACACAGACTTGAAGAACTTACACTTCAAATAGAAACTCGCCCCTTATATAACTTGTTTACCCCTTATGGCTCAATGATGCATTATAATTTTAGTACAAGGTTGGTTAAGGGGTCGATCCCCCTTAAACTCCACTGTCGATCTTATTTGCTATATAGGGATCAAAATCCCACATTGGTAGGAGGGTCGACGATCATTGTGTTTAAGAATAGTTTGGTCAGTGGGTGAGTTGGTCAATCGAACGCTTTTGTTTGAGCCACGTTGTATGGCCGGTAGAATGGCGAGCCAAATTGGGCATAGAGCTATGTTGGGCTCAGTGGGAGTTGGAGTCGGTGGGAGTTGGCGAGTGAGGTGGCAAGATGGGTTTGAGTGATGTGGTGAGGATCAGTTGAGATGGTGGGTTAGGTGGATAAGGCAGAGTGAGCCAACGATGTGGGTTGGTAAGCAGGTGAGATGGGTGGCAGGTTTGCTTGATCGACCGAGCTAAAAGGAGCTCGACTCGGTGAGTCGGGTTGACACCGAATGCAACTCTGATCTAATGCAATACATATTATAATTACAATACACTACAATATATAACACATTCATCCTATGTTGAATAAAAAAGCACTTAAATATAGAAGTGTGCATAGAGTGATATGAAGAAACAGAGGCAAAGACACCCCTTCGCAAAAAAACGTGTGTTGACCTTGGCTGAAGGCCCACAACCAGCAAATAACAGGGCCCACCCTTTTGATAACAAGTGTTGAAGACCACAGGCGCAAAACATATTTTTCTTGCATACCATATTGCACTTGATCTTTCATTGATCCACATGATGGATGTGCACGCATGCATGTCATCACGAACCTGTGCGTAGTCCCATATTTTTGCCAATTTGCCAAAAATTCTGTGTGCAATAACTTCTGCATACGACCTCTATTTTTCGATATACAATATACCGCCGCAAAGCTCCCAGTCTGCTCTATGCATTACCAATGATTATAACAGATTCGGGGAATATCGTAGATTGGTGTTTCTCAATGAGGATCATATGGATTGCGTTCACACCAAGATCAACCCAAAAACACAAAAATACTAGGTTCCCTACCTTCTTGTCAAACTCTGTATTTACCACGTGCCCTAATTAATTTAACTGCTCAAGCATTCACTATATGTTTAGATTTTAATGTTAAACATGGATTTTCTAATTTGAATATACATCATTTCCAAATTTTAATTAGATTTATTAGAATATTAAGGTTTCACTCACTTAATCTAATTTTTAAGGTAAATCATGGTGTAATTGTATGTATACATAATGGAAGGGTAGATCCAACAAAAGTAAAGATCCTTAGCGATTGTGTCAAATAAAATCTTGGTATAGGATAATTCCTAGTGACAAGTGAGGAAGAGAGGCCTCTTTATTATTATACCACAATTCATTCAATTAATACTAATGATATTGGCCTCTTCTTTCGTATACCACAATTCATTCAATTGATACTAATGATATTGTCTTCTTCTTTCTTATCCCACAATTCATTCAATTAATACTAATGTTATTGGCTTGATTGAAACATAAATGATTTTGGGTGTCATAGACTAAACACCATGTCTCATCTTCCCAACTTATAGCTTATATATTTTTATATTGGTTATCTTTCTATTGTAAGCATACAAGTAGAGTGAATCACTATGTACTCTCATATTTAATGTAAGCATCTTATATTCAGAAGGCAGTTTAATTTAAGCATTTTTAATCCACTAGCCATAACTTATTTTTTATCTTAACATGTCTGAAGTAGACTGTTGGACTAAAAAATCATAGTTTAGAGTATGCTATGAGATGAATTGTGATAGTTTGAATTTAGTTGAAAGATCCCAAGCAATATATATATATATATATATATATATATATATATATATATTGCTTAAGCTCGGATCGGAATTGATAACGTCAAAAGAAACCATAGAACACCATACTCAAACTGCATAGATAAATTAAATAAAACAAACCCCGCAAACCGGGTGAATATAAAAAAGACGCCTAGGGTTTAAACTGGCATATGTCTTCATAAACAATTCAGCCATGTATTGAATAATGATTTCTGATGTTAAATATTTATGACAAACAATTATAAATCTCAGATACTACATAAAACAATTGTAGAATAAGTCGCCCCACTCTAGAAGAAGTTTGAATACACACTACTGCAATTTATTTCTCTTTGAATTGCTGAAATGATAAAAGACCTGTGATTACAATGAAGATCCCTGAATAGGAACTCCTCTCACTACTCCTGGGGTTTTCGTCCACAAGAGGAGTAATCCAGAGGGTTTCCATCCTTAGATTTTGTCTACAAAAGCTCAAAGCTAACTGCCGGGAAGAAGAATAATAATAATCTGCATAGTTCGACACAAGTCACACTTTTCCCTTAAGGCCAAAAAACCCTTCCAAACAAGTCGCATTTTTTGGTTTATTTAATTTTCCCCCAAAGAAAGTCGCACTTTTTGCCTAGGAAAGCACATTAAATAATTTATGAATTTATTTACATATACTTTCCTAAGTCGAAGTCACTTAAAAAGTCTATTAATTCATTATATGTGCTTTAGTGGTATTTTATTTTACTTTTAGCACGATATAATAAAATTAATAAACTGAAGTCACCCTTGAAAACACCCTTTGGCCATCGGGTAGAAAAAAAGGGCCAAAGGTCTTCAATCGAACTATTCAAGAAAGAGGGACATTACAATCATCCCTTTCCGAGATTGCTTGTCCCCAAGCAACTATAAAGCTGGATGTTGTAATATAGACTCGCACTCCCATGTAGCATCCTCTATTTGCAACTCTTTCCACCTCACCAGGAACTCCCAAATAACTCTATTCCTCAATATCCTCTCTTGGCTATCCAAGATCTCCTCTGGCACTAAATCCAACCTCCCTTCCTCATCCAAAGGTGGTAACTCTGCAAAAGAAACAATGTGCTGCCCTAAAGCCTTTTTCAAGCAAGATACATGAAAGACATTGTGTATCTTACTCTCAGAAGGTAATTCCAGCTCATAGGCCACTTCACTAACTCTTCTCAACACCCTGTATGGACCATAGAATCGTGGCTTGAGCTTTTCAGCTCCACTCTTATTGAGAGTACTTTGTCTATAGGGATGAAGATGTAGAAATACCATGTCTCCTACCTCAAACGCTCTCTCTATTATGTGCCTATCTGCAAACATATTCTGTTGATTTTGGGCCCGCTGAATATTATCCTTAAGTTCCTTAAGGATGTCCTGACTATCCTGTAAACTCTCCTGAGCCTTGGGAGCTCTACTATCCCCAAACGCCAAATCAAAAAAAGATCTCGCATCATATCCATACAATGCTTGGAATGGCGTCATACCAATAGACATATGGTAAGTGGTGTTATAGCAATACTCACATAAATATAAAAACTTTACCCATGCCTTCTGCTATCTTGCAACATATTTACGTAGATAACCCTCTATCCACTTGTTCACAATCTCTATCTGCCCATCAGTCTGAGGGTGATAACTAGTGCTCGGACTCAACTCAGTGTAAACCAAACGGAAAACTTCCTGCCAAAATATGCTCATAAACCTATTATCCCAATCACTAACAATGTTCTTCGGAAGTCCATGCAACCTGAATACCTGATGGAAGAACAAATCAGCCACATGAGGTGCCTTAGAGCTGGTAGGGACAAAAAAAAACTGTGCATATTTTGTCAACTGATCAACTACCGCATAAATACGATCATTCCCTTGCACCACGGGGAGACCTGTAATGAAATCCATCGAAATACTTTCCCACTTCTACTCCAGAATCGGCAATGGCTGTAACAAACCTGCTAGGAAAGTATTCTCTGACTTGTTCTGCTGACAAGTCATACACTCACGGACATGGTGTAGGACATCATCTTTAAGGCCCTTCCAAGAGAACCTCTCTCTAGTTTTCCTGTATGTTTTAAAATATCCCGGATGTCCTGCAAGTGGTGCATCATGGAAAGAATGCATAATCTTCTGCTTAAGCTCAAATTTAGGAACTAGGTAAATTCTGCCCTTATACAGAATCAAATCAGCTATTACCTTATATCGGCCATCCTGAATTTTTCCATCCATAATGTCATATGCCCAAGTATTTTTGGAATACTCAACTAACAATTGAGATTTCCAAACTGCTGAAATCTCACTCAAAGAACATAGGGCAATGAGATGGGGTTTCCTGGAAAGTGCATCAGCCACTACATTCTTTGTCCCCTTGACATACTCAATGTCAAAATCATATGCTTGGATTCTGCTAACCCATTTTTGTTTCCTCTCATTGAGCTCCTTCTGTTTTAGGAAATATTTCAAGTTGTTGTGGTTGGTTCTTACCACAAATTTTCCACCCACTAAATATTGTCTGAACTTTGCCAAAACATGCATAATGGCAAGCATCTCCTTATCATAGGTGGAATACAATCTCTCATTATCTCTCAATTTCCTACTCTCGTAGGCAATAGGAAGGTGATCCTACATAAGAATTGCACCAATCCCCAATCTTGAAGCATCACATTCCAAAATGAAAGGTCGTGAGAAATATGGAAGAGCCAAAACTGGATAGGTGCTCATAGTTACTGTACGCTGGAAAAGTGACAAGCGAGCGTGGGAATCTACAGGTAACTCTTCCGCGTACCCGACCTCCCGAGGTCGGGCCGAGACAGCCGGTGGGGATGGAATATGCGTGGGATGCAGACAAACTAGTTAGGCAATCTAATGTCTTCGACACGCACTAATGGAATTTGCGAATCTAAGGCAAAGAAGGCCCTTCTAACTTGGACTGGCGTGATAGATCGATCGGCAAGGATGACTGCTCGAAGGCTCCAATCAATATCGAGCTCTGGCGTGATTCGATCTATGGGTTGTGGAATACGTGGAAAATGACCTGGGATAGTTTCGTGTACGTCCCCAGATAAGGTCATACGGTGGATGGTGAAAACAATTGACTTTACGGATGATTCTCTGGCCTAGTCCAGAATTCTCTAGCTTCGTTAGTCGCTATATCTAGTAAGGACAATTGTTCGATGATGATGGGTGGGAGTGGAGTAGATCTGAATACTAACATGCGTAGGCCAGTGTCTATATCTGATTGACTTATGGATTCGTTAGGCTGTGGGATTTTTGGATCACAACCGTAGACTCTTGGTTGTTGTGGACCTGCTATGGTCATGTACGAAATCAAGTCCTAATCCCTAATATCCAGTAATCGTACGCTTTCTCAGCTTCTATGTTTAGGACCAACAACTGCGTGATCTTCTCAGAATATCTCACAGGCGTTCGTGCAACCTGGATCCTTAAACTAGTATCTATGTCTGTGAGAGTGTCTCCTGCACCTGGCTATGGGACTAAAGGATCACAACCAAAGGTTTGTTCTCTTTCGAACCCTTCTACAGTCATGTGAATGTTTGCCTAGGGTAATCTGTAGTTTGGTTGATTTGATCAAAACGTGTATGCTTGGTCATCTTCTATATTTAACCCTCTCAACTGAGAACTGATCAGTTGTAAATCTGTTGTTGTTTGGAAGACTTGTATTCTAAGGTTCTGGTCTATATCGGTTATTGCCATGATGAGATTGGGCTGAGGCACGATTGGCTCGAATACGTATTCCCTGGGCTCTCTAGGTCCCGTGATGGTCATGCAAAAGCAACGATGTAAACAAATTGTAGCAAAATGAAAGTTAACTATTTGCAATATATCTATAGCGTATATGATTTCTCTTTTTTTTGTATTTTCTGACGAACTATATGAATTTAAGAAAGCAGCTATTAAAAATATCTAGAAATGACAACTAAATAATAATTTAAAACAAACAAGATAACCGAGTGTAGTTATTTTCCTGTGCGATTTATAGATCTATTCTAAACAATAGCTTATCTAATCTATTTGCAAGATTCTCGATCCTACCTCAGAAGTGAGGAGTGAATCATAGTTTCTCAGAAACTATCAATCCCCACAGCTTCCCTGGCAATATCGAGAATAGAATTTACTGAAATGAAACAATTAACTACTCTATTTGATATGATTCTAACTAGAACTTTGAAAGCTAGAACCTGGATTCTACAGAATAGTGGCGAATCCGATGGTGTGTGTGATCTTGTCCCCTCAGTGTGATCTCCTCGTTCTTTCGTGTTCACGTGGATCCAGAAAAGTGTGTAATGCTAGCATCAACAGAAGTAGATATTGGGATAAAGGCAGCTCAGAATACACACCGAATACAATGCGAGTAGGAGAGGGATAGCGCAAGAGTACAGAGCTTGGCTTATGCAATTCCTAGCGGGATTTATTGCGAGTCATGCAACATAAAGCGTCCAGAACCTGAAACTATCCTGTTTGAGGAGCAAAACCTGCAACTTTAATGGCTTCCTAAGCTATTCTACTCCAATGGATTGGATAAAACAACAACAACACTGGATTTGCACAAGCTGGATATGTGGCTTACCAACAGTAAGATAGTGAACTAAACAACAACACTGTTTGCACAAGATGGATTTGTGGCTTACCAACAGCAAAACAATGCTAACTAAGCATGTATTGAAAGAAACTAAACTATGAATCCTAATAAAAGCACTGAACTACTGAAATGAGAAGATGAGAAGTGAATGAGGGGCCTGAAGTAATGGCAGCACTTGCACAAGATGGATATGTGGCTTACCAACTGCAAAACAATGCTAACTAAGCATGTATTGAAAGAAACTAAACATTCTAAGCAAAAGGAAAACTAAACCTATTGCAACAAGAAATCCAGAGGCAAACTTTGGGGCCATTTGCTTGAGCACAAGAAATCTATTTATAGGAATTGCATTCACCCAAAGATCAAAACCAAACTGAACTCTCAAACAATAAACAAAGGCAAAACACTATTCCAGGGAACCAGAACCATAAATGCAAGCTCATGGCAGTAAAAGAAAGCAGGTAAATCGTTGAATTTACGTGAGTCGTGTAAAAATAGCCTTCTGGAAAACGCGTAAAGGACCGCCGCTCTGAGCAGGGCGGCGGTTACAGGACCGCCGCCCTATTCAGGGCGGCGGTCACGAGACCCGCCGCCTAGGCAAGGCGCGGTTTCGTTACTAAAGAGAAAAGGGCTAAAAGAAGAGGAAAAAAAGAAAAACTAAGGCACGCGGGGGCTAAGCGGGGCATGCGGGATGTTAACGCATACTTGGAGAGCTTTTCCGGATCCCGAACACCTTGCGAGGAGACCTGTATCATCATCGGGGCACTTGTCACGTTGTTCTGGTAGTACAATACCTTTACAATTTTGGGTACATACATATTGCCCCCTCGGAGAAGCATTTTAGCCATGAAGAGGCGTAAAACGGTGGGTCCGAGTATGGCAGTCCCGAAATGGGAAGTTAGAAGTTATACCTTACACGTCTGTGTGTTGAAATGACGCCATCCAAAATTCCCGCTATCTGCAAAACGAAAAGAGAACTCAAGTGCAGATAGATACAATAATTTGGAAAATAAACACTAAAATAATAGGGAATGAGAACGTACCATTCGTGCGGGGATAGGAACTTACCTCCATCATCGCTCCAAACCTGTGAAAAGTCATTTTAAAACGAAATCAGGGTGCTATATATCTGAAAGTGGGCCCATTTTCCTATTCATTTGTGCGAGTTGATTTGATTGTTTTTGAGATTTGGGACCCACGGTGACGGTTTCTTGCGTGAGTATAGTCGAAATGTCTGCAGTGAGACCGTGATCATGCCTCCACGTGCGGAACGCTACCCCGCTAGATCACAGGTTGGTTTTCTTCAATTTTTTGTTTTTCCCCCCTTTAATTTGAAATGCTAAATTTGTTGTAATGGGGGGGTCATTTTTGAAAATGATAGTGTTAAAAGGTCCATCTAGGGGGGGCGCCCTACTGGGTAGGCTCTGTTTTTAGGTTAAATGGTCATTTTTTGCATGTTTTAGGCTTTTTTAGATTAAAAACCCCCGTGGGTTTTCAGACCACGACTGCCGCCCTGGCCAGGGCGGCGGTTACATGACCGCCGCCGCTTAAGGCTTTAAGGCGGTGGTTACAAAACCGCCACCCTGCTCAGGGCGGCGGTTTTGCACAGAATGCAAAAGGAGCCTATTTTTGAGATTGTGTTTGTATTTTTAGCACTTCTACGTCTTTTTATGACTTTCTCAGTATTGTTCGGATACTAACTTGCTCTGTTTTGTGTGTTTTTGGGTGTATGCAGGCGAGAGAGGAGTACATCAGATGGAGCAGAGAGAGAGAGAGTGTGATTGGCTCTCAGGGGTACTAGATGCCCTCTCACAGGATGAGGAGGACACACTACAGAGAGCTGACATATTGCACATATCGCGTGTGCCCCATGTTGCACCATCTAGTCACATCCTTTGTGACTTATTTTCTTACTGGGATGTAGAGCATAAAACCTTCCGATTGCCAGGGGTCCGTGGTGAGTGGACCATTACATTAGAGGACGTCTACCGCATTCTGGGGGTCCCGATCATCGAGGAGGCGACTTACATTAGAGACAGCAGGCTCACGGGCACAGATTGCACAGTGGGCAGCATATATGGGAGATGCAGTCATCTCCACGGGGTCGAAGAAGGGGGTGAGAGTTCGATCCATTCCTTCTTTGCCTATCCCCTTACTTCGCCAGGCCATCATGGGGATCCTTGCCTCGAGATTGATCGGGGACAAGGGAGGTGACACGTTATTATACTGTTGGGGCCCCATTATTACATAGATAGAGGGGCACGACCGGATATATGCCTGGGGCACATATATTCTTGGGACCACCTACCACGATCTATATAGGGTGGTCCATTTATAGGGGCAGTCACTGAGCCACCCGACTCTAGTCATGAGTTGGGTTTATGAGCACTTCATCCCTTATGGCAGGGGTGTGGAGGTGGCAGATCCTGGAGCTATTAGGGCAGCCAGATGGGCAGACATGTCAGTGCTTAGAGCACCTCATCAGCTAGTTGTCTCCTTGACTACTGCCGACATGGAGGCGACACCATACCAGCTTATGGCCGGCATATGGGGCGAGGAGACCCTTACCTTGATCTCCTGCTCCACTACAGGGCAGCTTATCGATCGAGTGGGATGAGTGGAGGTGCACCCCTTTGGCCGAGTTCCTCAGCAGTTTGGCCTTCCATACACGGGTATGCTTCCCCCAGTGGTGCTAGTTTACAGATCAGTTCGCGAGGCCAGAGGGGGGCCCAGAGGCCGAGGTTGGACAGTGATTACTCCTGGCATTCCCATTGCAGCCAGGAGGATAGTTCGTGCTAGAGGGAGAGCCGGTGCACCTCGGGCACCTTTGCTTCAGATAGCTGCGGGTCTTGCTCATAGCAGCGATGAACCTATTGATATTGACTCCGAGTCTGAGGAGTTTATAGAGGGAGGGACAGAGGAGGTGACCGAGGATAGCGATCCTGAGTGGCATGACACTCAGGATATCATGCAGGCAGAGAGGGCTGAGCAGAGCGCAGAGAGGGACACTCTAGTTTCAGAGGAGCCACTCTCCCAGGGCCATGGTGGAGAGGATGAGTCCGTTGCGGGGTGACATGTTGCTCCTGCCATAGGAGCAGCCCCTCAGTCAGCAGCGGCATCCGCGGTAGGTGCCGGCCCCAGCGACCCATCTTGGAGGCCTGGGGATCCGAGTAAGTTACCCTTTCTCCCTTTTAATGTTTATTTGTAGGCTCTCCTTAATTGTTATTTTATATCCTTTAGCCTCTTTCTTAGTTTCTAATTCGATTTCTCCTTTGTTTACAGAGACTGTTGATGAGTGGTGGGATCTGATCCACAGGGTATGTACTGATTCCCTGATGATCCCCATGGATAGGACTCGCACAGAGCTATCTGTGGATGCTGGGGAGGCTTCAGCAGCCGGTAGGCATACCGATGTCTTTGCTCCTGTTTGGCACATGGCCAGGATGGTGTCGACCCTCCATACTGAGTTAGCGGGCTATAGGACGGCTGAGCGCCTTATGAGGAGCCATTCTCGTGGTGAGACCACAGCTGCTCCTCGAGACCCCGAGCCCTCCGTTCATTCAGAGCGCCGGCGTAGCCGGAGTCCTAGGCGTGGGCGTGCACCTTCGGAGGGGTCACGCAGGGATTGAGAGGCCTCTTGGCTCTCGTGTATTTTGTATTATTGATTTCTTTGTATATCACGGGCTCTTTGAGCATTTTGACCATGCTTAGTGCATGATGGCATTGTATATAAACGTTGATCATTTATATATATGCATTTGTTTTGGATCCAAATCTTGGCACTCATGGTTTCTTTTCTATTTCCAGTTTCTCTATGTATACTACGATGTATGTTTATATGCTTTCTAGAATGTATGCAATGGAGAACAGATGATGCAAATGCTTGTTTCTTTTTGTGTATTTCATGATGCTGATATATGTAGATATAATGTGATTTTGAATCTTAGCTTCTGTAAGCGATTTTGGATACCTCATGTTTGTTTTGCAGAGTGATGAATATAACCAGTATGATGAACAGATTAAATTGCCCCAATCCTAGCCCCACGCAACTAGTAAGATGCGAGGGCTCATCACCGAGAGCTAGAAAGGGCACAAGTTATGAGGTGTAGGTGAAATGATAGTGATAAAAGACAGACGAAGCTTTGGCGGAACCAAATTGGAAACTACAAGTCAACTCCACTCGAGTGACTTCATAGTTTAGAATGTGACTTGCTTTGCGGTTTATCTAGACTTAGACCCGTAGATGGCCACATAGTAGACAAAATCTGGGTTTTTAGGATTTTAACTCTCTTGGGATTTTGAACATCTGTTTCATTTGTTTTTGACTCAAAGTTTGAAAGTTTGAATTGTTTGCGTATGACCATTTGCATTTATTTGTCAAGAGGACCCCCTACACTTTGCCCCATGCTACTAGTAAGAAGTGTGGGTTTATCACTGTGGGCAAGGCATAGGCGAGTAAGGGCATTTTCATCCTTTTCCAACCCTACGTCACTAGTAAGAGACGTAAGCTCATCACCGAAGGTTGGTAGGGCAAGAAAATGTGTAAAATTAAAATTTTCTGTTTGATCAACGTTTGATTTGTTTATTTGAGTAAAATGTCAGTATGTGCTTATTTCCAAAGAGATGTATATATGGGATAGATGTGACACCATGAAGCTTCTAGAACAGACCATAGGCAAGACACCTATCCTAAGAAGAAATCAAAGCGAGAGTAAACTTGCAGATCTTGGCATGGTTACCGTTAAGACTTCGTCATGTCTGATTTTATTTGATAAAAGATTCTGAGATATTTTGATGATATCATGAAGATGGAGAAGTATGATTAAAAGAGCTTTATGCCAACAACATCATGAGTTTGTAATGAATTACTTTGAGGATAGATTCCTTGATCACCATTTATGTAAGAAAACAAGTGGACAAAATGATCTTAATCTATATGAAGATGCAATGTAGATATATATAAGTAGTGCTAGCTGCTTATGCATAGAAACGCTTGAGGTGCAGGGAATTGACTGTTTCACCAAATTCCTCACCTTCTAGTGTACATAAGAGGTATGCACCATTTCCATAGTCCTTCATGACTCGGTATGGGCCCAACCATTTGGGCCGGAATTTCCTTCCTTCGCCGGTCTTCTTGTCGATCCGGCTGTCTAGCCTTAGAACTAGATCACCTTCGTATATGTTGCGTTCATAGATTTTCTTGTTGTACTGCCGGCACATCCGGTCAGCATAGACTCTATGTCACTGTTCAGCATCTAACCTAGTTTCATCTAGGATTTCGAGTTGGGAAAGACGTGCTTCTCTGTAAGCGTCTTCATCCAGAATCCCTTGTAATGAAATGCGGAGACTGGGTATTTCAACCTCGAGTGGGAGAACTGCCTCTGCCCCGAACACTAGTGAAAAAGGAGTTTCTCCCGTTGGTGTTCTTATTGAGGTTCGGTGGGCCCATAAGGCCGGATATAATTTCAAATGCCAATCTCGTTTGTTTTCTTTCACCGTTTTAAGGAGAATGGCTTTTAGCATTTTGTTTGTCGCTTCAGCCTGTCCGTTGGCTTGAGGGTAATATAAGGAAGCCGTATGATGGCTTATCTTAAATTTATTGCATAGCTCGCGAACCTCTTCATTCTTAAAAGAAGTTCCATTATCAGAGATAATGATTTGCGGGATACCGTACCTGCAAATGATTTGGTTCAAAATGAACTTGGCGATTACAGAACCAGGTACAGTAGTAAGAGGCATAGCCTCTACCCATTTAGTAAAATATTCAGTGGCCGTGATTATGAAATTATGGCCGTCTGTGGATGAGGGAGAGAATTTCCCTATTAAGTCTAGACCCCATGTAGAAAAGGGCCATGGAGTAGCGATTGGTTGCAGAGCTTGTGCCGGCATGTGGATCTCATGGGAGAATTCTTGGCACTTATGACACCTGCGTACAAACTCTATTGCGTCGTGTTCTAGAGTGGGCCAGAAATAGCCCATTCGATGTATTTTTCGAGCAGTGGCATGGCCACCGAAGTGGCCTCCACATATTCCGCTGTGAGATTCATGGAGAATCTTCTTGGATTCTTTTGTGTCGACACATCTTAGGAGCATTCCATCGAATGCTTTTCGATAGAGCACCTGCTCTATAATGACGTATTTAGCTACGATAATGCGTAACCGTCTTCTTTGCTATGCGGTGTAACTCCTTCTGGGTACGTACGGTCCATGATATAATTAATGATATCGGTGTACCAGGGGCATTCAGAGATAGAGGGTCGGGTTTCGATGTAGTATACACACTCATCTGGAAAGTCTAAATCTACTAAATCGCCTCCATCTAAAGGGTTGTCAGCTAACCAATCCGCAATGATTTGTCCCTTAACTGACTTCTGATTTACAAACGTTAATTCGAATTCCCCCATTAAGGTTATAAAATCGTCCAGCCTTTTTAGACAAGGACCCTTGTGTGAGGAAAGTTCGTAAATGGTCTGTTTTTACCATGACCCTTGTTTCTTGGTTCAGCATATAGTGTCTTAAGCGTTTAGTAGCAAAGACTATGGCAAGGCATTCTCGTTCTGCTTGTGTATAGCGCGTTTCATAGTCGAGCAGTGTTCGGCTAATGAAATAAATCACACGTTCTCTCTTGTCATCGTCTTCTTGGGCCAACATACAGGCCAGCGAGACATTGGTAGCTCGTGAATATAGAATTAATGGGTGATCTAGCTTAGGCGGCATTAGCGTAGGTGGTGATAATAGGAAACGCTTAACTGCATCGAAGGCTTCATTGCAGTCTTTGGTCCAATCAATGCTATAGTCTTTCTTGAGTAAATTGTTGATTGGATGAACAGACGAAGCTTAAGTCCGGGATGAATCTTCTGGATTGCACCTAGCTTTCCAAGGAATGACCTGACTCTAGATTCATTCGAAGGTGGAACCATTTTGAGGACAACCCGGATTTTGGTTGGGTCAACATCTATTCCTCGTGATGATATGATATAACCTAGGAGCTTCCCTCCCATTACACCAAAGACGCATTTCTCTGGATTTAGCGTGACTCTGTATTCTATTAGACGCGAAAGAATGATACACGGAGTACTTCCGAATGGTCACAACGCTTCTTGGCCTTAGCCAATAAGTCGTCAACGTAAGATTCCACGATTTTATGTATTAGATCATGAAATATGTATGTCATAGCTCATTGGTACGTAGCACCGGCGTTTTTGAGAGCCGAATGGAATAACAGCGTAGCAATAGGTTCCCCAAGGAGTTATAAACGTAGTTTTAGCTTGATCTTGCTCAGATATTCTGATTTGATTATATCCCGAGAATCCATCCATGAGAGACAAAAGTTCAAATCCAGCTGTTGCATCAACAATGACATCTATGGATGGTAATGGGAAGTCGTCCTTAGGACATGCTTTGTTGATGTCTCAAAAATCTATGTAGATGTGTATCTTTCCATTCTTCTTGAGAACGGGAACGATGTTAGATACCCATTGGGAATAGTCAACTGGTTTGATAAATCCTACCTAGAGCAGTTTTATTACCTCCTCCTTTACCATGAGAGCCACCTTGGGCTTCATGGGTCTTGATTTTTGTTAAATTGGCTTTGCATCTGATTTAGTGACGAGGTTGTGCACCACAATGTGGGGTGTGACTCCTGTCATCTCCTTATAATTAAATGTAAACGCCTTCTGATGTTCTTTGAGGATCTGAGTGTATATTTCTACTTCTTCTGGGGTTAATGAGGATCCTAGTTTTAAAATTCTTGGTTCATTTTCCGTTCCGATGTTGATATCGATTGTTTCATCGATCAAAGAGACATTACCCTCTTCAAACTTAGGCGGTGTTGGGGGTAAATCCAAATCATCCCCATTTTCTACTGCGTATATGCTAGGTTCCGTTTGTGAGGGAAAACTCATCATGGGATTTCCGAAATAGGAAGACGAATGTGGAATTAAGGACAAATCTAGCATATGATAGGAGAGATGTAATGCTGCATAGGCGTTTAAGTATTCCAAAGTGGCCATATCATTATCAACATGGTCTGGGGTGGTAGATTCACTTCCGCTTGCAAGGGGATTTGTCATTTTTTTTATCAATGGTTCATCACGAATGGACACCGTGAAATGGGCATCTTCTAACTCATTTCTTGGAGTAAAACGTGATGCTGAAGTTGCGATTGAATCGGCGAGAAGATTTTTCTCTCACGGGATCGCTTCAATGGATATAAAGTTAAATGCCTTGCTTAAATCTAATCCGTCATTTTTGTAAAGCTGCAAGTGTTCGGCTTTAGTTTCATATACCTCAGAAACTTGGTTTGCCACTAATTGCGAGTCTCTTAAGACTCTGATGTTGTCAACACCAATTCTCTTGGCTAAGGTGAGGCCAATGAGGAGGGCTTCGTACTCAGCGCCGTTGTTTGTGCATTCAAAATTTAGTTTAAAGGTAAATGGCATGACTTTCCCCTCGGGCGAAGTAAGAATTATACCTGCCCCAGCTCCATAACGGCACCTAGCCCCATCAAAATGGAGAGTCCAATACTTAGCTGGGAATATAGATGTTGGGGTATTTGCTTTGTTTGCACACTCTACTTCCACCATGCAGAGATCCTCTGTTGGAAGAGAACCAACCCCTAGGGAATATCTTATGCCTACTGAATCAAATGGTAAGAACATTGGTAAATCTTGTTCTATTAACTCAATGATTTTTGCAGTAGTCCCTAATGATACCGTTTCTATAGTGTTAGCCTTATCGTTGGGGGTTGGGGTTCTTTTGGTTATGCTGATAGTTTCAAGATCCGTTGTAGGTACCAACTTCTCCTCTGGTTTTGCGTCAGTGGGTTTATTAAGTTGGTTTGTTGGAAGTTCAAATTCCGAGTGCACACCTGGTCTTTTCTTTAAGTCGGCTAGGTGTATATTGAAAGGTTTTGGATCGCCTTTGGCTACAAATACCTTTCCTAGATGCAGGAATCTTACTTCTTGGAATAAAGTAGAAGGGATTGCCTTCATTCGGTGTATCCATGGTCGGTCGAGGATCATATTATAATTAGTTTCCCGATCTATAATATAAAACTCAATCATGATTGTTTTGGGTCCTAAAGTGACCGGTAGTATTATAGTTCCTATCGAAGTGGCTTTAAGGCTATCATAGCCTCTCAATGTATTTCGAGTGGTGGAACAATTTGTTTCCCCATATCCTAGTTTTTGGAGAAAAGAGAAAGGGACTATGTTAACTGCGGCTCCATCATCAACCATTGCCCGTTTTACGTAGTTATTATAAACCCATACTTGTAAGTGTAAGGCTGGATCACCTCGGCGTGCGATCTCAACATCTGTAGGCATTTTACTTATTTCGAATATGAATTCGACATCCTTGTCTGGCTTCCCTGGAGGATGAACGTCAAAGTCTACATGATTTACCTGTGTTTCAGGAGGTGGAGTGATGTTAATTAAATGACCTAAACCCAATGCTTCTAAAAGAGCAGCCCTGTGGGTAGGAGAGTTCTTTAGTAAGTCTAAAAACAAGATATGCGAGAAGGTTTTTGTTAGATCATTAATTAAATCATAAGCACCCACTGGATTTGCTACGATTTGGTGGATGTTATCCGTTTCTGGCAAGTGGCTTGGACTTGGCTGAGAGAAATATTCTCGTGTCCTTGTTATAGCTTCGATGGGTAATTCAGTGTCTAACTCCACCAAACTGACTATCTTGGGTCTCGGCTGATTTCCTAATTGTGGCGCAACTGATGAGTTTAGTGAAGTCGAGGCTTCATGATCATTGTTTCCTGTCATTGCACCCTTGTTTTTCCCAGTTGGATTTAGTCTGTTGTTATCATGATTTGGGAGTGGATCATTAAAGATCTTTAGGGGTGCGTTTTGAGGGGAAACTGCCCCTGAAAAAGTATTTGACGTTGGTGACGTAGGATCCGCTAAGAACATATCCATAAACAGTTGTTTTTGTTCATTTGGCAAGTGTTGTATGAATCTATTATAATCACGACACGTTCTAGTGTCATGACCTCGAATCTTGTGGAAACCACAATAAGAATTGGGATTG
The DNA here is from genome assembly GCA_019776745.2 of Taxus chinensis. Classification (NCBI taxonomy): domain Eukaryota; kingdom Viridiplantae; phylum Streptophyta; class Pinopsida; order Cupressales; family Taxaceae; genus Taxus; species Taxus chinensis. The sequence continues at coordinate 133,562,372 of CM034156.1, forward strand.
TAATTCCTAGTTTGTTGGTTTGATGTGTATTGTGGCCCGTAATTTTGATCAAACCTTTGTCTATTAAAATTTTGTGTTTGTTGTCTTTGGTTTGAATTTTGGTCTTGATACCTAGTTGAATTTTGGCTTGGCCCTTTTATGGGATTTCGCCGTTGTTGTTGTTGTGGATGGTTAAAATCCACTGTGTTGATTGTCGGGGTAATGTTGTTGTTTCATTGGTTGTTTGTTTGTGTTGGAGTATTGACAACATTTACCTTCTTTGGCTGGTCGGTTACTCCATCGGTTGTTACACCCCGATTTTTGTTAAGGATTTTAGGTCCTTGATTAACGTTTGTGGTAGTGGGATAATTTGTAGTGTTTTGATTGGGGGCGATTAACTTCCCGTTTGCCCCATATGTTTTGCGACCACTATCAATCGTTGCTTGATCTATTCGAAGGGAACTCTCCAGTACCTCATCGTAAGTTCGTAATGGGAACTTCTGAACTTCTTCCTTTACTTCTCTGCTAAGGGAATGAAGGAATAAATCACATAGTTCCATTAAAGGACTGTACGCCACCTTTGGATGAAATGGGCGACAGATTCGTTATGTTCTTGTTTGATGTGTAAGAACTCCCTAATTCATGTCCTTAACAGTTTGTTCATGTCGAAGGCCTTGATGAACTCAGACACACGTTGTTTGAATGAATGTATGGAAGCCTCAGGTATTTTATAATACCAATCGAGAGCAATGCCTTCCAAGGTTTTTGGGAATATTTTAGCAATGACCCCATCCCATGGGAGTAGCTCTCGAATGGCTGTAGCGTAAGCTTTGATATGCGCATTCAGATCTCCCTCACCTTTATATTTGGGCAAATCGGGAAGAGGTCTTGGAAGCATGACGCTTCGTATAGTGAAATCTAAGGGCTCTTTCAAATATTCTGAATAAGTCCCTATTGCATAGGTTTCGACCATTGATGGTGGTTGCTGAGGGAGTGGTGGTGGGATGGGTTGTTGATATGGTGCAGCGTATGCATTAGCAGGGGCATAGGGAAGTCCTTGCGTTTGAGAAAACATGCTGGGAGAGGAGAACATATCCCCTTGTGGTGATTTGGAGTACATGTTTAAGTATGATGGGGTATTGTCAAATAATGGATTGTTTGATACTAGACCGAGAGGAATGGTATTAGAGATGATGGGCCTTGTTGGCGTTTGTTGCGGATACTGAGGAGGCATGCCTAGCGTGCCTACTCCTGTGAGGAGATCTACTTGGCCAGGGTGGTACGGAGGATTGGAACTTCCTGCTTGCATGAACTGAGAATTTTGGCTTGCTTGAGCAAGTTCTAACCCTCTCACTTTTTCTACTAACGTTGAAATGACTTCATTTGGTGAAGTCACGGTGCTTTGCCTTAGCGGCGTTTGTTGTATACCCTGGTGTTGTATAGGCATGTGATATCCTGCTATGAATTGGCTGCTATCCTGCCAAGTTTCTCCGAGAGTATTTCCTATATGTAGTGGCATAGAGGTATTTTCTTGAAAAGAGACCTCGGGTTGTATTTGTAGACCTCCTATAGGTGGGTACATGCCCCGGGAGCGTTGTTCACTCCTAGGATAACGTATTGATTGTTCATCATCTAAGACCAGGTATGGATCTGATTGCCTACTAATTTGTGGTCTAAGTAGCATCTGAGGAGATGAACCAGATTCTCCGGTAAACGTCATATTGTTCGAGCCTGAAGGCTTTGTTTGTTGCATTTGAGGGGGTTGATCTAACACCCCCGTTTGGAAGGACGAGCTATATCTGATCCTTGGAGTTTGTGCTGACAACTGATTAGTTGAGTAGTTATCGCCCCATAATGAGAGTGAGGGTGATGATTGTCTGTTCTGTTGGGCGTAGTATGCCTCAAGACCCAAGAGGGGTCTGCCATATGCATCGAATCCCGACATATTCGGGGGGTATATGAATACCCGTAGAATAATGGGAGAGAGAGAAAATGATTCGTGAAAGCTAATGAGGAGGAGAAGATGAAAAGGTATACTAAACTTGAAAGAAAACGTAATACTATGACTCTGGAAGAGAAAGTAGGAAGTTTACGTCAGCTTCACTAATTTTGTTTGTTTCACGTCGGGTTCACCAATTTTGTACGCCGGAAAAGCGATAAGCGAGCATGGGAATCTACAGGTAACTCTTCCACGTACCCGACCTCCCGAGGTCGTGCCGAGATAGCCGGTGGGGATGGAATATGCGTGGGATGTAGACAAATTAGTTAGGAAATCTAATATCTTCGACACGCACTAATGGAATTTGCGAATCTAAGGCAAAGAAGGCCCTTCTAACTTGGACTGGCGTGATAGATCGATCGGCAAGGATGACTGTTCGAAGGCTCCAATCAATATCGAGCTCTGGCGTGATTCGATCTATGGGTTGTGGAATACGTGGAAAATGACCTGGGATAGTTTCGTGTACGTCCCCAGATAAGCTCATATGGTGGATGGTGAATACAATTGACTCTATGGGTGATTCTCTGGCCTAGTCCAGAATTCTCTAGCTTCGTTAGCCGCTATATCTAGTAAGGACAATTGTTTGATGATGATGGGTGGGAGTGGAGTAGACCTGAATACTAACATGCGTAGGCCAGTGTCTATATCTGATTGATTTATGGATTCGTTAGGCTGTGGGACTTGTGGATCACAACCGTAGACTCTTGGTTGTTGCGGTCATGTTATGGTCATATACGAGATCAAGTCCTAATCCCTAGTATCCAATAATCGTATGCTTTCTTAGCTTCTATGTTTAGGACCAACAACTGCGTGATCTTCTCAGAATATCTCACAGGCGTTCGTGCAACCTGGATCCTTAAACTAGTATCTATGTCTGTGAGAGTGTCTCCTGCACCTGGCTGTGGGACCAAAGGATCACAGCCAAAGGTTTGTTCTCTTTCTGATCCTCCTACAGTCATATGTTTGTTTGTTTAGGGTAATCTGTAGTTTGGCTGATTTGACCAAAATATGTGTGCTTGGTCGTCTTCTTTGTTCAATCCTCTCAACTGGGAATTGATTTGTTGCAAGCTTACCGTTGTTTGGAAGACTTGGATCCTAAGATTTTGATCTATATCGGTTATTGCCGTGATTAGATTGGGCTGAGGCACGATTGGCTCGAATACGTATTCACTGGGCTCTCTAGGTCCCGTGATGGTCATGCAAAAGCAACAATATAAACGAACTGTAACAAAATGAAAGTTAACTACTTGAAATATATCTATAGCATATATGATTTCTCTATTTTTGTATTTTCTGACGACTTATATGAATTTAAGAAAGCAGATATTTAAAGTATTTAGAATTGACAGCTAAACTAATAATTTAAAACAGACAAAATAACCGAGTATAGCTATTTGTCTGTGCAATTTGTAGATTTATTCTAAACAATAGCTTATCTAATCTATTTGCAAGATTCTCGATCCTACTTCAGAAGTGAGGAGTGAATCATAGTTTCTCAGAAATTATCAATCCCCACAGCTTCCCTGGCAATATCGAGAATAGAATTTACTGAAATAAATCAATTAACTACTCTATTTGATATGATTCTAACTAGAATTTTGAAAGCTAGAACCTGGATTCCGCAGAATAGTGGCGAATCCGATGGTGTGTGTGACCTTGTCCCCTCAGTGTGATCTCCTCGTTCTTTCGTGTTCACGTGGATCCAGAAAAGCGTGTAATGCTAGCATCAACAGAAGTAGATATTGGGATAAAGGCAGCTCAAAATACACTCCGAATACAATGCAAGTAGGAGAGGGATAGCGTAAGAGTACAGAGCTTGGCTTATGCAATTCCTAGCGGGATTTATTGCGAGTCATGCAACATAAAGCGTCCAGAACCTAAAACTATCCTTTTTGAGGAGCAAAACCTGCAACTTTAATGGCTTCCTAAGCTATTCTACTCCAATGGATTGGATAAAACAACAACACTGCTTGCACAAGTTGGATATGTGGCTTACCAACAGTAAGACAATGAACTAAACAACAACACTGTTTGCACAAGATGGATTTGTGGCTTACCAACAGTAAAACAATGCTAAATAGGCATGTAATGAAAGAAACTAAACTATGAATCCTAATAAGAGTACTGAACTACTGAAATGAGAGGATGAGAAGTGAATGAGGGGCCTGAAGTAATCGCAGCACTTGCACAAGATGGATATGTGGCTTACCAACTGCAAAACAATGCTAACTAAGCATGTATTGAAAGAAACTAAACATTCTAAGCAAAAGGAAAACTAAACCTATTGCAACAAGAAATCCAGAGGAAAACTTTTTGGGCCATTTGCTTGAGCACAAGCAATCTATTTATAGGAATTGCATTCACCCAAAGATCAAAACCATACTGAACTCTCAAACAATAAACAAAGGCAAAACACTATTCCAGGGAACCATAACCATAAATGCAAGCTCATGGCAGTAAAAGAAAGCAGGTAAATCGTTGAATTTATGTGAGTCATGTAAAATTAGCCTTCTGGAAAACGCGTAAAGGACCGCCGCTCTGAGCAGGGCGGTGGTCACGAGACCGCCGCCCAGGCAGGGCGACGGTTTCGTAACTAAAGAGAAAAAGGCTAAAAGAAGAGGAAAAAAGGAAAAACTAAGGCAAGCGGGGGATAAGTGGGGCATGCGGGATGTTAACGCATACTTGGAGAGATTTTCCGGATCCCGAACACCTTGCGAGGAGACCTGTATCATCATTGGGGCACTTGTCACGCTGTTCTGGTAGTACAGTACCTTACAATTTTGGGTACGTACAGTTACCTTGAGCCTCTCAAATATTACTTGGGCCTCATTTGTCCATCTGAAAGCCCCTTTCCATGTAAGATATGTCAATGGAGCTACTAGCTGAGAATAGCCCTTCACGAACCTCCTGTAATAACCACATAACCCCAAGAATCCTCGCAAGTCAGATATATTCATGGGTGGTGGCCAATCCTGCATTGCCTGTATCTTCTGCTGATGAACCTTGACTCTATTGGTCCTAATGACATGCCCAAAATCCAATATCTCCGTAAGTCCAAATTCACACTTGGAAATCTTAGCAAATAAAGACTGAGTCTCCATTATGCTAAGTACCTCATCAAGATGCCTCAAATGATCATCCCATGCCCTGCTATATATCAGAATATCATCAAAGAAGACAAACGCAAACTGCCTCAACTGCCTGTTGGAGAGATGGTTCATACATGACTGAAATGTAGCAGGTGCATTGGTGAGTCCAAATGGCATCACCAAGAACTCATAGTGCCCGTAGTGACACCTAAAGGCCGCCTTATGAATGTCCTCATCCCGAACTCGAATCTGGTGGTAGCCTGATCGAAGATCAATCTTCGAAAAATAGATAGATCCATGCAACTCATCTAAAAGCTCATCAATGCAAGGAATGGGATACCTGTTCTTGATGGTTTTCTTGTTCAATGCACGGTGTTCAATGCATGGTATTCAATGCACATCCTCATGGTCCCATCCTTCTTCTTCACCAAAACAACTGAAGAAGCAAAGGGACTAGAACTAGGACGGATGTGTCCCCATCTCCAAGAGCTCTCTAATGGCCTTCTCTATCTCATCCTTATAGGTCTGAGGATGGCGATAAGGCGTAGTCATCACGGGTTTAGCACCCTCCTCAAGCTCTATAACATGTTCAAACCCTCTATCCAGTGGTCTACCTAGGGGGATATCACCAAACATTGGGTTTGTGTTTATCCAGTATGGACTGGATATCTATATGAAAGGGCTGCTCACTATCTGAAGAAGATTTGGATGAATAGAAACATTGGGCTGCCCATGCAACCTCTCCATGTCTAACTATAGACTCCATCCTGCGTGCTGAAACAACTCTAGGCCCACCATCAGAAAGAGCCCAAAGCACAATCTTCTTCTTATCCACCATAAACTCCAACTCCATCCTCCGGAAGTACTGCACATATCTGCCAAGGGATTGTAACCACTGAATACCCAAAACTGTATCAATCTCACCAATTCCAATAACATAGAAGTCATCGGTCAATGTGTAGTCCCCTATCTGAATACTAAGTCGCGGAATCCTCTTAGTGCAACTAATAGCAAATCCATTTGCTACCCATACACTAAACGCCTCAAATTCCTCAACCTATAATCCTTGCTTTTCAGCCAACCCCTCATCAATGAAGTTGTGTATAGCTCCATTGTTAACCAAACAAACAATCTGTTGTCCCTTAAGCTGTCCGTTCAGCTAAAAGGGATGACACCTAGGAACTCTTGAGAGTGTAGCAATAGTGACATCGGATGAATCCAATGCCTCACTCTCGCCAAGCTCTACTTGGGGCTGCTCCCCTTGTGCATCATGGCCATTGCCCTCATCCTCTACATCTGTATCTGGCGAGTGATCGTCATCCCCATCTGAAATCACCTCAATGAGACGCACCTTGCCTTTACCAAGGCAACGATGTCCAGGATCCCAATGATCTTTGCAATGAAAGCAAAGCTTCTTCCTCCTCAACTCTTTACGAGTCTCTTGATCCTCCTTAGGAGGTGGTTCACTCTTCTGCTGAACGGTAGAGCGCTGAAATGGCCCAGAGCTCATGGGAAACTTCTTATTGGGCTGATAAGAAGTGGGCTGATAAGAAGTGGGGGATGTGTCCAAGTCCAATGCCGTCTGGATGGCGTCATGCAATGTCCTAGGCTTAAGAGCGTTGACCAATCCTCTCATCCTGTCATGAAGGCCCTCTATGAATAACATCACCACCCTCTTCTCAGGGATCTCTGGAACCATGACTGCTATACGCTGAAATTCGTTCATGTAAGAATCAACGTGTCCACTCTGTCGGAGCTGTGCCAAGTCCCTGTAATATAGTTCCGCATCCTTGCAATCAAATCTCGCAATCAACCTCTCACTAAAATCCATGTATGACCATAGAAGCTCATGACCCTGTGTGACTAATCCATGGTGCCACTTAATCATAAGCCACCCCCTCAAGGTGGAACGTAGAGAACTGTATAGCCTCCTGTTCCGTCATGGGTTTGAGGGTAAGATAGTTGTCAAGCTTGTGAATCCAAGCCCTGGCACTGATCTTTCCACTACCATCAAAAGCGGAGAGGGTTACCTTATTTGTAACCTGCTGCAAATCCCTGTTCCACTACGCTCTAGGCCTCCTGTCCTGTCCAGCCCTCATGCTCTCTCCTTTGAGCACAATACTGTGGGAGGGGAAATACATCCCTCACATGCTGCGACAAACTCCTCCACTTATCACTAACTTCCATAATAGTATCCGGAAAAGCTACCTACTCCGATCGCCCATCAATCTCTAGTGGGTCATCTCTAGGCAGGAAGTTAGGCTGCATAGGCCTATTTGCAGTTCGCGTAGCCCTCCTCTCATATGTATGAGTGTGTCTCCGCTCATCTGTATGAGTGTGCCTCTGCTCACGGTGTGGCGATCCCTAAACATTCCCAAGCTCTGAAGGTGATTTGTTGTGATCCCTATAACCACTGGCAGTTGATACGGATCTATCCCTCCTGTCGTGTCTGTCTCGCGGCCTGTCTAGTGCTAACCTGTCCAAGGTGGAGCCCATGCACTCCATAGTTTGTAACAACTGCCTCTGAGTGGTTGCCATATCCTGAATGAAATCCCTATCTGGATCTGCATGCTCCTCTTGAGGATGACTCTTTGGTCTATCACCCAAAAAAATCCATTTTGTCACCTCCTACAATACCAACTTTGAGTCGTGCCCATCTGCGGGTGTAGTATCTGTGTGGACCGTCTTCTCTGTGCTGCATGCAAAGCTGATTTCTGTTTTTAATACACTCTCTGCTTCCTTCCCATAGGCTGGGAGGATACACTGCTCTGATACCACTGAAAGATCCCAAACCACTTTTGCCTGAATACTTATATATATATATATTGCTCTGGCTCAAATCTGAACTGATAACATCAAAAGAATCCATAGAACACCATACTTCAACTGCATAGATAAATTAAATAAAACAAACCCTGCAAACTGGGTGAGTACAAAAAGGCGCCTAGGGTTTAACATGCAGATTTCTTCATGAATAATTCAGCCGTGTATTTAATAATGATTTCAGATGCTAAATATTTACAGCAATACAATTATAAATCTGCAAATAGATTGATAATAAAGATTGTCCAAAACCCACTGTAAATGATTCAAACCAAATCGATTTGATGTATAACTGATGCTGGAAATTACAATAATTATCTAGCGTGAAAAATACCTCAGATATTGCATAAAACAATTGTAGAATAAGTCGCCACACTCTAGAAGAAGTCTGTATGCCCACTACTGCAATTTATTTCTCCAAACTACTGAAATGATAAAAACTTGTGAATACAATGAAAATCCCTGAATAGGAACTCCTCTCACTGTGCCTGGGGTTTCCGTCCATAATAGAAATAATCCAGAGGGTTTCTGTCCTTGGATTTTGTCTGCAAAAGCTCAAAGTTAACTGCCAGGAGAAAATAATAATAATCTGCAATGCTTTTGCCCAAGTCGCACTTTTTCCTTATAGCCAAAAAACCGTTCAAAGATGCAAGTCACACTTTTCCCAAAACAACATAATTAATTTTTCCCTTCTCCAAGCAAGTCGCATTTTTGGCTTATTTAACTCTTACCCAAATCAAGTCGCATTTTTGGCCTATGAAAGCACATGAAATAATTTATTAATATATTTAAATGTACTTTCCTAAGTCGAAGTCACTTAAACAGTCTATTAATTCTTTATATGTGTTTAGTGATACTTTATGTTATTTTTAGCACGATGTAATAAAATTAATAAACCGAAGTCACCCTTGAAATCACCCTTTGGCCGTCGGGTAGACAAAAAGGGCCAAAGGTCTTTGATCAAACTATTCGAGAAAGAGGGACATTACACCTCTCCCCAATGAGAAATTAGAACAACAATGCCCAAATAATTCCATGACCGACCTCTAAGTAGACAAAAGTATTTAAAAATACTTTTCGCACAAGTATGAGGCTTTATGAGTGATGTCTTTGAAAAAGGGGACATTACAATTTTATATTTCTTTTATTGATGAAATTCCCTAATGTTATTTTGCCGAGTGACTCATTATAAATTTGCAACAAGTCCGATTTGACGAAGTGCCATGTAGCTTTGAAAAAATCATGGGGAAAACCATCGAGGCCGGAGGCTATTTCATTAGCCATGCTTTGAACAACAACAAAATGTTCATCAAGAGTGAGGAGAATCAAAAAAAATTTAGTAGAAGGGCTCAACTTGCAGGGAACGACATCTGGGAATTGTTGTGCCTAGAGAATCATTTTGCAATGATTCACAAAGGAAAAAAAAATTTCAGATAGATTGGTGAGATGGGCATATGCAGTTTGCATTGCCATTATTTTCTGCTTGGCTTACTTGAGTTTGAGTGATTTGAAAAATCTTTAGAGGCTTGATCTGCGACTTTGAGCTAATGCTTTCGAACTCATATTTGGGCCCTCTTAGTGATATGAAGTTCCACAAGCTTAAGTGTGTGTTTGAGCTAAGCAACCATAACTTATAAGTGAGGATTGAATGCCTCAAACTCCAACCACGAAGAAATTTTATGGTATTCCTTGGCAAGAGCGCCGTCTTCCCTCTTTCTAATCCACGCCACCTGCTTGCCATATCAGCAGAGCAAGGAAGCAGTGTAGCTGTTTGCATCATTCCACCACCCAATCCAGCTATTGGTGACCAGAGGATGTGGAACAAGATTCCACACTCAGGAAATTAATCAAACGGTGCTATGGCCCAAGTGTGATGTGTTCTAGAAACATTGATTATGGGGGACTTTAAGGCGGCCATTGTTCCACTCTAATTGGCAAGTGACGGGACTATGATCGGACAAGATAACCTCCGGTTGCACGGAGACCAGCTACTTGCCAGACATGCAAAACGAGAATGTTTTGTTCAAAGAGCATGAAATGATTGAGGAGTTTAAGAACTATATTGTCATTGGCCTGAAAATTTCTTTCAGGTTTTCATCCTCAAGTCCCTTTTCCAATTGCCAATGCTGGTAGTAAATGTAATACATTACAAACGGCCCTTGTCTCATTATTATTGTTGGTGTGTGACTAACCCAATCAACCCAATATCTTTTCTTTTGTTAATTAGTCGGAGCTTCCATGGATAATTTTAATTAGATTTTAAATCTTTGTGGGATTTCAACCCATGTGTATTTAAATCATCTCTATGATGACCAATTTCTTTGAGTAGTCATTATGTTAATGACCATTTTGTTGTGTATGATGGTAATAACCACAAGGAAAGGTGATCCACTTCCATGAATAGCCATTAATTCAATGACCATTCCATTGGGTATGTTGGTAATAATCACAAGGTAGGGGCACCCAAAAAGCACACAAGCACCTATAAGCATTTGTTAGTGTTGGGTAGAAACAATGATCATTGGAAAATCCATTGTTTTGGTATATCATTCTGATCTTTTTAGGTACTTTATATCAATGCTATGATTAGATTGTCATATATCAACAATTTGAACTCTTTCTCGAAATAATTCTTCAATATATCCCAAGTTTGGAAAGGTCCTCTTGGATATTCCATGTAGCAATCAGTCCTTATCCTTCTAAGGGTATCCAAAAACTACCCTAACCACTTGGCTTCATTAGTGTGACCATTACCAAATTGTCTTACACGTTCAGCAATGTCTGATGAGATCCTCCTCTTATCTTTGCAAAAATTAGGTAGTCTACTCATATTGGATAGTCGTTGAGCAGCCATTTTATTGGCTCTTCTGAAAGATCCCAAACCCCTTTTTGCCTGAATACTTTAAATTAAATAAAACAAACCCCGCAAACCGGGTGAATACAGAAAAGGCACCTAGGGTTTAACAGGCAGATTCCTTCATAAACAATTCAGCCGTGTATTTAATAATGTTTTCTGATGCTAAATATTACGGCAATACAATTATAAATCTGCAGATAGATTTAATAATAAAGATGACCAAAAACCCATTGTAAATGATTCAAACCAAATCGATTTGATATATATTTGCTGCTGGGAATTACAATAAATATCTATCATGAAAAATACCTCTGATACAACATAAACAACTGTAGAAGAAGTCGCTCCACTCTGGAAGAAATCTGTATGCCCACTGCTGCAATTTATTTCTGTCTAACTGCTGGAATAATAAAAACCTGTGAATACCATGAAGATCCCTGTATTGGAAACTTCTCTTACTGCTCCTGGGGTTTTCGTCCGCAAGAGGATTAATCCAGAGGGTTTCCGTCCTTGGATTTTGTCTGCATAAGCTCAATGCTAACTGCCGGGGGAAAATAATAATAATCTGAATGCCCTTTCCCCAAGTCGCATTTTTCCCTTATAGCCAATAAAACCCTCCAAAGGAACAAGTCGCACTTTTTCCCAATCCTCATAATTAATTTTTAATTAATTATTTTCCTTTTCCCCCCAAGTCGCAGTTTTTGGGTTTATTTGGCCATTACCCAAACAAGTCTCATTTTTGGCTAGGAAGGCACTTTACATAATTAATTAATTTATTTAAATGCACTTTCCTAAGTCAAAGTCACTTAAACAATCTATTAATTCATTATATGTACTTTAATGATATTTTACTTTATTTTGAGCACCATATAATAAAATTAATAAACCGAAGTCACCCTTGAAAACACCCTTTGGCCGTCGGGTAGACAAAAAGGGCCAAAGGTCTTCGATCGAACTATTCGAGAAAGAGGGACATTACATTAGTTTTTATTAAGATATCCATGTTGGAACTCTTGTAAACATGTAAGGGCCCAGAAATTTAAATGTAAATGAAATCTGCATTCTTAACATAATTGTCAAACATAAAATCTGAAACTGGTGAAGCTTTTGAAATCTTAAACTGCTGGGAAAAATTGAAATTTTGAACTGTTGTAAAACCTTAGGGAGAAAACTATAAATTACTAAAAGGTTAAAAGCGTAAAAAAGTATTACAATTTAAAACTATGGAGGTCAAAAAAAGGATTACATCTACCATGTATTCTATTTTGTTTCAAGTATCTTGTACAATTCAAATGAAAGATCGAACTACTCAGTAAGAAGTTAAGAACAAAACTGGAGTTTCATTCATATATGAATTCCATATGGAACACATAAGAACTTTTTTAGGAATTTCGAATGCCAACTGAGGCCAAAGAAAATTTTGTTTCGAGTGTTCTAAGATGGATGAGTAACCAGGATAGTTTTTGATGTGAAAATTTAACTCCCATGGAATTTTGTTAAACTGGCCAAGATTAACCCTCGGATATATAAGAAAAACACCTGCTCGAGACATTGTATAAATTCCCTCAAACCAAAATTATAAAACGTGCTCTAATAATCCTTGGTTAGTATGACTATTCATGATCAAAACATTCTGTGTACAACAATCTTAGGTACATAGACCTGCAAAATAGGTTCGGACTGTCACAACGGGTGAAATTGGATCAACAATAATTAGTACTACAATAGCTTTAAATTCAAGGTCTTCCCCATGATTTCAAAATGAATGTAATTAGAAAGATTCATTTCATATTGTCTAAGGTAGACTGTCCTGCCCTAATGATAACTATTATGTACAACATAAAAAATTATAGAGGATGGAACTTGACTGTTGCAAACAAGCAAAAGTTGAACTGATTCCTCCTACTTTTATGGATATCGGTGTTAATATACATGAGCCATACAGCTTGACTCTTCTTCCTGGCTTAGTTGTCCAAGGCGGTCCTCCAAACTATATTTACACATTTAATGCATACCCTGCAATCATGCAGCATTGCATGAACGCACCAAGATTTTCATTATTCCGTAGTCAATGAGTTGACTCGAACTTTAACTGTGCTTCTTGAGTGATGCACTTTACACCCATTTATGCTTTTTTACTCTACTATTTTTAGACATTATCTGCATCCAATGCATAACACAGAATAGTGTAACAAAGAACCAGTATCAATGATGTAACCTAAGGAAGATGTTTCAAACAGGAAAACAAATCAACTTCTTCTACTGAAAGAAAATTTCCCCTCAGCAATCAAGGTTCCACGTGGCGAGAATGGTTGCTTGTTGATCGAGTATATTAGGGCATTTAAATACATGCTTTCTGTTGATTGAGTATATTAGGGGTTTATGTACATGCTTTCAGTTGATTGAGTATATAAGGGCATTTATTACATGCTTTCCAAGCAAATAAGAGACATGGTAGGAAAATTTGCCCAAAAACATTTTTTGGTAAACCCCATTCCTGATAATTTTGAACAAAATTTTGTAACTGCTGCTCTGAATGAAATGCTTGCATCTACTGTAGTGTTATCAAGATCTATCACATTGAAACTTAAAATGCATACCTGCAGTAAAATCTGAAAAGCTCTGTTTTAACAAAAACACCAATATGGAAGGCCTTGACAAATTAATCCTTATGAAACAGTCAACAAACTGAACATTTTTCACTGTCCATATCTTACGTAAATAATTCCATGCAACCTGTATGGATGACATCAGATTCATTGAAATTTCTTTCATAATTATATTGGCAAACCAGACACTTAGAATACAAATGTTCAAATTCAATACCACTATTTTCAGAAGCTGCACTAATGTCATATCAATTTGAACTACCTAAAAAATTTGTGCTGCCACCATGTTAAGAACCTATGCAAAGGCCATTAAGACTAGCCAGCTCAACAAATGCAAAGCAGGTAGATCAAGTCAATGCAAGATTGTGTAGCAATATGTACAGTACATAACCAGTAATATTAAGTTATTAACTCCTTGCTAAGTGTAATATTTAAAGTTACATCCCAAAAGATAAAAGGAATGAATGAAGCCTCAACTAATCAGAACTATCATCATGAAGTCATTTTACATGGATCTATCTAATTATTTACAATCATAAGTGCCAATACTTGCTATGTGCCCATGACTGCATTATTGTGCAATCTGTCTCTCTCGTGACTTTGCATATCATCCCTTTATTTATTAAATATTTCACTAAATCAAGAAGAAAGTAAACTCTTTCAAGATTTGTGTATTGCAGGAGTTCTAGAAGAGAAGCACACATATGCTTGCTGGAATATAACTTGCAGTATCCAGCTTTTCTTCTTTCATTGTTCAATGTCAAAGTAGCAGGATCAAATTCGGTAGAGGTAATTGTTCTGTAACCATAATAATTCACAATGTAGGGGAATTAAGTTGACCCATTATGCTGAACCCCAACACAGGACTTGACTCTCAATAGTCTACACATTTACTTTGTTTCTTTCGTTGCTCCCCTGCCATAGTGGCTTCCAGCAACAACCACATCACTTCCATTAGCTACGATGTTGCAAAACTATGCCTGCTTTCTTTTGTAAGGGAAAGTACCTTTCTTTTTCTTCGTTCTCATTGAATTATCAAAGTGGATGGTTCTTGAGGCCTGCACTCTTCTTTCTATCTCCAGTGCCTGTGAGAAATCCCATATCCTCACGAATTTCTCATCTCCTCCACAAACAAGTCTCTCAGCACCAATATCTACTGAATACAAACTCCTGCCAATCCCGTGGAGCATACGCAGTGGAGGCTCTATATGCTGCAATTTTTTTGCCAGGGTTTGCTTTGACTGGAAAGGGAATTTCATGCGCATCTTTGCCTGGCTGGAATCAAAAGTCATATTAAAAGGCAATTACAAAACATATCCTAATTTTTTATCAACTACTTAACAAGATAGTCTACCACATAAGAAGTAGGTTAAGGGAATTGCCAGATGATACTTAATTTGAAATTACCAAAAATTGCAAGTGGTCACTTCAAAAGGTCCGTCAGTTAAAAACATTCTTTTAGGTTCAATCATTATGCTCACACCAATAAAAAGTTCAATGAATCAGACGGGCATAAGTAAAATACGAATATTTAACAAGTTAAAAACTTGCAAAAGCTTACCAGGAGCTGCAAAACATATATAGCCTATTTTCAAAAGGCTAATAGCCTTAAGGAAGTTCCAGAAATCAAGCAGCTACAAAAGTATTTGCATAGACAAAATAGGCAAAAGAAATACACAGAGGCATAATGGTAATATTTTGGCAGAAATGCCAGCAGACAAGTGACAGATAGATTGCAAGCATGTACCCAAAACACGGAAGCGCTGATTTTCAAAAAAACCTTGGGTATGAAACATTACGGAAACGTCCATTTAATATATTATAAAAAATTTACATACACACACACACATACAGACAGACACATACACACATACATATTACTCATTTTCAAAATTTTAGTCCATAAAAGATAAAGCACTCTAAATATTTTGTATTCATTGAAGTTCAAAAGATTCAACATGATTCCAATTTCATATATACATAATTATAATCTAGATTCTAGAATGTATCATCTAGATTTTCCTCGTAATCAACTAGATTTTTCGTTTTTTTTTGCTTTTTAAAAACCATACCACCGTGTGTAGCCCGGAAACGCCCCAGGTACAGCCTCGAAATGCCTCGGGTGTGCAGGCATTCGGGAGCTGTTTCAGCTCTGCCTGTACCTGTTTCCGGGACATTTCTACAGAGGTGCAGGCACAGGGGCGGGGGTGGTGGCGGACATTTCCATGCATCATAGGGGAGTATTATAGTGGGATGAAATCCTGAGAGGCATTGGAAATCTGAGAGGCAAAGTGTGAAAAGAAAAGTTACTTTCTAGTCAAAAATGAAATGTTGAACCCAGAAATTGGCAGTTGTTCCTGCCCACTACCCAGAATTTAGTTGAGGTCTGAAACTTGATATTAGTCATCACATTAAACCTGTTAAATTTTAATTCTATGAATTTCTAACTTCACAGTTCTAAAGGAGATATTCTGACTTCTCAGAAGAAATTATAAGAATATTGATAAAGAAAGAAAACGAGAATAATGCCTTTCCGTTTTGTAGGTGGAACTTTTGCTGGCACTATTGCTGTGAAGAACTAGTTTTACTGAATAAATTGGCCCTCATTTTATAGGTTTGCTTACAGGAAAGAAGGTATATAAAAACAAACTCATAAGAGCCTTTATAAATAAAAAGGCGCTTGACAATAAAGAGAAAATAATGCACACACAAAATTATAAGAAATATTGAAACTTGACTGGAAACATAAACAATTAAAACTAAAAATATGTTTGCAGAAACGTGGAAGTTTAGAATAACAAATTTCAAATCTGTATGATAAAAGGGAAAAATAAAGATAAATGATATTTAAGAAACATTAATAGCACACTGATAGTAAAGGAAACCAATTTACAGCAACTTGTTAGTCAGGAAAAGAATAACAATATAGATTTGTGAGGCCCAACAATTTCGACAGGATATTGATAGCCAAAAGCCAAGAAAGAATATTTCTATCAGAACATAGTTACCAGGCAAGAATAAAATATAGCTTATCCAATAAAATGATGGGTACAAATCTCCCAAAGGCCCTTGGAAACCTCATCAGCAATAGAAAGATTAATTTTGATGAGGTTTCAAGGGGAAATCCTGAGCAGGCAGGAAGAGGTATTACAATGTGTGGGTTCTCATTTCATTCAACTTGAACCTGGATATAGGAACCAACAACTATGTGGAGGCTAGAGATCCTTTATTTGGAATTCACCCAGCCCTGACTAAGTTTTGGACAAGTTCAAAAGTAGAGACTAGAAAGTAACTTCAAGATCACGGCGAACATTATAAGAAACAAGAATCAGGGTGGGCTCTGGGAACTAAATTAAATTATAGAGAAGGTTACTAATCCTAGAGAAAGGTTTTCCCACATCCTCTACTCGCTTTAGGAGAAGTCAGAACCAAGTAGGTGATCATATCAGAAATGAAGGATCTGGCCTTACGAACAATAGAAAAGGTTGAAATATAATTTAGGAAGCTGAGAATTTGGACCTCCAATGTATAAACCTTAATTCTTACAACCTCTAGAGGTTAGAAAGAGCTAGTGACGGATAAAATTAGTTTTGCAATGGCAAAACAATCAATAAATATGGTCATATCAAATTTAATCCTTCATCCCATCAAGAATACTCAAATACATAGGTGGAGCGGAGCTGTAACTTCACGCCTGTTGGAGAATTACAACAGATCAGACAATCATGGGGAAGGCTAGGCTTCAAACCACATCCTAGATGATTTTAAGCTTTGTGGAGGCACAAGTTCACTGATCTGCAGCATATTTTTCTAGAGAATGGAGGAGTTCAGAGGCTAGCAGCTGGAGTAATCAGTTTGAGGAAAGTGGAATTTGAGCTCAGCAATTGTAGTGGATTTACCAATTATATTGGTTATCTATCGCATTGTTGTATGTTAATTAGTAATATTTGGAAGTGTTCTGTTTGCACAAGAATGTACCTCTTCCTTAGCTTAGCAATTTGTTTGTTATTTTCAAAACTTATATCTGGTTTGTTTTTGCTCTATGTGTGCAGGTCCAGTCAAAACTTCTCCTAGCTCGGCATTAACATGACCCAAAGACCATTCTCCTATTCAGTATGGGGATTACCACCTTTCTGTCAGATATTTGGAATTGTTTTTCAGCACAGTGTTAGAGTTCATGGGTGGGAAATATGCTGTTTTTGGACAATATTCAACCACTTTGGTTTCAATTGTGAGTGGAAAGTTTAGAAGTTTACATGAATTGTCTCAGGCAACGGAATAAGTGGTGGACAGAAGACTGTAAGTAAGTTCCAGAAGAAGCATGGAGATCAAAAATACAAGAGACATGCAGGCAGTTCTTCCACAGTTTTCAACGATAACTCAAAGTAATTCTGCAAGAAAATGACTGCTGAAAATTGTCAAAGTTGGGATTGGTGGGGAAGAAGAAACAAGAAGGTAGCCAAAGTGGAGAAATTGTTTGTTTACAGAGGGAATACCCACACTCAACAAAACGTCCATGATAATGCCAGAATTCTATCAACTGACCCTCTTGTTGCTGTATGTGGAAGTTCTTATATTATTCATTTTGCAGTTGAAGACTGCAAAGCTCAGGACATAGCAGAACACAACACGCTGACCACAATCTTGAGTTTAAATAGGACATTATAGATGGCAATTTTTTTGAAAATATTTATCGGGCTTCCAATGAATATATTGCCTAACTGGAGTCAATCTTTATATATGGTTTCCACTCCTTAGCCTTTTCATAGTTTATCTCAGACTTGTGGTAATGGCCTGTCTCAATGGGTATTTTGAAATTTTGATGGGATTTGTCAAAAGTTGGATTTTCAAGGCTCGACCGGATCAGCTGTGTTCTGATGATAAATATTTGGAAAGGGGGTCTCAATAGAATCCCCATTTTGACTTATTCAAAAAAAAATAGTAAAAAAGCAAACATGCAACACAATAGTTACAGAAATTTAGCAGGGAGGGTTAAACTCTAATGGTCACCCTGCTCAACTGCAAAATATTATTGACAATTTCTAGCTTCCAAACTAGATTGAAATAATTCTCTAACAAGTATTCATTTTAAAAATCCAACACTAGAAATTTTAGGTCACATAACATGCAGGAAGCATAGAGGAGGCGACCTCTATAGTTAGGAATTGTTTCATCTGTCACCATAGTTACCTAAGTCTCGGGGACGGGAGGACGGCGGTACGGAGGGACGGGATTTCCAGGACGGCAAAAAAAATCCCAAATTTTGGAGACGGCAGGGGGACGGCTGATAAAATAATACATAAAAATTAATATTTCAATATTTTAACTTTTTCCAATGACATTCAGGGATTTAAACTGTTTTTAATGTATTTTAGGTACTTTCAAGATTATAATTTAATGTTCTTGGTAAAAATAACAGCTTTTTAAAAGTAAAAACATCAAAAAACTTTTGAAAGATTTTTAAAAAATTGGGGACGTCCCCTCCAAGTCCCCAAGTCCCTGAAACGTTCGGGACGTCACCAAAATCTAGGGGACATGTCCCTGCGTAACACTGTCTGTCACCACAGATGTGTATAATAGCTTTTGCCTATACTATGTCAAGCCTATTAACATGCAGAGAGAGGGGTCAAAACTAAAGCTTATATTTTATTTTGGGAACTGACAAATAGCTTTAGGTATATAATGCATATATAGACATTCCCTGTAATTTCATGGCTGTTGAAGTTGTTACTAGAATTGAGACAAGGTTTCGATTTCCGATGTTTCAAGATAGAACAGTAAAAATACATAAAGAGTTCCAGAAATCTAACATGCCAAAGAAAGTAAAGAAGCCGAGTTGAAAGAAAAATACAAATACACCGACAAGAGAAAGAAACACAAATATTTGCAAGGTGGGTGTACAGAAACAAAAGTAAGAGAACTGTCTAAAAGTCAAGAAACAAAAAACCCACCTGTAATCTGGAGTCAATTTGGTATGTTTACTGAAATCCATCACAGCTAATCTGCAATCTCCAGAAGCAGAAACAAGCCATGGATCCTCAAATGCCAGAGAATAAATAGGGCCAGAATGAGGAACCAAAGAGAACAAGGGTGCTTTATCTTTTTCTCCTCCTGAATTTCCATAATCACAACGCCCATCAAACATATGAATAACCCCATCACCCCCTCCAGTGAACAAAAACTCCCCTGTTTGAGTGCACTGCACAGAATAAGCCTGACCCGAATGCACCCTAAACCTGACCATCAATTGCTCCCCACTCTCCACATCCCAGCTGTAGACGTCACTCCCAGAAGTGCTAAAAATCCTGGGGCCCCTAATAACCAATGACCACACCCAATCCATATGCCTTAACACCTTAACACACTCCATAGATCCTCTATCCCACACCCTAATGCTCATATCCCAAGACCCACTACATATTCTATCACTGTCCAGCCCAAGGCAAGTAATAGGCCCACTGTGCCCCCACAGGAAAATCTCACTGCTCTCCTTACAAATATCAAAAACATGATCCATTGAACTTACCTCTGTTGCAGCTCTCCAGCATCTTATAGATGAATCATCAGACCCAACTACCAGAATACCCCCATCTGCTTCAATGGCTCTGATTGTGGAATTCAGTGGCCTTGAACTCATAACTGGCAGGGCTTCCTCCATATTCCAAATTTTTACCACTCTATCATAGCCTCCTGTGATTATTAGATTAAGGCATGGGACAAGGCACACGGTTCTAACTCCTCCTTCCATGTGACCGTGGAGGGTGTCTATTCTATAGCTACCCATCAAAGCCCTGGTCCTGGTTTGTTTTTCCATGTAGAGCTCTCTCCAACTTTTGTTTTGTGGGCATGTCAAGTGGGGTAACTGCCATCTGTGGCAATAAAAGTTCTTCCACGAAGGACATTCCAATGAAACCTTTAAGAATAGAGTGCAAACACGGGAAACTTGGGATAATTCTTTGAGACCCAAGAGCTCAAAAATCTCAGAGATTATGACTTCGGGAAGATCCAGGAAATTGGAACTGGGTTTATCTAAATTTGCGTATTCACATTCCATGGACATTGGGAAATTTGTGATGGGTAGATACTTCTGTTAAGAATTTTTTGACACGGACTTAATTACAAAATTGCCAACAGTTTCGTTAGAATTGAGAGCAATTTTCGTGACATATGGGTTGTGTGGTGCCTGTAGACGTTGTGCAGTGCTCATCAGTAGTCTCTACTGGATTGCTCCTAAAGCGGGTTTATTTTTTCGTTTAAGGGGAGAGACAACACTAGGGGAGGGTCCCCATGGAGGGATGCTGCTGCTCCAAAATTCACTCTGTAGCAGGTCTCCATGAGAATTTACAAACTCATGTTGCATGAGAATTTACAAAGTTGTGTAATGCTTGGAGCTTTACAATTAGCCCCTGGAAAAACGGAGCCCTTAATTTTTAGGAAGCGCGTGGGAAAAAGGGGGGACTAGAGCTTTCCCTCACCTACTTAAATGTTTTTTTGCCAAATGGCAATTTCCATGCCATTAAAAATTCATTGGTGGGAATAATTTTGGAGGGAGAGTTTTTTATGGAGGGAGAGGTAACTCAGCAACTAATAGAGTCAAATTGAGGCCTGAAAATTGACAGCCCGATGACTGTATTTCATGTTTTCTGCTATAAAATAGTGTTAAATTCTGAGACAGCCAAACCCGTTGACAACCACAGGCTAGAAAATCAATCAATTTTACTATTGGAAATGCCTTTTTATATTTAATTAAAACTAGCAATCGCATGTGTACAATGCAATGTGAACACTGAACAATATATGTTATTTGATTTAGAGGGATAGTTATTACTTATGTAGGGGAAGGGACCCCATAACCGAGCACCATAAGTTGCAGGGTTTACACTGCCACATAGACAACTTAGTAGGATTTCAAATCAGCACAGTAGACACTTGCCTGTCTTATAAATCTAAAAATGTATTTTTAAAACCTGTGTACTTCTAATATGGCACGTGTAAAAGGATATCCACACATACTATTATAAATAAGTAAATATAAAAGTAAAACCAATCACTGATAATTGTAAAATCTAATGACTGCTGTTTTTTTTTAACATTTCAACACGCGTTTGAGTGAGATCTCGTGCATTGAAGGTGATCCACAGGACACATGTGGCTATTAAATTGATAACATGTGGAATAATATCTCTACCGACTCACATTAACTACGCATTCAAGCCCCTGTAACTGCTCATTCTAGCTCTTGTAACTGCAAATTCAATTCCCTGCGTTTTCCCACTTCTCTATAAAATTGTTTGTACATTGTTGGAGATCTCTATAGGAAAATTAAATTTTAACACAGTTGGAGATCGTTGTGTTATCATAGAGTTGTTGAATTTTAACAGGTAAGGAGTTTGTTTGAGATGGAATAGGAAGTCACTTCATGTATTTGCAGAAAAAGTAGACAGTGTGTGGTTCATTACGAGTATTTGCAATGAGATATTAAGTAATTATGCAAGGAAACTGCCATCAGTAATTTAGTGAGCCGAGGTTTCTTCAAGTGGAAATAGCACCCACCATACCATTTGATAATGTTGTTAATTGTAATTGCAGATCCAATCAAAAATCAAAAGTGCTTAAGCTTAGAGGGCGACCTAGATGCCAAAAACTTGAATTCAGTGCATACACAGTAACATTATTGAAGAATCTACAAAATTGTGTTTGGTGTTCTAATGAATTGAAAATATTGATATAATTATTCCTCTATATTAGAAAATTACAGCAGGTGAGTTATTCGATATTCCTGAGAGTTTTGGTCAGTTATATGCATTGCAGAAGCTAATCCCGTCTTATTCTCAAGCCCTGAAAGAATTAAAAAATTTGTTGGAGAATCTCTGCTCTTTATAGGAGATGGATTTGAGTTGTTGTAGAAATTTGAAAAAGTTGTCTAAAGTGTTTGGTCTTTATAGGTTCCGAGTCTTTCACTGGCCTTGATTTGACTTACAATGAGAGTTTACAAGAGCTTCTAATCTGTTTTGAGAAGTTGTGCTCATTAAGATTCCTATGGTTAGAAAATTTCAGCAGTTTACTTGGGCTCTATGAAAGGATTGGAAATTTAACATTTGTAACTTCTTTTCAGTTAGGTGGATGTACAAATATGAGACGTATTCTAGCCAGCCTCAAAGAGTTGACATCCTTGATGGGGTTCTTATCAGTTAGTGGGTGTTACAGTTTGAAACAATATTTCATTGGAGAGGTGGGCTAGTTTAAAGATGCTTACCAGTCGGTTCATAGTACTCCAGTACCTGCAAGACTTGTGAAACCTTTCAAGAAATGACCAATGACTTCCATCGCTTGGTAGCAATAAGGTGAACATGTTCAACTGTTGGATCTTGTCAATAGTACTTCAAGGTTTCTGTAAACTTAGATAACACAACTATATGATAACACTTTCCTTAAATTTTTGAACGAAGATACACAAAACATGATATTGTAAGTTATATAGTTGCTTTGTTAAGTAGCATAATAACATGTGTTGTATAATTTTCATGCACTGTTGAATTTCCATAAACTGTAAATTTATTAACAAATTTTTTGGTGCAGGCCGGAAAAAAAGTAGAAAAGAATAACAATGGGGATGAACTGCATGAATGTAATTGCAGGGAAGGTCATTTGTGACCTTACTAAGGCAATGATATGTTTATCTTAATCCAAAATGTTTTGTCTACAATTGTTTGTCTGTGAGATAATTGAGTTATATTCCAGTTTTATATGGTATATTTTATTTGCATGCCTTAATTATGTTTACAAATGTTGGCAAGGACCCAAAAAATGGGAGACAACATAAAAAATACATAAATGGATACTCCTTATTTCACACACAAGAAAACATATATTGTTTTATATTCATTTTGATAGATTTCCAAAAATATATGGTAAATCTGACTTCCAAAGGATTAAAGTCGGTATAACATTTATCAAAATCATATATACATATTCGACAAAATCTGCCAAAACTTACTAAATGGGCAACTTTTTAGAAATTCATTCTAATATTGGACAAAATTTGTTAAGCCAAACTTAACCACTAGACCAAAATCCTGGAAATGGTCGAGACTGTTCTTCCTCATGACTCTCTGATGTGCTAGCATTCATAGATTGGAGAACATGAGGTAGCATAGTAAGAGGCTTACCTGGAACATCTGTCAAAGTTCTTGAAAGTTGGCCAATTTGACCAAACAATGCTTGCTCTAATTTTCTTGAATATGTCTCTTTGTTTGAAGGAGAAGATGGGCAACTTGATTGCTTATTGATAATGGAAGAAAAAGCAGGCATGAATGTGTTATACATGTCTAACAAAATGTGATGCTGATCAGGAAGGGGATTAGAGGGACTACTCAAACATCTATTTTCTCGATCAGGCTCCTGTTGTATATATTTCCTCCCCCCGCGACGGCGGGAAGAACAGAACGTGGCCCCCGAGACAGCAGGAAGCGGGAGGAAGAACAAGACGGACCGGGGGAGAAAGCGGGGCAGCGAAACCCGACAGCAAGGGAGCATGCCGCAAGATCCACGAGGCCCGATCCCAGGAGAAAACAGGGCGCGAGAGGCACATGCCGGAAAGGCCGAAAAGAACCCGACGCACAGAAGACAAGCGGGTTTCGGGGCGCAAAAACATGTTGGGAGTCCACCAAAACCCGACACCAAAAGGCATGTCGCAAGGGTTAAAAAATCCGAAAAACAAGCAAATCGGGTTTTCGGGTCGGGAAAACAAGTCGGGTTTTCACGTTGAAGAAACATGTCGGGAGCTCACCAAAACCCGACACCAAAGGACATGCCGGGGGGGTTAAAAATTCCGACGCGCAAAGGAAATCGGGTTTAATAGTCGGGTTTGCACGTCGGAAATGCACGGTGAAGGAGCATGTTGCAAGGGTCCCAAATCCCGACGCAATGCATTTCGGATTTCGGGGGCGGAACGACATGGCGCAGCGAATACATGTCGGGGGGTCTTCAAAACCCGACAGCAAGGGAATTCGGGTTTCCGGATCAGGAAAACACGTCGGAAGAGCATGAAAAGGAAGCATGTCGAGCCAGTTTCCAAGCCCGATGCAGATGCACGAGGAAGTTCCGAACCCGACAGGCGTTGGGGATCTCACCTACCACCATGGTTGTTGAAGAATTGAATGCAGTTTTGGAGGTGGTTGGGGCAGATCCGAATCATTCTCTTCTCCCTCTCTTTTTCTCATATATAATGTAAGGAGGGGCTGTTTTTAAAAGGTCGAACATTTTTGTTTTGTGCCTCCTCCCTTCTTCTCCCTGGCAGGTGGATTTGTGGAGCAAAGGACCTTCCCATTTGGAACTGTAATGCACCTTTGCCTCTGGGCATTTTTGCAGTGTATTGTATCAACCTTCGGAGCAAATAAATGCATGACTGTGGATGTTTCTCAACCCTCTATGTGTTTCATTTTGCATCCTCCTGATCTTTCATTGTGAATATGTTTATCTGTGCATGATTTTGCATTGCATTCCTGTGGTCTGTGTTTAATTGGCAAAACATATGTTCTTCATTCCTCGGTGCATCACCTCCTTAGCTTAGGTTTATTTTCATGCATTTCTCTCTCCCTGCCTCCTTGGTAGTTAGATTAGGTTTTTTGGGTAAGCCTTTGCGTTTCATTGGTGCATCTGAACAGAGGAATAGGAGCCGGCCTTCATCCGGAGAGCTTTTCCGATTTCGCGAGGTCCCACACTTGGGAAAAGCTCCATGTTGTGCAATCGCACTGGGAGTCTCAAACGATCGCGTTGCGGAGTCCCAGGGGTGCTGTGATTCGACACCAACAGTTTTGGCATGCCCGGTGGGACCAAGAGGTCATTCCACCAAAATTTGAAGGAGTTTTCGTGAATTTTTGGCTCAAGAAATTGCAGTGTTTAAATTTTGGATTTTTTGCTTCTTCCAAGCTGAACTCCGAAATCATTTTTCAAGGGTTTATCTTGCTCAGAACAGGCCAAATTTTCACCGGTTGGTAGATCTGAGGGTTATCTTCAAAAGGGTATCTTTGGTTTTTTGAGATTTTGATTTTCAAAATTTCATGTTTTTTGGATTTCGGGTTTTCGGGGTCCGAGAACATCAAAGCAGACCCAGCAGTCATTTCGGGTTTTCCGGGGTGTCGGACATGTCCAAAGTTCCGACACATGGCAGTTTCGGGTTTTAGGTGATGCATTGCATGACCTGAGTTCCGCCTGTGCTTTTCGGGGATCCGCAGCTGCGTTACATGACATGAGTTCCGAACTGAAGATTACATCCTCCGGGTCCTTCAAATTTTTATTTCCGATTATTTATATTGCCAGGTTTGGTGTGTAACTTGGCAACATCCAGCCTTTTAGAGGCATATTCAAAAACACATCTGGCGACTCCACCTGATCAGCAACCCATTTCTCTGAGTTATAGACCCGTTCACATTCATTTCCATCCATCCTTCTTTCCACCTCTTTCATTCTTTTCCATTCCATGAAGTTGTGCAACCATGACTTCATTTCCATCATGGAATCCACATCAACAGCAGCAATATATCACACCTCCAACATGTTTTACAAATCCTCCAAATCAGCATTTTGGTCAAGTTCAGGATCAACATGCATACCCATATGAGCAGCGATGCCAAAATCAGTTTGGCTATGGAGCTTTCCAAGAGCAAGGGTATGCATGCAATGAAGACAATGAAGAAGAAAATGCAGATCTGCTGGAGAAAATCCAAAAGATGGAGGTGAACATGGTGCAATCTAGGGCTCAGGCACAAATGAAAGCATTTGGAATTGGTTGCAGAGCACCTTGTCCATGGGTGGGACCTTTTCCAAGGCATTACAGCTCTCACGAGAAGTTAGACTTCATGATTGCAACACTGCCATTACTTACAAGGTGGATTGAAGGAATAGAGGTGTATGAGAGAAGTATTCTGCAACCTTGTCAATGGGTAAGCACACCACCTCATACTCTTTCTTTTCCCCCCTCTCAATCTATATCATTTCAGCAGTGTCAAGTTTCAAGTCCTCCATCTGCTGTCCCAAATGTTGAATCCATGTCTCCACCTCTCAGTCTTCCATCTCATCTCGATTCTTCCTTCCTTTTCCCTTCCAAACAGTCATCCCCTCCACAAGGGCCAAATGAAATACCTCCCACTCCAAAGAAACAAGAGTTTCTACCTCCTCCACCACCACGAGAAATTGTAAAATCAATCGAGTTTCAACCCATCCCTCCTCTTGCATTCCCAATTCCATGTGGGGAAGAAGAAATTGAAAAAATCAGTCATCAAGGACAGCAAGAGGAAGAGCCAGGAAAAGAAGAAATGATTAAGAGCTTAGTAAGTTTGGCTCTTAAATTTGGAATTAAAAAGATCCCTTTGCTGGTAAAGCCTACAGAAGAGGCTAAGGTTGAACAAATGGTGGTCAGGACTGATTCTGTTGCAGCAGCAGAAGGAGATCTTGCAGTCCCAACTTGTCCTCTAGAGCAGCAGATCGAAGAGTTTGATTTGACAAACTTCATGCTGGAAGAGGAGCTCATTCAAGAGCAAGATTGTCTTCGAAAATTGGAGGAAGGAGAAGCTGCTCCAAAGGCAAAAGAAGAGGAGCACATCCTAGTTGTGGAAGAGGAAATTGCGGATCCAAGGGTTATGAGCACAAAGCAGGCTACAAGAGGACCTTCAGTTCTTCTTTCTACTTCATCTCTCTCGAGTTCTAGTGCTAAAAAAGAGTTTGATCTTCCAAACTCAATATTGGAGAGTGAAGGAAACCATGGTGGTCAAGTTGCAGATCAAGCGAACACCATGGGAGAAGTTGAACACGAACAGCAAGACAGCAATGAGGCAGTTTACCTGTCAGATTTGGAGGACTGTTTTGATGGAGAAGAACCGGTTGAGTTTTCACCATTCTCTCTTTCATCATCCACATTCCAAACACCAGAGCCTGCTGTCATGGAGGAGAGCATTCATTTGCAGCAGCCCGCATCTTATAGCAGCTCTTTGGAATCAAAATTGGAAGATTTTAATCTTCCATATTCTTCATTGGAGGAAGAGAAAGGACAGAAGGATTCCACCATTTCTTCCACGTCATCCATCTCGGAGGGTCTGCAAGAGAACTCCATTTTTGGAGTTGGACATCAGAGCTATGGGCATATCAAACGGATCAGACCTTGCCCAATCAGATACTTGGCTTCATTGGAGCCAAGGGAGAGGCCAAAACCAGTCATGCTCGCTTCTGAGCATGAGGATGAGCTACAAAGTACCAAGGATCAGCTGCCATACCTCTCCAATCCAAATGCAGAGCAACTAAAAGAGGTATTGGATTTGCCTTCAGCTGATACCTTGATGATTTGGGTAGAAGACCAGCTTCTTGTTGATTTTCCATCCATCCAAACAGCCATGATCAGTGCCAAATCAATTGCATGGCTGCCAATTTTGAAGAAAGGAAGCTATTTTGCACAACCAGTTGCAGGGTTTGTTTAGCTCATCCTTGCTTCCAGTTAGAGTAGAGTAGGTAGGTTTGCTTTCAGCAGAAGAAGTGCTTGTGCACACTCTGCATGTTCCATTTTGGACATGTATGATTTTCAGTTTTGTACATAGTTTTTGTGGTGTTGGTTTTGCTCTGGCATGGTTCATTACAGTGGTTTTGGTGAGAACAACTCTTAAGTTCAGTGTGCTCTCAGAGAAGGAGTTGCGGTATCAGGTTCAGGATCGGATATCGGGTTGGTTCAGGATATCGCTTATGACTCCATGCCCAATGGATTGCTGAAAGGCCACTGATCTTCTACCTAGCAGGCAGGTAATCCCGTTGAGTCGCCAAATTGTTGTATATATTTCCTCCCCCCGCGACGGCGGGAAGAACAGAACGTGGCCCCCGAGACAGCAGGAAGCGGGAGGAAGAACAAGACGGACCGGGGGAGAAAGCGGGGCAGCGAAACCCGACAGCAAGGGAGCATGCCGCAAGATCCACGAGGCCCGATCCCAGGAGAAAACAGGGCGCGAGAGGCACATGCCGGAAAGGCCGAAAAGAACCCGACGCACAGAAGACAAGCGGGTTTCGGGGCGCAAAAACATGTTGGGAGTCCACCAAAACCCGACACCAAAAGGCATGTCGCAAGGGTTAAAAAATCCGAAAAACAAGCAAATCGGGTTTTCAGGTCGGGAAAACAAGTCAGGTTTTCACATTGAAGAAACATGTCGGGAGCTCACCAAAACCCGACACCAAAGGACATGCCGGGGGGGTTAAAAATTCCGACGCGCAAAGGAAATCGGGTTTAATAGTCGGGTTTGCACGTCGGAAATGCACGGTGAAGGAGCATGTCGCAAGGGTCCCAAATCCCGACGCAATGCATTTCGGATTTCGGGGGCGGAACGACATGGCGCAACGAATACATGTCGGGGGGTCTTCAAAACCCGAAAGCAAGGGAATTCGGGTTTCCGGATCGGGAAAACACGTCGGAAGAGCATGAAAAGGAAGCATGTCGAGCCAGTTTCCAAGCCCGATGCAGATGCACGAGGAAGTTCCGAACCCGACAGGCGTTGGGGATCTCACCTACCACCATGGTTGTTGAAGAATTGAATGCAGTTTTGGAGGTGGTTGGGGCAGATCCGAATCATTCTCTTCTCCCTCTCTTTTTCTCATATATAATGTAAGGAGGGGCTGTTTTTAAAAGGTCGAACATTTTTGTTTTGTGCCTCCTCCCTTCTTCTCCCTGGCAGGTGGATTTGTGGAGCAAAGGACCTTCCCATTTGGAACTGTAATGCACCTTTGCCTCTGGGCATTTTTGCAGTGTATTGTATCAACCTTCGGAGCAAATAAATGCATGACTGTGGATGTTTCTCAACCCTCTATGTGTTTCATTTTGCATCCTCCTGATCTTTCATTGTGAATATGTTTATCTGTGCATGATTTTGCATTGCATTCCTGTGGTCTGTGTTTAATTGGAAAAACATATGTTCTTCATTCCTCGGTGCATCACCTCCTTAGCTTAGGTTTATTTTCATGCATTTCTCTCTCCCTGCCTCCTTGGTAGTTAGATTAGGTTTTTTGGGTAAACCTCTGCGTTTCATTGGTGCATCTGAACAGAGGAATAGGAGCCGGCCTTCATCCGGAGAGCTTTTCCGATTTCGCGAGGTCCCACACTTGGGAAAAGCTCCATGTTGTGCAATCGCACTGGGAGTCTCAAACGATCGCGTTGCGGAGTCCCAGGGGTGCTGTGATTCGACACCAACAGCTCCTTCTATGCTTGTTGTCATTCCTTCATCCTTTTATCATGTTCTTTTGACAATCTGGCTTGTTCCCTTTTCAACTCCTCATTTTTTCGTTGCAACTTGTCTTCTTCTTTTTTCTGCCTTTTCAATTCTCTTTCAATTTCAAGTTGCCCCTTTTTTTTTTTCTACCAACATGTGGGCTTTCCTTTCTTGTGCATGCTCCCTTATCTTTGCCTTCAAATCTTCAATTTCTCTTTTTCTTGCTTCTTGATATTGAAGTAAATGCAAGTATTCATCAGAGGTAAGTATTTGGGATTGCCTACCAATTCTAATTGCACCATCACTTAGCCGCACATGGTTGTTGTGAACCCTCTCAATTGTTAGCCTTAAGAATTTACTTATTGATTGGTTGTCATTTTGTGTCAAGACCACCTCTTCATTGTCTTGTGTGGCTATGAAATCAACAACTTCGAAGTTACTTTTATCCATATGTTGTGTGGATAAATTTGGGGCATCTAATTGGGATGCATCACGTGCCTCCCACTCCAAATTATCAGCATAATAGTGTACCACCTCACTTGGAAGAGGCGGGGGAGGCAATGGCATTAAAAGAGAAACTTCCTCAGTGTTGAAATCAATTTGCATGTTGAGATTTATGACACCTTCTTTAACCCATTGAGGTGGGCTGAGTTGTGTTGGCAAAGTCAAGATATCATCAACATTTGCAGCTTCTTGTGTTTGGCTCACATGAGTTGTTGAACTAATGTGATCATCTTCTTCATTGATTGTATGTGACTGATTTAAATCTTTAGGCATGCCAAAACATTCTGTCTCAACATGCACTTCATT
This sequence comes from Taxus chinensis, assembly GCA_019776745.2. Lineage (NCBI taxonomy): Eukaryota > Viridiplantae > Streptophyta > Pinopsida > Cupressales > Taxaceae > Taxus > Taxus chinensis. Next base: position 133,592,776 of record CM034156.1, read on the forward strand.
TTTTTCCTATGCATCCTCATTATCTGACACATTATTCCTAATTTCTTCTAAACATCGTTCTACATCTCCATCTTCTATTCCTACCATCCTCAATATGTTTTCAAAAGCTTCCACCTCGTTTTCTTCAACATAAAAGGCTTCACTTGGCCTCATATAATTAGAAACAACATTACGATCAAGTGGCCATATACCTGTCCTATGAAACCCTGCTTTGATTTTTTTAGGAGTAGGTGTGAGTTGGAAAGCTTGACTGCTAAGTGTTGCCAATTCTATCCTCTTGATTTCAAGACCTGGATTCTTTGCCATCCATTTGGACCTCATTGATTTGAAGTAGTTCTTGAATAAAGAGAAAACACTAACATCTAATGGCTGAAGTTTGTGACTGGTATGAGCTGGCAAAGTCACAAGGTCAAATCCTAAATTTCTAGCTTCTTGGATTGTGCCAAAAGCTACATGGCTGCCATGACCATCAAATATTAGAAGATGCCTATTTTTTGGTGAAACTCCGCCGAGCATAGATCTTGCAAAACGATGTAGCCAATTCAAAAACAACTCCTTTGTCATCCACACATGTGGTTGCACTACCATGCATGCTCCAGGTTCACATCCAACTATATAGTGTTTAAGTTGTCTCTTTGCCTTAAAAAGATAAAATCTAGGAATGCTTTGTCCTGCTACGTTAACACAACATAATACAGTAATCCATTCTCTACTTTTTGACATAATGTGTGGAACACTTCTACAACCTAATTTAGCAATCACACGCATGCCACAATTCCTTCCTGCTTGTACACCAGTTTCATCACAATTCCATATTTTATTGGGCCCATATTGATTTGTTGTATACATTTTTTGCAAGTTATCATAGAAAGCAGCAAGGATTATTGGTCATAACATGACTGCTCTATCTCTATCAAAGCCCTCTGCAGTTCTTATTGTCAAATTAGGATGGTGCCTACGGAGCCCATACCCCCATGATTTTCCTAGTAGACCATCATTGAATGGATTTTGTCTGCTTTGACATATGTGAGCTACATAGGCCTTTAAGTGAATGACTTCAAGACCATGGCCAAATTCATTCATATCTTTGCACCATGTCACAATTTTCTGCTCTTCATTCTCTGTCAGAACTATTGGAGGTCCCATCCTCTTAGTGGTTCTTTTTCCATACAACCAGTCACGTTTGTGGCAAGTATACCGCACTTAGATGTTTCTTTTCTTGTTGACATTGCATTCTCCTCCACATCCCTCATGGCATCCTTCATGTTAGCTTCTGTCCATTGTCCTCTTATGTATACTTTCTTTGTTATAGCAGACCCTCCAGTTACTTCAACATTTGGGTTCATACTAGTGTTGAATTCAGGTTCATGTGTAATTGTGATATTCTTTTCTCATCAACAAATTGTTCTTTACCTTTTGATGAATTGCTCCTTTGAGTGAAAGATGTATTTTTCGGAGGATGTACTTGAGCAACGTTATCCATGCTTGAATCTTGTGATTTTGCTCTTGAAGGAGTATTATTTATGTTGGAAGAGGTGGTGTTTTGAGCTTGTGTCTCAACTATTTTATCTTCATCAGAAGACAGATTTGTAAACTTTTCCCCTCTTTGCAAGTTGCTTCTCAACTTTTTCACTGGTCTTTTGGATGTCTACTTTGCACGTGCCAGTATGAAATACAAGAAACTTTGTAGTATGCATTAGTCTTTTGTTAGCATATTTGCATGCACTATGTATATGGAGGTAAATTTAACACCTTATGAATGTGTACATCTAATACTATGCATGTAGAATTTTAGAGGCTGCAAAAGAAGTAGTGGTTATTTTGGAAAATAAAGATATTTTTATTTTGAATATTGGAAAAGCAATGGCTATTTCAGAAAATCAAAGAAATCGCTATTCCTAGATTTTATCTTTTTATGGCAAAGAGAAACACAAAAATCATTACTTCTACAGATTCCTATACATTTCAAAAAATGTGTTCAAAATTTAAGAAAATTATGATTTATTTAGCACAAAAAATCATATTTGGAGGAACAAGTGAACATTAAATTAATTATGCACACCAGTGAATTTAAATTTGTAGATAGAGTATAAACAACATGAATTTGCAATAATGAAGTTGTTCATTCTTGCAAATTTAATGATGTTTGTAAACTATCTACATATTCAGACTTCCTAATGTTCATAACAAATTTAATAGTTGACTGTGAGATCTAAAAATGTTTAGAGAAAAAAAGAGACAATTTTTAAAAATAGTGCTAAATACAAAAGGTAAACAACAATTGCACCTAGAAATTTCAAAAATATTCTGTTGTTTTGTATTTGTGCAGCAAGAAAATCAGTGATTTGGAAGTACTTTGTTCTTCTATATCTGTGCAGCAAGAAAAATGATGATGAAAAAGTACAGCAAGAAAATTGTTAGTAACAAAGATGCATACGACTCATCATCTCAATTTATAGATTTTACTGCTTTGTATTTTTCTTTGGTATATCTGGCATTGGATTTTATTGGTTGAGAGGGGTTGGCACAGATTGATTGAGAAATAAAGAAATTTGAGCAATTGGATTTATATCTTTTGTTGATCAATGGATTTGTATTATAGTGGATGTGAGAGATTTTGGTGGGAATTGGGAATTTGGGAGGGAAATATATCATTTTTATTTTAAAAATTTTGAATTACACTTGTTTTATTTAATGTTTTTTTTGAAATATGCTAAAAATCTGTAATAATGGTGACGTTTTCTTGTAAATGGTGAGCCTTAATGACTTTTTTATGTTGACCTATACCCCTATTAATTGTAGAAAAGGCAGTGGACATTGGATAAATATGGATGAACAATGTTTGCTTAAGGATGTGTGTATTGATAAGGAATGGATGTATAACTATGCAAAAAATAATAATATTTGTACATGTTAAAGCCCATCAACAATGTAAATGGGGTCAGAATAGTAATGGAGATAATATTTTTATATTCATGTGGGAGTTTCTAAACTTTAAATGTGACCCTCAAGTTGTAGGGAATGACATTTATTTATGTTTATAAATTAGAACAATTGCACATGTTAAAATTGGCAAAGAATAAGGAAATAACGTACATTTTTATGTGCTTTTTTGGTTGAGTATTTGGATAACTATGTATACACAATAATATTTAATTGTGCCAAAATAGGCTTGGTCAAAGGCCCTTGCTTGGAGATGGGGTCCTTTCCCCTAGTTGAAGTTGATAAGGGGTGTGATTGATTTTGTAAGTGTAGATATATAGATGAAAACATTATTAATTTCAGGTCCTGTTATAGTTGAAAGAGTTGCCATTGAAGTGTACACATCCATTAGGAATGTTACAGCAACTGCGAAAAATAATCCTAACAAGATGTGATGAAATGAAGTAAAACTCCTAATGAATTTGTAAACTCTAGGAAAAGCTTTAAAAACTCGGATTTTACCTTAAATAGCATTACCTGATTCTTAATGCTATGAAGAGAGCTCTACATTTAACTTATAAATATCAATATAAAGTAATAAATTAAAGTTTGAAACATATGAAATTAAGGAGTAACTCCATTTTTACCATAAGTGACCAAAACACTTTTAAAAATGATTCCCACTTAATACTTTTGCATTGACGATTAATAGGAAGAATATTCTTAAGTGTTAGAGATAAAAAGGATAATTGGAATGTTTTCGGGAACATCCAACACTCACAAACGAGTCATACATCTTCTTACACGTCACCTGTTGCAAGTATCAAATAGTTGTTAATTTCACAAAACAATCATTTTTTTGTTTTTGGCCAAAATATTTAATGGAAAACACAAGGATGCCTCACAATGTAATCCCGACTCATCCTCGGCATGTCCTTGAGGAATTGCTTTTGTGTCTCCATAGTAAACCTCATATCCGCACTATTGTGAACAAAGTCCTTATAAAGATAGTAATTCTAGGGTTTCATTTCCGAAAAGTTCTGTATCACAACTCTTCATCCTAAAGCAAACCCTATCATTCATTCTATATTAGAAGAAGAATTTCTCCAACCAAGTAAAGATCAATCCCAAAATAGTATAGAGTGTTAATGTAGCTCGATAAGTTTCATATACCACTTGCGAGAGATGTTATTACGGAGGACTAAATTATGATTAATAAAATAAGTTTTGAAGTGGGAAACCAAGCTAAACTTAATGTGTACAGGATTAGGGACCCCATGTCCCTACAACACTTGTGGGAAAATATAGCATATCTCTATCTTTTACATTATAGCCTTTATTTTACAACTTTTTCTTTTCCCTACAAGCACCTTTACAACCCTTAGATAACTCTTGCTGACCACCTAATGCACTCTCTTCTCCCTTAGCTCTTTCTTTTTCTTAGATGTCCTCGGGGTCTAGTAAGGTGTTACACCTCATATCCTTATTGACTAAGTGTAGATTCCCCTTATGGTTCCTTTACAACCTTGTATGCATACGACTCTTGTTCTATAGCCCTAGACCACTTTGTGGACCGACAATTTGTGTGTGTTGGCCCTAGAATAGTCTTCTGCCTTATGTTATTTTAGAGGATCCCCATAGATCAGTCTTTGCTTACTTACAAAGAGCATGACGGGGGATGGGGCTTTTGCGGTGAAGCATAATTTTCACTCCTTTTTAGACCTAACATTAATTTCCAAAACACCTAGAATAGTCTTCTGCCTTATGCTATTTTAGAGGATCCTCATAGATCATTATTTGCTTACTTACAAAGAGCATGACAGGGGGTGTGGCTTTTGCGGTGAAGTGTAATTTTCAGTCCTTTTTGGACCTGACATTAATTTTCAAGTTTAATATTATTCAGCCCAATGTATAGACCACTAAAATATGGATGGTAGATGGAATTATCCTTGATATATGCACCCTCTACCTTCTTTTGAAAAGATTTTTTGCGGCACTCCATAAAAATGTCAAAGAAAAAAAAAAAAGGTCTAATGGACATTCACATGGTATACTCTGCTTTTACTTGGTGAAGGTTGAACTCTCCATGCAACATGGCTCCATATTTCCCATCCCTACTCTCCAATTTTAACACTTGACTCTATTGTGTATAAACTCCTTAATTATTAATTTTCCTCTATTTTCAGAGATCTACAAAACTGTAAATTATTGTATGAGTTATTCTGGAAATATGTGTCTCTATAGCAACTGTCAAGGCACATCATATAAGATCTCAACTTGTGCTTAGTCTGGTGTAAAAGTGGACAATTTGAGTGGATTTACATGCAAAAATTAAATAATAATTGGCCCACAGTAAGAGTGCTACATCTATCACTTCTATGGGCACATTGCAGCTTCATGTCTGCCAAATTAGAGTCCTCCTGCATCAAATCAGTCAGTACAAAATATATCCTTAGTTCTAGGAAAGCATCAGCTGAATTTCCACTGGTGAGAAAAGAAAAGGAAAAGAAGAAGAAAATGCAAATGAACTGTTGAGGGTAACGAAAGGTCAAATTGAAGCCATTCTCGCTAAGGGAATCCCTTCTAGAGATTTAAATTTGAATCAAATGGATAAAATATCCTGATATGTTCAACCTTCGGGAGCAAGTAAGGATCTGGAATGATGAAAGAATCCAAGTCCTAAAGAAAGTGGAAAACCTCTTGAGGATCCTCTTCAATGGCAATAAGTTTTGGCGCAGATGTTACAGCAGTAGGTAAAACGCTATCAAACACTCGGAAGACCCTGAAAAGGATTTATTTACAATTCTTAACATAAATAAAGTTTGATAAAACTATATTATAACATCATTCCCATTTTGATAAATATACAAACAATTTACAACATAATAACAATTAATATACTTGACTGATTTAAAAATCGAATATTTCATTTTAAAATTGATTGAACAAATCAAGGATAAAGCTATCAAGGTATAACATAAAACAACCTCCAAAACAGGCTTTAGGATGAGAATTTGGAGCCTAAATACCAATTATATAAGAGAATAACATATTAAGTTCCTATACATTTTGCTTTTATGTGCAAGTGCATGATAAACATGTCTATTAAAGTGTCATTTTACATTTCGTATTCATCCACAAGTCCTTAAATACAAAAGAGGAAAAAAGACATCCATAGCCCTAAAACAACAATTAGAGCACGAATCTATGTGATATTAAATCCATTTCACAAGATGGAATTGCATTAAAGTTTAATCGAAAGTAATCAAAAAAATCAAAGAACAACATAATTGCAATAAACAAAGGAAAAGGTCCTTCAGTGCAGAAGGCAAATAATCCCACAGGCCCACCATGAATTGGGTGATTTCCAAAGGATCGGTTCCATCATAAGCCACACCTTTAATTAAATCTAGATTACTATGAAAACATAACAAAATAACATGCCAGTAATCAGCTTAAAAGTATCTCATCTACGACAGATTGTCTTCTATGTTAGTAATGTTAAGCAGTTTCTTCTTATATAAAACACAATAAGCCATGCTTGAAAAAAGCTTATCAAGAATACAAAATTCATTAGGAAGGCCAACAATCCTAATGACAACATCATGACTAACTAACCCAGATGCAGACTCCCCTAAAATTAGACAAAATAAATACCAAATAGCAGGACATAAATAAAACAACTCTTGAATGTTATCTGACAGAGCTAAGGACCTAAAAATAATGCTCCGTTCACTCGATGCTAATAATATATTCTGTGAGAAATGATAAATAGCAAACCCGCCGCAGCATGCAAAATTGGAAAAGTAAAAAATGTTAAAATTAGCAAATCTATAAAAATACCCTGTCAAAACCATCATTTAGGCCGTCAAATTTGACATAGTCCCGTGAATGTCCGCAAAGCCCTTTCCCATAGGGGGAACACCTTCGGCGTAGTAAAAAGAGAGTTACAAGAGGAGGGGTGACAGGAAAAATCATGGTCTCACGAAATGTCATGTAGGCACCAAAAAATGCTTAGAGGGTAAACAGAAAATATGAGAGTCACAAAAAAGCATAGAGCACTAGACACAAGGAGGAGGAGGATCATCCCAAGGGAGGTCAACGCTCCACTTGATGGCTTTGCCGAAGGAGGATCACCCTACTAGCCATCTTGATTTGGCATCTGCATTTGAAGAGGCACAATAATATCCCAATTAGGGGGTGGAGAGCCAACAAGTGTCTGAACTCCAAGTGGAGGAGAGGCCTGCAACAAAGAGCTCGTCATGGTCTTTCCCCTTGAAGGAAGACTTCAGCCTAGCCCGAGAGAGGACGAAGCTGAAGGATGACCTTGGGGAGAGGTGGAGTGATGGCTGGGAGAGCGACTTTTGCGATGTAGACCTGGTGGCGGAGGGTGCTGAGGCAAAGATGGTCAAGGTGGCGGGGCCAAAGGGTCCGGAGGGACCCAACTCATCATGCATGGTGCACTCCCCTAGTCTACGAGCAACTCTTGCAAGTGAGAAAATTTCATAACAACTTTTTCTGCTTGAGCTTGAATCTGTATGCGCACGATAGACAATATAACCACTTTGTCATTAGTGGAGAATAAAGCAACATATTGATCATTCTGGAATAACATAGAATTGTGAGCTTTCTAAATATGAAGTAGAATACAAGCTCTAAAAAACTAGCACAAATTATCGATATAATTAGGCCAAGGGCTAAAATCTCCAAATAAAGCCAAACGCCTATGAGAATTCAGGGTGGTAGGGTTAAAAAAGTGAATGAATCCAAGCCCAAAAGCCCTGAGCATGGGGACAAGACCAAAACAAATGCTTAAAGGATTCAAGTCTAGAACAGAAAAGGCATTTAGGATTGGGAATGCCGACGTGACTTAGACGTTCGCCGACAAGGAGACCATGATAAATCCAAGCAAAGGAAATCCAAGCACGTGATAGCCTACGAAGCCATGTAGATTGCGGAGATTGTAGGCCCCAATGGGCGTTGAGTTTGGCAATGACATGCGAGATAGGGCTTAATAACTGGTAAATTGTGTCGACATTATAGTGGAAAATGCTATATCATGATTCCACTGCCAATCGTGCCACCATGCATCCAGAGCCTTAAGCCCAAATTTGTGAAGCATAACCTTTGACATTAATTCCTGAATTCTGCAGATAGTCGGAAGGTAAACCAATCAATCAATTTTGACTTAACACAAATGAATAATTTAAAATGCCAAGCTCAATTTACCCAATTATAAATGTCCAAACCATAATATTTTATTAATCCCTCTATAATAGCAATCAGTTTCGCTCAAGTGGACTTAATTTGTTATTACTAGGCTTAATTAGTTTTGTTTGGCTTAAATACTCACAAATTGGCATGTTGAATTTATAGTTTAAACATACATATTTTTTACTTAAAAATATTTATAGTATTATTATTTTCTTCTTTAATATTATTTCTTTCAATTAAATATAATAAACATTCATTACTTTCAATCTTTATTTTATTTTTATTTACTGCTAAATGACATTTCAATATATATTAATAATTATGATGTTTTTCCAAAGATATCATAGTTAATGTCACATATAACATAGAAATTTTAAATAGTTATTTTTTGATTAGGTAAATTGAGGGGTCGTATTGAGATCCTTCCCTAAAAGTTAAAAAGTAAAATGATTTTGCATAAAACAAATAGCGGTCCTATTGAGATCCTTCCACCAAAAATCAGTGCATGGGGAAACAATCTTCCGACATTCTTTCCATAGTTTTAAATGTGTGTAGGGTAAAATTAAGAGTAAATGAAGGGAGGAGACAAGGTTCATGAAAATAGGGATTTCAATTTATTTCATTGGCCAGGACTTGTCCCCTCTATAAAATATGTAGGTTAATTTATATTCTCATAAATCTACTTGCACATGGTAAATTCTTTTAACCTGGTCTATATCCTTTAAACCTCTTTAATAAGGGTTTGTGTTTTTTTATAGGACCAAATATATACACTATGAGGGGTTTACAATCGTTTTATGCCTAAGTGTAACGTCCACACATTAAAGACCAAAACACAAGACACAAATAATCAGGGTAAAAAAATTGTCTTTCAAATACTTATTGTACGACACCATTATGCTCATTAAGAATAACTCAACATCACATAAGACACTTAAACAAACATGACCCACATTAACAATGGAAGTAGCTCCCTCTAAAGTGATAACATATGATCCTTGAAATTTCACAAATTTTTTGTAGCCTCCTTCACTTCTATTATGTCAGAGGTCCTCCTACTCATAAAATAACAACCGATAAGACGTGATTCAAACCTATTAAATTAAATTGTGCTTGAGTAAAATTTATTAAATGAATTTTAACTATTTGAATACTCTTGTAAACCACAATGGAATTAGGTCAAAGCATCTCATTAGTGATTGGTCAATCGATGACAAACCTAAACGATTCCCAATCTTGTGGATGAAATATCCATGCAATCCTAATTCAACATGAAGCTGAAAATGAATGAAATTAAATTTATTGATCTTATTATCTCATCTAAGGACATTTCATCTGCATGCAAAATGACACGCTAGCAGAGATAAATCAATGGAAATACAAAATCCCTCTAGGAGCCCTACGCATAATAGGAACAAAATGATTATTGACACTTTTTTTTGTAAATTAACTAGTGTAAAGACAAATATAATATGTGATTTAACACTTGGCCTTCCAGTAATATATGCAATGTAATGCTAACTGTATTAAGTTTGGTTGTTGGTAGATTAAAGTTGACCAATGGAAGCTTCCATTGAATATGAATAATAATATGAAGTGTTAAATAATTTTGTTCTTAGGTTACAAATTAAATTGTTCTCATATTATTGACTATGTTTTAATTATTTATATTAATTTATACATTATTAAAACTATGGAATATTGTATATAGTATGCGTACTAAATTTTTGTATATGATGATACAATTGAAACTTGTCACTTTCACAAAATGAATAATAGTGAAGCATTACGAAGGGACTACAATTTAGTGTTTTGGGGTGGATTTCCATTTTCAAGATAACTAAATTCTACTAACTTAATTTATTTTTAGTTACTCTGAAAACATATTTTTCATGAAATCTTAGATATTGTCACACTAATTTTTTATTTCAAATTATACGTAGATTGGATTTGCATCCCATTTGGCATATCTTATAACTCATATACAATTACTAGCAATCGCACATGAAAAGTATGATGGAAACGCCGAAGGGGGTGGACAAAAGAATTGAAACTTCAGAAAGCGAAAAAGAAAAAAGATGAGGGGAGATGAAGTAGGGGTTGGAGGGAAGAGAAGTGCATTGTGTTTCACTGTATCATCTTTATCTTCACAATATTCACGTGAGTGCAATTTACGTTTAAATGGAACAAACTAAAAAATGGAGAAAATCCAAAAGTTTACATGTTTAAGACCCAACTCAAAATGCTTATTTCTTGGAGCACTTTGTAGCCCCCCCTTTACTTTAAAGATGGAGTAATTGAAGGAAAACATTGGATGCATGAACAACAATTGACTATTGAGTCATTCTAGCGGATGTCCGTACATGGTGGGCGAGCGAATGTTTTAGACTAAGATTCCATTATTCTTGTGCATGCAATTAGAGCTTAAATTGGCCAAAATAAAAAAATGGAGAAAAATGAGTACATTTTAGAATCGAAACCCAACCACATAACCTTCTTTATGTGGCACTTTGCAACCCCATTTTTTGTGTTTTTAAGCTCGAGTAATTGCAAGAAAACAGGTGATGCGTAAACAATCATGGATAATTGAGGCCCTCTAGTGATTAGTCATATGAGTTACAAGTAGATTTAATTTGTAGTGGAACTCTACTTTTTTAAATATTAATTTTATGTTATCATGACTTTCAAATGGATGGTGTTTGATTTAATAGAAAATAGGGATACATCAATGACAAGATGGAAATGAAATAGTAAAAATTAAATACATGCATGTATCACACTTTTTCCACTATTCAAATAATAAGACCCAAATAATATTCGCTACATGTGTTCCACTTTATCATCTCAATCTCATTCGCAGTATTCACATGAGTGCAATTTGTGCATAAAGGGGCCAAAATAAAAATGGGGAAAATCCAATAGGTTTCAAGGTTGAAACCCGAATGTGAATGACGTAAAGGTTTTCGATTAGATTACATTTAATTTGTTAGATAAGATGAAGACATCAATGGAAAGTTACAAATAAATAAGCAAGAATTAGATACCTATATGTACCACATCTATTTTACAACTCAGATTATAACAAATAATATCCGTTATTTTCGTTACACTTTACCAACTTGATCTCGCTCACATTATTCACGTGAGTGCAATTTGCACTTAAAGTGGATAAAACTAAAAAATGGGAAAATCCAAAAGTTTTCGTGTTTGAGAATCAACCAAAGTGTTTGCCTTTTGGAGCACTTTGTAGCTGTAACACCTCTATTAACTTAATCCAAAAACTAAGGGAATTTTTTTTTATATCAACTCATTAATTATAGTTAACACCTTTTACTGGATTTAACACACAATAATCAAATTCCAACAAACAAGAGTTATAAATCCCTTAAGTTATCTTATGCTAAAATGAGTAACATCATTTATAGCATCCACTAGATTATTCCAGAATTAGTTAATGTTCATAATCCAACCAGACAATCTATGATAACCATGTGCAATTGAAAGGGTTTATAGATCCAACTCGATCCCCCTCAAACACTCATTACGAGCTAATATACCCAGTATATCCTTTGGTTGAGCCTTATTACATGCTAAGAGAACTTGTGAGTCTTAATAGTGTCCTTCGGAAGTCATTACAATAACAAACATTTGAATCTCGACACCTAAACACGAAGACTAGGTGAACAGAAAATGCATCTAGTTATATGCACTACTATGGCCATAGTTATTTGGCGTTGCACTAGCAAGCTGGTACCAAGACTACACATAAGCCTATGGAACCCATATTACCTTCACCCACAACCGTCTCATTCATAGTCATCATGATTCGTTTCCATTGTTTAAGTTATTAAGTTTGTTATTAAACATCTTAGGTAATTGTAGTGCCACATTTTTATAGCTCAGTTACTTGTTGTTCCTTCACTCATAGACATGTTTCGGCAGGGATTTGTTATATTTTGGATATTACATAAGGAGATTTGATCTTATTAGACATGTATGGAGATTTAGGCGTATAGCGCTAATTTAGCTTTATTACTATGTTGTCGCATTATTTTATGATGTCATGGATACTAATTGATATGATGTTGTTTTGGATCGTAATTATATTGATGGATACTCAGTTAGTTGCACGTTGGGATTCTATGGATATATGTCACTTTATCATTATGTCTAAATTATGGTGAATTGTTTATAATTGTGCATGTTGTCGCATTTTCGATTCCAAGAGAGATGATATGTTAGTTTATAATTCATTGATATCTTATTTAGTAGTTGATTCACATTTTATCGGATAGGTGTGTTTAATGTGTGCAATGAGTGTGTAGGTGCCAGGTCACAGGAGAACGTGGGATTTAGGCCAGCTACACAATTTTGCACGAGCAGCCCACATGGCTAAGTCCTAGCCGTGTTTATTGCATGAGGCCTTAGCATTAGAATTATTTTTTTGGGCACTATGGGTGACCCTCATTTGTAATGTAATATGTCTTGTATTATTAATCCTGCTTAGGGTGTTTAGCTTGTGTTGTAAACTTGTTTTGGGGAATTAATGGTCTCACATTTAGTCTTGAATTTGTTTAATGATGTACTTAATCAAAAGGGTTTAGGGTCATATGTGAACCCTTGGGTGGGCCCCACACCCTCTACCCTTGTGCCCAAGTGTGCCAAACCTGAAATTGGGTTATTTTAGGCATTTTTAGGGACCCCTTTTTAGTTTGGGAGTTCCCTTAGCATGAAAATGGGCCCTTGGAGGGGCTTATTTCCAAGGCTTAGAGGGAGTTTCCCTCCCTTTTTTCCTCCCCTTTGGTCACATCCATGTAAGGGGTATGGATAAGTGTGCTTTGTTAAAAGTTACACAAGGTTTGTTTTGTTATCATTGTGGGTAATTTGGGAGAAGAGGGCTAAAAGTCATTTTATCCTTTCTCTCTTTTATCTTTGGCATCTTTGACCTTGAGGGAAGAGAGGGGTGACACATGTCACCCCCTCATTTGTGAGGGTGTTTAGCATGTGGATTGTATTTATTGTTTACTTGTTTTTGCTCCCTCCATCATATGGCATGATGGAGTTTTGGAGTTTGTGGGGGAAGAGAGGGGAGATTTCCCTCTCAATCCTTATAGGCTTGATGGGCAAGCCTTGTAGGATTTAGTTCTCCCCTCAAATAGTTTGAGGTGGGGAAGGTGGGTCATTTGGCTTGAACCTCCTTCCCCATTCTTGGTGAAGAAACCCCTTTGGGCTTTGAAAATCCTTCTAAGAAGGATTTGGTGAAAGGGTGGAGAAGTAAGGAGGGCTTGAATGAATTTGGAGAAATAAGGAGGGTATGGACATCTTGTTTTTATGCAACTAATGATGGTTACAAATTTTGGAGAACTTTATTCTCTTCCCCATTTTAGAGGTAGAACTTGGGTTCTCCTCCTTTTCATCTTTACAAATTTGGAGTCTTGTTTTGTTTATTTGTCTTATTTTGTGTGGATGTAATGTTGTGTGTTCACCTGCACTCTTGTGCATAGTTGTGGATAGTTGTCCTCTTTCCCATGGACTTGGGGGAGGCTAGCATGCATCCCAACCTTGGGAAGGCATGTAATGATGCCTATGGTTGGGTAGTAAAACAAGCTTCTTCTCCTTATTTGAATTCCTTGAAGACATTTGAAATTGGATCTCAAGATGGAAGTTGGGTGATGGTTGGAGCTCCTTGTCATCTTCATTTTATTTGTGGACATTACCTCATTATATCCTTTTGGGTATGGCTTGTGGAAACTTCCTCTTTATTATAATTCCTCTTTCTTTGTGTATTTGAAAATTACTTATAAACTTGAGTAAGGATTAGTTGACCAATCTCGTTTATCTTTATAATGAAGGCTTGTAAAATATTCATATCCCCTTACAATTCATTTAATAGAATATATTTATATTCCTTTAACATGCATGTGTTTTTGAATGTTATTTTGATTAAGAAAGATAGTTTGTTGGAAATATGGTATTTGTGAGCTGGAGCTACATAGGAACGTAAACTATTTGTATGGTAAATGTTGTAAGAACCTTAAACTTTGTAAGGAAATACAAGAAGTTGGTTAATAGTTATTCTTGTTAAGATCTTGTTTAGAAAATTGAAGTTTTCCTTTGCAAATAAAAGTTGATTGCTATTAGATGTTGTTGCAAGAAAATAATGTTACTTCTACATTTCTTAGTAGAATGGTAAGGGATTAAGGAGGAAAGGATTCATTACAATTTGGATTCAAGTTTACTTATTTATTTAAATCTTTGTAAACCTGGTTAGTGTTCAAACAAAAAGGGGTTCTTTCAATTTGTGACTAGAAAAGGGTAATGCCTTATTGTCTTCTATTAAAATGAAATAAATACATTTGTAGACTTCTTGGAAGGTATTCCACTGAATTGTGTAAATCAAGTCTCTCTTTCTTTCCTTTTTCCTGCAAAATCATTTTGACAATTTGTATTAATAACCACATACAAATAGATTTATAAATCAAAGCTAAGGCTAAATATTGAAGATTGTAAATTCAACAAATACAAAAAAAAGGAAAGAAAATGATCATTTTGTGATGTTGTTTTACAACCAAATAAATCCAATATATACTTGTATACTTACAAAAAAAATCTGTTATTGTCATCTTGAAATACATTGTCCTTATATTGTAAATACTACAAATATATCAAAAATATGATTACAGTTATAACAGAACTACATTATGTTAAGCATATATATATATATATATATATATATATATATATATATATATATATATATATATATATATATATATATATATATATATACAAAACTAAATTAAAACTTAAATTTTATAAAAAAAAAAAAAAAAAAAAAAAAAAAAAACGTCTGTTTTTTTTATCATGCATGGTTTTGTGTTGGGGGAGGGCCGAACCCCTCCCCCCACCTGTCTGTGGCCACTCCAAGACCTGGCCCCGATCCCCCCTCCACGTTGCCACCTCCCTGCTGCATCCGCCCCCTCACTGTCCCTCCCTACAGCTGTTGTTCCCTCGCCAACCCTGCCACTGTCCCCCATCCACCCATGATCGCCTCTTCCTCAGTTGTTTCTGCCCCCCTACGTGGCCTCAACCCTGTCCTCCCACCCACACACACAACCCTTCCTTCCTCTGCAGATCTGCACCCCTTCCCTTAAAAAAAAGAAATTAATATATGTTTTTAAAAGAAAAAGAAAAACGGCCACACCAACCTCCAAAGGATTTTACAATGCAAGTTTTTAAAAAAGAAAAAGAAAAAGAATTTAAACACATAAATAAATAAGGGAGTAATATGGATTTTATGCAAAACCCCATGGAAGAAAACTTCCATAGCTCCTCCTCCACCTGCAAGGAGAAACAAAAACAAAATGAGAGAAAATAACATGGAAAAGAAAAGAAAAGAAAGAGATAAAGAAGTTTAGGGCAAAAAGGAGATCAAGGGCCAAGATTGGTTCAATCCTAGGGTCCATAAGTGACCCTACACACTTTCTTTTAGTCATGGGTTTTAAAGTGGGGATGGGAAAATAACTTTTGTGGTGTGTGGTAGAAATTAATAAAAGGGGGAAAATTAATTATAGTAGAAGGATGTAAACTTAAGTTTGTGACCCTAGAAAATACATAGGAAAATAAAATAACTAATTTGTTATTGGGCTAGTGTCTTTTAATTTCAAATAAGTTAATAATTAATATATAAACTAATCATTAACAGGAAAGGGGTTAAACAGAGCGTTAATACGTATTGTCTACTTTATATATATATATATATATATATATATATATATATATATATATATATATATCCCAATTTTTTCTAATTTCTGGTTGTGATTCCGTTGTCCTGAGGCAGGGCTTGACAGTAATCATGTATTTAAATTCAAACATCGAAGCCACAATTATCATAACTTGTCATCTGGGTCATGCGGCTCATGCCAACACCACTTTGGGATCCCTACAAGATAAGGTATGTTCACATAATGACCTAAGTCATTACACATCCGTCCCTTTCCTTGTATCCATCTGAACTGGTACAAGTATGACTCGCAGGACATGAGTGTCACATTATGAATTTCTGTTGTTGATTAATGATATTTAAGTTATCTAATTTAAATTTCAACCATGCAACAATTATGGCCACTGAACCCTACGATAGTTTACAGACTGATCCATCTTAGAATTCCTATGGGAAAGGTTGTGGATGCATGATGACTTGTGTCATCGCACACCGTCCCCCTTCCCATAGCCATTCCAAGCTAGCTTGGTCAAGATATTGTCGCGTTGCTTTGCGACACCTAATTACATCCTTTATTAATTCATAGTTGCATGTACATGATAAGGAAGGTACACTTAGTTTATTTTGTGACATTGTTAATGATCATAATACAGTAGGGATATATCATATATTAAGACTATCTCATCATGTTATTGCGACATTAGGTTACCGACATCGATAATACGATTAATCAGTGTTCATATATATTTTAATGTATAGTTAAATGTGTCATTATATAAATTTCAAATGTAACTTAACGATGTTGTTGGATTTTTCATATTATATTGTCTTGACTTAACATGCAACAATAATCAAATCATAATTTGAAGTAATCATTAACTGTACTTGCAATATTACATTCATAACCCACCATAATTTTGACATTATAACACTTAGTAAAAACAAGGTATGCTGTAAAAACAACAACATATATTCATGTCGTGGAGGCTAAAACCTCATTTAAAGTACATAATGATATTACAACAATAGTAAAATACAACATGCCTTTAAATGCCTTAATCTCTTACAAAGTAAATAATTTCACTTTTAAACAATTACATTAACATTTATTACATTTGTATACATCAATACGACATCAATAAGATGCGGTTAAATCCATTATTTACCCTTTCGTAATACTCAATAAACCTGCAAATTTGAAAATGATAATTTAAACAATTGAACTGGCATGGAATTATTGCCTACATCTGGTTGTTTTATTTCGGCATAAATAATCATCTATGGTTTAACTTAATGATAATTAAACAATGGTTATTGATAGCAAGTCAGGAATACAATGCTAAGGTAATCTAGAGAAGTAAGCCAAGCATATACCATCCATAACTTATACCATCACAAGTTTAACTCAAAATCATTAATTCAAAATGAAATTCTAATCACATCCAAACCCACTTTCTTCCACTTAGTTTATCACAAGTAACATATACATTTGCACACAACCTTCCTTGTTGCAAATCAATACATTAATTTACAGACTACGAAAGAGAAACAAACACATTCTTCACTTCATGCATTTTGACAATACTCAAACTTAAGAATCACAGAAAAAAATAGACTGTCATGACATTAATTTCCACAGTAATCAACCAATACCTTTCCAACCTTTTCTTTATGTTATCTATTCAACATTCATAATAGTTTTATAACTTTATGATCTATTTAACAAGCTACAACTACCACAATATAATATTATCATGAATAACCAAGGTATATAAATGAACTCAGACATAGCTCACATAGTCCTACACATTTTTATCTTTTTTATGCATGTAAAAATTTCCCACCAATGGTAAAATCAAGGGGAATACAAATTCAAGCTGAGCGAATTCATGCCCGAAATATATTAAAATAAACATTCATCTATGTACCTTTTGAACGGGGTTATGATGCAAAGAAAAAGATTCTAAGGCCATGCATTGAGCCAATCTAGAGACTCAAAGCTCTTGATTGAAGACAGTAATGAACCCGAGGCATTTTAACTGTAACATATCCCAACAAACAGTCACCCCCTTAAATGCAATAGGATGGTGATGTGAGTTACCCAGATCGGACATTTTGTTGTAGTGTTGACATAGAAAGACCCAAAGAAAATTGTTATAGTCTAAGATACAGTTAAGGTACACTTTATTTTAAAAAAAATAAGCAAAGCAGATAAAGCACTGCCTCAGAAAGAAAACATGATTCAAAAATCCAAAAGAGGACGTGGATAAGAATAAAGTGTGATGGAAAATTCACATATTTTATAAAAAAATATTCACGGATGCTTTTAAAACTAGCAATCACACACAAAATGTGTGATTGAAATGCCAAATGGGATGTGTTAAAGAAGTTAACTTTAAGGGAGTGGAACATCCAAGGATTCGGGGTGATAAAGTAGGGGTTAGAAGGAGGAAAAGTAAACTAGTGTGGGATATGGTGGCGGGAGCCATTGTGTGAAACTCATCTTTCTTATCACCAGATACATATGATTCAAGACCCACTTTTTGAATCATTTGAAAGAGTAAGGGGGTGTGGTGTGCATCTTTTTAAGGAAATGTAATTTGGATGATGAATAATTCAAAGGGAAAATTGAATGTTTTAATCTCAAACTATACATATGTTAAATACAAAGAATATGTGTTTGAGGTTCATTGTCTCACCAATTTCAAACACATTTGTGATTAGGGTTTATCCTCAAAAATAATCATGATGATGTTGTCTATTAATGACTGAAAAAATATAAGTTGGACCTTCTATTTTCCTAGATGCATATCAAGTGCATACATCGAGACTCCCACCGATGTTTGAATCCTGAACTCGACATATGTTAGATATGGGAACTCTGTGTATAAGGTTCCTTATGTGGTCAATTCCATGGACATATGTAATAAGAGTTTCTTTTTAGCATTTTAGGTAGTAATGAAGGTTCCTTTTAGCAACAATGTTGATGACCTAGTCCATTAATGACCATTGGCACAAAACCTTCCATTTTTCTCGAATCATGTTAGGAACATCTCAGAGGCTCCTATTTGGAAATTCCTATTTGTGTAAATAATGGTCAAGGCATTGAAAAATAGGAAAAGAAAGTGGTTGCGTGCCTGGGACATCTCTCAACTGTCTAGCGTATCCAAGGCTATAAATAGGGAACAATTTTGCTTGAATATTATACTGCAATGTGCCAGTTTCTGGAATGTTCTCACATTGGTCTAATTTAGATAAACAACTATGAGTGTAATTACTTATTAACATAACAATTTCAACAACAATATTGTGTAGTATTATTTATGGATAATTCATTGGTGGTCTATCATTTTTCTATATATATAAGTTCTGGTATTTGATTTTACAATATGCCTTTTGTGCACAACTATATGTAAATGGTTTACTTATTTCCAATGTAGGTATATGGAAATGATTATTAGTGTAATTAATTCTTGATGCATTGATAAAGGAGGACAATTAATTTTCATGAGTGCATCAAGGCCCTTTGAGTATCTAGCTCATCCAAGGTTATAAGGCGGAAATGTTTCAGTTTGAAGATTATAATTTAGTTTATCAGTTATCAAAATTTGTTCGCATTAATCTATTTGGAAAATATAGCTTTAAACATATTTACTTATTAACATTAAAAATTCAACTACAAGTATCACGAAAAATTAATAGTGGATAATTTGTGGCATGTTTTTTTTTTTGTGTAAATATAAGTGATGTTGTTTTCTTGTACACTCTACATTTTATCGGTGTAAAGAATGATTTTTGATTTTTGGGTTTACTTCTATTATTTTGTGGCATGTAGAATGTTATGAATCATTAGATTTTCACTTGGGGTCTTTCCACCTGAGAACTGAGAAGTACATCTACAAAATGTGGGAATTAAATATCTACATGTCCCACACCTTTTTCCTTGGCTCATATTATTTCTACCCAATTTTTTTTTTTTAATTTGTACTCCATTTTTTCATCTTGATTACAATGTCGATACAATTTATGGTTAAAGCAAAAAACAAAAACTAGAAATTCCAACAGGCCCAGGTTCGAAACCCAACTAGAGTGTTGGCTTCTTCTAGAACTTTGAAGCTCCTCTTTTGCATTTTTTATCTTGACTAATTGTAGGAAAACATGTGATGCATGAACAATACATAATGATTGAGATACTCCATTGGTTGGTCATATGAGTATCCTGTTGATTTTATTTGCTAATTAAAAAATTAGAATAACATTCATAGATTGGTATGGTTTTAGTTTTTTTAGAGGTGTAAAATTTGTTTCAACATATATTAAGAAGGTATAATTAAAATATTTTCCATCTCTACGAGAAAACAAGGAGAGGATTTTTTTGGGGCAGATGTACAAATATGATGAAATAATTATTGAGTACAACATGTGTCAATCTAATTAAAAACAATATCAAGTGGATGAATAACATTGTATTGTGTCTATTTTTATCCCTATGGAGGGTTAGCTAAATCAACGTTGTTAACTTGCCCTTAACTTCTACGACGTCAACACCTGACCCTTAAATAATTGAAAGAAATGGATTTTTTTAAAAGAATACGAGGAAATGGGTTTTGTTATTTTTTTTTACAATGCCAAGTGTTTCCATTGGATGGCACGTAATTTGTTAGATAAGATAAAGAGTTGAATGTAAAGCTAGAAAAAAATGTATTTGATTGGACGACATTTAATTTGTTAGATTAAGAGAAAGACATAAATGGAATGTTAGAAAGAAAATGTGGGAGTTAAATACGTACATGTCCCACACCTGTTGCATGCCTTAGATTGTTCTTTGTACCATTTGTAGTTTGCCTTTTCATCTCAATTTCACTGTTATTATTCACATGAATACAATTTATGTTTAAATGGGCCAAAATAAAAGTTGAGGAAAATTTGACCCCTAATATAAATTTGAATGACTGCTATGTTATATACTTCTCTTTTCTGATCCCTAATATACTTCTCTTTTCTGATCCATAATATAAATATGAATGTATTTAACATTTTATTTATGGTAATATCAATTCAACAAACTTAATTATAATTAATTAGGGTTGCTACACATGGTAGGTTTCTAGTTTTCTTTCCCTAGATTATTGATCTATAACTTAACATACTAAGTTTGAGGTCCTATGAGCCAAGGGAGTAGCTCATCCTAGAGCTCTCCTCCATGCATGGAAACCCACTCAACATCATGTACATCCATAAATATAATGATAATGTCGATTAGTTTTGTTCATGTAATAACACTCGTATTAACTAAGGGAGACGATACAGGAATATGCATAGTGATACTTTGAACGGGAATACTGACCGGTTGAGAAGATATAGTGATAGAAGTGGTAGCATAACGCATTGGAGAGGTCTGAATTGCTGAGGATGGTGGAAGGGTGGATGAGGAAGCACCAATGTTGCTTAGGGGAGGTGTGGAACCAATAGAAGGGTTTGGTGAAAATGTAAGTGGTTGGGTAGATGTGTCCTGAGAGGAAATCACATAAAGGCTAAAGATGGGAATAGAAGACACAACACTAGATGTTTTGGATTGACTAATAGGAATGAAGGATTCAACATTTGATGTTTCCAATTTGTTTAAAGGTTGATACAAATATATTTTCTGGATGACGGGTTCTTGTTTTAAGTCAATAAGTTGTGTAAAGGTAGACGAAAGATGAGGAACACGTGGTTTAGGAAAAAATGGTTGAAGTTGGAAACCCCTAGCTGCGAGATAAGTGTTAAGGGAAATAAGGTTTGAATCTAGCATTGTTTCAAAAACATGATCCCCTCTATCATAGAAAAGAGGTTTAAATGATTTTGATTGAGAGCTAGGTGAGTATGGTTGTTCGGTTTCTTCCTGCTCAGACGTGTGGAAGATTTGACTACGAAACTAATTTCCTGAGTTTAAAATTTATTGTCGCATTTATTAATTATATTTCTCCTCTATTTCGTTCCAATTTTTTTGGGCATCAGTAAGAGGAGTAGATGTAATTGGTTGATGAAATGGGTTTTGTTGTTGTAATGGTGTAGAAAATGTGTTAGGTAATGGTGTAGGCATGGAGGTAGATAAAGGTGTAGATAATGGTGTGGATAGTGGAACAAATAAAGGGATTTCTCGTTGCAATGATGTGGGTAATGATGTAGACATATTTTTAGAAGTTTGATTACAGAATTGTTGTCTAGTTTGTACCATAGAATAAAAACACACAATCATCTAAAAATAAAAAATAACTACACGGGTTTATTACAAGAAACAAATAAAGATGATTTTTTTTTAGATTTACTGATTTAATTATAAAAGATTGAAATGCGTAAAATGGTTAATAAGGGTTCTAGGAAATGGCAAGCTATGCCTGGTTTCAGATATGTTTATGGGTACAGTCCTTGATATACCCAAAGGTACGTGAGGCCCAAATCTATATTGCTTCCAATATGGGCAAGGTATTGGGGAATACCCCCTCACTTCACGGTCTCGTAATGATAAGTGTGTCAGGCTCTTTGATAATATACCGACAGACAGGTGCTTATACTCGGCCAGAACACCAAGTCAACTTCTCCTCTTGGTGATCAAATATAAGTGGGTATCCACCTAGATAGGAATTGTTTAAGTGTGTTTTTATGTTTAAGTAGTTTAGTTGTGTGTGGGGGAAAATAGAGTGAATGCAATTGATTTACCTCCTAATTAAAACTATGTGAAGCAAGAAGGATGCGGTTGTTCATTTTAAAACCCAATATGAAATAGAAATTTCGATGAAGAAAATCAAATAACATGCAATATAGGAAACAAAAAGGAAGGTTGTAGGACTTACCATTAAATGCTCTTTTTTTATTTCTGAAAATTTTTAAAGCAAGAAATCCAAAAAATAAGCTCTCTAGAAATAATAACCTATTAGGATTGTGGAGCTAAATTGCTTCACAATTAGCATGCTTTATCAACTTGCTGGAAAACACAATAACCGACATCGGTTATGAAGGGACTGACATCGGTCACCTATGATCGACATCGGTCAGGTAAGTAAGAACTGTCATTGGTGACGGCTAACCGACATCAGTTACCTATGCGTGAGTGTTTTATTTAACTCATGGGAATTAGATCTAAATTTATTATTAAAGAAGATCTATTGATTGTAATTGCATGGCTAAGTGCCCTAAGTTTGTATGTGTCTATATAAGCATGAAAGCTAGGGTTAGAAGGTAATTAAGAGAAGGATTGAGTTAGATTCTTGATTCTCCTATATTGAGAGAATGAAGAAGAAGAGAAATAAAGAACAAGTTACATGAAGACAAAGATTCCATGGAGAGAATATGGACAGAAGGAAATAGCAGGTACATTTGAATGGTGAGGTGGTGGTTATGTATTCTTTTGTATTTCCTTTGTATTGTCTTGTATAAATGTAATGGTTTGTGTAGTATGCAAAGCACATAGAGTTTCTTCTTGTAGATCCACATGTTGGTAAGATCTTGTATTGTAGATCCATGAGATCATGATGTATTATTGATCCATGTAGATCTATTCTTATATTTTTAGATCCACAGGTTGCTGTGAGATCTTGTATTCATAAATCCATGTAGATCTATATATTGTAGAGGAGGTTGTCTTCATATTTGCATAGCTTGATGCAGTGATGGAGAGATAGAATTACTTCTCAATGCACTATGCACAGTCATGGTTGCACATTGATAGACCCATGTGAGAGGTCTTGTTGCAGATCCAAATAGAACTTGGTAGCAATTCAAAGATGCAGTAGTTCCTATTTATGTGAGATCTGTTGGTGGTGTTTGGAGGCATGGTTGTAGTGCACTCATGGATATTCGTTTAGAGATCTAGAGGAGAGGAGATACTCTTAGAGAGATGCATTGTAATCTTGTATTGAAGAGTTGGTTTGTACTCTTTTTATGTTATATTTATGAGATCTCTATCTTTAGTGGACGTAGTCCACATTGGGTGAACCACGATACATGTTGTGTTATCTATGTGTACTTTTGTGTGATTTGGATTATTCTTGTTTATACTTCCACTGTTGTAGAGTTTGAGGAATTATTTAGATCTTGTGTGCATGATTTGGTTTGTTATTGAATCATAACACTATTCTGTAATCCCGAATTCCCAAAAACTAGTATCAGAGGGTTATTTCAAAGAAAGGTTTTGCTTTAGTATATTTTTAGTGGTTTACTAATAGGTGTATGAGAGTAGGGTTTGTTTTTCTTGATGTGAAAATTGTAGAAGATATTTAAATCTCAAGTGGAAGCTAGAAATGTGAGGTTGTTGGAGAATACAGTGACTAACGTCAGTTAGGTGGAAACCGACATCGGTAGGGTGACCATGGTTGGTTGCAGGGTAACTGTGGTCAGCTACAGGGTAACCATGGTTGATTATAGGGTGACCGTGGTCGGTTACTGAGCAACCTAGTTTTAAACAAAAAATCACAAATTTGAAGAATTGAGAAGATACATGGAATGTGTCTTGTTTGCTGAGGTGTCCCTGGTTCTTGGAGGCACATGCATGATTGTCAGATTGCAGATCCGGTTTATTGAGGTATAGTTTTTTTTACCTTGGTATTGCAATGCTTGTATTATTTTGGTTACACATGGATATTTGGGATTGTAGATCCGAGTATGAGATAGAGGAGTAGTTATGCATCCTTTGGTGTAGTTAGATACATGGGATTCGTTAGAGAAGCAAAATATAGTAGAACAAAATGAAGACGAGGTTTGCATCAGAGAATCATGTTCTTCAGTTGAAGATGCGGTTGAGTATCTTGGTGCTGGTAAGGTGATGTATTTCAGCTTGGTGTAGTTTTATTGCATGTATTATTGTTGTTAAGTTTTTGTGCAAGATTTGGGTGCTTCTTGAAATGATTGGGTCAACACAACTATCAGTTTTGGTTGGAGTAGGCTCCTAGCTTGGTGACCTATGCCAATTTGTGGCATTGTGTTCATTTTATCAGCACAGACGTCTGTCAGGGAACTGACATCGGTCACAGAGGATAACTGATACCGGTCAACGAACCGTGGTTGGTCTCTATGACAACAAGTTTACACAGGGTTTCTTACAGTAGAAGAGGGCATGGATGGTTCAATGTCCTATTTTGGAGGATCAGGTTTCTTGCACAATGTGTACAGGCAGAAACAATGTAGATCACTTCAATGTTTGGATCAGATAGAGGACAAAGTTGGCTTGGTTAGTCCAGAGAGACTTTAAGTTAGGTATCTCTATATGATTCATGTTTTATTTCTTTCATTTTGAGTAACTGATGTTATGTTTGGATTGTGTGGACAAATAAAATTTACACCATGGATATTTGGTGAGCTTGAATTTTATTTCCAGGATATGTTGGAATCTTGAGGACAAGGATATCTAGTATAAGGATGGGATCCTCAATGAACAGTCATGTTTAGACACAGTTGCAGTAATAAAAGATGTTGAGTACACATGATGAAAAGAAGTTGACTCACCTACTTCACAAGAAGTCCAAAATTTTGTGATGTAGAAGTATTCTTTGATAAGAAGGGAATCAATTTATATGTTCTTTCATATTTTTTATTTCTTACTGACATATATAGCTTTTGAGCTTGGTGATTAGAAGCAATGCAGGGGAGTTCAGGGTAAGTGGGAACAAGCCATGGTTATTGGCATTGCAGGATTGGATACATGATGCACATACGGAGTGAGAGGACATTGCTACACTTCAAAGTGGTATGAGGCACAAGTTAGTTTTTGAGGGAAGTCACGACTTTGCAAGTATTTTGAGTTTATTAATTTGTGATGTCACTTCTGGTTTATTTTGTGGTGCTTGGATATTCCTATGGGATTGCAGTTGATGATTTATTCAACTGGGGTTTAGATGATAAAACAATTTTCAGAGTTTGAAGGGTGAAAAAGGAGAAAAAATGCTAGTTACAGAGACCGGTGTCAATTAGGGTTAACTGTGGTCGGTCTTTTGGTAACTGTGGTCAGTCAGGTAGTGACCGGGGTCAGTTAGGAAAACGTGGTTGGTTTGGTCACATGTTTGACAACAGTGTTTATTTACCATTTTTAGATGGTGCCCTTTTTTTACTTTCATCTTGGTTTGTTTGTGCAATATGTTGATGACATGTATACTAGTATTTACACTTGGTATTAGTTACATGGTTTAACATCAGGGTTCATTTTAAGATACCTCTTACAAATCAAAGCTTTGGAGTTAGTCAGTGGCAGACTTGGAGCTTCTAGAGAGCCTGGTAATGTGGATGGATGTATATGGTGAGTTTATACATGTGAATAGATTTAGTTTTGTGAGTCTATGATGATGCTGATGTTTGATTTTCACATGGATGCCTTGAGCATGAGTAGGGGATGTTTATATTTCCTCTTAATTAATGTGTTACTCTATGGGAGATGTTATCTACAGATGATTGTCTTGGACATGCTAGTTGTTTATGTAGGGTCAGATTTGTAGATTGCAGTGTTTGGATTCTTTGAGTTATGTAGGTTTGTAGATTGATCACTCACTGTTGCAGGTAGAACTCATTTGGGTTGTCTTTACCCAAGATCTTGTTTTGCTTTCGCATATTCCAGTTTGACTAGTCTTAGACAGTTGCATTGGTGGTTGCATGGAGACATGGATAGATGGATGGAGAAATTTATAGGTATGGCTATGGTTACAGTTGAAGCTCAGTATTTTGGTTTGAGTGGGAGATCTTGCAGGTGTGCTAGTCATGGTGTCTTAGTTGCATGAGAGGCTTGGAGTTATGATTTAGTGGGAGCTTGATGTATGGATAGCTCGTGTATCACAGATCAGGAGTAGCTTCATATAGGTATATGGTAAGGCACATGTTTGTTATCTTCTTGGTTTTAGAAGATGGTTTAATCTTCCTGATTTCATTTGAGAGAATTGTTGATATAAATAATAGATAGTCTTCACAGTATGTAGAGGATGGTGATGTACATGTACAAGTATAATTTCAACAATTTATCTCCAAGTGGGAGATTGTTAAGATTGTGGGGGTAAATTGCTTCACAATTAGCATACTTTATCAAATTGTTGGAAAACATAGTAACCGACGTCTGTTATGAAGGGACTGACATCGGTTAGGAAAGTAGGAACTGTCATTGGTTAGGGATAACCGACATCAATTACATATGTGGGAGTGTTTTATTCAACTCATGGGAATTAGATATAAATTTAGTATTAAAGCAGATCTATTGATTGTAATTGCATGACTAAGTGCCCTAAGTTTGTGTATGCCTATATAAGCATGAAAGCAAGGGTTAGAAAGTGAATTAAGAGAAGTATTGAGTTAGATCCTTGATTCTCCTAGATTGAGAGAATGAAGAAGAAGAAGAGAAATAAAGAACATGTTACATGAAGACAAAACTTCCATGGAGAGAAGTTGGACATAAGGAAATAACATGTACATCTGAATGGTGAGAAGGTGGTTATGTATTCTTCTGTATTTCCTTTGTATTTTCTTTTCTAAATGTAATAGCTTGCATAAGTATGCAAAGCACATAAAGTTTCTTCTTGCAGATCCACATGTTGGTTAGATATTGTATTGTAGATCCATGAGATCATGATGTATTGTTGATCCATGTAGATCTATTCTTATATTTTTAGATCCACAGGTTGCTGTGAGA
The DNA here is from genome assembly GCA_019776745.2 of Taxus chinensis. NCBI lineage: Eukaryota > Viridiplantae > Streptophyta > Pinopsida > Cupressales > Taxaceae > Taxus > Taxus chinensis. The sequence goes on from CM034156.1 coordinate 133,620,282, forward strand.
TCTTGTATTCATAAATCCATGAGATCATGTTGTATTGATGATCCATGTAGATCTATATATTGTCGAGGAGGTTGTCTTCATGTTTACATAGGTTGATGCAGTGATGGAGAGAAAAACTTACTTCTTGGTACACAATCATGGTTGCACATTGATAGACCCATATGAGAGGTCTTATTGTAGATCCACAGAGAACTTGGTAGAACATAGAAAAATAACAGTTAGGAGAAATAGAAAATAGAAAGCAACAAAAAATAAGCAAAAGGAAAACTACAAGGTAATAGAAAGCACACAAAAAAATCACTGGCGATTCACCCAATTGCAGGTGATTAGCTAAATCACTGACGATAACCACACAGAGGACCAGGAAAATAAAAAAGATGTTATTTTATTGATGGAATGAATCAAATAAATAAGGGACAGGGTCCCACCGGGTGTGCCAAGATGTATAGAATAAATCTTACCTCTTAAACTTAATTGAATAAGCAAGAGAAAACTTACCTAACCTCAAAATGACGAGATTTAGGAATACCCAAGGATATGGATGAATGATGTTTGATTATTGTGCTCCATATAAGAAATGATGTAGGCTCCTTTCCTACAAGATCACCTACAGATCACTAACACTAAACCAAATATGATCTGTAAGATATGGGGTAGATTTCCTGGCAAATTCCAGTCCCCAAAAATCAAAGGACTTCCTAATAAGGGTGTCAATATGCTATTTATACAATCAAGTGATTTAAAAACAAATTATGATATACGATAGATAATAAATGGTAAATTTTATGATAAGTTTCATGTTTATTACAAACATATAACTGATAAATAATGATAGATATGAACAATGGTTCAAAATCAAAATCTAAATTCTCAGAGGGAGGAGAATCATCCTCTTCAGTAAACTCAAACTCTTCATCTTCAGAGTAATATGAATTCTCGTAATCAGTATATTCCTCTTAAATAAATTTGAATACTTCTCTTCAATGTTGTATTAGTGTTCAAACTTAGAATCTTAATCCTCAGAATCAATTTCATTATTGTATTCGGACTCAGGGCTCAAAGCTTCCAACTCATCTTCATACTGATATTCAAACCAAGCCAGATCAGCTCAGAGACACAGGACCTCAAAGTGAGCTTCCCAAAAAAAATTTGTAGCATCATCAATCCGCTGAGTGGATTCAAAAATGGTTTGCAACTAATCCAAAGGGGTAGAGTGAATGTCACACAACTCAAGATCATTCAGAATATCATACATTTATCAGTGTAACGGATGAGGAACAATAGGCAAGGAGTGAATATTGGTTATCTTGTGGCTTGGACTGTCATCACCAATCCAGCACTATGATAATTCTTCACCAGGAACTCCTCGTGCTATGATTATTTACTAATGCACAGCCTTTAGTTTGGTGGATGTAATCTGGAAACAAAACAACAACATAACACAAGAATACCATCGACTATGATAAGACAAAATGATGACAAATCTGAAATATCAAAATAAATTATAATATTAACATGAAACTGTTACAATCTCACCCATGAGGTACTTCAACAAGACTATGGGAGAAACTTTACAATTACACCTCTTGATGGCTTCTTCAACACACCTTTAACTAATGGGCTTCCTTTGCACACTTCCTACAATATTTCTCACTACTTCTTTCTATGCTAAATGAGGGGGGTGGCCTCTCTATTTATAGAACTTCCAGGCTTATCTATCCTATCTCTAAGATATGATAAGAAATCCACTCTGACGAATCATATTCCATACCTTAACTCTTATCTGTACATGTAAGCTTATCTCTTAAGATAAGATAAACCTTATCATTTTACATGGGATCCACATTTTTAGACTTTTTACAAATAAAATACACAAAATATTTATGACCTCACTCCTTGTCCTTATTACCAATATAATATTTCTAATTCCTAATCACGTAGACCCTACTTCTCTAATTACCCAAACTTTGACATTTTAACATTACCGGACCACTTACGACAAATATTTACTTTTTACAACATTCCTATTGTACTTTGACTGTTACTGTATTCCACATTATTGGCGACACCGTACTGACGGTGCTGTTATCTTCTATCAGACGCTACTACTAATTATACTTAACAACATCCTATTCCTAATACATACATTAATGAAATGGAAATTATGGAGGAAATTTTTTGTGTTGACAGGACCACCTATTGCCATCTAATAGTATCCATACTAGACAAAATGTTAGCAATAAAAGAGATATGGTATAATTGAATATGAATTATTGGACGGATTTTGATAAAGCTACAAGAAAACAAAAAGAACAGGAATCACAGGTGATTCTAATAATCACCGATGCTTACTCGTAAATGATAAAAGAATGATAAAATAAAGGATTTAACTAATTAATTCAAAATTATGGCCTCTCAGGGACTTAGATTATAATGTGAAGTGAAGAAATAAACATATAAGTATACTTGAATCTATAAATGAAGTTATAAGATGATATCTGACCTTGGTTAAAGGTGATGAATGTAATGGGTGAAACTTGCAGCTGAACGATGATTTGTTGATCTGGGAAAAGATCTAAAATGGTTCCCAAGATTGCTTGATGACTGTGGATGCCAATGTTGGATCATGATGTGTACATGTTGATTCAGGGTAGCACGAATGAACTCCAATAGAAAATTCAAACTCAAAAATGTAAGCGGATGATCCCCAAAAGAGAATGAAATGTGGTTTAAGTAATCACCAACGATTGACCAAATCGTGGGAAATTTTGGTCTGTTTTAATTTGTTTAGTAAGTGGTTGAAACAACTTGCTAAGTTGAGATTGTTTGTTTTTAATTTCGAGGGGTGAGTTTGTGAATTTGTTGGAAAGTGTCAGGTTGGATAGTGATGTGTCAATGTTTTTTAGGGAAATGATAAGATAGGTTAGATGTTATCTAATTTAGCTAAGTTTGTTTAGGATAGACATTAGGTGGATATTCAATGATTGATTAGGTGTACAGATATAAGATTATATAGGATAATTGATAAATAATATGATAATGAAGTATTAATATATATTTAATTAATTAATTATGGATAAATGGGTATTATATAACCTAGGTGTGGAATACTAATGTATTAATTAATTAGATAAAGGGGGTGTGTTATGTAGGACTTAGGTATGTATTTAAAAAGGTAAAGGGGGGGTGTTGATAAATATTAAGATATCACATTAATTGAAAAGATGAGGGGTGTAGATTTTCGATGTCTACAAGGGCACTTGTGTTTTTCAGTTTAAAAGTTTCAAATGATAATAAAATGATGGATTTGTTGAATGGGGTAAAAGGTATCCAATGTTAAAATTGAATGTGAAAATGAAAGAGATTGCTTGTTTTATTTTTTCTAAATTGTAATGAGTGTGATGTATTTGAAATGATGTTGAAATAGTAGTACTCAAACTGTATTGATTTTTGCTAAATGAGCATATTTGAGGTATGTTCTTATGCATGGTTGATTTCTTTATCTCCTTTCAAATATTACAAACTATTTTTCCTATGTGATATTAAATTGAAACATAGTTGCATTGTAATTTTAAAAGGGATTGAAGAAGTTGCTTTACAGAATTTTCATATACTTAATGATAGATTTTACCCTTACAATTTCATTTCAAACTAATTGTAGATTTGGACTATTTATGAAATTGTTGTTACACCTATATATAGAATTACACACACACATATATAATGGTTGTTTTTTACATATTGAAATCCCTGGAATATTTTATCTTTGGAAAGCTAAATAACTTGTATTTTAGAATTGAAAGTTATGCATATATATTCATATGTGTGTGTATGTATGTATAAATGTTTCTCTCTGTCTCTCTCTCTCACACACACACAGACACAGACATAGACATAGAGAGAGAGAGAGAGAGAGAGAGAGAGAGAGAGAGATTTGCTTTCAAACAACGTGAGGGTGATATGTGATACATGGTTGACTATAATACACAACTTCTTCCCATATGGAGGCAAACCTTATATCCTTGGCTACGTACCTTTTAAACCCTTCTTTTTATGCATACATACATACATATATTATAATGGTTAATTTTTACATATTGAAATCCTTGGAATATTTTCTCTTTGGAAATCTAAATCTCTTGTATTTTAGAATAGAAAGTTATGCAAACATATTTATATGTGTATGTATGTATGTAGAAATGTGTCACACACACTCACTCTCACTCACTCTCACTCACACACACACACACACACACACACACACACACACACACACACACACACACACACACACACACAGAGGCCAATCTTATATCCTTGGTTTCCTACCTTTTAAACCCTTGTTTATATATATGTGTGTATCTATGTATGTATGTGTGATATATATATATATATATATATATATATATGTATGTATGTATGTATGTATGTATGTATGTATGTATGTATGTATGTATGTATGTATGTATGTATGTATGTATGCATGTACTTTTGTTCGAATTTATTCATTCCTCTCTAGATTAGTGAGCTAGATAACAAAGAAATCAAACAACCTCAAATGATGAAGGGTTTAAGGTACCTCGAATGCGATATGGTGGATATGGGCGCTAAAGTGACTGATCTCCATTGCGAGCTGGATAAACTTGCAAAATAGAGGAAACTCAAAAGAAAACAAATTAGATGGTATATGCGAGGGATGCCCAAAAAATTTGGTTCCTGGAGGTATTACATTCCTTCCACGGATGTCAACCCCTGTTAGATAAGAGAAAATGATATAAATGAAAGATAGATAGATAACAAAACCTAAAAATGTTGATGTATAAAGGAGCTACTGATCTGATCAAAACAAATGCAAAGCAAACCAAAATTGTTCGAAAGAGGGGGAAAAGCTTGTATAGAGCAGAGCTATAATTTTAGAGGTTTTCCTTGACTTCTTTCTTACTTGTTCGAAAGAGGGGGGAAGGCTTGTATAGTGGAGAGCTATAATGTCAGAGGTTTGCCTTGACTTCTTCCTTACTTGTTCGAAAAAAGGGGGAAGGCTTGTAGAGTGGAGAGATATAATGTCAGAGGTTTCCCTTAACTTCTTCCTTACTTCTCAAAAGAGGGGGGAAGGCTTGTATTTATATCCTAGAGATGGGGTTAGTTTAGGGGTTATCCAGTAACCTGGGTTTGACAAAGTAACCCTGATTAAGTTAGTGAGGGGGACATGATTTGAGTGATTAGGTGAAATCATGGATTTGATTTGATTGAGTGGGGTTCATGATTTTGATGATTTTGGAGTATTTAATTATTAGGTGGGGTGATATGACTAAATTCGGAATATTTAATTATTAATTAAATATTGACATATAATGAGGTTTTGATATTTTAAAGGGAATCAAATAACTAATTAAGATTGAATAATTGAATATGTAGTTTTGGTGGGAAATAGGATTTGAATGGGTAAGCTTAATGAAGGAGAGAAAATGTGGGGTGAAGGGGATGAACGATACCAAAAAATGGTGTCTACATTTCCCCATGATGAATGGTTTACGTTGGGCAAGCCATGAGACAAAAATGATGAAAATATTATTGATTGGGTGTTCCCTCTCAAACTTGGGATTGACGACATAAAGGAAGTTAGACATGAGTTTAAAAGAAATGGATGTGAAATTTTGGGTGGGTGATGAAAATATGGGTAAATGCACAACCAAGGCAAGATACCCTAGGCAAAAAGGATCACAATAATAATGAAAAATATGGCAGTTACTTCAATATCACATCGGTAGAGGATGATTGCAGTCTCAATGGAGACATGTGACAATATTCTACAGACCAGTGAGTGGGTGAATACCACTGCCATATGGATGTAAACCCTGATGACCCAATGGGTCATAGGAAAACATAAAAGTATGCACAACTAAATGTGAAAGGTATGTGAAATCCTTTGTATATGAGGAATCGATTGAAAATTTATACATCCACAAGGATGAGGATGAAACAAAAGGTGCCCCCGCATAGGAAATGAAGAGTGGCCAAAAATTTGAGGTGGCATGCATTTGGTGGAGTAATATGACCCAGGAAAAGGGGTTAATAGTTGTAAAGAGATATTTCCTAAGGAATATGTTATGTTGACAAGAAAAGATTAGAAGTAGAAACTAGAACAAACTTTGATTCATGGAAATGGGGGGAAGATTACAATCAATGTTTTCCAAGAAAAAAGTAGAGCATGAACTTTTGAGGAAAAAGGTGATAGGTTATGGTCATTATGGTATCCTTGAAGACAAAAATACCATGGGAAGGAATGATTAGGTGATGTCCCCTTGAGAGGGTTGGTAAGGATAGAAGAGGTGACAAAGCTCTCAAAAATAGGATAGGTCAATGCTGCAAAGAGGAGGGTGAGAATGGGGTGTAATGAAATGGATGGGTATTGGTGCAAAAATGGAGAAATATTGAAATCGACCATGACTATTAGGTGTGAAGATGTGTTGAAGGATATAATGAGTAATAGTGGTAAAAAAAGGAATGAACATGAGTAGTGGTTGATTATGAGAAGAACAAGAAAGGTCAATGGTGAAGGAGCCAGGGGCATGGAATAAAGTGGACATAGATGGAGGAGGAGAAAAAAGGAATGAAAGAGGGAGAAGAGACTAATAGAGAGGGATGATAGGGGAAAAAGGAAATGATGAAGGAAAGATAAGGAGAAGACAAGAAAATGATAGAGCAGAGGGTGAAATTATGAAAAAGGGAGAGATATATTCAAAATAAAGGGAGTGAAAAAGGGTGAAGTGGATGAAGGGAGATAAATGATTGAAAATGAAAGAGATGATAGAGCGGAGAATACTGAAGAGCCTAGGTTACCGTGAGGAAAAAAAGGTAAATAATATGGAACAAACCACATGAAAATGCATGTTTATGGTGGGATGATAAAAAAGATGGGACAATGCTGAAGATCCAAGTTATCACTAGGGAAGTAAGAAGGAAACACAAAGTAAAAATGGCATGAAGATCATACATAGGAAGTGAAATAAGATGATGAGTAGAAAGGAGTAGAGGACAACATAGAAATAGATGCAGAAGGTAAGAAACAAAGAACAAAGATATTCGGTTAAGAATGGACAGCACTAGGAACGTAAAGAGAAGCTGGAGGGGAGGAATGATACAAATTGGAGAATATGCAGAGATGCATGAGATGAGGATACAAGGATTACAAGACAATAGACAAAAGATTTATGATGAAGATAATAAAGAAAATGGAAAGTAAGAATAGAAGATGGAGAGGTGGTGAAGAAAAAGAGAGGGAGAGATAGAAGAGGCAATGATAGTGAAGGGGTGTTAGGAAAAGTCCACCGATAATGATCCGTAGGGAAGGATGGGAGGAAAAGTGAGAAGAGGGAAAAAGTAAATGAGGAATGGAAGAGGAAATATCAATGAAGGGATGTTAGGAGAAGTCCCTTGATAATGATCAGTAGGCACAGAGGAAGGAAGTAATGAAGAAAAAACGGAGAAGATCAAAGAGAGGGAACAAGGTCATGTAGAATGGAGAGGAGTGAATTTTAGGAGAAGTCCACCGATAATTATTAGAATGGAAACAAAAGATGGTGATGAAATAATGTTATGGGAATACCAACAACAATGACGGGTAAGCATGGGGGTAGATATGTGGGAGAATTAGAGAAGATGGAGTGGAAAGAGTAAAGAAAGGAGGGATCATGATTTGTGCTAAGATGAAGGAAATGAGAGTATGCAGGGGATGAGAATGAATGAGGTGAAGATGAAGAAATGGGATATGAGAAGAATGGGAAGAAACTGTATTAAGGATGAGGGATCAAGAAAAATAAAATGGGGGAAAGGAACATGGTAATGAATGGAAGATATGAGATGCATTATGTGATATGGTAAGTTGAGAAAGGATAATGGTAGGGCGAAAATGTGGTTGGTAAGGAAGACCAAGATGAAGAAATGATTAATGAAAGGAATGAAGAATGAGGCGAGGGAGAAGTCCAAAATGATAAGTATACCTTAAGGGAAATCTTTAAGTAAGACAATTATGCGACGAAAGTGGTTAAATAAGATTGCCAAGCGAGGGACGATGGAGATGAAAAGTGGGAAAATAGGAGGTGGTATTTATAGGAATGGAAGAGGAGGTGAGAGGATGTGATTATGGGGAATGACAAGAAAATTCGGATGCTGAGAATGTGGAGTGATGGGTGAATGTAAGATGAAAGATCATCTTTACGAGAGACTATTAAGTAATATTTCCATGCCACATGAGTGGTTGAGTAAGATCACCAAACCGGTAGTGACGATATGGAAGGTGAAAGGGAGGAATGCATTGGATATAGGGGTGGAGTGGTTGGTTAGAGTAGATGATTACGATGAGAGGTGGGAGAAATAAGATGAAGGAAATATGATGGGATGAGGGAAGGCTAGATGACAGATGAACCTTAAGAGGAACTCTTAAATAAGATTTCCATGTGGCAGGAATGGTTAAGTAGGATCATCACGTCGAAGAAGAAGAGGAATGATGAGAAGAAGTAAGTGCTTGATAAAATTTGTGGGGAGAGGGTATGACAAGATGGACTGAAGGAGAACCTTCAAGGGAATTTTCCATACTGTGAGTATGTGTAAGTAAGATTACTAAGAAGAAGATGAATACTAGGAAGAATGAGAAAAGAGTGAGTGATGTATGCCAAAATTGAAGAAGAGGTGAAAGGGGGTGATAACAATGAAATAAGGAAAGAAAGGAGTGTAAGATAAATGGATTGAGCATTATATACGGTGCATGATGGATAGTGTGAGGGTAATTCTTAACTATGATGCCCATGTGGTGATAGTGATGAGTGAAATATGTTTAAGGTGGTGATTTTCGTCCGATGGAAGAGGAAATGTTGGAGAAGTTTCTATAGTGGGAGGATCTAAGGAAGAAGGTTTAACTCAACTAAGAGTCCCTGACTTTATGGATGGTTAAGTAAGATTGTCAAGCTGAAAGTAGAAGAGTGAAAAGGGAAAGTCAGGAAGAAAGGAAAGGAAGATACACAAAGTGGTGAAAGGGGAAAAAAATGGTGAGAAGGGTGATGTGGGTATAAGTGGTGATGAGTAGAAATGTGGAGTGATGAGAAATGGATCAAAGACATTGTTGATCATGGTGAGGGATAAGAAGCTACAAGATAACGAACTCACATTGAGAAGGATCCTCAATTAAGATTCACAAATTACAACAAAGATAAAGTATAATTCCCCAACCAAAAATGATATTAGCAAGAGCATTCATAGATGTGAGCAAAATTCCTAGAATTGTGGATGATTGTAGGATATGCCATCCTTAAAGTTATAGATTTCATGGTTTGAAATTTGATCGATAAGAATGTGATCCTGATAAACGATGACCTTAATGATAAAAATACACATAATTGTAGCAAGCAGGATACGAGGAAACTATGCTTTGAACCGGATTGGAGGTAAACAAGAAAGGGTACCACTCAAGAAATTGTACTTGCAACCAATAACAGGAGTTAATACATAACCAATTATAGTTAGTTATACCAAAAGACCATGAGGGAAATATGGATGAAGTATGTTCATAAACCTAATGTTGACACGATAAAGGGGATTATAGATGTAAATTGTACGTGGGAAGAGGAATCTCCATAGGTGGTTGTTCCTAGAACTATACGCTAGCTATGGGTAGGGAAAGAGAGAAAACTAATCAATGTAGGAAGTTTGCTAAGAGAAAGCCGATCAAAGCGGGAAGCTTTCGAAGGATACTAATAGAGTAGAAGGTTGATCAATGCACGAAGCCTTTGCTTCCATGATAAGAGAGTAGCCATCCTTCGGGGGTATCCTTTACTTTTTGCTTTTTCTTTGGGATTCCTGAGTTTTGTTTTTAGATGACAGGATAATATATGCATGATAGTTGTCCTTTGGGGGAGCAATCTATACTTATTATATGCTTCTAATGAACAACTGTCCTTCAAGGGATCAGTATAATTTTGGATAAGATAGCATGAGATAGGAGCATTCATAATTTTTTATTTTTTATTTTTGTGTTGATTTTCCATTTTATGGGGAAGAGCTAGGTATAACTAAGTAGACCACTTAGGAGGGGATGCTGATTGTACAAGTGATACGCCTACACCCTTTGTGTGGTTTTGATAGGTACACAATAAGGTAACAGGTGTAATTATTGAGGAGTTATAACCAAAAAGGGAGAACCTGTTATCCATAAGAATAATGCTATGGACAGAGCCGTGGTGCCCATATTTAAGGTCATGACTAGGAAAGTGACGGAAGACCACATAATTATAAATCATTATAATGATAGATGAAAGAGGTTCATGATGGAGGAATGATCTAAGGGTATGACTATTTTATCATTGGTAGATATGATAACAATAGAATGGCCGTAAGTGCAATGCATTAAGAGGTTTAGTCTCTTGTTTACCAGCAAGGGAAGGAAAATGATAGACCCCATACCCATATTAGAGTGTGATTGAAAGATACGATAAAGTCTTAAGGGAGGAAGATATGATATGATAAGATACGTTGATATAGATGAGTGAAGATAAAAATTATGTGTTATCCTTGAGAAGCGAAGAAAAATATGTGGCCCATATTGAGGCCAATAAATGGCCACAAAGGTGGGTTTAGGATGAGGAGGAATGGTCCCCCAAGGAAGGGAGAAATATGACAGTGGACTTGAGAGGACAGATTGGATGAAATTGGATAAGGTAAAATATGTGCAAGATCTCAAAAGTGAAATAAATATGGCGTCCCACGAGAAGGGACATGTATGGCCACAATGGTGGACTTAAAAAATATGGTCCCTCAAGGGAGAGACGAATATGGCCACAAAAGTGGGTTTTAAAAAGAGATGAATATTTAGACAAGATTAATTTGGATTTAAGATTGGATAAGATGAATTAGATGAGATTATATAAAGCGATGTCAAAAGTGAAGTCCCCTAGCATCAAGGAAGTTGTATGGATAGATAAGAGATAAATTGATGTGGAATGGATGCTAAGGATGCGGGGAGGATGTCCCCCTAGTGAGGGAGATTATAGTAGGTCTGGATGAGTTAGTAGATGTCGAAGGTGTTTAGATAGGATTGTTTTGGATTAGGATTGGATAAACGGTCAGAGACCATAAGGGTGATTGACAAGATAATAAATATTGATGAATAATGAAGGATCTTCCATAGGAGGAATTTCATGTGCATGAGGGATGTTAAAAGATGATGTGGATGGAGGAATCATGGGAAACCTGATGGATGGGATAAGAATTGGATTAGATGTAGATGGAGAAGGATGTTTCCCTTGAACAAGGAAATCATAATTCTTAATAAGGTTATGGATGATTTTTTAAAGGCCTTACAATGTTCAATGTCATGGCCCGGGGTAAGATGTTAAGCACAAATGCAATTAGGATTGAACCATGATGGATTTGGACTACGTGGATTAAAATATTTAATGGGAGGAGGCACGATGGTAGATATTTAAACTAAATGTCAAAGGATGTTTGTGTAGGACCCAATTGAAGTGTCACGTGGAAGGTAACATTTGTGGGTTTTGATAGAGTATTTTGGCATGGAGTTAGGGGAAGAATTAGACCTAGATCAGATGAGTGAATTAAATGTCTTACAAGATGAATTAATTTTAAGAGGAGGGTTAGATTATTCGGATTGGTATTTATCGTTACAAGGTGTATTAGATGAAGGGAATGACCTTAAAAAATGTTGTAACATTGGATTTCTGAAAAGAAGGAAGACTTGAATTCTTATGAGGATACACATGAAACTTTGGGGGATGCTTACCGCGATCCTTAGATATTGAACGAGATGATTTAACCTTGGAAGGGATGATAATAATATCAATTGGAGGATCTAAATATTGTGGTTTTTGGGTGGATATTGATAGAGAAAGAGGTGTTTGTATGATGTGATCAATAATATCTATGTGAGATTTAGATTGTGTGGGTTTTTTTTTGGTCAATGTGGAAATAGTTGGGTCTGTAGTGGGAGGGTGAAAACTATTTGTATTTGATGTAGGTGGAGGTGTTTATTTCATAAATATTTTAAGGGGTATATTCGATAGAGTATCCAACTGAGAGGATATGTTTGATGTAATAGAAGGATTAAGTAAATAATATTGGGATAAAACAGGTGATGTGGCCATGGCCAAGGATACCAGTAAAGGTGATGAAGATGTCCAGGTGGGGGTAAGTGGATTTGTTGATATCATAGATATAGGGGTAGTTGGGATTGATATGGATGTGGGCATAATTGGGATATTTGGATATGTAAGTGATGTTGTGATGGGTATGTTTGATGTAGATGTGATTAAGGGGTTGAATATGATAGGTTAGGGCATGATAGATGTGGATGAAGTGGAAGTCGATGTGTATGGTGTAAAGTTGATGTGGATGTGCTAAAGGTAGGGATAGACGTAGATCTAGCCACTAATGAAATTGATGTGGTAACCAATGGTAGTAGATATGATAAGTAGTGTAGTAAATGGAGGAGTACTATCGGGTGTCGACTCTACATGGGAATGGTGTAATGGATAAATGTTTGGAATGGGTGTAGGTAATGGTATGTCATGTCCAATGGAAGTAGATGTGGTGAGCTGATGGATGTATGATATATGTAAGTTTGATGTAGATGTGGATGTAGGATTAATATCAGGTGTAGAAGTAGGTAGGGATATGGTTGTCTATCATATACTGTCTCAAAATAGGTACTAAGAATGAATGTGATTTGATAGAATGGGGCATGACCAATGTGGTATGGTGTAAATGGTATAGTCAATAGGTTGATGTGGATGTTGTAAGGGTAAGAGTAGGTCTAGGTATATGAAAAATATTAAAAGTTGATATATGTGTGATAATTATGGATACGATAGGATTTGAATAAGGAGTGGGAATAATTTATAAGGTAGGAACATGTGGAGTTAGTGATGAAATGAGATCTTGAGTGGCAGTGTTAATGGTGTGAACATTTGATAGTTGAGATATAAGCAGGGGTGGCTTAATTTCTTGGTGGTTGATTAGCGGTGGTGGTTACATGATTTTGTCGGTGTGTGGTTAGGGAATTTAGAGGTGAAGTGGTGGGGTTGTCTACTTGGAGGTCACCATCGATTAATGAGTCTGTTAGATGCAAATCTTTGAAGGAATGAAATTTCTCAATGTCATGACCTTTAACTTGATGATCTTTAAAATAGTGGGCTTTGTGATACTAAATAGGCTTGGATCGTGATTCGTCCATAGGTCATATGGGAGGAAGTTGGATGGAGTGTACTTCCATCAATTTATCAATTATAGAACTATAGGATTCCCCCTAATTAGGAGATAGTCTAGGGGGTTGTTGTTGGGGCCATATGCTAGATGTAGGTGTGGATGAGGACATAATAACCATGACATTGGCCACACCCTTAAATGTGTCATTATGTGTGGATAGTTTAGTAAATTCAATTTTAGGTTTGGTTGATTTGAGTTTAAGGTGACCTTGTTCAATAACATGGGTTTCGAGTTTACAAGCCATGGTGAAGGATTTTTCAAAGGTTCAAAATGATTGTATTTGCAAGGTAGATGATATATGTTTCACACATGAATGCGAGAAGATTTCAATGAGTTTGGTTTGTGGAAGATAAAAGGATAGTTGGTTTATAACGCCACACCATCGTGTGACAAAGTTAGTAATGGATTTTTCTTCAAACTGTTAGATAGCGTATAGGTCAGTGATAGTGATTTTACATGCAATGTTGATTGAAAAGTGTTCTAAGAAAAAATGTGCAATTTAGGTGAAGGAACATATCGTGAGGTATACTATTGTACTGATCTAATATAGGACTAGCCAAGGACATAGGGAAAGTGCAAAGTATTAGGTCTTGGTCATGTGCAATAAGATAACATGCATGTTTGAACACACGAAGATGTTGCTGGGGATCTTCCTTGTTATTGAACTTAATGAGCTTAGGAAGCTCCCAATGAGGATGGTAAGGCTTGATAGGAATTGACAGATGGATTGGTTCATTACAGATTTGTTTGTAGGATAATGCAACTTTGGACCCTAAAGTGGCGGACACAAGGTATGCTAGCCTATTCATGAGAGTGTGAATATGATCGTTTGATGTAGCGTTAGGTTGAGATTGGATTGATTGCATGGCATGGAATGCATATTGATAAGGGGAATGATACATTTGTGGATGTGTGGGGGTTTGAGGAACCATTTTATAATATGATTGATTAATTTGTGGATGTGCAGGTGTTTGGGGAATTGTTTGATAAGAATTAATATATGTCGTGGGTTGAGATTGGGTAAGTTGTTGCAAAAATTGATGTTTAGAAATAGGGACATGATGTGATTGTTGAGTTTGGGTAGGGTGTTGTGGTAAATGATAAGTAGGGATATGAATATTACGATATTGATATGGCTGGAGCATATGATGGGTAGGAGTGTAAGTGTGAAGAGGTTGAGATGGTTGGATAGGCATACTACTAGCGGATGGAACAAAGCTGACATAAACTGACATGTGGGAAATAAGATTCACCAATTGAGTAGATTGATAGGATTGATATATTGTCAGAAATTTACGAAGTATGAAGTCATAAATGGGGTTAGAAGGATATCCAAGAGTTTCTAAAGGAGTCAAATATTGGGGTGTAGTTAGTCTAGAAAGGTTGGAAAGATGAGAGATATGAGGATTGGTTTCAAGATAGGGACAGGTTTAGGTGACATGGTCCTAATGAAGTGAGACCATAGAGAAGGGGTTGGGTAACTGAAGGTGTAGTTTCAAGTGTGGAATCTTGTTGGGAGAGATCATTAGGGGAAGGGATGTTTTTTGATGGAGTGGATTGTTTTTTTTTTTTTTTTGACTTGAGAAAGAGTGACAATAGGCATGAAATAAACGAACATCTATTTATGTAATTTATCAGCAAATAAATCAAGCAATAAGTTTCTTATCATCATGATTAATTAGAAGATGTGAAAAGAAAAGAAAAGTGGATAATGAAGGAACCTAAGAAACGACATTCTAAGGCTGGTTTTTGGTAATTTTGGCTAGGGATAGTCTCAGGCAACTTCTTTTTGGGTGATGAAATCCCAAACAATGAACCAAGTAAGGATATGTTTTGATTGTGTTGATTTTGTTTGTGAGTCTAGGTTGTGTGTGGTAACATGAGATGTAGAAGGTTAAAACTCTATTTAAACTATGTGAGCAAGCAGGATGCATGAGGTTCTTTTTAGACCAAATCCCAAATGTGAAGTTTGATGTAAACAATCACCCAGGAAAGAGAAATCACAATGTAGAAAGTAGAAAATAGGGAAAATGTGGAATACCTACAGAGCACTTTTCCTCTTTATCTGGTTGCATGGTGTTTAGAAGTGCTAATCATTGACCAGGAACATCTAGGGACCCTAAGGTGCACCATTCATTATTGTAAAAGGGGCTTGGTGAAAGATATTTTAGGCATCTTTATGTTTCAACAATTGTATTTGATGGCGTAAGGTGGTAATTGCGACTCTGTAGAGTTCAACTGCAAAAGTGAATAGCATAATTAGTGCACATGGTCGATGAAAAATTTGAGAAAAAAAGAAAAAGTTCTAATGTTTATTTCCAAAATAAGGTCCTACGTATGGAAATAAAATTAATTAATGTAATTGAGTAACAAAAAGTTTAGTCCAACGTTACTGTTCAATAAGAGTAAGTAAGAAATGAAAGCTAAACGATAGACTGTAAAATAATATAAGGGAATCAAATGAGTTAATTGAGTCAAAATTATAGACTATCAATCGTAAGGTAAGAAGGCTATGAAAGAGAACACCAAATTTAATGAAATGAATACTAACGATAGGAAATGATCGACTATTTAAACAATACACTATATAAATGTTAGACTAATAGACTTTATAAATTATAGACTATATAAAAATTAAAATAATGAAATGATATGACTATATAAAAGCTAAATTAATGAAATGATAGATATAAACTATCGTTTGTACATAATGAAACCTATAAGCATTAAAGTAAGGATGAATGGAGGTATGAGGTGATGATTTCCATGGCCAAGCTTCCTAAGGATGAATGTGCGGATTCGAGTGGCTCAGGGTAGGAAGGTCATAGGAGATGGGCTCTGAGAGCTCAGAGAGACCTTGACAAAAATGATCTAAACATGGCCCACACCAAAAATTTTCTTGGATGACCAATCCTTAAAAAGGTTTATTTACTTTATACACCCACACATATGGGACAAAAAACTAGACCTCCCACTGAAACAAGTGTCAAAGAAGCATTCCACATGGGTGAATAGGGGGAGAGAGATAATAAAAGGAAACTCGATTGACAAGAATGGCATATCATTGGAAAGTGATGAAAAAGTAGATCAAATATAACTTTAGAAAAAAAAAATTATAAATTCAAGCCATGGGTGGCTACCGAAAAACAGATAGGCCGAACCAATAGGCGGAATCAAAGGCTCTTGTGAAACCTTTTTTGAACTAGGCAATGCAGATCTAGGAAATCCAGTAAAGGCAAGTTGTTTGGAATAGAGGGAGGCAAAGGCAATATATTTGTGATGAAATAGATGATGATTTTTGTTGCTTAGAATGTAAAAAATCAGTTATTCGGAAGCACCAATCAGAATGCAAAATATCAGGAACCATTATTCATGCTATCAGGATTCCAGTTAAGGATGTGTGTAGTTATGTTAGGGATGGATAGTCCAACCTTCCTTAGTGGGAGCTAGAAGAAACTATTAAAATAAATAAATAATGATAAAGTAGAATGTACGAGAAGAGAAATGGAGGTTTATGTGAAAGTAGAGGATATACCACCTCCTATCCTAGATTTCTCTAACTATAACTTTGACCCAAAACTTACAATGTATCTCAAAGTTGCTGGATGGGAGATAAGGCAGAGGATGACCGAATGGAAAGCTGAGTCAGCGAACGGAGAGCTCGAGGATGGTGTGTGCGAGGTGAGCCGAGGGCCTAAGGTAGATTGGGATGCTGAGAGGTGAGGTATGAGAGAGAGGGGAGTGAGGAAGTCTTAGGGGATGGGCTCTATAGATAGACCGGGCTTGCTGTGAGGGGATCTATGGGATAACTAGTTGGGCACATGGGGAGAACCGATGAAAGGGAATCCATGCAGTCAAGGAGATTCCACGTTGGTAAATTTTGGTGAGTGGAGTGAGGAGGTGTTGAGTGGCTAGGGGTCAAGATTGGGTGAAGTTGGATTGGGATCACTATGAGTGGGAGAAGTCTCTGAGGAAATGACATGGCCAAGCTTGCCGAGATAGGGAAAAAAGGATAGGGGAGGTGGCCTCTAGAACATGAGAAAATGGGTTTACATCGAGAGGAAAGTGAGGGAGAGATACATGGTGAGAGGTGAGGTGAGAGGACAGGGTTGTTGGGACGAGTTGTGAGGAGGGAGGTGATCGAGTGGTTGAGGAACCGGCTCAGCCGTGTGAATTGGATGGGTTGTTGGGAATTGGGTAGAGAGTGAGTTGTATGTGAGTTGAGAGCTCGGAAAAGTTGTCGGAGGGTGGAACACAGATAGGTAGGTGAGTTGGGTAGGGAGATGGTTAGAATGGGGAGTCGGGATAGGAGAGGCATATGTGAGGTTGGTGGGAAGTGGAGCGAGTAAGGAGTTGTTCGGATCAGTAGGATGGGAGGCTAGAGTTGGTAGGTCAGTTTAGGAAGAGAGCTCGGAAGTTGGGTAGGGAGTTCGTCAAGTGGGTGTGGAGGAAGTAGCTTGGTCGAGCTGGTTAAGAGAGGAGATTAGGGGGTTGATGGGTCGGGAGTTGGATGGATGTGATATGGGATGGGCTGTATGGGAATAGTTCAATTGAATGGATGAGGTTAGTAAGAAATTGGGTAGGGAGTGATTTTTGTTTTGTTTTTGATTTAAATAAATAAATATAGACCTTTATATTTTGAAAAGCAAGATCTATATACACTTGGAAATTAAGATATAAATAAATATATATACATGTTCTTTTTGGGTTAAAACAAAGGTCATTAAAAAGAAAGATATATATCTATTGTAAAACTGAGATTGAAAACAAAAGCCAAGCAATAAGATTATTTTCCTGATGAATTTCCCATACCAGTAGAGCTCAAAGTAATTTTTTTGTTTGATTTATTTATATTTAATAACAATGATTTTTGTTGTTTTGTTTTTACAGGTTTACATAAATTCTACTTAACAAAATGAAGAAATGTATTAATGTGGAACTATAAAAGAAGACATGAAACAAAATAAAAATAAAAATGCAAATACTCTTACCTCAGGGAAGATATGGATTACCGAAAGTAACATACCGAACTGACGGAGACAACACTAAACCTTGCAAACAAGTGAGTCTAAAAATGAAATATTCACAAAAGATATCTAGATTGACAACAAATATAAAATAGAATAATTGTTATACTTACGACACCTACACAAGACGAGTAAACTAACAAAAAAAATGACTATGGGTCTGGTCCCACCGGGTGTGCCAGAAATGTTGTTTGAATTTCTTTGTTCTTGTCCATATTAGTGAGCTAGATAACAAATAAATCAAAAACCCTTGACTGATGGAGGGTGTAAGGTACCTCAGATGCGATATGGTGGATATGAGTGCTAAAGTGATTGATCTCCACTACGAGCTAGATGAACTTACAAAACAAAAGCAACTAAGAAAAAAATAGACAAGATGTTATATGTGCGGGCAGCCCGATGAAGCCAGTTCCAGGAGATGTTACCTTACTTTTAGGGATGTCAACCCCTGTTAGATAATAGAAAATGATATAAATGAAAGATATGTAGATAACAAAACTTAAAAATGTTGATGTATAAAGGAGCTACTAATCTTATAAAAAAAATCTAAAGAAAACCAAACTTGTTCAAAAGAGGGTGGAAGGCTTGTATAGTGGATACCTATAATGTCAGAGGTTTGCATTGACTTCTTCCTTACTTGTTTGAAAGAGGGTGAAAGCTTGTATAGTGGAGAGCTATAATGTCAGAGGTTTTCCTTGAATTCTTACTTACTTGTTCAAAAGAGGGGGGAAGGCTGGTATAGTGGAGAGCTATAATGTCAGAGGTTTGCCTTGACTTCTTCCTTACTTCTTGATAGAGGGGGGAAGACTTGTATTTATATCCTAGAGATGGGGTTAGTTAGGGGTTATCCGGTAACCTGGGTTTGACAAAGTAGCCCTGATTAAGTGAGTGATGGGTACATGATTTGAATGATTAGGTGAAATGATGGATTTGATTTGATTGAGTGGGGTTCACGATTTTGATGATTTTGGAGTATTTAATTATTAGGTGGGGTGATATGACTTAATTCGGAATATTTAATTATTAATTGGATTTTTACACATAACAAGGTTTAGATATTTGAAAGGGAATCAATTAACTAATTAAGATTGAATAATTGAATATGTAGTTTTGGTGGGAAATGGGATTCAAATGGGTCAGCGTAATGAAGGAGAGTAAACACGGGGTGAAGGGGAGGAACGATACCAAAAATTGGTGTCTACATATACATTATATATAGAAGTAGTAAATAGGTCTACCTACCATGGCCATGGTTTGCTAGTTTAAGTTGTCAAATCCCTCAATAGGATTTTCCCTTAAAAATAAAATAAAATAAAAATGAATCCATTTAATTACATTTCAATTCAAACCCCATGAAAACTAAAATCAGGAAGATAAAAAATGAATTAAAAAAAACAAGAATGCATATTCTTGTAGTGTGGATTAAAAATGGAGAGCTTACTACATTTCCATGCTCCAATGAGAGATCCAAAACCCTACAAGAAGAAGAGGAGAGAAATGAGCTAGTGTTTTAGGAGAAAACCTAATATAACATAAGATATTGATATTTAGGGTCTTTGAGTGTTTTCATAAGATCTAGGGTTGAGATAGAAAATATCTCAGGGTAGGAGATGGATGCTCCATCTGGTATCCAATTTAAATAATTTATCTTGGGACTATAGTCTCTTTTAATTGTGTTATAGTGATAATTATCTTTAAGGTGTTGATCTTTTACTAAAGTAATCAAGTGAATTAATTAAATTAAAGTAAATTAAATTAATCTATTCAGTTAATTTAATTTAGTGAAATTATGTTATTCAAGTGGATGTTGGTCATGAGGTTAATAGACTTAATTCATTAAAGAATAAATTATGGAAAATAGAAATAAAAGGAATTTAAGAAATTTTTCTTATTAATGTTTTAATGGGCATTTGGATCCTAACCTTGGGTTATATTTTAGTAATGTCACATTTATCCTAGCTACAGGAAATGGTAATTAATTAAACATATTTTGTAGAATTAATTAATTACAATATTCTTATGAGAAAGTTTTTAATTAAATTTAATCGGGATTGGTTCAAATCTCTTTTGACCTTTGTAACCTGGGGCCATAATCTCCTTGGCTTTTGATGGTTTTATGGGTTAATTAGTGAGTTACATGACTATTTAGTAACTTAACCTTTAGAACAAATTCCCAATTTTTTATCTAGTAATCAAGGTCCATATTTTTCTCCTACAAAGTGGGTTCCATAGACGGTATCAAAGCTAGTTTTTAACACTGGCAACTCTAGGGATTTATTTTATTATTTTGGTTTTAAAAGTAGAGCAATTAATTAACTAATAGTTGGAAAGAGTAATTAATCAACCCCA
The DNA here is from genome assembly GCA_019776745.2 of Taxus chinensis. Taxonomy (NCBI): domain Eukaryota; kingdom Viridiplantae; phylum Streptophyta; class Pinopsida; order Cupressales; family Taxaceae; genus Taxus; species Taxus chinensis. The sequence continues at coordinate 133,640,930 of CM034156.1, forward strand.
CTTGTGGAAATGTTTTGACAATGGGTCACTTGATGAAGTGACCAAACCTAATCCAAATTATAACCTAAAACTTAGACAAAAATCCTAACATTAATCTAAACTATAAAACTCTAAAACATTAATCTAAACTATTAAAACAATAAAATGAAATGAAATTGGCCATTAATTCTCAGAAAATACAACAAAATTGGTTCACCATAATGAAGATACATCTAACTATCTTAAAGGAATAACGGTAAAATACAATTCATTCACCAAAATTGTTATAAAGCAAATTGGGGATTTGGTCACAAAGCATATTTTGTTATCACCTTTGTGCTAACAATAGGAGAAGAACAATTTCAATGTTCGCAATGGCCACCTCAAGTAAATTTCCTTCTTCTCCAACTTTGATTGAACTTGAAGTCACGTGTACATTGTAGGTAACTTCTATGATAAAACCTTTCAATAAATATAATAATTTATATTATGAGGTGGAAAACATGAATGACCTGACCTGAAGAAATATACAATGCCCGAGTATGCTTTATATTGCATATTTAAGAAGCATTAGGGATTATGGGATTCATAAGGTGGCTGCTAAGCCATAGGTGTTTCCATGTAAGGATTTATTCATGGATGCTTTGGCTCATTTCACATTGAAAGATGGGATTTTGAGTTCCCCTACAAACAGGATGGCTTTAGTAGGGGAACATGTGTTCAAAGATTTTTTTAAGCTACTAGGGCCAAAGGTGGTTTACAATCAAGCATTTTTTGTGTTGAGCACAAGATAATACTGAGAGGGGGGTGAATCAGTATTATGAAATTATTTCAAACTTTAATACTTGAACTTAGATCTAGAATCACAAGCAATGTGAATATATCAAATCAATCAAAGAACACAAAACTTAATGCAAGTAGACACAGATATACGTCGAAACCCTTTCGGGAGAAAACCACAGAGAGAATTCTTTCTTTATATATATTTCTCAAAAATTTGTAGGCACCAACCTACTGGAGACACCAATCCCCAAATTACAGTTTTGTAGGCACCAACCTATAGGAGCACCCACCCCTTTTGCTAAGCACCAACTCAACAAGAGACACCGATCTCTTCGAATATGAAGGCACTAACCTTCCTTACAAAATTTGCTTTCCACTTTTGAACTTGTTGCTTCCTCAATGAATAATGGAAAATTCTTCTTCTTACTTCCAGATTTGTTGTTCTAAAATTCTGCCCTTACGCTTCCTCTTCTTCTTCTTTTTCCTTAAGATATTCAACTTGAATCCATGCTTTATAAGTATCATATCAATCTTCTTCTATAGCCTTTCGTACCTTTTCGAAAGGGTATTACACCTTAAACCATCACACCCTTTCATTAACATTAGTTGGCCTTTATTTATTAATTTATTCTTTCTAAACAAATCGCTGCCCCCTTTGAATTAATTAATGCACACATAAAGACTGCCCCAAATAATTTAATTATCACCTAAACATTCAATGCAGCCCCTTAAGACATGAGTGCTACTCTCTAAGCAAGTTGTGGGCCCTCTTTTGTGCAAATCGTGGGCCTCCAAGGATAAATCATGGTCTTCATGAAAAAGCATTGCTTTCTTCTCATCATGGTTGTCAAGATCTTCCTCTTTCTTGAATGTTGTTCGCTTTACACAGATACTGTTGTATTTCTCCTATAAAGGTGACCCTTTTCACATATATAAATATTCGATTTCTACTCTTTTTGCTACTCTATATGTTGCTGGTTATTTCTGTTGACATACTCACAATTCCATTAATAATTATGTTACTTTCTGACAGATTTCCGTTTACCATTTCAACACCTCTTTTGACATCAATGACAATATTTCCAACATGTTGATGCCTTAATGAATAAAAATGATGTCTGGGAAGATGGGTTATAGGAATGGGTGGAAAATACTTAATCTTTTAGAAGAAGACCAATTTGAAGCTTCTTATTTCTAATTTTAGACTAGGAATTAGGATAGATATGGCCCAATTGAATAGAGTATGATGGGATAAAACCAAAAAGCATGTTAATTAGACCTAGGTAACTTTGTTAGTTGGAATTATTTTGGAGGATTGGGTACTTGATTGGTGTCGCCTAGTTGCATTCAATTCACTAGATAGATGAGATATGCTAGAACCTCCCCACCTAACAACTTCTACATGACTTCATACATTGTTGACGTATGTTTTGCATACATAAAAGAGATTTCCTTGTAATAGAGTTTTGCCTATTTACAAGTTATGTAATTGTCAGGTTTTCAATGTCTATAATTTTGAAATGCAATCCAAAGAAATTAATCTAGTGAACTGGTCATACACTCCAAAGAAAGTATCAGTGTTAAAACATGAAAAAATTACCCTATTATAGTCAATATCTAATTTTAAGTCAATAAAGAAAGGAAATGGGCTTTAATTTATACATTATTGTTGTCTAATGGAAATGGACCAACATATTTGGGAGTACCTCCTAGGACATGCGGTCTTGGTAGATTTGTGAGTCTCCTAAGGCATGGGTCACTAGCTCCTATGAGGCATTCCTCCAAAGATAGTCAAATCTTATCCTAAACTAAATCTAATGCTTACTGATACTCCTAACTAACCTAACAATTTCTAGGAGAAAGGTGGAGAGGGAGAAAACATGAAAATAAAAGGGGGTAGTGATTGCACCAGACAAGAGGGGGGCACTCTCTTCTTGTCATTTTAAACACAATGCATTAAAACCCTGCAACTATAACCCACACATAGTATAGCCCACAAAGATTAGGCAAGGATATAATAATATAACAATAGAGGGCAGCTACGAGCCACAACTAGAGTTATATTAATGCATATGGTGCACAATCCATTATATAGAGGGAGAAAGGTATTGGATGCATTGCAACAATTTAACACAGAGGCCAGGGGCACAAGGGGATGGGGGGAACTCAAAACAACAAAGTTTCCCTACATCCATAAGAGAGGACCCTTTACAATGAAAACAATTTGTATTTTATATAACAAGAAGAGGAGAAAGAGAAATGAGAGGGAAGAGATGAATCCTGAAAGCCAAAATCCCACCCAAATGTGGTTGCAAACATTGAATGCAATAGATCCAATTCCCAACTGTAAAATCCTTGTAGAAGGAATTTCAGACCTCAAATATTATGAAAACGGGTGCTGCATTGATGTAAAAATAGGCCTTTGTGTTGAAACATGGTGTTGGGCTCAAGAAATGGCCTCCATCAAGATCTAAAACCTCCTCTAACTCCCATTAAATGAGAAAAATGACCACAAGAGCTTTGATTTTTTACTATTCGTAGAACACAAGAGGTTTAGGGCCTATTCGTGAAATAATTTTTCATGTTACAAATAATTGAGTAGGTCGACATTCAACTAGAGGAACACAACAATGCAAACAATGATAAGACATAACAAATCATTGACACATTATTCCATTAACTCATTCATCAAAGGCATAACAATATTTCTTGGTTGTGCAACATTATCATGCTTAAAAGCTGGAAAGTAGAGAGAGAAAGATAGAGTAGAGGAACATAAACAAAGGAATATATGAATTGCAACTTTTATTGCTTGATGTAGTAGTGGTAATCTCAACAAAATGCATTCAATCAACAATTGACAACCTTCTCCATTAAAATTTATAACATTACAAATTGTCATTTCATCTATCCCCACATGACTTTTCACCTATCCCCATCACTTATGACCTTTCATATTCCTAGGAGGTGAGTCTTTTTCTTATTGATGAAAAAGGACTCTTACAATGTTGAATTGAGGGTCACTTAAGTGAATCAGAAAAAATAGCAAAAAGTACATTCTTAATGGAAAATTAGAATCTGGAGAGAGAATGAGAGAGAGAGAGAGAGAGAGAGAGAGAGGAGGGTTGACCAAATCCGATGAAGATGAAGCTTTTGATTCATTTGTTTATATTTATGGATAAATACACACCATTGGCAATGAATCTTAGGGAATCTTAGGCTCTTTATTTAATTTGTAGCAATGCAGTGCAACCATTTGAATACCCTAAAGAAATGAAAGGGAACAAAAATATTCCATAGTTAAGAGGGGGTAGTCAAGGATAAATAATTTATTTTGTTAAATGAGAATTGTTTACAATTAATGAGTATACAATCAAATAATTTATCCTTTGTGAAGTTCACACATAGGTGCCATGTGTTGTGTGCTTGGATAGGTGTGGGAGTAGGAGGGAACTTGGGAGGCATTATGTAATAAGTGAGGCTTAGCTATTTGGAAAAGTAGCATTTGTGTGTATGATTCAAGTCAAAGATATTAGGTGCCAACTGGAGAACATATTTAGATAGCACATCCATAGTTCTTCCATGCGTCTATCTCAAATTATTGTACATGTGATAGAGAATTGTGTGTTATTTTTCAAGTGATTAAGAAATAGAATATTTTTCTAATGTGAAAAGAAACCATTGTCTACACAAATCACAAACCACTCAAATATTTGAAAGAACAAATTGAATTGTAGTAAGGCATTCCAAATAAATGTGTTTCTTGCACAAATTCATCTAGTTATCAAATATAAGAAATGTGTGATTAGCCAGCTGGTGGATATGTTGTCGAGGATGCCTTTGGTTTCAACTTTGGGCACTATAATGAACTTGAACTATTTGTCCATATGCATATGGTGAGAAATATGAATATGATCCAAATTTTAGAGAGGTATATTAACATCTGAGATGTGCTGAAAAATACCTATTTAGAGCTTACAGAAAGCTACATTCTCCAAGAAGGTATACAAATTAGGGAAGCTTTGTGTACCTAGGGAAGGAAGAGTTTAATTAATAAGGGAAACACATACTTTACAGGTTGCAGGTCATTTTGGTTTTTTTTAAACAAAGGTATGTTACTGGCTAAATATGTAAGTTCATTTTTTGAAATTCATATGCAGATGTGTTATGTAGCACACAAAATCCTAGGTTGTATATGTCATTGTTGGTTCCTTTTAGGCCATGGAAAAGTATTTCTATGGCTTTCATATGAGGGATTCTATGTCAAAGAAAGGGCATAACTAATTTCTTGTTGTAGAACATTTTGGCAAGATATGTGTTCTCAATCCATATTAGAAAAATCTTAGAAGAAATGAAGTAACTTTTTTTTTTATTATCAATGTTTGTGTTTATTTTGGTTTGCTTGTTCTATCATATCTAATACAGATTTCAATTATTGTGGGTAAATTTTGGTTTATATTGTGTGAGAAGATGGATACTAAGTTGAAAATATCTACAACTTTTCATTTCCAAAATGATAGGAAAATTGAGGTGGTCAATAGAATATTAGTGCCAATTTTGAGGGGGTATGATAGGAAGCATCCTAAAACACGTGATGAAAATTTGACATAGATACAACATTATTACAAGATGGCAATTCATTCTTCTAGTAAAAGATCTCCTTTGGAGACATGTTTGATTACTTACCTCCTAGTTCTTTTGATGTTATGATGAGACAACCACTGAAGAAGCAAGAAATAGTGGATTCAAAAATGCCTTAAGTTGAAACTTTCATTGATAAAATGATGTAAATACACCTACAAGTGAAAATAAGGTCAAATGAGTTTTGAGATAGGTATAAAGCAAGACACAATCAACATATAATTGAGTATAATCTCCAGTTCATAACAAGGTGTGGCTTTACTTGAGAAAAGGGAGACTCCAAGGGAAATCAAAGAAGCTTAAAGCACTTAGGTATGTTCCATTTGAAATTATTGAACACGTGAAAACACAATTATATTAGACATGCCTCCATATATGAAGTTGTATTTGCTTGTAAATATTGAAAGCTTACATCACCTTGATTCTTCGTAGTTGGATGAAGAAGGTATTTTGTTTGATAAAGGAGAGTTAGACAAGGATGTTATTTTGTAGAAGGAAATATCATCAAGAAAAGGATTTCACGAAAGTTGGCAATTTGTTTTGAAGGAATGATTGCCAAGAAAAGCCAAGTAGTAGTGCAATGAAATGATGGGGGAATTGTTTAATCTGTCGAGTCTCTATGCTTTTGGCAACCAAAATCCTCCTAATTGGGAAGTTATGATATGCATTGATTGAGCTACCATTCTCTAACACTAGTCACATTAATTGAGTGACTTAAAAAAATTTCATTTACCCCAGAAGACATAAGTTGTTAATGCCAAGAAATTTGCAGGGAACTCAAAAACCTACACAGAAAGGCATAGTGATACACACAAACACATAATGGTTTAAATTCATTGTAGACAATCACATGTCATTAGAAACCATGAATAAGTTTGATTGAGATAGAACTTGTTAGACACATTCAACCAAGTTCGAAACCATCATGTACAATATATCACTAGAATGAGTTTAAATGGAGCTGAAAATGTCACATGATGACAAACTAGTAGACATCTATGGGATTCTAAGGAACTAAATTATTTGAAATTTTTTGTTTTCCAAGAATTAAGTCATTTGGGCTTGTTTGTGGATACTTTTTTTTAATATTTATGTATAAATATACCGCATTGGGAACCAATCTTAGGGAATCTTAGGCTCTTAGTTTGAGTTATAGCATTGCAGTACAGCTGTTTGAATACCCAAAGGAAAGATGGGGGATAACAATATTCCATAGTTAAGAGAGGTGGCAGTTAGGGATAAATAAGTTATTTTATTAAATGTCTGTTTACAAACTAGCAAATAAACAATAACATATTTTATCCTTTGCAAGGTTCATGCATATGCGCCATGTGTTGCGTGCTTTGATAGATGTGGGAGGAGGGAACTTGAGAGGTCTTATGTAATAAGCAAGGTTTAGCTATTTGGAAAAGTAGTGCTTGTGTATATGATTCAAGTCAAGGATATTAGGTTCCATTTGGAGAGCATATTTAGATAGCACATCCAAAAACCTGTTAAGGTGCCTACATATCTGGGCTAGCCAATTTTTCTTTTTAGTGAGGAGTTCATTGGTATAGAGAATATCATCTCTAAGGTTCGAATGGTGAAGCAAGGGAGGGACACAAGCCAAAGGGGTTTATAAATAATGCTTTAATTTACTTTCAACCAAGAAAACAATAATACTCCATTTATTCTCATTTGAATAATTTCAATGTTGCTCTTGGGAAAGGTAAACAACTTAGTATAATGACCAGGCTTCAGCATTGTTGTTTGTATTAAGACCTAAGACTTGCATATAGATTGCAGTGAGATTACTTGCAATGTCTCTAACTAAGTCACCAATTCCAACAAGACCGAGTTACTCTCATTGGTTCCATCAATGTTTGTTTGTTAAATACCTTATAAGGGTGTGGCCAATGAATTTTTCGGGGAGATAAAAAACATAGGAGAAGAGTATCTAAATGGGATTCACAAAAAGCTATGGATAACTAGATTATTCAAAGAAGATAAAGCACTTTGAGTAAACATCCGTAGTGCAAGCATTCAAAGAGGCATGTTTGTTGACATTTGAACAGAATTCAGAGTTTTTTCCAAGACACTAGATTTCTGCTCCATCTGCAACTTCCAAAAAACAATAACTTAGGATGATATCATTGAACAACTTTAATGCATGCGACTCAGACTTGAATTTTTACCTTCTGAACATGAAGCCTATGGTGTTTGTAATTGGATGACAGGAAGAAATAAGTTAGCCCACCATCTATAGCCAAATTGATTGAGCATTGGAATAGTGAAAACAAATAATTCATTGATTTTCATGATATTGTACAATTGGGTCATCTTGAGAATGACACTTCGGGCCTTCAACCAATCTGCCATCACAGATCTCCGAAAAAAATTGATATGCTAGTCTAACCATGCATTAAGCATATTTTTTCCCAACAAATACTTTTTAGCCATGAATATAATCTTGTCATTTAACATGTTTATGATTCTCGCTGATTCCCTTCATGATTTCAACATATGGGGGGTACTGATCCTTGAAGTAGTGGAGAATCCTTCAATTCTGATTAATGTGACAATAGGCTGGATTCATGATAATGTAGTTTTTGACCATGATAAGTTTGTTGTTAGTTATGACTAGTTTCAAAGGAGCTATTTGAGGAAGAGACAAGATGGTTCCCAGAAACTGGTGAGGACCTCTTATTTCATTTACAATGAGAGTTCAAATTTTAGCTACCAAATGATAGGCCCGTACTTACCCTTATTACTTGGACGAAGGAAATGAATGTCTAGACCCAGAAATATATTTCCACCTTATGTTCGCGCAACAAGAAAGCTTGGGCTCTTTATATTTGATCCTAGACCAACTTTATTATTAGCATTGTAGAACAAAACTTACTATTTGAGATTTGAGAAACATTGGGAGAAAGTACACTGGATTGGCCAGCAACACTGATTGTATTAGTAAAATACTCCTTGCCAGTTTGGGTTATTTTTTGGTTCAAAGACCAAGCTTGTTTCTGATACAATCAAATCTCTTAGCCCACAAGGTTGGCCTCAATGGTATGTCGTTGAATTGGTGAATGTACAGAGGAAAATTGACATGCAACCTTCAACCGTAGTCGACCCCCCGAGGTCATGCTAGAGAAGCCGATGTTGAATGTTTTTGGCTAACTATATGAGGATCAGTGACTAATATCTGCTAGTGTCATCTCCTAGTAGCTGAGATGGAAAAGGGGAGATTTAGAGGCTATGAACGGGTAGTGTGAATTCAATACGGTTTGTTTTTCTATCTTGGATTAAAGTGTTAATATAGTTTGAAGTGTCCAAATTAACTAAGTTGAAATTAACAATCTATGTTACTACTGAAAGGAAACTAATCTAAAAAAATCACAAAACTGAAATATTACAATCACAAACAACAATTTGCTTCTATTCTAAATAATTAAAATATCTTTATGCAAAAACTAAACAAGAAAAATAACCTGGCATGGTTATTCACTTGTGTTGATTGTATTAAAACTAAAGTAACTTAAAACAAGAAATTTTCCAAATGATCTATGATGTGTAGAAAACCTCCTATAGACATTCTCTCCTTCAGATCCATAGGGATGGGAAGAAGAGGATTCGTCACTGGGAGTTATTGTTAATGATTCAAACCCTCTTGGAAATTAACTAATTACTTGTGAATGAAAGGAAGTTGATTTCTACTCTATTTGATATGGCGTAAAAAAATTTATCGTAAGAATGAAGAAAATCAAATTAAAAATCTAACCTAGAATTCATAGAAGAGAGGTAAATCCAGTTGTGTAGTAATTGTCCCCTCAGTTTGTCTCTTTCTTTCTCTGAGTGTTCATATGAGTCCAAGGGATTGGGAATGTAAGAACAACAATATGAGGATGGTGCTTGAGCAATGGAAGCTTGATGGAGGTTTGGATGAAATGCAGGTAGAAGAGAGATAGCACAAGAGATCAGAGCTTGGCTATGATATTCCTAACAAGATCGTAGCAGCAATACAATGCAAGATACACAAAAATTCTCAAGGCCCCTTTTCATTGAATACAAGCATGGAATATATAGGAATTGAGGATGGGAGGTATATTCATGCACAAGGAAATAAGAATTAGTTAAAACTAATTAAATCTATTTAAAAATAGAAGAGGGAAGGAATACCGTGCAACCAAGACCATTTTTAGGTAATCTGGTTTACAAACACACCCTAAAAGTTGAGTTAAGTGAAGCATATGTGTCAAAACAATGCATGCAGAGTTCTGGAAAAAGTGTTCAAAACCACCGCCCTACATAGGGAAGAAGTGATAGGGACCACCAACCAAGCCTGGGAGGTGGTCCCAGGACCACCGCCCTGCCTAGGAGGTGGTCCTGACACTACAAGCCAAAACAAGCACAAAATGAAGTGGGAAGCTAGAAAAAAGTGTGGAAAAGCTAAGTAAGGATGTATAGGCTACAAATATACACAGTGAATGGTTTTTAGAGCTTGAACACCTTCTAAAAGGAAAAAATCATCATTAGGGACTTTTGTAACCATTTTTCGACAATGTAGTACATACAATTTTGGGTCCGTACATATTGTCCCCTCAAAGAAGCATTTTAGCCATGAAGAGGTGTAAACATTAGAGTCTGAGTATGGCATTCCCAAAATGGGGAGTTAGAAGCTATACCTGACATGTCCGTGTGTCGAAATGTCCCCATCCAAGATCTTGCTACCTGTAAAATGAAAAAGAAGACTCAAGTGCAGTTAGATAAAATATCAAAAAATAAACACTAAATTAAAATGACACAAGGAATTACCATCTTTGTGGGGATGTAGAAATATACCTGTTCCAACACTTCAGTCTTGTGAGTACATACACTCAAAAGGAAGTCAAAACAACATATATATACAAAAAAAACTCATTTTTTGATTCATTTATGCATAACGACTTGGTGATTTTTGAGCTCTAGACCCACGATGATCATTTTTCATTTGTGAGTATGGTTGAATTGGAATGGATTTGGTAATGGTATGTTGCATTAGGCTTAGCCCTTTGTTGTTTGAATACTTTTGAGAAGAACTCCTAAGAAACTTGTAACTAGAGTTATCATAAGGGGCCTCAAAGAGGTGGATAGGCAGAGTGCCTTTATTGCTTAGTCTCCAATTTGTGAGGCATATATGATCTTTTGGTATTTTTTGCTCATTGTGAGTGTTTTGACCGCACCTAGTGTGCGACAGAATTGTACAAAACTATGACACACCATGATATGTACATACATATATTTTTGGCTTGGTTATTCTTTGGATTTGAGTTTTCTTACATTGATGATTTGATTCACATGTGTACTCTTAGATGTTTAAAATTTCTGATTTTCTATGCTTTTCCAAATGCATGCAGTGGATAGGAATGCTAACATAACGATTTTTTTTTTTTGCTTTGTAATGTTGATATATGATAATGTAATCACATTGTGATGTCAAAATTTAGTTTCTCTAAGAAACTTTTGGTACTTCATATTGTTTTGGAAAAACATGGCAAAAGAGTGATATGATAAGTGAATGAACTTGCCCCTCTCCTAACTCCATGCAACTAGGAAGTTGCGAGGGCTCAACACCAAGAGCCAAAATGGGCACAAGTTATAGAAACTTTATGGAATGGTAATGATGAGGGAAACAAAAGGATTTGGCAAAAACCAAATTGAGAAACTACAACCTCACTCTACTCAAGTTTTCTTCATAGTTTAGAATGTGAATTGACTTTCCAGTTTATCTAGACTTAGATCCATAGATGGCCACTTGGTTGACAAAATATGTTTTTGAGGTTTTAAGCTCTTTTGGATTTTTCAACATCTAAATCACTTTTATTTTAAATTATGATTTCAAAACATTTGAAATATTTGTAACTTTCAATTTTATCAAAGAGACCCCATACACCTTGCCCCATGCTACTAGGAGGAAGCATGGGCTCATCACCATGGACAAGGAATAGGCAAGTAAGGGAATTTATCTCCATTCCCAAACCTACATCAGCTAGTAAGAGATGCAAGGTCAATAATGAATGTTGGTAGGGAAAAGAAATGTGTAAATTAATTTTTTTTTGTGGACTTGCATTTGACTTACTCATCTAGGAAATTTTTTGTAGTAGATTCTTATTTCAAAAGAGATGTTTATGGGATAGATGTGAAACCATGAAGCTTTTAGAATAGACTATAGGCAAAGACATATAACCTAGAAAGAGACTATAAGTAGAGCCAAGTATGCCTAAGCCTTGTTATGGTTACTTTCAAATATTTGTCTTATCTTGTTTGGATTGATGAAATGATTTAAAAATAATTTATAATACCATGAAAATTTGAAGAGATATGATTTGAATGTTTGGCCAATATTTTTTAGAATTTTTTAGGAGTTTCTATAAGAATAAGTCCCTTTATCACAAATTTTATAGGAGAACCGAAAAATGAAAGTGCAATACAGATGCAGTAATGTACGTGTGAAAATGTAGGTGAAACTACATGTCATGATAGCTAAGGTGAAGAAACTTGATGAATATAAAATTCTTCACCCCTAAGAGTACACAACAGAGAACCGTAATCCTCAAAATTTCTATTATTCTTGACAAGGGCATAGTAGTCTGAGTCTAAACTTACAACCCTTACCTAGAAGTGTATATGTTCAATCATTAAACTCATTTTTCTGAGAGAGGCATTTGTGCACCTGCTTTGTCACATTATTGAGACATGGTGTGTGGGTGAGCATGACTATGTTTCTAGGCCTTGTCTTCCTATGTGGAGATATTTGTATTTACTTGTGACAGTTGCTGAATGATGAGGCCTTGCCCCCTAGATATGGAAAGCTTAGTTTCAAATGCACATGGGTTGAAACCAGGGTTTAGAATAGAAAAACCCTCAGAGATTGTTTTTATGGGCATAATTTAAATCTCAAATTGACCTTCATCATTTGTTAGTTCTATCATGTTTAAACCTAGAACTAGGTTATCGAAGGGAAGAGATGCTAAACCAATAATACTGCCCATTCCCTATGGTTTAAATGAGAGGAAGATAGTATAATCACTCTCTAAGAGTTTAATAATTCCCATCATGGTTTTAGAGGACATTGTTTCCATAGACATTGATTTACCCTTATCTTTTTTTTCCACCTCAAATGTTTTTGGGTCAATGACTTCAACCTTTCGAATGTGTGGGGTGACCGAGACTAACTCCTTTGTTGGAGGTGGTTTTTTTAATTGATTCATAGGAAGTTCATACTCTATATGGACTCCTTTCTTCTTCTTGAGGTTTTCTAAGTGTATATCAAAGGGCTTAGGATCCCCTTGAGTGATGAAGACCTTCCCCAAATGGAGGAATTTAATCTCCTAGAATAGGGTAGAAGGGATAGCATTCATTTGATGAATCGGGGGGTCTCTCGAGGATTATGCTATAAATGTTTTCCATGTCCATAATGTAAAAATCTATCAAGATGGTTTTTGGAACAAGTGTGACTTGAAGAACTATGGTTCCAATCAAGGTTTCACTTTAAGACTGTCCATACCCACGTATTGTGTTTCTTGTAGAGGAGAAATTTATCTCTCCATATCCCAAATTCTATAAAAAAGAGAAGGGAACCCCATTTACAACAGCCATGTCATCAATTATGGCTCTCTTAATGTAATTGATATAAACCCAAAATTGTTAAAATAAGGCAGGATCTCGTCTTTGGGTGATTTCAATGTCAGATGGCATCTTGTCTATATCAAAAATAAACCCAGTATCCCTATAATTTTGTCCCAGAGGATATATGTCAAATTCAATATTATTTATTTGAGCACTAGGAGGTGGCGTAACATGGACTAAATGACCAAGACCTAGTGTATTGAGTGACGCAGAATGATGCAAAAGTGAATTCTTCAGCAAATCTAGAAATGAAATGTAAGAAAACGTCTTGTTCAAATTACAATATTAAAACGTAGGCTCCTAATGGTTTTGCGATTGTAGCAATGTCTTCCTATAGGAAGGAAATATTGTAGGTAGGGGTTGTGAAACATAATTATTTGTCCAAGTTGTTGCATTAATTTCACATTCAATATCTAACTCAACTAATCCCAACATTTTTGTATTATCATTTAAACCAAGGTTGGGAGCAACCCAAGATTTATTCAGAAGTTGAGGCTTCATGATCATTGTTTCCTATAGGGATACCCTTGTTTATACTTAAAGTGAATTTGCCTTGGGAATTTCACCAGGATGTTTAGGGAGCGCATCTCAAGATAAGCTCTCATTAGTGTTCTGAGGAGCTACATGCCTAGGATAGTTAGATTGCAAGTTTGTCTTCATGATTTTCTAGGAACATGTCTACAAAGAGTTGTCTTTGGTTTTCAAGAAGTTTTTTCAAAAAATTGTTGCAATTACGTGACAATTCCTATCGTTGTGACCTCAAACCTTATGAAAACCATAGTACAGGTCAGGGTCATAATATTTTCACCTTTGATAAGCATATCTTGTTGTTAGTGATTATAACCTCTAGTTGTAGTTTTGAAATTGATTTTTAAAACCATTATTTGTTTCCCCTTAGCCATAGTTTTAATACTGGTTTGGGCCTTGGGTTTTATTTTTATTGCAGTGGGAGATGATTTACATCAACCGTGTTGAAAGAAGATACAGTGTTAGGGCCTCTTTAATTTCCTAAGTTTTTTGTTATCATCAGTGTTTCCATTGTTTGGGAAAGCCAAATGTTCTTGGCTTGATCAGTAGCACTATTCATTGGTAACACCATGATTGCAATTCACACCTTTAGGTACTTGGTTATTGGTCACCATTATTTTGATAATTTAGATTACTTTTATTTGGGGATACCATTTTCCGATTCGGAACCATAGGTATTATGCCCAATGTCATTAGTGGCTTGTTCAATCCAAAGTGCGCACCTTCTAATACTTTCAAATAACTACAAAAAGGAAACATCTAGACTTCATTCATTAGTCTCTCAATTGACGTGAGTGAAGGAAAATATTGCAAATTTCTATCCAGTCCATGTTGGGAGAACTTGCATAGGAGTAGAAAACTTGGTGCCATATTTGGGTGAAATGGGTGGACAGATTCATTTTACTCCTATCTAATATGCAAGAGCTCTGTAATCCCTGTATGTAACAACTTGTTCATGGAAAATGCTTTGATGAACTCAGAAACAAGTTGTTTCAAGGAATACATAGAAGCTTATGGAATACAGTAATACCAATCCAATGTGATTCCTTCAAGATTCTTTGGAAATATATTAGCCACTAGAACATCCCAAGGAAGAAATTCCCTTATAGCAGTAGAATACGCCTTGAAATGAGCATTTAGGTATCCTTCTCTCTTAAATTTTGGAAGATCTAAAAATGGCCCCATAAGCATGACACCATGTATGGTGAAGTCAAGAGGCTCCTTTAAGTACTCAACATATGTACCCATTGTGTAATATTCCACCATTGAAGATCCTTAATGAGGAGGTGGTGGAGAAGGATGAGGAGTTGGATAAGATACATTATAAGCATTGACGAGAATGTATGGGGTCTCTTTATATGGAATGTATGGTGTGGGAATGGTATATGGGTCCATCTGGGGAGTTTTTGAATACATATGCATGTAATTTGGGATAGTAATAGGATATGTACTAGCGGGTGTAAAACCATGGAACGTCGCATTGCCTATTGTGGTGGCATTCAAGAATGCACTTCCAGCCATCCCTTGCATATGATAAGCTTGAGAAGGATGAGGACCCATCCCTAGTGTTTCTAATCCTGTGAGAAGATCTCCTGGATTTGAATGAACTTGATAACCTTGTTGTATAGGATATTTCATTGGGTATTCATTAGAAGGGATGTATCCTTTGTTGTCAACTAGATACTGAATGTTCTTCCCTACTGCATGTGTTGGTTTTGAATTTTTGGCACTTTCTAGTTCTCTAATCCTCCCAACTAAAGTAGAAATGAGATCGTTACGAGAGGATTGAGTCCCTTGTTAGGGTGCCTGTGGCATAGGCTAGCTCATGATACCCTGTTATGAATTTTTCAGTGTTATAATTCTTGTCTTCCTCAGAAGTAAGAATATTAGGATAGGAATTTAAAATCTTAGAGGTTGTAGCCTTCATTCTATGCAAAGACTCATTTATCTGATAAAGAGGATTAGCTACTTGTGATTATAGATCATCATCTATTGATTGCATCACAATGTGAGGTCTTGAAAAGAACCTATGGTAAGAACCTGTTCCATTTTTTATAACAACGTGGTTTACATTGGGTTGACCATATTGTATGTCTAATAGTTTATCAACCTCCTCCATCCTTACATATTTAATGGGGTTTGAAGTGTAACTAGGGGTGGTTTGGATGTTTCTTATGTAATTGTCACCCCACCTTGAAAGAGAAGGGTATTTTTGTGGTTGCACATTTTCATAATATCTATCAAATCCAAATGGCCCACCCAACTCCCTTCAAGAAATATTTTAGAAAGTATAAAATACCTACCGAAAATAGGAGAAGAAATAGAGAGGTGAGGTAATAGAAATGAAATAAAAGAAAACAATAAGGAATTAATCCTTCACATCGGGTTCACCAATTTGTATGGATGAAAATTGACATGCAACCTTTAACCACACTCGAACCCTCGAGGTCATGCCATAGTACCTGATATTGAATGTGTGTGGATAACTATAGGAGGATCAGTGACTAAGATCTGGTAGTGTGATCTCCTGGTAGCTGATTTGGCAAAGGGGAGCTTTAGAGGCTATGAATGGGTAGCGTAAAGTCCCTATGTTTTGTTTTCCTAATTTGGATCTAAGTGCTAAACTAGTTTGAAGTTTCCATGTAAACTGAATGAAATTAATAATCTATGCTACTAATGAATGAAAGTTAATCTAAACAAATAAAAAACTTAAATATTACAATAACAAACAACAATTTTCTTTTATTCTAAATAATTAAAATAACCTGATGTCATTATTCACCTATCCTGAGTGTATTAAAACTAAACAAAAGTAAAACAAGAAATTTTCCAAGGGATTTATGATATGTAGACAACCTCCTAAAGATATTCTCTCCTTCACATCCACAGTGATATGAAGAAGGGGATCCATCACCGAAAGTTGTTATAAAATATTCAAACCCTCTTGGAAATTAACTGATTACTTACAAATGAAAGGAAAATGATTTATAGCCTATTTGATATGATGTAACAATGATAAATTATAAGAATGAAGGAAATAAAACAAAAAATACAATCTAGAATTCAAAATAGAGGTAAATCTAGATGTGTAGTAATTTTTCCCCTCAGTTTGTTCCTTTCTTTCGTTGAGTGTTCATGTGAGTCTAATGAATTGGGAATGCAAGAACAATAACAAGAGGATGGTATTTAAGAAATGGAAGCTTGATAGTAGTCCAGATGAAATGCAAATACAACACACATAATAACAAGATAATTTTTATTTATTTTTTGGCTTACATTGCTTGATACATAACATCACATAGGATCACTTAGGATAATGTATAACACATGAGACATTTGTGTAACCTTGGACCCACATATATATCATGAAACACATGATGCACATCAAAACCACATATCCAAAAATGAAAAGGTACAACAATGACCCACGGCAATATACACTTACTCACAGGAACTTCCCACAACACATCATTGTTCATGGTGAAATATTTATTACAATCCTATTTTTATTAGTTGACTATAATTGTCTGAAGAACACATAACATGGGACCCTTCGTTCCTTTACAACTAGGCTGCATGTTTTTGGTTTAATCATTTCACCTAAAGTGGTTCCTTTATAATTCGCTCGTTTCTCTTGTAGAAATAACTTTATATAACATGATTGTGATTAGGAACATATATCCACATATGTGTCTTCTAATGTTTGACTTAAAAGTTTATTTGAGAGATTTGTGCTTACTTGGTTTGGAAAAATACTCTCGTTACAAGGAGGAAAATTCACAAGAAGAAAAAGGAAGGTTACTAGATCAATAGAAAACTTATCCAGAGTTCATTTCATAGCATTGTTTAATACTAACAATACACTCTTTTAATCTTCAAGTTATTACAACCAACTATGAAGGTTAACTAATTAATTTGTATCATTCTTGATTCATAATCCATTGCTCCAATTAGGAATTCATATTTTCACAATCGTATTGCACATGAAAGGGTGCATTACACCTGTGTTCCCATTATAGAGATTTTTCTTTGAATTTAAGTGAAGAATTTCACATTTCAAACTACTTATGTTTCATCATCTTAAGGATTTGATCTCAATAACAACGGGTTAATTACAAGTTTTGACCATAACTTATACTTCCTGAGTGATCCTAGATTTAATCTTATTTACCGTTTTTACTAAGTACATTTACGTGGTTACTTTGGTCATGTATTAACATCATTTTGGAACAAATGTAATTCCTATAACACTTACGTAACACTTAGGGATTCATGACTAAAAGGAGTGGTGACCCTATACCTAACAACTCATTTCACTGCTCTTAAAAACCCAAGTATTAGAGCATATAACCAAACAACCCAACAACTATATGCTTTTCAAATTTCTTCCAAGGAACTAATTAAATCCTTGTGTGAATAAGCATTAGCGTTTCCTTCACCAAAAACCTCAATAGAGATTTTACAATTTCCTAACTTCAAAAGCATTCAGGGATGGTGGATAAACTACCCCATATGAGAAACACATGGTAATCCACTACTACATACTAAGGGACACATTTATCTAAGAGGGAAAAAATGGGTGCAAATGCAAAAGCTATAAAATTTTATGCATTCAACAACCTTATAAAGTCATATTTACAATCATTAATAATCATACATCATATGCCCTTAGTCCAATAACATCAAGAGAGGTCACTCGATAAATTACATTTATTAGTGCTTGAGGGTTTCTACACCTTACCACAAGATAAAATTAGAGAAATAAAATATCCATTTCTTTTAAGGCATTTGTGCCACTCGAGGTATTCCAAGAATACATTTTCTCACTTTCGTTTAACATTTATCTTCTAAAGGGTTCTATTAGATTTAGTTTGTTTATTTGATTGCCAATAAAAATATATCACTCAATTGATAATTTGAATTATCTTAACATGTACACATTTTGTGGTTTGATTCTTAAATGGGAAACTATGTTTTCTTATTCAGTTGTTCTTGTGTGGATCAATTCCATCCACTTTCACATCATAATAAATATTTAATATGTTGCAAGAAATCTCCATGACACTTCAAATGATTAGATCGACATCACAAGGGTAGCTTCCCAAATGAGGCTAAGTTATAAATTTTCCTTTACAATTAAAAATTAATAGTGAATTAATGCACAACCTAACTATATTTTTGGTCCCACCCATTGTTCATTACATTCCACTTCTAATGTTATTTAGTCCGTAAAACAACCATGAGATTTAAAGCTCAACATGTCATCTTGTATGTAACTAAAGGAACGTTACGCCTCATACTAGGGCATCTTATACACGTTCATACCCATGAGAAAGTTCTCAACTAGGTTCCTAGGGAGGAACACACAACACATACGGTATCTCTAAGTCTATAGGACTACGAAAGGTGTTTGGAGCTAGCCTAACTTGGAGCTTACTAGAGAAGGTCATTACATTCAACAAAGGTAAATATTTTGAGCTATATGTTTGTTTAGTCGATTTTCGCTCAATATGAAAACACACACAAATGTAGGTTGATATTTTTATTTGAAGATTAAGTGATTTTCTAGGTCATTGCAACATGTCAGCCAGATAGGTAAAAACCCGTCATTTTAAATTACTTGCTAACAATTTTACTAGAACAATCATATCCAAAGTTTTCAGCTATAATAAACATTTTAAATGACAAGGTTCCAGTTTCATCCTCCTATATTTATTTTGACACTAAAAGAAGGAATATTTGACATATTTTTCCAAAGTACATGATACAATCAACTCCATTTACTTAACAAAATATACAATTACAACTAAGAGTAACATTCGTTAAATAGGACAAAAGTACAACTACGTACGAAATAGTACATTTTCCCAATATGCAACACTATCATTTTCATCATGGAAATAATGAAAATAATACATTCTATTCATAAAAATATCACTGAAATATTCTAAATGATTACATTGCCTTCAGATAACATGCTAATAAAAGACACAAATGTCGTTTTTACTACTCCTTTTGTTCAGGTACCTGCAACCAACGTTGCGGCAGTCCTAGGACTGAGTATGGAAAACCCTTACACTCAAGCACAAACAAGACATTTCATCATTTCAAGTAATTTCAAACAAAGTATAGAGAGAGGTAGAGATCATGAGAGAGAAGAGAGTTAACTTCCTCACACATTCACACTTCCACATTCATTTACATTTTTTTAAGGGAGTACAGAAGAGAGAGAAACTGTAAAAATTTTATTTTCTATTCACAATATTTTTACCATTTCCCAACCCATACCCAATTTCATTTTGTTTCAAACTCATCTACATTTTTAATCCATTCACGTTTCCAAGACCAACCAAAATTTCATATTTATTTTAAGAGAGAGGGAGGAGAGAGAGAACACTATAAATTGCAAAATCCATTCATACAAAGTAATTGATTAAATAATACTCTACACACATTGTAATGCTATAAAAAGGGTTCACGAGTAATTTACAGAACCAATGGGATCCTTAGAAATATTTTCTAGCTTAAGTTGTGTGTTTGCAAAAATCGACCAAAACAATTAAAGTGCTTACAGTATGGTTTCCAAAACCACTCATTTTAAGTTCAAACATAAATTTCATCGATTCCTACCTATCGCCTATAAACAAAGAACTCGCTGGATTCGACGGAATTTGATTACGTCAAACAAGGTTCAATTTATGAAGGTGACTTCAAGACCAATTAGGGTAACACATCGAACACTTCTGTTGTACGACGACCGATGGGCCCCTACATCCACTTAAAACTCTAACTTACGAAATTATTTTTATGAAACTGAGATTTGGTTTCAATTCTCACATAGGAGTGCTAGAGGTAGATGAAGGAATTTTCTAGTTACACCAAATCGATACGACATTTGTAAGCCAAAACCGATCACAATTTCTTAAAGTGGAAACGTCACCAAAAGGGATTGAAGTGTTAAAAGGGTATCAAATCTCACTTTGATTTAAGGCATTTAATTGAGTTAGTCATCCTGGTTAAGAAATTTCATGGTGTCTTGGGTCGACATGGATATTTTTTGAGGTTTTGGTTCCCATTAACAGTTAGAAATGGCACTCCATGTGCATGGTTCCAAGGCCTAATTTTTTTTGCTTAAAAGTTTAAAGAAAAATATTTTTGGGAAAGGTAAAAGCCATATCATTCATTCTAAGTTGCATTTCTGTCTTAATATACAACATACTGAAATCCAATGCTAAACAAATAAATGATGAAATGTTTAGTTTGAAGCGAGAGGAAGAGTGATCCATACCTTTTACGCTAATCCATGATCCCCGCATTTGACGAGACAACATCAACTTTAGGCATTCCAGAAACAATTTTCGGGCTTTCTCATTTCTCTACAAAAATCCACTTTGTGCGCATCTTCCCACCAACACAATCCATGAGAGCACGTCTCTACGAGGCATCTAGTTGAATGGTTTTAGTGTCTTTTCCTTGATTCTCGACCACCACTAAGGTCACCAAACCCTCTGATATCCTCTTCAACTACTGCTTACTGATATATGAAGGTTGAATTTGCAATGCACACAAGATAATTATTGGCATAACCCATTACATGGATAAGGAACACTAGAAATGAACCCAGTCCTCAATTACAGAGACTTTATTTGGATCAAACAACTTATTGGAAAATCCTAGGAAGGATTTGCTAAGAGGCCTCAGATCATTCAGATACATGTTTAATGGTAGAATATCTTCAACTAGATAATAGCACATTCGTTGTCTCATCATCTCAATACTGATTATTGATTGAACCTGGTTGTATGTCCTCTTCTGATAAATGAGTGCCAAGAAATCATCTTACATATTTGAAGATAGCCTCTACCATGAAGAGATATAGTCTGCCCAATATGATGAATCAGTAACACAAGAATGAACTGCTTTATTTCAAACCAGAACTTTTTAGTTGATCTATTTTCATCTATAAATCATACTTTTCATTGTTTTCACATATTTATGTCTAGCTTCAATTCCAAGTTCAATCTTCTTGCATAAATTTTCTTGGTAAAAAATATTTCCCTACTCCAAAAATATGCTTTGATGGTAGTCCATACTCCATTTTACAATCGTCATATCAATGCAGTTGGGAGTTTATCAACTAAGGAATGGGGAACACCCATACATTTCCCACTTAGTACCCAAAACAATCACAAAAACAACTAGAGAAATTTTAATCTCCTATTTGTGCTCAGGCTGGGAAAATTCTGGCACGAGCTATGGATTCTGGCATGACACTATTGAAAGTGATTTGACAAAATAAAAGACCAAATTATGAGTGTCCTGTCATCATTGCTGGCCAGATAAGCCTCTTTAATTCAGATAATTTTAGTCAAACACTGCATGTGTTTTATCCAACATGCCATCCATTTTATCAAACAGTCTATATGCGAACTTTATACAATAGTCCATGTGTGATCTTTAACTTTTTTTTATCCTCTCAGACGGGGGCGGCTAGGTTGTAGAGTTACAAGTTTATCTCTACAAGAAGGGATGATTTAACCAATAATGGTATTGATTAGGGACAATTATAACATAGCTCCACTGGCACTGTTCCCATCCACCCCTGCACTTTCTACAACCATCCAATTACTACTAAGTTTATAATGCAAGCTCGGGTTTCACGTATTAATGCCTCTAGACATCAAATATTGTGCTTGGATTATTATGCAAGGAAAATGATAGGTCGCTGGCCTCTCCACCTACCACTCCTAACAAAGGAAACTCATTGTATGAAATTGAGGGGGAACTACATCTCACTCCCCTAATAAGAGCATCGTCCACGATGCGAAAAAACATCTAAGCTCGAAGGATACGTATGCCAAAAATTCAAAAATGACACATGTTTAACAAAATATCTTAAATTTTAATGTTATGTGAAGATTGGTAGTTAGTTATCTTTTATTTTACTTCTCATTTAGTCTTTTCTTTTACAATAATTCTTAATCTCAAACTCTTAGCATTCATTGTTTAGAATTTAAATTGTCTTATGTTCATGGGTGCTTAATAGTAATTGGCCTCAAGATGTCACATAAAACTCAACACAACACAAATGACCCATGAGACATCTTACTACATACTTTCACGGCTGTATCACATCACAAGACCTCTAATTCCACCATGAAAAGATAACAAGTAGTCCACATAATGAAGAACTTCCAACAAATATGGCATAGGCATATATCCAACACACACATGTGACTTTCAAATAGAAATATCACATTGATACATATACAACTGGTATCACATGACCCAAAATAACCATGATTATACCAACACAGTTCCAAGACAATATCTAATAGTCCATACCAACCAAGGGGAGCATCAAGCCTCAATCATAACAATGTGTAACAAGACTCAAAATAGTACACATAACTCATAACACCAGCTCCACACATAAAAAAACTCATGAAACAATATCCATATATCTCCCAAAGCAACAAAAAAAAATCCATATACCTCCCAAAGCATCACCAAGAAACTCCATATACCTCTCAAAGAGAAATAATCATAGTGCCATAACCAAGCCAGGTCACTCAACTATAGATCCCCATCAAGAATATCAGGTCACTCAACCATAGAGTGCCATCGAGAACATCAAGTCACTCAACCATAGAGTGCCATCAATAATATCGGGTCACTCAACCATAGAGTCCCATTTTCTTTTTCCATATAATGAGGTCGGGTCACCCTATGGCCCTAGGCACATAGATCCCCATCACCCCTAACCCAAGTGACATAATAACTCGTGGTTCAACAACCCACTAGTTATCTGTAACTCCTTTGGGCATACCCCCATACAACGAAGTAGGTCCATAGGTCCAACCACTCCATGATGAATCCCATGCCCTATTCCAACATATTACGACATTAGAACCAACATAACAATTTTTCTCAAATGCCAAGTGGCAAATATCCTAAGCCTTGGGCAAGGCTATAAACTTTTACACATGAAAAGAAAGTTTAAAAATAAGAAAAAAATGGCTAATTAGCCATAGTTAGTGTAAAAATATTCATGTTAGTGCAACAACCAAATAAAATTCCCAAAATATAAGAATGCATCAATCAAGAAAACTATTGGTTCTTGCAAGAAAAGAGATAATTATCAGTTTACGAATAAAATACGTATTGAGAAATAACACATTACAATCACTATGTGGCCTCATACGGCCACCAAAGGGGTACTCATCGAGTTGTTGACACTCAGATATTGAGCCTCAGGTCGTAAAAATATACATGTAACTAGGAATGAGTATATCAAATAATGTAATTGTCATCATCTCTTCCTGAATCATCCATCGATACTACCATAAGGCTTAACATAATCAAAATCACATAGGATTGTTCGATGGACAACCTAAGATGAAAGAGAAGGGGATGAAAGAGAAGGGGACAGTAGTAATCTGAGCATAGGCATCTACAAAAATCATACTGATAGATTGAATAAAAATGGTGCCAAATCCAAGGGCTTGAAGCATGGAAAGAATAAAAAACCATTCAATCCGATCATAAGCTTTCTCAAAATCATTTTTTATGAACATGATAGACTAATTAGATCTGTGGACCCGTTCCTTTCCCTCCTAAACAACAATAATGTTATCCAGATTTATCTTCCTTGAATAAATCCTATTTGTTCTGGCTGAATAACATCTAGGAGGATATTGCGAAGCCGCATAACCAAAGCTTTAGCAATGATATTTTAGGAGACATTCAACAAGGGGTGATTGGCCACCAAGAAGTGATTTTCTCTAGGTCTCCTTTTTAAGGGATGAATTTAATATTCCCCTTGTTGATTCATGGCCCTAAAGATTAATTCTGAAACCTTACAAGGTAAACTTGGAAAAGGTATTGACTAATCGAGTCCCAGAGTGCTTTATAGAATTTACGGGGGAATTCATTGCATCTTGATGCTTTATCATTGGCCATCTGCATGGTGGCTTCATGGAGGCCCTCAATGGTGAGAATTTTGTCACATATCACCTTAAAGCCTCAGACATTTTACACCTCACAACACCTAGACATTGGTCAAGAGCAGATTGACGAGCTGTAAAAGGTTGTTGAGCTTGGAACACAAGCTTGTAGTGGTGTATAAAGGCTTGCAACATAATTTGAGGGTTTGTAACCCGAGATCTACCTTCCATGATGGCCCTAATTCATTGAGAAGGTTTCTTGGCTATGAGGGAAAGAAAAATTCTTTCGAGACTCGATCTCCAATTTTGAGCCAGTGCATATAGGCTCAGATCTATGTGAATTTGCTGAAGAAGCTTTACAACATGAAGTTGTAGAGTTTCAGAGCAGAGATCACCTTAAAGTGCCACCACTACTTGACTAAGAGCCGAGGTGTTAGCAGAGTATGAATGACACCAAATTTTGGCCAGCTGCCTGCCATAGATTCTAAGGAATCTAGTTGTCCAAGTGAGCGTGTCCTCCCACCATTGAATCCAACTAGTTTGCATAGCTAGATGATACCACTGGCAATGAATAGGCTGGGGAATTCAATTCCAAACATGCTTGATATGATTGACAATGGGCCCATGATAAATCAATGTAGTATTAAGAAAGAATTGGCCTTTATGACAAAAATGGCACATATCACGCCAAGTGATATGAAATCATATTGGAGAATGATCTGAAAGGAAAAAGTCAGGTATGACCTCCACTAACAAAAAATAAATGTTATCAAACTCAAAATAATCTTGAGCTGATAGCATGGATCTATCGATCCATTTAAGTACATGATCTATAACTCCTCGGAGATTGTACCAAGTAAACCATGCTTCTAATGTGGGAAAATGAGATGCATTACAGTCATAAAACCCAAACTTATTGCACATACAATAACATGCTTCCCTTTTGTCAGGTTTCCATCTCATTGGTATGTGGCCACAATTATTAGTGGGTGACTCAACCATATTAAAATCTCCACTTATGACCCATTAAGCATCGAGAATGGAGTTGGCAATCCACCTCTACAGATCGGCCCTTTCGGCTGAATTGTTAAAGGCATAAACATTAATGAGGCCAAAAGGGTGGCCATCAACATTAAATAGGACCCATATGGAACGGTTGGTGGGTTCGATGCCATGGTTAATTAATAAAGGCTGCCATTTAGGAGAAAAAAGTGAAATTAAACCCCCACGCCCTACTTCATGATTACTACAGAAAGCAAAGTTGTTAGGCTAGATGGATTTAAAAACCATTTGTAACTGAAAACATGTAATTTGCACTTCTTGCAAAATTAAACATCCAAATTTGCACATCGTTTCCGAGTTTCATGCACAACGTACTTACAAAAAGAGTTTTTAATACCATAAATATTCCAAGATAAATAATTCATGGGAAACGGTGGTCAAGAGCCATGTCCCCATCCTTGAAGCCATCAAGGGCATCATATTGATTTTGCAAGAATTGAGCAGTATTATGCTACATAAAATCTTACAAATCAATTTTTTTCTGATCGATGGACTCAATGTTGTACTTTGATTTGGTTGAGCCTATGCTATGAGTCGGGATATGGTCTCGAGAGATGTGAGAAGGGCTTCGGGTCCATTTGGAGGGCCCTTGTGAATTGCTTGGCAAGAGTAGCGATAAGGATTGCGGGATGGTAACATTGTAAACAAAAAATTTCTGGTCCATGAGAACTGAATCCGCAAGAGGCGTGCTGGAATACTTTGGAAAATGGATAGCCGAGTTGGTAGCGGCAGTTGGTTCTTTAGCAGTAGCAGTTGGGTCCTTAGTGTGTACGTTATGGGGTTGTTCCTGAACAGGTGGCTCCCGATGGCCATTGGAACTAGATACATTGGATTATTGGGATTTGTTCTTGTTTTGTTGGCCCCTAGAAACTTTCCAACCTTCCTTTTGATGGGGTTTGACTGGTTTGGGAGATGCTTTTGTCACATGACATTTTTTGGGGACATAAAGAGGAAAGTCTTTGATCTTATGATCAGAGGCCTGGAAACGGAAGCAAGTGTTAGGAAAATTTATATACATGACCCTCTAAGAATATAGTTTGTCTCCCATATGAATATCCACAAATTATTTTATATCTTAAGATAGATCAACCTCAATGGAAACACGCTTCTGTGGGCGAGCACGGTAAAACCTATTTTCTTCGAGGAAGACTACATGATCAAGAGAAGTGGAAATATGTGATAAAAAAGGAGCACATGACAAAAGTTATGCTAGGGAATTTAACCCAGACAGGCACTTTAAGTGTGGTATATTCAGATACCATGAAGTCCTTGTGTCATGGGGTTAACACAAGAAAATATTTGTGAACATACCAATTGGATTGCTTAACTGAAATATTGGGTGCATTGGCAGGATCAGAAAAGTGAAAAAGAAAAAAACCCTTGGTCATGTTTTGAACATTGTCCAGTATGACTCCATGAGGAGTCTAGATTGTATTGACCCAGGATTTGAGTAGGCTTTCAGAGGCGATGCGACCCACAAAATATCCAGTGAGACAAAAATGCTCTAACCATTGACAAGTAGCATTAAATTTAGGAATGGGTAAAACCACATTAGGAGGAGAAATATTAATTCGTGGAACACTTTCGGAAAAACCTTCGTGGATTGATTTGTCAGAAGTTCCATTGCTTAAAGCTCACATATCTCTAGCCACAATTGTAACAACTGGGTTTGAAGATGGTGAGGTCATTTTATAGGGAATGCTAAAAGGGCAAGAAAACCTAGGAGAAACTATAACAATAAATTCCCGCAATGCCTGAAAAGGTCGCAGTGTGACGGTATTGTTAGCATATGGATTTTCGCACATGAAATCGACATGAAATAGTAAGGCAACAAAGTCCCTCCTTAATGAAGGTGAGGTTGCCTTTATTGAAAACCAAAATGATATTTACATCTATACATTCAAAATTAGATATGGGGGGTGTTTAAGAACATCAAATGGAAATAAATGTGAATGAGGGAGACAAGTGGAATGAAGGAAAGAAATGGAAAGGAATGAATGAAAAAACACACAATATTTAGGTAAAGAAAGAGCCTAATATTGCATAAAGAAGAACAATGAATAACTAACTCAAATAAAGCAGAGTTTGAATCATCTAAACAAGAACACATAAAAGGGAACACACATGAGCAAGTAAATATCATAGCTTTATCACTATGAACAAGAAAAACATATTAATAGCATTGACAATAAGATTCAAGACAATATTCGCATGTAATATTTAAAACACTAACATCTATTAAACATAAGAACATCAAATGTTACAAGAGATAATGAATGAGACACAAAGTTCATATTTCATTAACTCCAAAATGTTTTCACAAAAGAACACAAAGTTTATTTCTTGAAACAAATCTTGCACACAAAAGTATTTTCTTCTCCTCTCTCAAAGTCCCACTTACAAATGAGCCTCTAACTTCCTTTTATAACCCAAAATTCAGTTACAAAATAGTTAGGGTTTACATGAACATTAAATAGAGCATCTTAAGTGAATTTGACTTTTTCTACCAAAATGACTAAAAATAGAAACCACTTAAGTTATCCAAAGTTTTCCAAAAGTGAGTTTAACAATAACCCACTTAAAATACCATTTTAACATATGAAAAAAACTAGTGCCTTATCTATTAAAGTGGGGTCCATCTATCTCAAACATATGAGAAATGGAGTCTCCCGCTTCATTAGATACCAGAAAAGCTACCTCCTCATACCATTAATGAAATTAGGATCCGCTGCCTTCGCCAATTGAAAGGATCTAAACCTTACCAATGTTTCAAAAATATTCTTTTCTTCAGAAGGTTCACTCAGTTGAAGCACAACCTCACAAAAGACCTACAATTCCAAGATTCTACCTGGCATATCATTCAGATTGACCATCTTTGATTGAAAATTCTCAAACAAGTTCCTTAATTTGATGCAATGTTCCATTGAAGATGAAGATAAATTGATGGCAAGAATGTACATGTCTTTGAACAATTGTGAAAATTGTTCCTCAACATGTTCTGATAAATGCCTCTGATTTTGATCGTTTACAAGATCACAAGGGATCTCAGCTATGAACTCCTGAATTGAGGAAAGTGAAGTGAAGGATTCATTGCATCCGCTCTTGTAATGGATCATAGAATCCTTGAGAAGTTTCTTACTTGAATAGAGATGTAGACACCAAAGAAAGTGTGTCCCTCAGAATTCGAATTCAAGGATTCCTTCAATGGCTAGAGTTGTAGATTTCATACTTGTCATCTTCTGTAGACTAGGAAATATCTCATTCAAATTTGATATGTTAGAAAAAAAATAATCCTTAAAAGAAATGATTGAATCTAGGTATGCACTAATTTCTTCATGGAGCTTTACGACTGGTTTGATCATCTCTTCCCCAAAAATGAGAATCTATGAAAGCCAAGATTTAGTGACATGGCCCAATGTGTTTATTTCCTTTGACATATTGAGTGTTTCTTCATCAAGGGAAGCTACTGCATCGGGTATTGGAAAAGAGGAGGATATTGGATTTATCAGATGTTGGACATAATCCACCAACTGATTCTTTTTAGCCTTGAGTTGAGAGTTATGAGATTTATATTTCTCAAGCCTCCTTAGCACAATATCCATGGAATCTTGAGCCATTTCCATGTCACTATCAATTATGGACTTCCCAAGTACATGTTTGGATACCTCATAATCAGTAGGTGTTATGGCATTATGCTCCTTGTCAACTTACGAGACGACAAGATCCAAAAAAAAAATCTTGTCATCATCCACCATTATCCACGAGAACACTTTAGGATTCTTGGGAATGACCTCATTCGAAAGATTGAAAAAGGGCATCAAAGTCAAAGTAAAATTCCTTGACAACCCTCTTTCTTTTTTTGATCTCACAATTAACCTTAGAAGGAGTTTCCTTTACCAATTTTGCATACAAGATCCTAGAGTTATCCTAGAGTTCAAAGTGACATTCACATTATTCTCAATATCATTAGATTCTATGAGAATCCTTTCCACAACTTCAATCTCTAGATAAATAACCTTGATATCAACCTTTGGAACATTAGGGAAACCTTAATAAATATATTTGTGAATTGTAAGTTCAGAAGCATTTTATATTGGGACCACTTGCACTTGAGTAGAATCTTGTACAAGATGCGACTAAGGAGTGTTTGTTATGATCTTCGTCAAACTATTAGCAATATGAGTAGAAGATTCTCTACTTGAACTAGAAATTTCTGACACACATTATCTTCCTTCACTAGGGCTAGGACCCTTGGAGTGTCACCTTTTGAAACCTTCTTTGAAGAAGTGGATTTTGTTGAGTATGGAGCTAAATTACTCATGTTTTAGAATGCAATTGGAACTTGCTGGAAAATACAGTAGCCGTCATCGGTCAAGGAAGATCGGCATCGGTCAGGGCAAGTTGGAACTGGTGATGGATGGGAAGAACCAACATCAGTTACCTGTGCGACGAGTTTTTAATTAACTCTCGGGTTTTATTTCTATTTTTAGTATTGGAATAGATTTAATGAATGTAATTGCATGGCTAAGTGCCCTAAAGTATTAAATGACTATTTAAAGCATAAATCTAGGGTTTAGAAGAGAGGATTGATCATAATTACAAGATAATTATGTGAGAGAGAATTCTTGGTGAAGAAGGAAAAAAGCTTGAGGAAGAAAGTACTGAACATCTGAGAGGTGTGGAAGATTGTAAATCTTCATTGTATATCTTGTCAAAGCTTTGGATAATAGATTGGATTGTTTCTTTGTGGACGTAGCCCACACTGGGTGAACCACGTTAAATCTAGTGTTGATTTATGTCTCTTGTTTTATATAATTATTATGGTAGAATATCCGCTTTTATTTACATGTATGCTTAGATCTGATATATTATCTATACAACTGGTGTGCTAAGCCCAACAACTGGTATCAGAGATTTGTTTGAGGGTTTTTTGTGTTGACAGATTTACTCACAGAGGGTTTTCTGATTGAGTGGGAGCTATAGCAATGACAAAAGATAATAAATACAAGGTATAGAAGTTTAATGGCCGAAATTATCAATTATGGAAGATGCAGATTGAGGATTATCTGTATCAGAGAGATTTGTACTTACCATTGGATGAAAAGTCTAGACCTACGAAGATGATTGATGAAGAATGGAAGATTCTTGATAGAAAGGCTTTGGGATCTATAAGATTGAGCCTGACAGCATCCATGGCTTCCAATATTACAGAAGTGGCTTCTATTGTAGACTTAATGAAATGTCTTGCTAATTTATATGAAAAACATAGTGCTTCAAATAAAGTTTATTTGATGAAGAAACTTTTTAGTTCTAAGATGCATGAAGGCGAATTTGCCTCTAGTCATTTGAATAATTTTTGATCTATTGTAAATCAGTTAAAATCGGTTTCAATACCATTTGATGATGAAGTAAAAGCACTTTTATTCTTATGTTCTTTGACTGATAGTTGGGACAACTTGGTAGTAGCTGTTAATAATACATCATCTGCTAATAATATTTTGAAGTTTGATGATGTTGTTGCTATAATCTTGAATGAAGAAATTTGTAGGAAAAGTACAGAGGAAACATCATCTAGAAATGCTTTGAATGTAGAAAGCAGGGGCAAGCAGAAGGAGAGATCCAAGAGTAAGAGTAATGGGAAATCAAAGTCAATGGATAGCAGATCTAAATCCAGAAGTAAGGGAATTACTTGTTGGAAATGTGGAAAGAAAGGACATGCAAAGAAAGATTGTTGGTCAAAAGTTAAAGAGAATCAACATCCAGACAAAGGTGAAGAGGTGAATCTTGTTGCATCAGAGGTAATGCAAGATGCTCTTATTCTTTCTTTAGATAGTAGAATTGAATCATGGGTTTTAGATTTAGGATCTTCTTTCCATGCAACCCCTAATAAGGGTTATTTCAAAAATTATGTTCAGGGCAATTTTGGGCGTGTCTATTTGGGTGATGATGAACCTTACAATATTACTAGTAAGGGGAAGTTCATCTAAAATTGTAGAATGGAAATGCATGGGTATTGAAAGATGTGAGGCATGTGTCAAGCCTCAAGAGGAATCTTATTTTTGTAGGGCAACTAGGTGAATTTGGTTACATGGTTACTTTTACAAGAGACTCTTGGAAAGTCACCAAGGGTGCTTTTATTGTGGCAAGAGGTAAGAAGGTAAGAACATTATATTTATCTACATGTATTACTGATTCCTTTTCTGCATTATATACTTTAGATTCATATGCATGCATGTGGCATAATCGGTTGGGTCATATGAGTAAAAAAAGGAATGCAGATCTTAAAGGCTAAGGGTAAGTTATTAGATTTGAAAGATTTAGATCTTGATTTCTGTGAGCATTGTATCTTTGGAAAGCAAAAGAGAGTGAGATTTCTCAAAGTTGGGGTAACTAAGAAGGAGCATAAATTGGAGCTTGTACACTCAGATGTGTGGGGACCAGCTCAAATAGCTTCACATGGTGGATCCTAGTATTATGTTACTTTCATTGATGATGCTAAAAGAAAGGTATAGGTTTATTGTATTAAACACAAATCTAATGTTTTTTGAAACTTTTAAAAGATGGAAAGCCCTTATTGAGAATGAATCAAATTCTAAGTTAAAGTGCCTTAGATCTAACAATGGTGGTGAATACTGTAGCAAGGCTTTCAATGATTATTGTTCAGCGAATGGGATACGTAGAGAAAGAACGGTTTCAAGAACACCACAGGAGAATGGTGTTGTAGAGAGAATGAACATGACAATCATGAAACATGCTAGAAGTATGAGGATACATTATGGATTGCCCTTACAGTTTTGAGCAGAAGCAGTTGATACAACGGTTTATTTGATTAATCGTGGCCCTTCAAGTTCACTAGATGGAGGAATACCAGAGGAAGCATGGACCAGAAAAGAGGTAGATCTTTCTTTTCTTAAATTTTTTGGTTCAGAAGCTTTTGTGCATGTTGATAGAGAAAATAGAAAAAAGTTAGATGTAAAATCCAAGAGGTGCACTTTCATTGGTTATGGATCTGGTGATTTCGGTTTTCGTTTTTGGGATTTAGAGAATTCTAAAATTGTTAGGAGTCATGATGTTGAATGGAATGAAAAGAGAATGTATAGGGATCAAATTTTGGTACCCAAGGATGAGAATATTAAGAAGTTTATTGATGAAAATGAACTATCAGGTTTATAAAGAAACACCTTCAAAAATACACAGTAACCGTGGTCGGTTAGGCCCTGACTGATATCGGTCAGAAGAACCGTCGACGGTTACAGAGGAGCAGAACTGGTGTCAGTTAGCTGAACCAACGTCGGTTAGAGGTGATCGACGTCAGTTCTGTCAGAATTTTATACTAATGTCCAGGAGGTGTAGATTGAGCCTTCAGTACCCAAACTCCTGTGAGAAGGTCACAAAGGGTACGTAAACTTCCAGAAAGATTTCCACCTTCTCTATTTTATCTATTATTGACTGATAGTGGTGAACCAGAAATCTTTGAAGAAGCAATGCAGGATAAAACTCACGTTCAGTGGGAGCATGGCATGGATGAGGAGATGAACTCTTTGGAACAGAACCAGACTTAGGATTTGGTTAAATTGCTAGCAGGAAAGAGAACATTGCAGAACAAGTGGGTTTACAGAATTAAGGAAGAAGAAGGTGGACAAAAAAGGTACAAGTCAAGGCTTGTAGTAAAGGGATTTGCACAAAAGGAAGGTATTGACTTTGGTGAAATATTTTCTCCTGTTGTTAAGATGACTTCTATTCATACTGTATTGAGTTTAGTTGTAGTAGAAGATTTACGTTTAGAGCAACTAGATGTGAAGACGAATTTCCTTCATGGTGATTTGGATAAGAGATTTATATGCAGCAGCCAATTGGGTATGAAGTCAAGGGTAAGGAGAAATTAGTGTGTATGTTGAAAAAGAGCCTATATGGGCTCAAGTAAGCTCCAAGGCAATAGTACATGAAGTTTGATAGTTTTATGCATGAGCATGGTTACTTGAGATGTGAATCTGACCATTGTGTTTATTTCAAGAAGCTTGAAAATGGGAGCTATATTATTTTGTTACTGTATGTGGATGATATGCTTATTGTAGGATCTAGTATGTAGGACATTGGTGAGCTTAAGAGAAAGCCAGCTCACACGTTTACAATGAAGGAGTTGGGAGATGAAAAAAGAATCCTTGGCATGCAAATACATAGAGACAGGAAAAACAAGAAATTGTATTTGTCTCAGAAGGATTGTATCTACAAGGTGTTAGAAAGGTTCAACATGTAGAATGTAAAACTTGTTAGCACACCTATGGTTGGACACTTCAAATTAAGTAAGGATCAATGTCCTTCATCACAAGAAGAGGTAAAATACATGACATGAGTGCCATATGCTTCAGCAATTGGAAGTCTCATGTATGTTGTGGTTTGTACAAGACTAGACATTGCACAGGAAGTGGGAGTTGTGAGTAGATATATGGCTAATTCAGGTAAAGAGCATTGGAAAGCAATCTAATGTATACTCAGGTATTTGAAAGGGACATCTAGCATGTAGTTATGCTATGGAGGTTCGGATATTTCATTACATGGCTATGTTGATTCGGATATGGTTGGAGATCTGGATGGAAGGAGGAGCACTACTGGATATATTTTCACAGTAAGTGGAATGACAATTAGCTAGATTTTGAGATTGCAAAAGGTTGTGGCTTTGTCTACTACAGAGGTAGAGTATGTTGCAGCTACAGAGGCTAGCAAGGAGATGATATGGATGAGTAGGTTCATGGAAGAGTTGGGAAAGGAGAAAAGTAATTGTAAACTGTTCAGTGATATTCATAGTGTAATTCATTTGGCAAAGAACTTAGCATTTCATTCGAGAATGAAGCACATTCAGTTGAGATGTCACTTCATATGACAGGTATTGGAGGATGGACAGTTGAATTTAGAAAAGATCAATACAAGCAAGAACCCTTCAGATATGATAACGAAGCCATTAACAAAGGAGAAGTTGGAGCTACACTCCATTTCTTTTGGTCTTTGAGTTTGAGGCTCGAGGAGGAAGAAACAAAGCTAAGGAGGAACCAAGAATTGTACTGTATAGGTATAGTGTAGTAATTAATCTCCATGTGGGAGATTGTTGAGTATGGAGTTAAATTACTCATGTTTTAGCATGCAATTGGAACTTGCTGGAAAATACAGTAATTGACATCGATCAGGGTAGAACGGCATCGGTTAGGGTGTGACTAGCATCGGTCAGGGCAAGTTGGAACCGGGGACAGATGGGCAGGACCAGCATCGGTTACCTGTGCGACGAGCTTTTAATTAACTCTCGGGTTTTATTTCTATTTTTAGTATTGGAATAGATTTAATGAATGTAATTACATGGCTAAGTGCCCTAAAGTATTAAACGAATATTTAAAGCATAACTCTATGGTTTAGAAGAGAGGATTGATCATAATTACAAGATAATTATGTGAGAGAGAATTCTTGGTTAAGAAGGAAAAAAACTTGAGGAAGAAAGTATTGAACATCTGAGAGGTGTGGAAGATTGTAAATCTTCATTGTATATCTTATCAAAGCTTTGGATAATATATTAGCTTGTTTCTTGGTGGATGTAGCCCACACTGGGTGAACCACGTTAAATCTGGTGTTGATTTATGTCTCTTGTTTTGTATAATTCTTCTGGTAGAATATCTGATTTTATTTGCATGTATGCTTAGATCTGATATATTATCTATACAACCGGTGTGCTAACCCCAACAGATTTGGGAAAGCACTCTTTTCTTACTTGATGTGTATGGGTATATGGCAAGGAGGTTGACTGAGAAGAAGATTTGGTCGGCTGGAGACCTCCTCGAGTTGATAACTTTTGTGCTCCTAAGGTATGAACTTGAATTGATGGTAACTTTACAAGTTCTCGTTCATACCAAGCTATGCTTCTTTCAAAAATTGGTTGATTCTTGTTATCAAGAGAAAATTCATCTCTTTAGGTCCAATCAATTCAGGGAAAGGGAGTGAAAGAAATGAAATCGTATGAAGGATAAAAAATATCTTCACCATTATTGACCAATGAATCTGGATGATTTCTGATGTAAAAGGCCTTGATTTGAGAAAGGGTCAGGAGAGAAAACTCCTACCTTCACACTTCATGTTCATCTAAACACACAACCCGAAATTATTCCAAGGTAGGATTGGGTTGATGCTTTTCTCTAAGAATCTTCTACATATATCCATACATTGATATTCCCCAATTTGAATTGGGAAATGGATTCCTGAACGATGTTTGTCACTAAGAAGACAATGAACTTGAAATAGTTGATAAGAACCTTGCATATAATAAATTAATAAATTACAGAAGATAACTCAAGAAAAGATATATGGGAGGCCAAGATGCGCTAATATGCAATATATTTAGAATAATACCCTTAAGGTAGGGCAACACCATACAATGCTCCTTAAGGAAGGAGTAACTCCACAATCTCCTAAGACGGGAATCCACTTCGAGGGGGACACGTCCAATATACCTCTACCAAGTAGAAGACTCAACTCATACATACATTACCCCCTCATAATGATACTCACATCCTTTAAATAGGATGGGTAACACCTAATCCCAATGTGTGCCGACCCATTACCCAATATAATTAATTCCTATGTGAGCCCATATAACTAACTAAGGGGATGTGTGCCACATGTCAGCATCTCCATCAACCCATATACATTATATTATCATATCCCATGTGAACCCATACATATAACTAAGGGGATGTGTGCCACAGGTCGACATCTCCATCAACCCATATATATTATATTATAATATCCCAAGGTACAGAGCATTGCCTCCCTCTTTGACATGTTTCATCCCTGAAACATAATAAGAAGCCATATAATGAGTGTGCTTTAAATTATTGCACACTTGTCGCCATGCTCGATCATTTAACCACCCATATGAAATCCTAGTGGGTGATGTTACTCCAAACATGATTCCATATTCCACTGTGCTCATCTGATTCCATCCTGGTCCATATGTGTTCCTCCTTGGCATCCATGTATATCCATAATTATTATTCATGTGATTCCATAACATATAATTATTGTTCCATTGATTCCATGTATAGCCAAAATTATTACTCCTCCAATTCCCTATATATCCATATAGACTGCTGCCCTTGTGTGTCCTAAGATGTCTCCATGATTTTTTCCTCTCATGATGATGTGGGTGTCTATATGGTGCAACCTTAGTATGCTCAACCTTATCAATCTTTTCCTCCACTTTCTTTTCCTCTTCCAACTTGTTTGCTATTTCTTTTTTCTCTAAAGTAGAGAAACTATTTTTTACTTTTTCATCATGTTCTTCATCCTCTGCTTCTGATTCATCCTTATTCCCTTATTCACCATCTTCAAATTCATCTTCATGATCCAATTTTACATTACTTTTTTCCTTGCTAAGTGTGATATCTTGCAATGTAATTTTCTTTCTCTTGTACCATAATTTCATGAATTTCTTTTGCACATTAATATTAATTGTTCCCAATGTCTCTAACCAAGGATATCCGAGAACAATATCCATACCATCCATATCTAAAGCATAAAAATATGAATGTAAAACATATTTATCTAGAAAAAGCTTTAAATCTTCAAAAACATGAATATGCTTACCATCCATTTGAGATTCCTCGATATGCTTTGTTTGCACATGTAGATTTTGAGCTACATCCATATTGATGAAGTTATATTTGCTATTAGGATTTATGGAAACAATTACCTTTTTTCTTTGAATGCACCCTTCAAACTGAAATATTGAAGCTTCCTTCCTTGGAGATGCACTATCCTGTGTAGCAGCTTCATCATCAACATTTTCTTCTTTTGCACCATCAACATTTTCTTCTTCTTCTTATTCTTTTGATGATGTTGCTGCTTCTTCTTCTTTTTTTAACAAAATTTTGTTTCTTTTTTGTTTCCCATTTAGCTAAAAAAATATCCTCCATTTCCTCCCAATCCTAATCCAATAGATCTATATCCAAATAAGAATACCAATGTCGTGCTTTCCCACCAAGATGAAGATAAAAACTAACCCATACTAAAAATTCTTCAAAATACATTTGTTTAAATTGTATCCACCATTTTTTTGCATCAATTTCCCCATTACCATAGAAAATTGGTATATCCATGATGCATAAAAATTAGGGTTTCAAAAACTTACTCCTTTGACCAATATTTTACCGGATGATTTTGTCAATCATTCAGCCTCAAATATGAAGCCACAAAGAAGTAACCACTACTAAAATTTTGAGATATTTCCAAAAATGTAAGAAATTCAGGAAAATTCCTCAAATTGCAGCTTGTGGAGTAAAATAGTGAAAAATAATAAAACTGAAATAACTCTATCAAAATAGATCCAAAAATTCTGAAATTTCAGTGGTAACACCGTTTAATATATTACCAACAATTAAAAAAAAAATTCCTAATTCGTCATTATTCAGAAGATATAGATGAAACCTTAGAATTAGGGTTTTAACCCTAAAATGGACACAGCTTTTGCAAAACAGCTCCAAAAAATCTAAAATTCGGAGGGAAGATCACTTTAACTATGTATCCACTCCCCACAAAAATAATCTAAAAAAATCAAAGTCTATCTCAAGATATAGACGAATCACCAACATTAGGGGTTCATCCCACAAATTGCCCAGATCACTGCTTTGATACCACTTGATAA
Source organism: Taxus chinensis (assembly GCA_019776745.2). Taxonomy (NCBI): domain Eukaryota; kingdom Viridiplantae; phylum Streptophyta; class Pinopsida; order Cupressales; family Taxaceae; genus Taxus; species Taxus chinensis. The sequence continues at coordinate 133,679,195 of CM034156.1, forward strand.
GAACCTTGCATATAATAAATCAATAAATTGCAGAAGATAACTCAACACAAGATATATGGGAGGCCAAGATGCCCTAATATGCAATATATTTAGAATAATACCCTTAAGGTAGGGCAACACCATACAATGCTCCTTAAGGAAGGAGTAACTCCACAATCTCCCAAGATGGGAATCCACTTCGAGGGGGACACCTCCAATATACCTCTACCAAGTAGAAGAATCAACTGATACATACATTACCCTCTCATAATGATACTCACATCCTTTAAATAGGATGGGTAACACCTAATCCCAATGTAGGCTGGCCCATTACCCAATATAATTAATTCCTATGTGAGCCCATATAACTAACTAAGGGGATGTGTGCCACATGTCAGCATCTCCATCAACCCATATACATTATATTATCATATCCCAAGGTACATAGTAATAGTTTTCGTGCAAGCTCCATTAATTCCCACTTGTCACTAAAATACTTAGGAATATTCCATGGAGTACCCGTAAAAATGCTCACATGAATGTAGGAAAAGGATAGAAATTGAATAAACCATGTTCCCCACTAAGAAACGACAGCCATGCCATCTTTGGAGAATATTTCTTCCAGATTTCTATTCAAGTTTCTAATCATGCCGAAGGTGAATGCATCGTTAAATCTCCAAAAGTGGTGAGAGCTATTCTTAAAACTCAGTTGCGGATAATGATGGAAGACATTATTTGATGGACCCATTACTCCTTTCATTTCTATCCCCGAAAATAGCTTCCTTCTAGCAACTGCATAAGTCAGGTGTGATGTCATGTAGAAGCATCCAGTCATCTTCACTTTAATCAATTGTTTGTGAAGAGTATTACTGATGATGGTGGACCAATCCAAAAACTCTCTCTTTTCAAGGATGATATAGATAAACTGATACATCCATGCATGGAAGATTATGGCTGAGGGTAGACCAAAGACTCTTCTTAGGAGAGTGATCATGTCACCGATTTCCTCCACAAAATTAACGTGGTATAATTCTTTGGCAAGCCGGTCAACATGAGGCCTCTTGGTCACTAACCAGTTGTTATTGATGATATTTCTCCACTTGAGGGGTTGGTCATCCCAAAAATATTGTGCTAACATTTGAGTGATGTTAGCATTCTTAGGGAAGTCAGGTATGCTGAGAAATTCTTCAATATGCTCAGGTGTGATCAAGAGAAATGGATCACGATTATATTTATAAATTCCTCACCTCTTATGATCATAATGATTTGCGCAGGTGATGACTAGCTCCGGACATTGCACTAAGATAGTAAATGCCATTGCTTGGGGTAGACCACTATGGTAGATGCTATCCGAGAATATGGTTTTGCCTTCATCTTTCACCCGATCTCAAAATTATTGCCCGTTAACATGGCCAAGATTAATGTTCGTGATATTGTCGTATGCAGACTTGATGGAAGTGGAAGGAATGACCCCTTGGAAGTCGTATGTGAGTGTGGAATTATTTGATTTTTCCAGTGACCTCCTTGATTTTCCTGCATATTTGTTAGATTTTTCGGCCATAATGAATTTCACAGAAAAACAAAGCTGGTAGGCAAGACGGTGTGAATGGTGTCAGGTCTTAGTCTCCGAACCACCGTTAATGCAAGAAATATGACTTGTTTTATTATTATTATTATTATTTTAAAAATAATAATAATAATCAATCCCAGGCTATTTTTAAAAAAAATGTTAATACAAGAAAAATATCGAGACTAAGCTTGAGTTACAAACCAGGTAAAAATAATTAAAAAAAATATTATCCAGTTGCAAATGGCTTTGCGCAGGATCAATTTGAATTATTTTTCCAACACCGGGACCATGTGTGGACTGTGGATATTGGTCTCGGGCCAATGTGTGAGCTATTCGAATACGAAACAATCCTTTCCATGTGAAATCTTGCTTGTTACATGTAAACGCGTAGTCTTTTTATTTTATTTGGCTTTGCATGGATAGTGATTCCTCTTTACATGCATGGAGGATGTTATCTGTCATCTTGGCAAATGAAAACTATTGTTGTCTTTCACTTTAGCACGTGAATCTCCTTCTTAGTTGCATTTTGAAGTATGCAGGGATGATATGACTCTTAGAAACCTGTGTGGGAGCTGCTAAAGAATGCATGGAAAGTTGTTTTAATTTTCCTGTGACTGATTTTCACCTAAATTTTCAAATTAATCTTCTTCCAAAAGTAAATGTGTGAACTCTCTTCTCCATGTGGGCTTTGGTGAATGTTTCTTCTTTCTTGTTTTGGACCGTATGGACTTTTCCCAATGCATGAAAACATAAGTTCAATTTTACTTCTGACTTTTACCTACGTGGACATGCAAAAATGCGTGGTTTTTTAATTGCTTCTCTTTGGAAATGCGTGGGAACTTTTGTTTGTTGCCTCTTTTCTTACAAAGGTGTGTAAATTTGCGGCTTCTCCCTCGCATGTGGAAACTTATTTTATTCATCCCAATGCATGGGATTTCCTTTTGAAAGTGTGGGATGCTTCAATATCCTTTCATGGATCTTATTGCACTAAGATAGCTAGGCATGAGATTCTTGTCCTCTTCTTTGACAACGTGGATCTATATTACCTTGGCCAATGCATTGTATATGTTGCCTTTGGCATTGAATTCTTTCCTTCCCAACATGGAAAACCTCCTCTTTCACATGCATAGGTGATGGAGTTGTTTCAATAGCTTACTTGGAATGAGTGGAGAATCAATCTTCGGTGAAGAATGTGCTATGAAATCTTGCTAAGGAAATATTTCTCTGAAAATGCTTCTACAGGGGGAAAAGTAAGAAGTTGAAATAATAATAAGAATTTTCTAATAAAGATCTCCAAACTTCTTACTCACAAATTTTCCCAACATAGATTCATGGAGGATTTGTTATGTGGATTATAGAAGCTTCCCCATAATTGTTTATTTGTTTCTGTTGAAATAACCAATTTCCCTTTCTTCAGGTAGTGGGAATTGATTGTCAGGGGAATATGGGAAAAAACTTAATCATCTACCTGTGACAATGGAAAAGTAGGTTGGGAATTCCCATTTATTTCCCTGTGTGGGAAATTGGGAGATATTTTTCCATTTTTCCATCCAGTCGAATTTGTAATCAGTAGGAGAAATTTTACAAGCGAGGAAAAAAGAAGATTTTGTCAGGAAAGGGAAATCCGGGAGTGGAAAGCCAATTTGGCATCCTCGGCAATTGGAGGTAGAATTTTTATTTCCCATGACAATGACAAAAACTGGTCGATCAATTTTTTAATGAATATTAAATTAATATTTATTTAATTAAAAACCCCTAAAAATCAATAAAATTAATTTATTAAATAAAAGGGTAAGAAATTAAGTAAATATTAATTTAAACGCACTTTGCGACGTGATGGGAAGGGTTCTCACCCGAAATGGATGAAACAAAGACCGAAACAATCACAAGAATAAGATGATCATCATGAGGGTGATAAATCATGCGAAAGAACACTTTTGAAAATTTTTAAAAAAATTATGCTCATTAATTTTATGAATTCAAAATTAACTAATAACAATTGGCTCTAATTGGGGACAAAGACATCACAGATGCAACAATGGACCCAGACCCATAAATTAATGAACATGATCCCAAAAACGATGGTGCACAAAAATGAGATGACAAAAGAGAGGAAAATGAAAAATAAGGAAGGGAAACAAACAAAAATCCTAATTACCTATGTACATATGGGGGATAACCCATTTTCAATTTTGATAGTGTTTGAGATATTGCACATTGTAGGGAAATGGAAATTGTGTTCCATCTGAATATGCCAAGTAATATGTGTTATCTCCACAGAAATGCCTTATTTTGAAAGGGCCTAGCCACAGTGAATCAAACTTCTCGTGTTTCCTTTTGGTTCATGCCTTTTGTCCCATAGAAGAACTAAGTCATTGATTTGAAATTGTCTCTCCTTAGTTTTCCTGTCGAACAATTTCTTTACTTTTGATTGGTGTTCCTTGATCATGTTTTCCACTTGAATTCTCTGCTCTTCAAGTTTACTTAGGAACATGATCCTTTTATCCAACACATTCGCGAAGCATTCATCGGCAACTTCTTGAACCAATTGTAATGCTAGTAACTCCAATGTGATGGGAATTTGAGCATCGGTTCCATACAAGAGTTGGAATGAAGACATTCCAATTTCTCTTTTGAGAGTTATGTAGTCAGCCCGTAGTGCATTATATAATTTTTTGTGCTAAGGTCTTTGATTTTCTTTGACTAACTTACGCACGATAGTAATGATGTTTTTGTTATTGGATTCTGCTTGACCATTTCCCTGAGGATAGTAATATGATGAATGAGGTAAAGATATCCCATACCCATAATAAAAACCTATAATTTCTATAGAAGAGAAATTAGAGGCATTTTCCATCAAAATCTTTTGTGGAATTTTGTAACAAACCAGAATGTTCTCTTTCATGAAGTCATAGATTACCGCATAGATTACCGCAGTCGATGTTTGTTTCACCATTATGGATTCTACCCAATTTGTAAAGTAGTCAGTTGTAGTGAGTACGTGAGTATGACCAACACTGAAATTTGGATTTAGAACCCCAATGATATCTAACCCCCATTGTTGAAAGGGTTCTTCAATGACAACTGGCTTTAAAGGAAAATTTTCCTATTTAGGTCTTCCAACAAATTGTCGACAAGCTTCACATTTGGCTACCCATTTTTAGGCATTGTAAAACATAGTGGGCCAGTAATAATGTGCTCGCAGAATGTTATGAGTTGTTACTGGTCCAGAGAAATGACCACCGCAAGCATGATTGTGAAAATCTTCAAGCAACTTGGGTTGTTGTTCCTTATCAACACATCTAAGGAGCATGCCATCAATACCTTTCTTGAATAAGGTGTTGTCCCAGATGACGTATCTGATAGCTCTTAACTTGAAATTTATTTTTTCCTTATCTTTCAAATTCTTAGGAAATTCTCCATATGTGAGAAATTAAGCTATATCAGAATACCACTCATTTGTGGTGCTGATGAAAAATACCAGTGGTAAACTTTCTTCAATCGGTTCTTCCTCTAAGTCATCTTGTGGCTCATTTTCTGTGATGAGTTGACATAGTCCCCTTCTTGGAACTAACTTGGTAGGCTTGATATCCAAGTCATATTCTTGAATCTTGGAGACCTATTTACCTCTTTTAGATCCTGGTTTCTATTGTGTCAACATTGATTTAATTGTGGTGTATGGAACTAAGAATTTTCTGTAATAATTCAATACGTAGTATATGAAATGTTTCAAGGCTCTAACCACTACGTACGCATGCCTCTCAAGGGGATTGTAATTCAGTTCATGTTTCTTGAATCCGAAACTCATGAATGCAATAAGAGATTCAATTCCCTCTTGATTATCCTGAGTCAAGATGGTGAAGATCATGTGTGGAGAAGCATAGCAATAAACTATGAAATCCTATTTAAAATTGGGACACACCAATGTAGGGGATTTTACAATAGCATCCTTGATATGTTTGAATGCTTCTCTACCTTCTTTTGACCATTTGAAGGATTATTTTAATTTTATCATGTCAGCAATTTCGTTGGTTATCTCGAAAAAATATGGCAAAAACCTTCTCAAAATGTTCACCTTCCCAAAGAATGAGTGGACTCCGGGATTACTTGTAGGTAAGGAAAGATTCTTGATAGCTTGAAAACGTTCATGATCGATCTTGGTTCCTTCTTTAGAAACAATATGACCCAGGATTTTCCCTTCCATAAATCTGAACACAGATTTCTTTGGATTCAGGGAAATCTCATGAATTCTACACATTTGCAATATTTTATCCAAATATCTTAGGTGATCTTCTCGCTTCTTTGATAACACCGTCAAGTCATCTAGGTATATCGATGATCTTGTCTTTATAAACAATGAATTCCATGTCCATAGATCTTTGAAAGGTTGTACCTAATTTAATCAAACCAAAAGGCATTCTTATATACTTGAACATTCCCCATGGGTGATGAACGTAGTTTTATGTTGGTATTCTCAAGCCACTTCAATCTAGTTATAACCAGAGAAACCGTCTAGCATAAATAGCATTTCCGATCCAGTCATTTCCTGCAGAATATGGTCCATGACCGGCAGTGGGTAGTTACCCTTCAAGGAAACTTGATTAAGATTATAGAAATCACGCAAATCCTAATTTCTCTATTTTTCTTAGGAACTAGGACAATATTAGCTCGATCCAAGTTGAATATTGAATAGGAAACATTATTCATGCGTCTAACATCTTTTGAACCTCATGGAATATTGTCCCTACTATCTTGGGATTATATTGTCTTTACTTCTACCTGAATGGAGTTACACCAGGTTTCAAGGGCATGGCATGCTCCATTTCCCTAGGTTAGAAAGACTTCAAGTCTTCAAATGGGTAAGCCAAGACGTTAGAATATTTGTTAAGGAGGCTTAAAAATTTCATGCACTCCTCAAGTGAGAAACACTTACCAATGTTGACCACACAAAGCTTGTCCTTTGTACCAATGTCAACTTGCTCATAGTCAACAAAATTTGTAGGTCATGCCTGCTCTTTCTATTGTTTCTTCAAGTGAAACCAATCCTTTTGGAATTTTATTTCCTTTTAGTTGAATGATGCCATCATCAAGATCCTCGTTCTAAACTCCTTGAATGGGAAAGGTCATCGATTCGAAAAATTCAGAATAACTTCCTTCAAAGTAAAACTATTTAAAATTATCTCTCTTTTCAAAGGAGGCAATAATTTTTTGATCATCATTGAAGACTTGCCAATTTTCTACATTGTTAGGAACATTTGGCCTAAATTTTTTTTCAATGGTGTATTTATCTTGATCAAACTTTGAATGAGGGATCATTAATGAAGCTAAGACTGCTAGGGAATCTTCTTTGTCATTCTTTTCACGAGGGGCAAATTTGATGGAAAAAACATCGAAGGTTTCTATCGTGTCCCACACTTTATTTCTTTAGTGTCTCAAATGGTCATTTTTTACATGAAATTGATTTTTTACTTTCTTCACGATCAATTATGCATCTCCGAAGACTTTAAAATTTTTGATCCCTTTCTCTTCTACAATTTTAAGGGAAAGGATAATGCCTCATATTCTATAGTGTTGTTAGTATTTGAAAATTGTATTTACTAAGAAAAAGGAAATATTTTACCATTTTGGAGATATAAGTACCATTCCTACATCGGAACCTGTCAAGAAACAACTTCCATCGAACTCAAGAGTCTAGATCTTATTGGGATCTTGGTAAGTGGCCTCACATGCATGAACCTCTGTAGTCATCATATAATTACCCATACTTGAGTTCTGAAATAGGACCTGTGTGTGTGGATCATTGGTTTTTCATTATCATGAACTTTACCTGAGTCTTTGGTAATAACCTCTTAATTTCTCCACTGATAGGGATCATATCATGAGACCAGTCCATTTGAATCATGCCACCTAGATCTCTATAAATATTCATGCTTAACAACATACCATATAAAGTAGGAATGTCGATAACTAGAATGGTTACCTTGAATCGCTTTCGAGGAAATTGAACTAAAACCATTTGAGCGTCTTTAATTTTCCCAATTAGAGGAACTTGTCTTGTCTCCATGGAGTAACAAGATGCGAATGTTCTCGTACAAGTCAAACCACGAGTATGTGCTACTTTTGCAGGCATCACATTATCCGAGGCTCCGGAATCTATAATGTAATTACTTAACTTGCATCCATTGATCAGAAAGGACATAAAAAAAGGTTCAATCTTTTGATTTGAAGGTGTAGTGGCCACAACAATATTTTGATTCTTCCCATATTTTGGATTTTTTAGAATTCTTTTAGAGGAATGAACAGTAGAGTCTCTTTTGATAAATTGAACCTATTTCTCGAGTTGATCCTTATTGGACTTCAAGTACTCTTCCTGTGACATGGAATTTTTTTATTTATTTATATGATAAATGATATCAAATTTGGGAAAAAAGATCGTACTTTAAGTCTCAGATACTAGTTATTTCGAACTTGATGATGGCACAGTTTTGACCTTTGCTTTGGGCTTGGTTGATATTGTTGTGGAAGAAGAAACTTTCTTCGTAGCTGATTTATCAACTGATTGACTTGTCAAAGGTCCTCCTTTATTTAAGATATTTTTGACCTTAGAAACCTCAGTCACCTTGGATTCTATAGGAGTCTTAGTTGTCTTAGATTATTTGGAAGTTTCTTTAGTTTAAGATTCTTTAGGAACTTCCTTGGAGCTCTTTTTATCTTCCACCTTAGTGGAACTTTGCTCCCTTTTCTAAGAGTGTGTGAAGACCACAAAGGATTGACTATTCATATCTTCCATAATTTCTTCATATTCATCTTCTTCTTCTGAATGATACTTGAAGAAATGATTATTACTTTCTCCTTCAGGCTCTTCAACTTTAAGTTCATATTCCTAGAGTTTGGATCTTCTTCATCAACCGTGACAACCTCAAATTCATCATCGATTTCTTCAATGAAATCACACTTTGAGTTAGTTGTGGGATCTGCTTCAATAGCAAGCCTCATTGGAGCGCCTATAATTCTAGATTTGTTAGGAATGTAGCCTTTCCTTGGGATGTCTTTGTAAGGAGCGGGTTTACTACTTTGAGCAACTTACTTTTTCAAAGCTAACACATCATTAGCTAACTTAGTGAGTATGGTCTCATAAGCATAAGGGGTTTCTTAACTCTTTCCCTTGAGGGTTTTTTTCATAAATTTTCCTGCCATGATTAAGTCATCCTCAATTTCTATGGCTAAGGATTGAGAAAGTTCCAAAGTAGCCACTCTAGCCCTTCTCAGTTGATAGCACACTTCTGGTTGTTGTGCATTAATAAAGAAACATTTTTTTCCCTCAGGGTTCAGGTGAATTCTAGCAGGATCTTTGTTCACCATTTTATTGAACTTAGCCATGAAATTCCTCATGGGTTATGTTAGCTCTTTCTTCACCTAAGATAGTTGGGAAAGAAGGGTATGTTCATCTTCTACCATTTTGAAATGGTATTCAAACTTAGTTTTCATATCATCCCATTTTTAATGCATCAATTTGGGAGATGATGAAACCAATCTACAGCAATGTCTTACAATTTTTCAATGAAGAGGTGAACAACAACATCTTCATATTCTACCGAAAAAACTGTACATATAGCAACGAAGGTGGAAATGTGATCATCAAGTGAAGTCTTCCCATCTCCATTAAACTTGGGAAGAACCTTCATTGATCCTCGTGGGAGGTCATGTCGAGCTGGTAAGGCCAATGGGCCTATGGAGTTTCCCCATGGTATGTTAACTGCCATCTTGGTAAAGGTAGTATGTGAAGGAAAAACAATGTGAACAAGAATAAGTTCTTGACTTGTAGTGATTCCTCCCTTACTTGCTCTTTCAGGACTGGATGCAAGGCTTGCAGATTTACGAGGAGTATTCCTCCTTAGAGGAGATAAATTGAAACGAATTTTTTTTGAAAATAAAAAATGGGATCAGATTGACCTTTAGCTTTTTCTCCTCATGTAAACCTCTTTCATGCCAGTTTGAAATATTTACTGTGAAATGATCACTTGCAAGTTCTGATTAGCTCTAGCCTTTTTTATTTGCTCTCTTTCTTGATCTCTTTGTGCCTGAATGAATCTAGCAAATATTGTAGCTTGATTTTCTTCGGTATCCAATACTGATGGAGTGAGATGAAAATGATGGTCATTTGTGCGCTTTTCCCAAATAGCTTGCCTCCAATATGATGATATGTCTTCTTGAGTATTTTCAAAAATAATATTTGGTTGTAAGATAGGTGAGTTACCTATAATAGTCATACATATTATTTCCTTGGTGGAAGAGGGCCACGTCAGTGAACAATGATCAACACGTGTCCAGGAGGTCTTTTGGCCACAAGTGCAGGTGCTCTTCTTCTAAGTTCTTAAATGTATATTTCTTTTTCAATGTCTCTATCAACAACCATAAATTCCTACAAGATTTCATGGTTTTCCCAAGCTAATATCCGAAGGCTGGCAGCAATGTCTCCTTGAAAATCTTCGTTGGGAACAAGATTAAGTTGAAGATAACCAAGCATTGGTTAACTATTCCTGAATCCCCATTAGAGTCTGAAAAAATTGTTAGCCTATAGATTTACATGCATGCAAATGACATACAACAGTAAGGGAATGAAGTCCCTCCTCAATGAAGGCGAGGTTGTCTTTATTAAAAACCAAAACTGTATTTACATTTATACAATCAAAATTGTATGTGGGGGGTGTTTTGGAACATCAAATGTAAAGAAATGTGACTGAGGGAGACATAATGGATTGAAGGAAATAAATGGAAAGGAATGAATGAAAGGAACAAACAATAATTAGGTAAAGACAAAGCCTAATATTGCATAAAGAAGAACAATGAATAAGTAACTCAAATAAATCAAAGTTTGGATCAGCTAAACAAGAAAAAGTAAAAGGGAACACGCATGAGAAAGTAAATATCAGAAATTGATCATATTGAAATAGAACAACAGATTAATAGTGTTGACAATAAGATCCAAGACAATATTCGCTTGCAATATTTAAAACACTAACATCTAATGAACATAAGGACATCAAATGCTACAAGAGATAATCAATGGGGCACACAGTTTATATTTCATTAACTCCAAAATGTCTTCATAAAATAACACAAAGTTTTTTTCTTGAAACAAAGCTTGCACACAAAAATATTTTCTTCTCCTCTCTCAAAGTTCCACTTACAAATGAGCCTCTAACTTCATTTTATAACCCAAAAACTGGTTACAAAGTAGTTAGGGTTTACATAAACATTAAATAGGGCATCTTAAGTGACTTTGAATTTTCAACCAAAACGACTAAAACTAGAAGCCACTTAAGTTATCCAAAGTTTTCCAAAAGTGACTTTAATAATAACCCACTTAAAATACCATTTTAACATATGACAAAAACCAATGCGTTATCCATTGAAGTGGGGTCCGCCTATCTCAAACGTATGAGAAATGGACTCTCCCACTTTGTTAGATAGCAGAAAAGCTATATCCTTGTCCCATTAGTGAAATTAGGATCCAACACCTTCGCCAATTGAAAGTATATGAACCTTCCCAATGTTTCAAACATCTTCTCTTCTTCACGAGGTTCACTTGGTTGAAGCACAACCTCACAAAACACCTGCAATTCCAAGATCCTACCTAGCATATCATTCAGATTGACCATATTTTATTGAACATTCTCAAACAAGATCCTTAATTTGATGCAATGTTCCATTGAAGCTAAAGAGAAATTGATGGCAGGAATGTACATGTCTTTAAACAATTGTGAAAATTATTTCTCAACATGTTTTGATGAATACCTCTGATTTTGATCATTTACAAGATCACAAGGGATATCAGATATGAACTCTTGAATCAAGGCAAGTGAAGTGAAGGCTTCATTGCATATTCTCTCATAATGGATCATATAATCCTCGAGAAGTGTCTTCCTTGACTTGATATGTAGACACAAAAAAAGTGTTTCCCTCAACATTCAAATTCAAGGATTCCTTCAATGGCTAGAGTTGTAGATTCCATACTTGTCATCTCCTGTAGACTAAGCAATATCTCATCAAAATTCAATATGTTAGAAATAAAAGAATCCTTAGATGAAAGGATTGGATCTACGTATGCACTAATGTCTTCATGGAGCTTTATGGTTGCTTTGATCATCTCTCCCCCAAAAATGAGAATCATTGAAAGCCAAGATTTAGGGACATGGCCCACTATTTTTATCTCCTTTAACATATTGAGTGTTTCTTCATCAAGGGAAGCTACTGCATTGGGTACTGGAAAAGAGAAGGATTTTGGATTTATTAGATGTTGGAAATAATCCACTAATTTATTTTTTTGGCCTTGAGTTGAGAGCTATGAGATTTATATTTCTCAAGCCTCCTTAGCACAATATCCATGGAATCTCGAGCCATTTCCATGTCACTCTCCAATTTGGACTTCCCAAGTCCAAGTCTGGATACCTCATAATCAGCAGGTGTTATGGCATTACATTCTTTGTCAACTTGTGTGATGGCAAGATCCACAAAAATTTTCTCATCATCATCCACCATTATTCGCGAGAACACTTTAGGATTCTTGGGAATTACCTCATTTGAAAGCTTGAAAAGGGCATCGAAGTCAAAGTCAATTTCCTTGATAACCCTCTTTATTTTCTTGACCTTATAATCAACCCAAGAATGAGTTTCCTTTACCAATTCTGCATACAGGAGCCTAGAGTCTGAAGTGAAATTCACATTGTTCTCAATATCATTAGATTTAGTGAGAATCCTTTCCACAACTTCAATCTCCCGAGAAATACCCTCTATATAAACCTCTAGAACATCAGGGAGACCTTGAAAAATCTCTTCATGAATTTTAGGTTTAGAAGCATTTGATATCTAGACCACTTGCACTTAAGTAGACTCTTGTGCAAGATGTGGCTGAGAAGTGTTTGTTATGAGCTTCCTTGAACTATTAGAAATATGAGTAGAAGAATCTCTACTTGAAGTGGAAATTCCCAATACACGCACTCTTCCTTCACTGGGGCTGGGACCCTTGCATGTTTCACCTTGCGATGCCTTCTTTAAAGATGTTGATTTTGGCAACCACTATTTTCTTGCTTGATGCGTATGGGTAGATGGTAGGGAGGTTGACTTATTGGTGTGTTCGAGCATCATCTGGAGACCTCCTCGAGTTGGAAATTTTTGTACTCCTGAGGTATGAACTTGAATTGATGGTAACTTTACAAGCTCTCATTTATACCAAGATATGTTTCTTTCGAGAATCGGTTGTTTCTTGTTATCAAAAGAAAATTCATCTCTTTTTGTCTAATCAATTTAGGACAATGGAGTGAAAGTAACAACATCATATGAAGGATGTGAAAAATTAATATCATAATTGCATAAAGAAAATTCGAAATCTTACTCTTTATTCTTGTTACATTCATAGGAAGTATTACATCCATTTAAATAGGAGATGTTGTTCCTATATTTAAGGAGATATAATCTCCATAAATATCTCCACACATAACTCCTAAAACAACTCCATGCTATTTTACGTGAGATTTTGTTTTCTCTCACAAAACTAATATTGTTAATGATTTGTTTACCTCAACAACTCATAACAATATTTACTCACCCACTCATAATTACATTTACAATAATGTAATTAATTGTTACAACACATATTATATTATCCTAGATAAGTATAACCACTTACATAATATTCTATGTTCACACTACAACATAGATATTCCTAACATTCACCCCCTTAGTGTGAACATGGGGTAAGAGCTCCTGGAAACATCAAACTTGTCGGAGTAGCCATTGCTACTGGATCTTGCTATCTAGATCTTGCTACTAATGATCATCCTTGTCGTATGAACATCTTCATCGACTGATCACCTTCCAACGAAGTACCTTCCACCGAAGTATGTTAGTCAGAGGACTGTACGGTAGTCAGAGGACCATACGTAGATGATTTTCCCCTGTAAGATGAGTCAAGCAGTTTGCTTCTTCCACACCAAATAGACACTCAGGAACTATTGTTAGTCTATGTGAACACATTAAAATCAAAACATGAAACTAGTTTCACCCCCTTGTGTATAAACACACCACATAATTGAAATAAAATATCACCACATCTATCTGTGACCCCATCGTTGGTGAATGAAGAGAGGACACTGATTTTCCTCCTTCCTCCATTGTCTCCTTCCTCCAACAAGAAAAGAGTCTACCATAGGAAATCCTCATCACTAGGACATGAAAGTTCTTCATCAGTTGAGTAGACTTCCCAATTAGTTTCTACTTCAGCTAGAAGGGTTTTCTGATCTTTTGCATTCCACTTTGCCAATTCATTTGCTCCAATGGGTGGAGTTGAATTAGACTTCACCACATCCCATAGATCCTTTTCTATTAAATGTAATTGCATTTGTAGTTGCCATGTATGGAAATCTTGTCCTTCAAACTTTTCAATCAGATTTAGTTTCTTAATTATTTTGTACAATACTGATAAAAAAATACAAAATTGAATCAAGTAATTTAAAATTTTATATTGAATACCTTTTAACCTCCAAGGCAAGTCAAGAACTTGTATTAACAATTCAACATTATTGAAAATTGGAGAAAACTTTCAGTAGAAGAATTGATGTGCTTAATTTAATAGCTGCATAGTAAAATCTGTATTTCTTCCAAACTACGTTCTGGGTTCTGCTGAAATTTCTTCTGTAGTTTCTTGACCAACATGTGATTCTGCACAAAAAGTTATAGAAAAACCCACATCTGGAAACGAAAACTATGATATATTTTTTGAGACGGATTTGATCATGAAAGCACTGAAATTTCTTGCATCAAACCTGCTCTATTACCAAATGAAAAATTAATATCATAATTGCATAAAGAAATTTCGAAATCTTACTCTTTATTCTTTCTACATTCATAGGAATTATTACATCCATTTAAATAGGAGATGTTGTTCCTATATTTAAGGAGATATAATCTCCATAAATATCTCCACACATAACTCCTAAAACAACTCCATGCTATTTTACGTGAGATTTTGTTTTCTCACAAAACTAATATTATTAATGATTTTTTTACTCAACAACTCATAACAATATTTACTCACCCACTCATAATTACATTTACAATAATGTAATTAATTATTACAACACATATTATATTATCCTAGATAATATAATCACTTACATAATATTCTATGTTCACACTACAACATAGATATTCCTAACAGGATGAACAACATCTTCACCATCATCCACCATTGAATCTAGAGGATTTATGATGTGAAAGGCCTTCATTTGAGCAAGGTTCAAGCGAGAAAACTCCTTCCTTCTCACGTCATGTTCATATGAACATGAAGCTAAGAAGTCTTCCATGGTAGGATTGTGTTGATGCTTTTCTCTAAGAATCTTATGCATATATCCGTTGATATCAAATTGAAATGTCTTCACATATGGATGTATAGTGATGAGAGAAAACTCTTTCTCTATGAGTTATGCACTGAATATATTCAGACATTGATATTCCCCAATTTAAATTGTTAAATTGTGCCTGATCAATGCTTGTTACTGAGAAGACAATGAACTTTGAATATTTCGGTAAGTGCACCAAGTTGGGGGGCCAAAAAGTGGATAGAAACCTGAAAACAGATGAAACGTGTAAGTGTTTTTCCAAAATGCGTGCGCATTTTTTTTGGTTTGTTAATTACAAAACCTATAACGCATATACATTTCGAAGAAGCCAAAATGCATGCACACTTTACAGAACTCAAAACGCGTATGTGTTTTGCATAGTATCGACTATGTATGTGTATTTGGGGGCTTATATTTACAAAAATATATGTTTAAGTATAATATTTATTTTATTATCTCTTATACTTTTATTATTTACTTTAAATAATAAAAGTATAAGAAATAATAAAATAAATATTATACTTTAAATTTATTTTAGTAAATATAAGAAATTAGGGTCACTCTGCACCTGATGGAAGTGGTCTTGTAGCTCCAACATTTATAATCTAGAAGATAGTTTTTCAAAATGTAATCTTGTCAGTACTTACTCATTTTCAAGATTTCAACAAAGGACCTAAAACTTTCAAGGCACATATATTGTAGTCGGTCTTTGTTTTGGGAAAGCATATAGTCATTTTAAAGGTTTTTTGACCTTCTAAATTGGATATTGGCCCTACCACTACTTGAATCGATACCAATTTTTAAATTTGGTCCATAATTCTCTTTAGTGACCATGAATCATCTCTATGATACTTGTATACTTCTTACTAAAATGAGATCCTCACTTTATAGATAGAGGATTACTCCCTGAATGGGATTCCTGTCCTATGGCCAAAATGAGGTGATTGTAATGTGCCTCCTCCTTAAGGTGTGATAACATTACTAGGTGTTGAATGAGTTTTTATGAATAGTACCAAGTGAATTGCATTAAGTGAACTCAGATGATTGCTCATTCTTAGAAACATGGTGCTCCATATAAAGATCATCCCCTCACCTTTCATATCTCTAAAAGCATCCTTTTATGGAATCAAATTCATGATTCTCATACATGTTTTTTCTCATATGTCTCTTATGGAGACAAACGATGCCTTAATACTTCACACATGATGGTCCTTGATACCTTGGTGACATGACTAACTCATTTTAGCTTGTTCTGAAGGGTGTTCAATTAGCTATATAATGGAAAAAAATGCCTTTTTTGCCTTCAGAGGAAGTAGTCTCTCATCAAAACTAAATGAGTCAATCAATCACCTTAGATGTTATTCCCTACACACTAAAACACACTGAATAATATTAGTAGGACTTTCCCTTAGGTGAGGTTTTATGATTTAGTGTTTAGGGCTCAGGGTTCAAGGTTTAGGGCTCAAGGTTTAAGACTCAAGGTTTAGAGTTTAGGGTTTAGTGTTTAGTGTTTAGGGCTTATAGTTTAGATTTTAGGGTTTAGGGCTTAGGGTTAAGGATTGGGGGTTTAGCATTTAGGGTTTATGGCTCAAGGTTCAGGGTTTAGGGTTTAGGGCTCAGGGTTGAAGGTTTAAGGTTTAGGGTTGAGAGTTGAAGGTCGAGGGTTTAGGGATCAAGGTTTAGTTTTCAGGGTTTAGGGTTGAGGTTTTAGGTTTGAGTGTTTAGTGTAGACACCCCAATTTCACATCTATCCTAAATCAATTAATTCCCCTTCCTCATTTCCCACAAAAATACATTTCGAATTAATCAAATATAATTTGATTAATTATCCATTTCAAAATCCAAAAAATAATCTAATCCTCATCACATGTCATTATTCTCCATGTTTTTCCATTATTGAATTAAAAATTTAAATTCAAATCCTCACCCACCCTTCGTGGTCCCCACTCACCTAAAATCCTCCACTTATGAATTAAAAATATAATTCAAATCCTCACCCATTCTTCGTGGCCCCCACTCACCTAATCTTGCACACATTTTCAAACCACTCATCTAATCTTGCCCACATTTTCAAACCACTCACCTAATCTTGCCCACATTTTCAAACCATGATTACTTAAATTAATCTAAGTTAATCACTCCCCCAGGCTATAAATACAACCTTACCCCTCCCCTCTAAACACACGGAGAATAAGCTTTCATGCCATATCTAAGTTCTTGCATCCTTTGAGCAAAGAACATCCTTTTGCCTAGTCCTAATGCCAAAATAGTCTCATAATCCTTTTTCCCATCTAGTGCAAAGTAAGAGGATCGTTGTTGCAGGAAGGTCTTGCTCCGTCTTGAAGAAAAGCACCTACATATCACAAAATCAGGGCTCAATCCAAGTTTCCTAGCCCATTCTGAGGTTTGCTACGGAACGCGAAGGAGGAGGTATGATTATTGGTATTTTATTTCCTTGTTAGTAGTGTATTTTTCATAGCTTACATTCTGGCACGCCCGGTTACTTTCGATCTGTTACCATTACTTTCTCAATTAGTGGTTTTATCTGTTCTTTGTTTATTATTGTTTATTATTATTTCCTTTTCTGTTCCTTTTGGTCTTCTTTGGTTAACCTTCACGCTTTGGGTAGTGTTTTTGTTGTGTGGTGTCTTGTGGTGTATCTGCATGTTATAGCAACAATGAAACTATGCAGCTCATCCTGTCTTTGATCTCCTCGGTGCTTGGTGTTTAGTAGTTTTGATTTTGCTATTCACTCGTAATCTATAGAAACACAAGCACTAATCAATAGTTTATCATCTTAGTGTCATGGGATAACCAATCCGGAAAATATATTTATTTATTTCCTTTTGCTAAAATAACTGCTTTGTAGGAAGTTAATCATTTATTTATTTTTTTCTTTCTTTTATTTTAGTCAATCATTTTATGATCTAACTCTTTCTTTCTTATTATTGTTATTTTTTAACCTTGCTGTCAAAATCTTAGCTTCTCAGGTGAAGTACAGAAGTCAAAAAATAAAAAAAAACCAGCTCTTGGGACGTTTTTCTCACGTTCAAAATTTTCATTCAGAGCGTTTTTGTAGCCCATCTTCCGGAAGCCATAACTTTTGCTCCCGAACTCGGAATGACTTCATTTTTTTTTAACGGAAAGGTATTGAAAAGATCTATGCAATGAAAAAATAATTTTTAGATTTAGACTTACAGAAAAAATTTGGTTTCATTTCTTCTAACACCTGTCTTTTTAACAAAAAAACAACAAAATTATAGTTTTTTTATTTATTTATTTATTTCACGAAACATCCTCACACGTATGCTCTTTCCTCGCACTTCAAAAGTGATCTTGGAAATCAGAAACGTGAGGCCACTCGAGCTCTAGAAAACAATTTTTATTTTTAATTTTTTGCCTTACATTTAACTTTTCCACGACAACACTTCAAGGTAACGTTTTCACCCTCTTCTTTCATCGTTTTTCTTTTTTGTGAAAATAATCATTATCGCTATTTCGCAATCATGATTAATTGCAATAATTATTAACATTTAAAAAAAAAAAACTATTCCAATTGTATCCGCGTATGCTCTTTTCTTGCGCCTTCGAGCGATCTGGAAAATCAGAAACGGTCACAATTTTTTTTAGTTTCTTGTTCTAACATTGCAGGATCCTCTAGTTTTGTTTTCCAACTGTCATTTTAATAATTATTTTCCTTTGTCATATTCTTAATATTTGTTTGGTCGTTGGTTGTGTATGCTCTTTTCCTGCGCCTTTGAGCGATCTGGCAAATCAAAAACAACCACGATCACTTTTCTAACATTTCATTTGCAGGATAACTACTAATTTGTTTTCTGTAGAACCGCATTACTGGAATATTGTCAAAAACAAAAACAAAAACAAAAACAACAAAAATCCCGCAAAAATACCACCATTCAAAGACAATTGCTGAAACAAAAAAAAAAAAAGTACGCTCAGGTACGCAATTATTTTCTGCTAGTGATTTATTTCAAATTGGAAAGAACCCTGCGTTTAATCACTTCATCATATTGTTTTAGCACGTAGACAAGGTGGATTTCATCACCACCAAAGCTACACCGGTGACGTGGACTTGACTACCACGCACCAACAGCATTTGCATCTGCATTGCACTTTGAGACCTAGTCTCATCACAGCGTTCGGTATTTACCTCGCCACTGCTCTTCACTTACAGGTAATGTTGTCGTGCAGCGCATGCGAGTCACGCCTAAATAGCTGTAACAACGAAGCCTGGGCATCGTCCCTGTAAATCTTCAGGGAGTTATAAGGACACCATACACATTCATCCCTCCATCACCTTCCACCTTTTCACAAAACCTGTTCTGGACGTGGTGATTCACTCCGAAACAGGCAAGTAAGAATTGGTGAGTCTCCTCCAGTGCTCTAAGGGTTCCCCGTACCAATTCTGTCCCCGTACAGAATTAGGTATATCAGGACTAGGGTATATCGGAGGACGCATCTTCTTGGAGTAATAAGAGCCTGCATCCACCATTTCACAGCATACTTGTATGATTGCATGAAACAATGATCATTCCTGAAGAAGTTACCTCATAAGCCAAAACAATTGAATCCACATGACTGCTTGCTGTTTGAAAACACAATAGTTTAGCATTATTTTATCATAAAACTTGGCTGATATCAATGTGTTCATTGTAAAAGTTCAGACCCTAGTTGTGTTCCACAAACAAAAAAAATCAGTTCTCGACCAATTCAATACCAAGCGAAAACATCCAAACAATCCAACCACACAGAACAAAACATCTCACCAATTTCATTAGCTCACTTCAGCCAATAATACATTTGTCATAGCTTGTCTTCAGCTATATCCAACTGATATTGAGTGACTAGCATTCACTCCTTATCTCATCAATTTTTAGCACATCATTTATAGCTTGTTTCAAGCTATATCAAAATGACATTGGGTGACTTGTTTGAGTTCACTCATTATTTCATCAACTGTCAAGTTTAACAAAATCCCATCTGACACAAATCCCTTCAAATCTCATTTTGAGTTCACAACTGTGTTGAGTCACTTGTTTGAGTTACTCTTCCTATCAAAAATCAGAGCTTGTTTAAGCCAAACCAATCAACATATTCATCATAGCTTGTTTGAGCTATATCCCACTTGTATTGAGTATCTTGTTTGAGTGTACTCCTTACATTTTCGTCTGCTAATCTTGTTTAATCCAAACCAATCAACATATTCATCATATCTTGTTTAAGTTATATCCCACTTGTATCCGAGTAGCTTTTTTTAAGCTTTCTCCTTATAGCCTTACTTGTTAAAACTTGATTGAGCCAAAACAAAGATCACAATCAATAGGTTGATTTCTTCATCGCACATTTCTTCGTTCTCCCTCTCTTTCAAACATGATGAATTCACGAAAAACATCACACAATGAGCTATTAGAACAAATTAATAAGATGACAACACAACTCTCTCATATGGCTACCCAAATCAATGAGAAATCACCCAAAAAGCCGATCATACAACCTCACGAAGAAATCAGTTCACGTAAAGTCCAACGTCAGTTTACCCCCCTTGGAGAAAGTCTCTCTAGTGTTTTTCATCAACTAAAAGAGGCTAAACTGATAAGATATCCAATTACAAAACCCTTTGTCAAAGGGGAAGCTAAGCCATGTTGGTACAAACCTAACACATACTGTGACTTTCATCGCATTGATGGTCATCACATAGATAAATGTGTGCGATTTAAGAATTACGTTCAAGACTTAATTGACGACGACGTCATCTCTGTAGAACTTGATGACAATGCTCTTGCAACCAACGACACATCCAATACCACAACTTTCCATGAAGAGCTGACTACTGTCGAAACTCCTATATATACTGAAATTCCACGAGATCATGACGACAACAGTCAAGACTCTCTAATTCCAAACCAATCCATATTTTCTTCAAATTTCCTTCCATTAGTTCAAGACATACATTGAACCTGTTTTGGACAACAACATTCTTCCCACATCTACTGAGCACTTGAACTTATTTCAAGACTCTCTTTCAGCCCAAACATATATTGAACCTGTTTTGGGCGACAACATTCTTCCAACATCTAACGAGACCTTGATCTCGTTTCAAGACTCCCTTTCAAACCTTGATATTACTGTAGACACTACAGACGAGGTTCCATCAACAGGTACCATTAAGTTTGATTCTATTCTTCCAATATTGGCTCTTATGCCTAACATCTCTAGCCTTTTTGTCGAAACACAACCACATCGAGTTTGGACACTTGCGACAATGCAACCTGTCGTGTCCATCATGCTTTCAACTATCGATCTTGCAGGCATCTCATCACTAATTAGTCTCACCTGTCAAGACTTCTACGTGCATCCATTCTACGAGGTACTTATACCCAGGAATATCTTTACACAACCTTTTCCATCTTTAATTGTGAATCTATCCTCAAAACAATCAATTAATGGACAAATAGAAGCAAAAAACCAAATAACACAAACCATCATTGTCAACACACATGGAAGCTATTGGCTTAACCAAATCTATCCCACTCTTTGGGCTTACTGCACATCTTATCACACACCTATTGGAGCCACTCCCTTCTACTTTATTTATGGTTGGGAAGCTATTTTACATGTCAAGGTTGAATTTTCATCCTTCAGAATATCCCTCAAAGATGTAATCAATCAAGATTATTATCAACAGTCACGCCTTAATGAACTCGAGCTTCTTGATGAAAAATGACTTAATGCCCTAGATCATCTTCAAGTGTATCAAAATCAGCTATGGCATAGCTACCATAAAAAATTCAAACCTAGAAAATTTAAGGTCAATCATTTCATTCTCAAAGAAAATCGAAAGAACACACCCAAAGAACGAGACAAACAAGAAAAATTTGAGCCCAACGAAATCATAGATAATTTTGGGTTTGGAGCTTATAAATTGGCCATTGACACAGGCCAAGTCCTTGAAAAACCCATGAATGCATTCCATTCAAAGAAATTTTATTCTTGAAAGCACTCTCTATTCCAGGAAACAACAACGTGTACATTGTTCATTTTGTCTTGCTTATCTCCGAATAATTTAAATTTATTCATTTCCATTGGCAGATATTTTCTTTATCAAAATCACATCTTCATATTTATCATCATGAGACAAGTGCTAATATAAATCCTATTAAGTTTGTGAGCATCATACTTCTTCCATTTTCAGTCGCTTTCCTCTATGGTCATACCTAGAAGCTTACTGATGGTAATATATCCCCTTCTAATACATTCTCTTTCATAACAAAGCTCTAAACTTCGTTACCCAGTTCGTTTGGTCGTCTATCTCAGTCTTCGGTGTTGAACCCTCGCGTCCTACTAGTCGTGTGGGGCTGAGATTGGGGGCAGACGTTTCTTCCCAAATACAAAGCACTATTGTAAAAAAATCCATCAATTCAATAACTTATGAATAATTCATTGTCACATCTTTCGTCCTTCATAGTCTTTGGTGTTGAGCCCACACTTCTTACTAGTAGTGTGAGACTGGGAATGGAGGAAGGTGCCCTTACTCGTCTACGTCTTGTCTTCGGTGATAAACCCTTGCCTCTTACAAGTGGCATGGGGCAAAGCGTAGAGGGTCATTCTCATACAAGCATAAAAAACATTGCAAAATATTCAAAAAATAATAATAAAATAAAACAAAGCCAAAAAAAAAAAGACTAAAAAGAAATTCACTCGCCTATATTTTGCCTTTGGTGATGAGCCCTTGCTTCTCACTAGTAGCATGGGGCAAGGCATAGGGAGTCATTTCAAAAATACAAAATCTTATAGTGCTTACAAATTATAGAATCCCCAAACACGTAATTTAGATGCCTAAGTGAAGAGAGAACTATCCCTTAACCTCATATCTTATCAATCAGTAGGCCACATAACTGTCTAAGTCTAGCATGTGACTCATAAAGTGAAAGCCATTTTTGAAACCGGTTCAGTACCATTATGAAGAATGGAGTCACAATTTCCCAAAGGGATTGTTGTTAGCATTTGTCTCTATATTCATTATCCACCTCCTGCGTCCTTCTTGATTCTCGGTGATGAGCCCACACATCTTACTAGTTGTGTGGAGTCAAGAATGGAGCTGGAATTCTTTTCATCATATCATCACCACCATATCCTGCCAATGGAAAGAGAATTTGTGTTATTCTGAGCATAAGTTACCACACTGAACACGCTACATACGAATAATATCCTGGTTTATCGCCTCTCAAAAATAAGTTTGCACTCTGGGCCATAAATTGCCACTCACAGTGTAAAAAAATTTACCAACATTTGAAAATCATCAAAAATCAAAAACAAAAAATCGTCAAAAATTTGAAAATCGTCAAAAATCCACAAAACAATGTAAAAATTTAAAAATCCAAAAGCATTTGTCAAAAATTCAAAAAAATCAAAAATCTAAAAAAAAACATTTGAAAATCGTCAAAAATCCAAAAACATTTGAAAATCGTCAAAAATCCAAAAAACAATGTAAAAAACTAAAAATCTAAAAACATTTGAAAATCGTCAAAAATCTAAAAACATTTGAAAATCGTCAAAAATCCAAAAACATTTGAAAATCTCAAAATACAAAAACAGTGTAAAAATCCAAAAACATTTGAAAATCCTAAAAAAAACATTTTAAAATCATCGAAAATCTAAAAACAGTATAAAAATCTCAAAATCCAAAAACATTTAAAAATCATCAGATTCCCAAGTATAAAAATCCCTCCAAAACTACAAAACATTCAAAAAACTCCAAAAAATCTAAAAAAATTATAAAATTCAAAAACAAACATTAGAAAATCCAAAAATCCAAAAACAAAAACATTAGAAAATATCCAAAATACAAAAACATTTGCAAAATTTTCAAAAGACCAAAAACATCCACAAAATCGTAAAAACTCAATAAGCAACACAATTCATCCTTTGAACTATTATCCCAAACAAATGGTCCAACCACCTTATGACTACCAATTTCAAACCACTTCTCCTCGCGTGAATCCTCGCTTGGGGAAAATCCGGCTCTCATTGTTTCCTTGTTTGAGGAGACTGACCCAATCCCTTGTACCCCTACTTGGGGGCACATCTAATCAATCATCACTGTGGAACACGTTAGGGACATGTTTACTGGTTCTTGTGTTGCATTATTAGTGGCAAATTATTAATTGCTTTCTTGTATCTTGATATATTACAGGGGGCATCTTGATTTTATGTATCCTGGTGTTCTCTGTAATATTCTTATGTTATCTGATTGCATGTCGTACTGGGGCATCATACTTTCTTGATGGCCTCTGTCTATGCTCTCTTCCATTTGCATATCGTACTGGGGCATCAAACCTTTTTGATGGCCCCTGTCTATGCTATTACGCATATTACAGTCTAGTCATCCTGATCTTTTATATCATGATGCATCCTGTTATGTGCTATATTAAATTAAGATGCTTTTCATCACGTGAGTATCTTCCTGCATGATCAACATCTTACTTTGCACCCCATCCATTCACCCATACTAATGCATTCTCCAGTTTGCGAATCCTGCTTGATCACCGTTGCAGTTTGCGAATCCTACTTGATGATCTTTCTCAAGTAGCATTCACTATCCAGCAGCTCCTTCTCCCCCACCATGATCACCATGTATTTGATCCATTCATTCTCACTTCTCATTTTTACTCCTCCGCCGCTTATACCCATATTACCCTTCTCACCATTCCTGTCCCCTCTCACCCATTGGTATTCTTTCCTTTCACCCTTTTTTCTTCCTGCTTGACAATCTTACTTAATAACCCCTTCTATATGGAATCCTCAGTGGAGGTTTACCCTCTCCCTAAGATCTTCCCGCTGTAGAAGCTTCTTCACCACCTGCCCTCTCATCAAATAACCATCACCACCAAACACATCTTCCAACTCCACCTCTTCTACTTCCCATTCCCGCATCATTACTCTCACCACGTGGGCATCCCAATTAAGGATTCCCCTCACACTCTCCGCCCTCCACTGCATATATTCCTTCATCCATTCATGTTACACTCCTTTGTGTCCTTTCTTTCTTATTATCACCTCATCTCATATCATATACCACTTAGGCATACCTCACTCACTCTTTTCTCATCCTTCCCCAAATCCACCTTATGCCTGGTCATCCTACTTACACGCTCTCGTAGTATGGAAAATTCACTTGAGGGTTCCCCTTCAGTCCATTTTGTCATACCCTATTCCCACCAACTCTAACATCATCCTTCTTCCTCAGCTTGGCGATCTTACTTAACCATTCCAGCCGCATGGCAATCTTACTTAAGACTTCCACTTAAGGTTGATCTGCCCTGTGGCCTTCCCCCATCCCATCATATTTCCCCCATCTTCCTTCTCCCACTTCTCATCGCGATCATCTTCTTCACCCTACCATTCCACCCCTATCTCCAATATCATTTTGTCTTTCTCTTTGCATATCATCCCTGTCGGTTGGGAGACCCTACGAAACCTCTCCAGCAGTATGACGATCTTACTTAAGAGATTCTCTTAAGCATGACATGTCATCTTACACTCGCCCATCACTCTCCAATCTCACCATCCATATTTCCTCTTCATTCCCCATCATCACATCTTTTTCCCACCACTATCACCCTCCTCTGCTTGGCAATCTTACTTAACCACTCACCCGGCATGGCGATCTCACTTAAGAGTCCCTCTTAAGGATGATCTGTCTCCTTGCCTTTCCCCATCACTACACACCCTTCACCCTTCATTTTTTCTCGGCATTCCCCATTATCACATCCTTTCACCTCCTTTTCGATTCTCGCAAACACCACTTCTCGCTTGACCATTTTTCATCTCCAGTTTTTCTCACATGGCAATCTTACTTAACCACTTCCGTCACATGACAATCTTATGTCAGGGTCCTCCCTACACTTAACTTGTCATCGTGAACTTCTCCCCCGCCTCATTCTTCGTTCACTTTGTTGATCGCTTCTTCCACCTGGTATCTCCTATTACCCACTTTTTCCTCCTCCTATTATCCTTTCTCCACATATTCTCTTACAACATACAACTCATCTCTTCCACCTACAATCACATTCTTTTCCCCCATTTTCCCCTCCTTGATCCATCATCCTTCATACCGTTTCTTCCCATTCTTTTCATGTCTTGGTTCTTCATCCTCACCTCGTTCATCCTCATCACCCCCATCCTCTCCTCGCTTTCACTTAGTCCCAACTCATCCCTCCCATCTTCTTCAATCTTTCCACTTCATCTTCTCAAATTCCCCCCACATTTCTACCCACACACATATTCGCCATTCTTGTTAACACTCCTATATCATTCTTTCATCATCATCTTCTCTTCCCGCGCTCATAATTGTCAACGGGTTTTCCCTAAAAATTATCAATCCTCATTCCGCACGACCTCATTCACTCCCTTGGACCTTCTAGAGTTTCCCTTCATTCCTTCCCTCCTCTAAGCCCACCACTCATTGGCAACGGGTTTTCCCTAACGTCCCTTTGTTGGCGTTACCCTTTCCAGTCCTCATTCGCTTTCTCTTTTTCTTCATTTTTTCTTTCACCCTTCCCCACCACTCATTGTCAAGGGGATTTCCCTAACATCCCTTCATTGGCATTGCCTCTTCTATCCCCCATTCTCTTTTCTCTCCTATTCTTTTCCCTCACTCCCACCCTTTCTTGTCACTTTTTACCCATCTCTCCATCTCCTCTTTGCCCTCTTCAATATCTTTACTGTCTTCATCATACCTCCTTTTTCTATTTTCCCATCATCCTAGTATCCTCATTTCATGCATCTCCACATCTTTTCCAATCGATGTCATTCCTCCCCTCTTTCTTCTTTGAACATTCCTTCTACCATTTCCTTTCCACTTATTACCCCCTTTCTGTATTCCCTTCCTTCTCCATCATTTTCTTTGTTATCCTCTTCTCTCTCCCACCCCTCGTCTTATTTTCCTTCCCCTATATCATCTTCTTCCCCTTTTTCCATCACGTTTCCTCCTTACATCCCCATCGATAACCTGGTTGTTCAGCGTTGTCCTGTCTTTTTTATCATCCCACTCTCCACATGCATCTCCATACGGTCTGTTCCATATTCTTTGCCTTGGTCTTCCTCGCAATGACGTGATTCCTTCAATCTTCTCCTTGTATTCGTTCTATCTTCCTTTCCTCTCCCCTAATTTTCACGTTTCTTCTGACCACTTCCCCTTTTCTCTACCACCCCTACCTTTTCGTTCATTCTGTATATGTTTCTCTTCCTTTCTCTCCTCTTTTTCACACTTTCCTCGCCCCTCATAGTTTCTTTTTTTTCTCCGTTCTACTTCTTCTTTTGTCCTCTTTCCATTTCCCTCCATTTCACCCCCTACTCCCACCTCATTTTCTCCTTCTTATTTATCCTTTCCCATTTCCTACTTTTCTTCACTCTCTCATTTATTTCACTTCCACGTATCCCTCTTTACTATCTCTGTTGCTTCCTTCATTTTGCACATCTCTCTATTTTATCCCTTCACCCTCTACTCTGTCATTTTCCTCTTTTTCCCTTGTTTGTCCTTCATCATTCCCTTCTTCCCCTATCATCCCTCTCTCTTATTTCTACCTCTTTCATTCCTTTTTTTCCCCTCCCCTATCTCCCTTACTCTTCTCATAATCAACCCCCAACCCTATCCATTCCCTTTTCTCTTTCCCACACACCCTCACACCTAGCATTCAAGGTCGATTGAATCCTTTCTCCATTTGCGTCGTGCGGTCATTCCAGTCTCTTCCACTCCATTATCATCCTCTTCTCCGCCGAATCCATTTCCTTTCTTTTCGAGAGTTCTGTCGTATATTTCATTCTCGTCAGTCCTCTCGAGGGGGCATCACCACATCTATCCATAATCACATCTTCTCATGACATTTTTGTCTTGGAGGATACTATGACATCCGTCACTCACCACTTTCTATTCTCCCCAAAAAACATTCGCTCTACCTTTTAAAAAGTAGATTGAATTCTTCCCCCATACCGTCTACTTTCTTTGAAAGGACACTACTTTCATAGTACCCTTCCAAAGAGGGGCAAATGTAGACACCCCAATTTCACATCTATCCTAAATCAATTAATTCCCCTTCCTCATTTCCCACAAAAATACATTTCGAATTAATCAAATATAATTTGATTAATTATCCATTTCAAAATCTAAAAAAATAATCTAATCCTCATCACATGTCATTATTCTCCATGTTTTTCCATTATTGAATTAAAAATTTAAATTCAAATCCTCACCCACCCTTCGTGGTCCCCACTCACCTAAAATCCTCCACTTATGAATTAAAAATATAATTCAAATCCTCACCCATTCTTCGTGGCCCCCACTCACCTAATCTTGCACACATTTTCAAACCACTCACCTAATCTTGCCCACATTTTCAAACCACTCACCTAATCTTGCCCACATTTTCAAACCATGATTACTTAAATTAATCTAAGTTAATCACTCCCCCAGGCTATAAATACAACCTTACCCCTCCCCTCTAAACACACGGAGAATAAGCTTTCATGCCATATCTAAGTTCTTGCATCCTTTGAGCAAAGAACATCCTTTTGCCTCGTCCTAATGCCAAAATAGTCTCATAATCCTTTTTCCCATCCAGTGCAAAGTAAGAGGATCGTTGTTGCAGGAAGGTCTTGCTCCGTCTTGAAGAAAAGCACCTACATATCACAAAATCAGGGCTCAATCCAAGTTTCCTAGCCCATTCTGAGGTTTGCTACGGAACGCGAAGGAGGAGGTATGATTATTGGTATTTTACTTCCTTGTTAGTAGTGTATTTTTCCTAGCTTACATATATAGTAGTTGAGAAATTTGGCTTAGTATGCTTAGGCCAATTCTAGGGATTACAGTTTAGGGTTGAAATGATCAAGGTTTAGGATTTAGGGCATAAGGAGTAGGTGGAATAGGTTATTCCAATGCAACTAATGGTTACACCAGGTTTCAAGGTTTAGTGAGGCTCAATATATTGCTGTGGAAAATATCAATGCAATAATTAGAGCTTAGGTGTATAGGGGCTTATTGAAATGGTATATAGTAAAGTTTGAAAATATCAACTTATTATAAATAATAAATTTGAAGGTTTCAAGTGTCATATTTCAGGGTTTACTTTTTGCTATAATGATTTGAGGTTTTAGGGTTGTAGACACGATGGTTGCTAGGGTTCGGGGAGTCCTCAGGGGTTAGTGATTTGACAAAGTATCAAAGGTCATTCAATGCATCAAGCCTTAGGGTGACCTATTGACTCACTATAATGTTCGATAACTTACCCATTATGGCTATAAGTTTTAATCAGAAAATTGATTTTTGTAAATTTTACAATTTTAACATCTACTTTGAGTAGGAAGAAGTGATTAAACATTGAGTCATGGCAGTTTGATGCCTTATGGGAAGAAATTATCATATTTGAAGGAGGGGTATGATCTAGATTATGGCATTATCATCCAAATATGATGGTTTTAACTAAAGTTTTTGTCCAAATAAAACTATGGTATTTGTCCAATGACTTGCAAATGGGGAACTATATCAAGCATTGTAATGAACTTATGTATGACCCATTTCAATGATTAGTATTTGATTCAGTTGAGTTGATTTTACTGTAATTTTAACTTATTATTTTCGATGTTTGTTGGAACAAAATTGCAGAGGGATTTGCATGGGTAATTCGATGGCTTTCATCGTGGTTGACATATGGAGGTCTTGTTAGAGTTGGACATGAATGATGCAACCTGGGACATTTTAGACAGGGTTGGTTTGAGAAATCTGGCTTGATTGAGGATGTTCCCCATAGCATGCACTTGACTACACTCATCAAGAGGTGGAATGCAAATAATTATACTTTATGGTTCCCAACAGGGGAGATGATTGTGACATTAGAGGATGTATTTTCCAAGATGCATTACTCCAATGTTTGAAAATGTTTCTCCAGATACAATGACATTCTGATTCAGATATTCAATGATTCCTGAATGTCCAATCCTGCCACATACCCCAGTAGTCCTCGATCCTTGGATATATGGAGACATCGTTACTTGGATTCCATTTATAATGATAGATATATTTGTAAATTTATGTTATGACCTCTAAATCTATATGAATTTCAAGTTGTTTAGAAATCACATGACACCTTTTACTAGGCTTAATGAATACCCCTATATTTTTGAACGTGTTTTTGAAAACATCATGTTTTTATCATAGAAGGAATTATCAATTAATGGAAGGTCATTAAGTCATAGGAAAACTGACTCCCATTCAGAACTAAATTAGAATGATTTACTATGTAGGATTGATAACCCCTTTATGTTCTTAGCCCATTCCCTAATTTTTATGCTTATTTTGAACACTTTAAAAAGTTTTGTCAAATTTTCTATCCATTCTAGTAGCTGAAGAGATTTCTCTTTCTCTAGAGGGGAGGATAATGCAGGAAATTTAGTTTTGATCTTACACCTCCACGTTGGTATATTCTCTGTGTTTATTCCATTTCCTTTGAGATTAATTTTTGTGTTGCGATGGTTATTTTTTCCAGCTTCCAATGGGTCATCCTGGCTTGCATAATACCATACATGGAAATATGAGAAATTTGAAATTTTTTCAGAGTGTGAAGAAATTGACATTCAAGAGCGCAAGTATATGTGAGGAGAAATTTTTTTGGCATAGATGTGTAATACACATTGCAAATCACAAGGTAGATGTCATATCCATTTAGTTTCTTGTCCCACCTCTCATAAACAAGGTAGTTATACAAGGAGACTCAATTATGGTTCTAGGTAAAAGACTAGGAAATATGGTCCTGAGATATTCAAAAAGATGAACTCGCTCATGAGATCTACTCGAAATATATGAGGTTTAGGGGTTAGAGATTAGGGCTTTAGATTTAGTGTTTAGGGTTTACATCTCAAGGCTCAGGGTTCATTGTTTAGGGTTTAGGGTGCAAGATTTAGTGTTCAGGGCTTAACGTTTATTATTTTGGTTTTAGGCTTTAGGGTTTAGGTCTCAGGGTTAAGGGTTAAGGGTTTAGGTCGCAGAGTTTAGGGTTTAGGTCACAGAGTTTAGGGTTTAAGGTTTAGAGTTTAGTGTTTAGGGATCTGAGTTTATGGTTTGGAATTTAGGGTTTAGGGTTTAGGATTTAGTTTTTAGGGTTTAGGGTTTAGGGTTTAACATTTAGAGCTCATGGTTTAGGGTTTAGGGTTTAGGGGTTAGGTTTTAGGGTTTATGGTTTAGGATTTAACATTTAGGGCTTAAGGTTTAAGGTTTATGGTTTAGGGCTCAACATTTAGGGTTTATGGGTTAGGGGTTAGGATACATGGTTTAGGGTTTATGGATCAGGGTTCAGGGTTTGGAGTTACAAGTTTAAGGTTTAAGGGTTAGAGCTTAGGGATTTAGATTTAGGGTTTATGGTTTAGGGCACAGGGCTTGGGTTTTAGGGTTTAGGGCTCAAGGATTAGGGGTCTAAGGTTCAAGGTTTAGGGATTAGAGATTAGGGTTTAGGGTTTAGGGTTTAGGGTTTAGGGTTTAGGGTTTAGGGTTTAGGGTTTAGGGTTTAGGGTTTAGGGTTTAGGGTTTAGGGTTTAGGGTTTAGGGTTTAGGGTTTAGGGTTTAGGGTTTAGGGTTTAGGGTTTAGGGTTTAGGGGTTAGGGTTTAGGGTTTAGGGTTTAGGGTTTAGGGTTTAGGGTTTAGGGTTTAGGGTTTAGGGTTTAGGGTTTAGGGTTTAGGGTTTAGGGTTTAGGTTTAGGTTTAGGGTTTAGGGTTTAGGGTTTAGGGTTTAGGGTTTAGGGTTTAGGGGTTAGGGTTTAGGGTTTAGGGTTTAGGGTTTAGGGTTTAGGGTTTAGGGTTTAGGGTTTAGGGTTTAGGGTTTAGGGTTTAGGGTTTAGGGTTTAGGGGTTAGGCGATTAATTACACTAATAGGCATTCACTAATGGTAGCTGAGGCTGCAGTGGCGGGTTCTAATTTTTGTGCGCAAACAAGTAATAAAGGCATTAAATTTGACATCCATTTGATCATCACAAGACATTTCAACCTTGAATTTGACACCCATTTAGAGCTATCAAAATGTAATTTCAGGGTCTTAGGGTTTGAGGGTCCATTTGGTTTTCAGGGTTAAGATTTTTAGGATTTAACATTGAGAAGCTCAATAAAAAACCAAGGTATCTATGGTTTCCAGGGCTCAACATTAATGGAGTTTATGGAATTTAGGGGTTCAGGATACTAGAAATATTAGGGTTTCGAGGATGATAGGGTATCAGGTGCATCTAGAGTGATGCAAGTTTAAGGTCACTAACTAAATGTTTAGAGCTTGGAGAAGGATAATAGAATTAGGGTTAATCAATGTGTTATATGCAAATTCACAAGATAAAAAAACTTTGAAATGATATCTAGGGCTCAAGGATTAGGGTGTCTAGGGTTCATAAATATAGGGATTAGAAAAATATAGAGACATGAATGTTCAATGTATGTAGGGCATTAGAGATGTAGTGTGTAGGGTATCATGGTTAATGGTTCATGGTGTATGGCTATACACACACACAACACATGTAGTATACTGGTTTATATTGATGTGTATGTGTATAGAGCTCATGTATGTATGATGTGTGTGTGTGTGTAGTGTGTTGTCGTGTGTGTAGGGCTGTAGTGTGTGTGTGTGTCAAGTGTGTACGGTGTAGTGTGTAAGTGTGTAAGTTGTAGTGTGTAGGATGTAGTGTGTAGTGTGTGAGTGTGTGTGTGTGTGTGTGTGTGTGTGTGTGTGAATATACATATACATTTATACACTCTCACACACATATAGGGTATAGGTCACAATGCTAACACACACTAAGAGTGTAATGTTGTAGGAATTAGGGCTTCACTGGTTTAGGGTTCAGGGCTCGAGATTTATGACATTTAGGATTCCGGCCTTCATAGGGTAATTTCATGGGTTAAATTTAATAGGGTTCATTTGACCATCAGTTTACAGAGTTCCTAGGGTTTTGACTTAAATAAGTCAATTGAAGGGCTGTAATGGTTCTTGGTAGAAGGTTTAGGTTCAAAGCCCATTTGGGTTTAGGGCTCGAAAGGAAGGTTTGAGGGTTGACATAAGGGTTCATGGGTAAATTGATGCCATTTGTACATGCTAACACACAAGGGAGTGTAGGGCTTAGTGAATTAGGGTTCAAGGTTCTATGGTTTAGGTTTTAGGGTTTAACAGGTTTAGGTTTAGGACCTTCAGTTTAGGGTAATTTCAAGGGTTTCAATTGTAATATCTATTTGACCATCATTCTACAAGATTCCTAGGCTTAATGTTAAGAAAGTCACTTGAAAAATTACCTAATATACTTGGCCTTAGATAGGGAGTTATGGAGCCCATAAAAAACTTTTTTCAGAAACTGTGACTAATGGAGCTGTGATTACTAGTTCCATTAGACACCCAGGTGAAAAGTGACTCTAATATTCTAACATGTAAGTGTATAACATAATATTTTTAATTATTAGAAATAATCCCCCAAAATATGTAAAGAATACTAAATGAAAAATTTATAATAATAATAATAAGTTTATAATAAAATATAAACTTAAACATTTATTTTGTAAATACAAGCATGCCAAAAGCACATATTATGTTCATACTATGAAGAACGCATATGCGTTTTGTGTTTTCACTTTTTCCAAGCCATGCCTCAAGGCTTGGATCCCCAATCCTGAGGCATGGACCTGCAAAAACACAACAAACCATGTGTTTTTGCAGGAAAATGAAAACAATCCACTTACATCATGATAAATCAACATAAAACAATCGATTCATTTAAAAAAAATTATACCGCAATGTAGATCAGACTATTTACTTTCTAAAAATACATTTTTTTAAATTTTTTTTTACTAATATAAGGTTGTCGTATTATTTATTTTCTAACAATGTCCTTTATAGCTATTTTTTGAAGTTTAAACATGTCTATCTTTTGTCGTGTATCTTTTTTTCGACTCATTGAAATTGAATAAAAAAATTTAAGCACAAACTAGGAATCATTCTATACATATTAAAAAAAACTAATTTTTGATATTTTTTGAGGTAGCTAGGGGGCACACGGTCGGAGCTATGTTATTTTTCAAAACTTAAAATTTATGTACTAGAAAAATCATTAAAAAAAATACTTGCTAAAAAATCTTTAAAAATTCTAGCACAAACTAGATGATCTTAGTTATCTTTCTACTAAAGGGTTTTCAAAAATACTAAGTGGTGCTCAAAACGTGGTGGGGGCATGAAAGTCACTCTATTATGTTTTAAAACAAAAACAAGAGAACATGTTGGTATTTTGGTTATTTGACCCACTTAAACTTATCCATTTTCAATAAAATTTAGTAGCTTAGAAACTAGACTCAAAATGCTACAATTCATATTGATACAACATCTTCCAATTTTGAGTGTAACTATTTCAAAAAACTCGTACAAGTTGGAAGTTTTTTTATTTTTCTGAAAAATGCATCCACTTAAGACCCCCTTTTTCCCCCCAACTTGGTGCACTTACCCAGTTGTCGTGCAAGCTCCATTAATGCCCACTTGTCATTGACATACTTAGAAAGCTTACATGGAGTACCCGCAAAAACTGCTCACGTGAATGTAGGAAAAAGACGGAAATTTTATAAACCATATTCCCCACTAAGAAATGACAAAGAAAAGATGGAAGAAATAAGAATCTTTCTTCCATATTTCTATTCAATTTTCTAATCATGTGGAAGGTGAATGCATCATTAACTCTCCTAAAGTGGTGAGAGTTGTTCTCAAAACTTTGCTGCAGATAATGATGGAAGACATTATTTTATGGACCCATGAATCCTTTCGTAACTAGCCCCAAAAATAGCTTCCTTCTAGCCACTACATAACTTAGGTATGATGTCATGTAGAAGCATCTAGTCATCTTCACTTCAATCAATTGTTTGTGAAGAGTATCAATGATGATGGTGGCCTAATCCACAAAATCTCTCTTGGAAAGGATGATACAAATAAATTAATACATTCATTGGTGGAAGATCTTGGTAGAGGGTAGACCGAAGACTCATCTCAGGAGAGTGATCATGTCACCGATTTCCTCCATAAAGTCAACTTGATACAATTAGTTGGGAAGCCGGTCTATACAAGGCCTCTTGGTCACTAACCAGTTGTTATTGACCATCTTGCTTCACTTGAGGGTTTACTCATCCCAAAAATCTTGTGCTGACTTTTGAATGATGTTAGTATTCTCAGGGAAGTCAGGTATGTTGATAAATTCTTCAATATGCTCTGATATGATCAAGAAAAATGGCACGCGATTATTTTTATAAATTCCCCACCTCTCGGGATCATAATGTTCTGTGCATGCAATGACCAGCTCTGGAAATTGCACTGAGATAGGAAATGCCACTGCTTGGGGTAAACCGCTATGGTAGAGCCTATATGAGAATATGGTCTTGCCTTCAACTTTTACCCAATCACAAAATTGTTGCTTGTTAACGTGACCAAGATTATTGGTTGTGATATTGTTGTTTGTAGACTTGATGGAAGTGGGAGGAATGACCCCTTGGAATTCGTATTTGAGTGCGGACTTATTTGACTTTTCCACTGACTTCCTCGA
The DNA here is from genome assembly GCA_019776745.2 of Taxus chinensis. NCBI lineage: Eukaryota > Viridiplantae > Streptophyta > Pinopsida > Cupressales > Taxaceae > Taxus > Taxus chinensis. Next base: position 133,714,757 of record CM034156.1, read on the forward strand.
TTTTCCTGTAGACTTGTTAGATTTTTTGGCCATAATGAATTTCACAGAAAAACAAAGTGGACACGCAGGACGATGTAAATGGTGTCGGGTCTTAGTCTCCGAACCACCGTCAACACAAGAAATATCACTCGTTTTATTATTATTATTATTATTTTAATAATAATAATAATAATTGATATTGGGTTACAAAAAAATGTTAATACAAGAAAAATATTGAGACTAAGCTCGAGTTACAAACCGGGTAAAAATAATAATTTTTTTATTATCTGGCTACAAATGGCTTTACGCAGGATCAATTTGAATTATTTTTCCAATGTTGGGACCATGTGTGGACTATGGATACTTGTCTCTGGCCAATGTTTGAGCTCTTCGATTACGTAAAAATCCTTTCCACATGAAATATTACCTGTTACATGTAAACGTGTAGTCTTTTTATTTTATTTGGCTTTACGTGGATAGTGATTTCTCTTTGCATGCATGGAGGTTGTTATCGTTCATCTTGGCACATGAAAATTGTTGTGATCTTTCACCTTGGCACGTGAATCTCCTTCTTAGCTTTGTTTGGAGTATGTAGGGATGATTTGACTCTTGGAAACCTACGTGGGAACTACTAAAGAATGCATGGAAAGATGTTTTATTTTGCCTGTGATTGATTTCTGCCTGAATTTTCAAATTAATCTTCTTCCCAAAGTAAATGTGTGAACTCTCTTCTCCACATGGGCTTTGGTGAATTTTTTTTCTTTCTTTTTTGGACTATATGGACTTTTCCTGATGCGTGAAAACAGAAATTCAATTTTATTTCTGACTTTTACCTGTGTGGACATGTAAAAATGTGTGGTTTTTTAATTGTTGCTCTTTGGCAGTGTGTGGGAACTTCTTTTTACTACCTCTTTTCTTACAAAGGTGTGGAAATTTGTGGCTCCTCCCTAGCACGTGGAAACTTATTTTATTATGCCAAATGCGTGGGATTTCCTTTTGAAAGTGTGGGTTTCTTCTATATCCTTGCGTGGATCTGTATTGCCTTAAGACAATTGGGCATGAGCTTCTTGTCCTCTTCTTTGATAACGTGGATATGTATTACCTTGGCTAATGTGTGGTATATGTTTCCTTTGGCATTGAATTCTTTCCTTCCCAACGTGGATAGCCTCCTCCTTCACATGCACAACTGATGGAGTTGTTTCAATAGCTCACTTGGAATGAGTGGAGAATCAATCGTCTGTGAAGAATGTGCTATGAAAAATTGCAAACAAAATATTTCTCCGAAAATGCTTCTACAAGGGAAAAAGTAAGAAGTTGAAATAATAATAAGAATTTGGAAATATATATCCCTAACTTCTTACTCATGACTTTTTCCAACATAGATTCATGGAGAATTTGTTACACAGATTAAAGAAGCTTCCCCACGTAATCGTTTATTTATTTCTGTTGAAATAACCAATTTCCCTTTCTTCAAGTAGTGGGAATTAATTGCCAAGGGAATTTGGAAAAAACTTAATCATCTGTCCATGGAAATGGAAAAATAGGCTGACAATTCCCATTTATTTCCCCATGTGGGAAATTGGGAGATATTTTTCCATTTTGCCATCCGGTCGGGTTGGCAATCAGCAGGAGAAATTCCACAAGTAGGGAAAACAAAAGATTTTTCCAGGAAAGGGAAATCCGAGAGCAAAAAGCTAATTTGGCATCCCCGACAATTAGAGGCAGAATTTTTATTTCCCACGACAATGACAAAAACTTGTCGATTGATTTTTAATGAATATTTATTTAATTAAAACCCCCCCAAAATCAATAAAATTAATTTTTGAGATAAAAGGGTAAGAAATTAATTAAATATTAATTGATTAATTTAAACGTAGTTTGTGACATGGCGGGAGGGTTCTCACCCGAAATGGACAAAGTGAAGACCAAAACAATCACGATAATAAGACAATCGCGACGAGGGTGATAAATCATGTGAAAGAACGCTTTTGGAAAATTTTAAAAAAATTACGCTCATTAATTTTGCGAAGTCAAAATTAGCTGATAATAGGTACCAAGTATTTTTCTACCAAATATGAAGTGGAATAACTTTCATTTTGGAGAAATCAATAACTTTCAATGTTATTTTAAAAAATTCTACCTTCTTATTTTTAAACTTAAGGAATTATCTTTTAGATAAGTTTTAAAATTAATTTATAAATATATTGTGAGATGTTTTATAATGGTTTTTTAAACTTAAGGAATTATCTTTTAGATAAGTTTTAAAATTAATTTATAAATATATTGTGACATGTTTTATAATGGTAATTGGGAGATTGTGAGAGGATATGATATTGTGTTCGTGATTTTTTCAAATTTTAATATTAAATTTGATGTTGATTTGATCGTTATGGGACAATTTCAACATGAAATTTGTTGCTCAATTAGATTTGACTTGAAAACCTTTTGTTTTCACTTTAAGAAGTTAATAAGAAGATAATAATTTCTTAACCATACGATATAGTTTTTGAACCATTTTTCCTTGATAATATTTATGTGGGACTAAAAAACAACACCTTCATTGATGTCATTTTTCAGCAACCAATGGAATCACATAAGCAAATGTACAATAGAGTTAACAATCAGTGTAGTATCATTATCAAGGATTTTGAGTCGTAAAAGCAATTGCAAAAATGCACTTAAGAGGCATAGCTGAATTAGGGTGGTAAAATTTAGGAAAATTTCAAGGCAAGAAACTTGAAATAAAAATATCTCAATGTATTTAAGATAGATATATCTAAGATATTTGTACTAGTTGTATTATAAAAAACTAACATGTAATATACACAAACAAAATCAAGTAGATGTAGACAAGGTCATTTTTACACAATTATTTCAAGTTTAAAAAGCCTCTGAAGAAACCACCAATGATTATGCATTTACCCTTAAGAATTCAATATTTTCAATATTATATCAACCAAATAATATTGAGTTTCATATTTATTAATAGTATAATAATAATTTCTATAGAAAATTAGATATAGTGTTTATTTATATTTCAATAAAAAATTCATACAATTAAAATCATCGAAGATATATGATACATGAATGGATATGGGATACACTTAAGGAAAACATTAGACCATGTAGTGTGAAGAACTAACACAACATAGAGTGACTAACATCCTAACAAACAAAATAAAAATTAATAAAATACCACTTTATTCAATTTCATTAAGCAAACACAATAGACTAGTTACAAGAAGATACATTCTCCAACAATTTCTAATAATGTGCATTTGAACTAACTATATGATTAAATCAACCTTGAATTACTTTTCCAACTTCTATATTATCAACTTATCCCTCTAAGAAAAAAACCTCTTTCAAGCATAAACATATATTTGTACAAGTACATGATTCACCTACTTACAATATTCTCTCAGCCACATCCCAATTGTATAACATTAAATGGATCCTTTGGCCCATGTCCCATTAATAAATGTTACAATTATTAAATTGAAGATAACAAACAAATGCTTCATAATGCATCACAAGCTAACACAACTCAAAGAAACATAATTCCACTCAATAACCATAATATTTAGTTGGGTAAACCCTCTATGTGGGATCTCTATCATTATATTCCCTATACTTATGTGTAATTTGTTAAGACTCTTACACTCCCTGAGGTCATGTACACACACCACACATTTGCACAAATCAGTTCACTAGAAAATTTTCAAGTTGTTTCCCTATGCATAAGTTGTAATGATCTGTAGGGATTAGTAAATAGATGCATACCAATAATACTGAGATAGGTAAACTATATTTATTATCTCCCTCTGGTTACATTCCCTATAACTCTTACACTCCTTGATTTCATGTGTGTAAATGACACATCTACACAAAAAATTTCATGGTAAAAGTTTCAACTTGTTTCCTTATGCCAAGGTCCAAATCATCCTTACATATTGGTATATATATGCACACCACTAAGATGAGGCTATGGACATAATGCGATCCTCTAAAAATGAATATGTTTATTATGTGCATAATTCATTATTCTTAGGATTGTGTAGTGTTTCTAGGAATTTATTGAACGTTCTTTCCCCACGTCAAGCATAGAAGTATTGAGATAGTGCACAAAATTGTTTCTTCCTCACTTATGACTCTAAAATACATGCATGTATAATGAAGAGGCGCCATAATGCATTTTAAATGATCATTGGCCAAGCATTTAAGATGACATATCTCCATTTTTACATTACACTATGAAATATATGTTTCCATTGAAAACTATGAAGTATTTTTTAATGGAGAAACTACTACAAACCTTGTGGATCATTCTTTAAATGTAATAAAATCAAGTATGAAAACACACAATACTACTTGTTCCTACTTGTGGCCTACTCTAAGTAATTTTGAAATTCTTTTATGGCCATCAAATTTGATTCCTTAGAAAACAATTCTATTTAAATTAGGTAGAAAATTTATAACTAGTCAAGTAAATTTTGGTAGAGATTTAGTACAATTACACTAAATAATAATTTTTCGTTATATTTTATTCATATTCAGATTGGTTTATTTGTGGCATATTTATATTTTGATTGGTTTCTTCGTGTCATATTTCTTATCAAAATTATAAGCCAAAAAATATCACGATATTCAGTCGATAAATATTATGTCATTTTTTTTTCGGCGTGCAATTTGATTGATTTTTTAAAACCAAAATATACTTCTTTTGATTGTATGTGTTTATAAATTTTTCTTATGCTAATATATTTACATGTTAAATTATTCTATTATATGAGGTTCATATTATGACATTTTTTCATACAACTATCATGCATTCTTTGGATTATATAAGTTGTTCATTCTATGCCATTTTTATAATATTGGCATGTATTCTTTTGGTATAAAGAATATGTTATAAATTCTCATGAATAAGTTAGTTGTTGTTCCATTTTGGCATTTTGTCAAATAATTGGCAGGCTTGCCGGAGATTTGGTATTTTACTACACTTCACTGAATCGAATAATAGACCTTGTTACACCTTTTTTCAAACTTATACATGTTCAACCAATGCATTAGGAATACCTTCAAGGATAATGTGATCATGACACAGGAGGCAGGTTGGCCTGGAGAGGGATTCATAAATATTTGGAAGCAAGATTTCACATTTTGGTTTGGTTGTTATGGTCTAAGTTTTACATTTTGGGGTCTAAGAGTTAACATGTACCATAGATATCTATGACAATTGGGATGTGCACAAGACTTAGGGGATAAATAAATAAAATTATACTTAAAAATCATATACAAAGTATGGTGGAGTTTTTGGGACATAAATAAGGGTGTTTTGAATAATTTTATTTTTCATTACAACAATGGGCTCTTACTATATAACTAGATTCCATGGAAGAATGTAGGATAATTTATAATATTTATTTTAAACATGTTACTCATCCATTGAGAAGAGGAAAAGAGAACAAGATACTAATGACTTGTGTATTTATTAAAAACATGCACACAGTGGGAAATGATGATAAGAAAAAAAATGGGGAGGGAAACAAAAAATATGTACACAATTATGATGTCGGTAGGGCAAGGGTTATACAAAAACATACATAGGATCAAATAAGTAGATAAAATTACAAAATAGTTGATTGTATTCATGGAGTTGGCATGGGTCGAATAGGATAAAATGAAAAACATGAGATATGAAAATTTATGAACTAGTTGAGAATGTGAGGGTGACCTAAAAGGAGAAACATGGATTGCTCCAGAACGTGCTTTTCTTATTAACAAAGTGATTTTCTTATTCTTTGTTAAAAAATCTACATTTGTAGAATGATTGCTCCAGAACGTGCTCTTCAATTTTCCTCTGTGTTTATTTAGCAATAAAATTCCATACATTTATAACAACAATGTTGTCATGTTTTTACCTTCTTTGTTCTTTACATATCTCTCGAGGGTGGCCTTTGATTTTTTGGGTGTTCTATTCTTCAGCAATGTACATAGCTTATGGAAAATGTGATTCCATTCACGTTTTGGATATAAACTTGAGATGAAATGTTCAATGGTTTCTTCTTCATGAGAAGAAATGCTATAATTTCTTTGTTCTTGGGATTTAATATTTTGGGGAAAGGGTTATTTAGTAAGCACATTTCACTTTTCTTTGTCTTCATATCTACTCCATCATTAGTTCAAAAGTTCCAAAACACACACGATCATTTTCCTCTAACAAGAAGACAATATCCTTGCAATAATACTTTGAAGGTGAATTTGAACATGAAATCGACTAATATTGTTATATGAACATTTCAATAACCTGATCATCACTAGGGGTAATTGTAGAAGAGGAAACATCTGATCACTCCTGACCAGGTTGAATGAAGGAGATATCAATTCCATTCATTATGTCTTCAAATTAAATTTGAGTTATAGTATTTATTTTCCATCCAATATATTTGTCTCATCTTATTAGCTATGAATATAGAATAATGAATTTCATAGTATTTCTAACCATTTTTGTAAATTATGAGTAGGTACAATGATGATACATGGATGAGTTATAATCTTTTTTTCCTCGTGCGTAATATTTGGGAGCAATTCAAAAAAAAATAATCTTCTATTTCAAAACATAAAGGCACTAAGATTTAAACAGTCAAAATAACTAGGGTCATTGTATTCGATCAAATTATTTTGCTAACCTTGAATCTCTTCTTCCTCTCCTTTCTCCTCAAATGTGATCCTCTTTGCAAGATTTTTGTTGTCTCAAATATTACATCATCATATTTTTCGTTGTTTGATATTGAATTCCATGAAATGTTTCCACTTACTTCTATACCAAATTTATCAAATTTATGTGAGGTCGAAGATACATTTTAGATCTCATATTTTAAAGAAAACATGTCTCATAAATGGCCACAACCCTCATGAGAAATTTCTACAATTAATAAAATTAGATGGATCATATTTTTATTGGTTTTTCAGAGCATATTTTATATAATATTCTTACATTATAATGATGGTATTCGTTGATATAACGTTTATGTTTCTTTAAAATAAACTACCCTTCTCGTAATTAAATATGTGACATAGTGCTTCATACATGAAATATGTAAAGTAAATCCTTACAAAAGTTCTTTTTGTTCCCTTACAATCATGACATTATACAAGGCCACATCTCTTGGAGACATTTTTCCAAGTAGTTCACACCCCTTGTGTATACCTCCATATTCTATATACATGTTTGCAAGGGTGTAACCTACTTTACAACTCCCATTTTGGTATAGCTTGGGAGTATGTTGATGAAGGTTGTGGAGTTTGATTTAACATTTTATAAAATGAACTTGTTTAAGAGTTTGGAAGGTATTTAAAGAAGCTCATTTTGGGCATATCCTATAGCCTTTTTAGTCCAGGACAATGAATCTATTCCAGGAATTATATTAAATTATTCATGTTCCTTTTGTATGCTTCCACATTTTGCATAAATTTGTAAAAGGTCCCTTTAAGCTGCAGAAAAACAAAATATAGTTTCTCGTTATGATATGATGAATGGCCATGCTCTAATTTAAAGCTCTCGTTGTGACATAAGCTAGAAATATTGTGGGAAACACCTTGGGGTATGGTTTTATGCTACTAATTACATTTATTGGGAAAGTTTCCAAGGCCTTTTCAAAAAACGTATTTTATGCATATCATGCAGTCATTGCAGTCCACGAGACCATATTTCTTTAAGTCTTATTTGTTGATTAATTAACATGCCCTATGTGTGCTTCCACATTTTTCATATATTTCTCCTACGACACTTACAAGTACATCATCTGAAAAAATTATCTTCTATATTATGTGTTGGTGGATGTTCATACCATGTTTCATGGTGTAGCTAGTTGTATTAGTTTAACACTTATGTTATCAAAACACATAATAATGTAATTTTAATAATCCTAGAAAAATATATAAAACAATTTATAAGTAAGATTTTTAAAGCTAGATCCTTTTTAAACATATATAATACTCCAAAATTATTGCATTATATATGAAAAGCATTCCTATATATTATTAATATATAAATAAGAGAAATGTTAGGTTGCGTTCTCAAATCATAATGATAACAAAGTTAACAGAGAATACAAAACTTAAACATGGGGGTTGGTTTAAGCGATGCAATCATAAAAAGCTCACAAGATATATAAAATCTCTAATTTCTCATCTAAACATCTACCATTAGTTGAATGTCCCCGTACAAAATGCATTGAATTCATAATGGTTCGCTCTCATTTTAAAAAAAAACGCATTTTGTCTCTAAGAGAAATATCCTCTTTTTTGATTACTTGCACATACAAAAAAAATATTCATTTTGTGTGCTAAATTTGTCCACTGAGGTTTTTTAATGTAAGATTTAAATAATATGATGCCTAATGTAGTATATTGATGATTGATTTTTTACTTTCTCCTTTACTATTTGATGTTCTAATCTTTACAACTTAAATGATAGTACAATTATGATTAACATTCACATAAGTAATCTAAGAACAACTAGTAATATGACTTAATTAAACACATGTGTACCATATAAACTACATGTATTCCTAATTACATTTTTGGTTTTAGTAGTTTGCACTGATAGTCATCTTGATAGTGTAGATCTTGATAGTGAATTCATTGGTTTGTGTACTTGATAATGACTTCATTGATTTATGTACCCACCTCATTTTAATTCGGAACATGCATATCATTGTAATGGTGGGGTTTTTTACTATCAAATGAAACTTGTAAAGTACCACTCAAATCTAAATAACATCATTTCCAAGTATTCTTAGGTCGAACCTAGATTCCACATGTGGATGTAAATCCAATCACTCTAACACATTTGTGTCTTAAATCACACTTCAAATGCTCCAAACTCCATAAAATATGATCCCTAAATAATTATGAGGCTTGTGGAGATTGTGTGTGATTATTACCATGTAGGCAGACAATTGAATTTTGAAGTGTGATTTGCACATCATACTTGTCTTACAAAAAAGAAACTTATGTTTATTGAATAATTAATGCCTAACCTAAAATTAACATGTTGAGTCTCATTATGTTGTGGGATGATAAAAATTTATTGAAACACAATGATGGGTTAAGAACAGATACATGTTTGTAGAGTTGTACTAAATTAAACAATATAAACATATTAATAATGGTTCGAGAAGGATTTTAAAGAGGACATAGGTCCCACATAGCTAAAGAGTATTATACTAAGATTAAGATATGGAAGAAAAATAGGATTGTGTATGGTGTTGGATGATGTAGCTATGCTCAATCATATCAAACAAGAACATGTCTTGATGGGTGGTTCTGGAACGGTGATAATGAGATGGTAATGGAGGAGTCTTATCATGCTACCATAGATGAGGATATTTTGATCACAACTCACAATACAAGTGTCGATTATGTAGGAATTCACATCAGTTGATTATCTATGGCGAGGAAGGATTTTTTATCTAATTTTGGTTGTCGATGCAAAACCATTGGTGACACATTATTGTAAATGATCTTTTGGAGAGAAAATAATTTTTTGAATGGTAAAAGTGGGGAAATAAGTTGTGTATGATGGGTGAGGCAATGGGAAGTGAACAAAAGAATTGAGATCGAGGCTAGACATTCTTAAGGGGATCAAATCAAGCTACGTAAAGAAAAAATGCTTGAGGACATGATCTTGTGGATGATGTAACCAATATATTTTGAAGACAATGATGGTGCCGTGTGAAAACATTAAATTGGTGACATTAGTTCCCTTAGTATAGATGCATTCATATGAAAAATTTGTGATAGGGATTATTTTAGTGATAATGATGTGGTAGTAATGATATAGATAGAACATGTCATCTTTTTACCATCGCTTATTTAAAATGTATCAATGTTAAAGATGGGAGCTCAATTTATTTTATGTGTGTTTGATACATATGAATCTCACCAGAAATTTTCTTGTTTCATTTAATTCTAAAAATTGATCCAAACATGAGTGAAGGCTTGTGTGGTGACCAATGATAAGGGATTTGAGGTGACCTTGGTCTATCAAAGAGCCAACTAAGAAAAGGGAATAATCTTGGAGATATTGCACTTGAGGCTAAATTAAATAATTATGAAGAGCAAAACCTTTACACAAGAAGAAAATAACACTAAACCCACATGATGGTATCAGAAAAATCCTCCAAAAAATGTCAACAAAATAAATCATCATTTTGGTTGGAGTTATGGATGTCTAGGCCCTTGAGTGGGTGCTCTCGTGTGGAGTATACACCATGTTTTCACTAGTGTTTAGAATTTTTTAACCTTCCACACTTACATTCTTAAAACACATAACAATGTGATTGCATTTATCCATAAAAGTTATGAATCTAATAAAAATGGGAATTTTAAAGTTGGTGGCTATCAAGAAAAAGTTAATGCTTAAAAAACATTACAGTAAATAGATGATGTGGTGATGATAAGAAACGTGACATGTCAAATCCTTTATACAAGAATAAAAAATACTCATCTTGCATAATGGCGCTAGAAAAAAGCTTCAAGCTCATTGGGTGAGTTAAGGTGAAAGTGAAATGTAGATAAGATGGCGCCAAACATATCAGTGGGGAGTTAAGAAAAGTGGTTATTTGATGGATTTGAAATAAACCCAAACTTTTAAGCACTGTGTAATATTGAGATGCCATCCATAAGGTATAGTATAAGTATAAACAACACCAAACATCACATCAAGTTGTGAAGGTCGAACCAAGTCATGAATTCAATAAAAAATTGAGTTGCCTGTGAATCAAAGAGATGACATGCACTGAAAATTTTGATATGATTTCCAAATTAGGCACTAAAAATGCATTTAAAATTTGGGAGGAATTGTAAACTTAATTTAAAAATAGTCTATTATATGAATTTGGAAAATTCTATACCTAACAAACTACTCTATAGGTAAACATGCATATACCTCTATTAATAATTTGACTATTATTCTATGAAATTTACTAGACTCCATATATGGTAGAGAATCTCAATAAATAAAGCATTTACACACAACAAGAAATAGATTATATTTATCTCAACTTTTCTCTATGCATATTAGGGCTTTGTTGGACATTGGAGGTAGGCGGTTACTTAAAGAGGATATAAGACACATCCTCATTGTCTATTGTATCCTCTCTGTTAAGAGACAACAAAATATCAACAAAAGTAATTGTTCTTGTTGTTAGATCTATAGATATCTAGGCCCTTAAGTTAGTGCTCTTGCACTAAGTATACACCATATTTTCACTTCTATTTATTGATATTTTTATTTCCCTTCCACATTTGCATTATCAAAACACATAACAATGTGATTACATTAATCCCTAAAACTTGCATATCCAATAAAAAATAATACTTTTCAAGTTAGTAGCTATTAAGATAGATTTAATATTTAACAAAAATTGTATTAAATAAATGATGTGGCGATGGCAAGAAAAAAAAACAAGTAGTCCATATATGAATTGACAAGAAAAAAGAGGATAACTTATGTTCCCTCTAAAAAATTTCCCAACCCAAAAATTCTCCTCCCACAATCACCTTTTTCATCACGATTATTCCCCCATCTAATGTTTCACCTCCAATCTTTCAACTTTAACCTCTTCAATGCCTACTTATCAATGTCTCAATTACACCACCTAAATGTAATTGTTATTTAAACTAAATAATTATATTTATCTTTTCAATCATAATACTTAAGTTGCAAAGAAAATGTTTATTTGACATGAAATTCTTTGTTGAGTAATCTTAAGACATCATAAATCATCTTTTTCTTACTTGAAAAAAATTACTGATAACAATGATTTTTTTTTAATTTTCAAATATTTCTTTGTGTGTAGGCCAATATCAACAAGAATACACTATAGTAACCATTCATTCTTTATAATGTTGATTTATTTTTACAAGGTCACAAATTTGGGAAGATAATTTTGACATTTATCTAGAAAGTTTGATTACAAGATACTTAAAAGAACAAGGCCATGAATGGCATATACTGCCGAAGCAATTGATAAACTAGAGTTGTAGACATCCATGTTGTAAAAAATTGAGGATTTGGTTTAGCCATTATGGAACTAGATAGACACGGGTTTCATGTATAGTCACTCAAAAGCCTCACAATTCTGAATTCGAAAACTTATACTTCTAACTTATTGTCAAGGGGAATGTTTTCTAGTGTTGCTAGATTCACATGCCACAATTAGGGGTTTTAGTATAGTTTCTGAGTAAATAAATTGAATAAAACAAGGTAGTATAAAATGGAGGAGACAAAACAGTCTACAATCAGACTAACAATAGGATTTTTTGTCTCTTGTTGTTGTTCTTTCTCAGTGGGTGGCTCTATGGCCCAAAGCTTTTCCAACACCACTTTGCATTCATGGATGAGCTTAGAGCATTTGTGCAATGAGGCATTTTTATTAATCTTGTATAGACTGGGGCATATGTGGGAGGATATTCCATAGCTAGGGTTTTAGATGTAGCCAATGATGTTTGCATAGATTATTCCACTATTGGTGAATTATCAAAAAAATATGTGTTGTTTTCAATTTGAGATATGCTTACAACAAGTTAATCAAACTGCAAATCGATTGTAAAATATGTTGATGGATCAAACTTACCTTGGTTGTTTGGTCATTAAGTTTATATGTTTTTGCGTACATGAATTTAAACTTATTAGGATTATTGTTGATGTGAATGCGAAGTGTGGTGTTATGGAAGATGCCCATAAGGATTTTGACAACACTGCTGAAAGAAATCTAGTTTCATAGACTGCAATAATCAAAGGATATTCTTTAAATAGCCTTGGTAATGAGGCACTAAACCTCTCCTACAAAATATAGTTAAAGGGGGTGAAAATTAACTATCTAATATTCATTGGTGTCTTGGGGTCATGCGAGAGCCTAGGATCTATACAACATGGCAAGAAGGTTCATGTCCATGTTATTGAGAATGGATTTAGATCAAATTTGTTTGTGAGAAAATAATTAGTGGATATGCATGCAAAATGTGGAAATATTGAGGCTACAAGAAGAGTGTTTGAAAAAATACCTAATCCTAATGAAATCTCTTGGGATACTATGCTTTTATGCTATGCTTGGACCAATCACACAAAGGAGGTATTTATGCTTTTCTCCATAATGCAGCTAGTTAGGGTGAATTTGGAACAAGTCACTTATTTTAGTGTCCTTATTACATGCTCTTATATATTAGCTCTCAAAAAGGGAAAACAAATTCATGGACATATCATTGTTTCTGGATTTCAGTCACATACATGTGCAATAAATCCTCTTATTACCATGTAACAACAAAAAGGATGAAAGCTTTTTGTTTAGCATGATGGTTGGGCATAATGTAGCCACATGGGATTCAATGATTGCATGATATGCAAATATTACATGTGGTGATGAGGCCATTAAAAAAAAATTGAAATGCAATTGACATATATGAAGCTAGACCAATTTACTATGATTATTGTTCTTAGTTCATGCATTGAATTAACAGCCATAGAAAATGTCACTAAGGTTCATGCTCATGTAATCAAATATAAAATGGATGTCAAATATGTATTTAGGGAATGCATTTGTTCGCATGTATGGGAAGTGTGGAAAAATTGGTGATGCACACATAATATTTAATAACATACCTAATTATGAAGTATTATCATGGAGTACAATTATTGTAACATCTGCTCAACATGGTTACAATATCGAATCATACTAGGCATGGAGCATTATGCTTGCATGGTTGACCTATTTGGTCAAGTTGACAATCTTGAAGAAACTCAGGATTGTATTTACAGAATGTATATTCAACCTAATGCTTTTGTGTGGTGCACTCTTCTCATTGCCTATAGTTTTTGTGGTGATTTGAAGATAGGAGAACATGCAAAAAAATGTGTACTCTATCTAGAACCATAAGATGTTACAACATATGTCCTGATTTCAAATATATATGCTAAAGATGGAAGACGAGATAATGTAGTGTTTATTACATGGTTAATGAAAAATAAGAGAGTCAAAAAGGAACCAAGATGTGGTTAGACCTTATTATCCTACTCATTCCTCTAAGAGAAGATGGTATTGCTCCACTCAAATCATTGTTTTGCAATGCAAGAATAGTAAGCTTTCAAAGAGTTACCAACTCCATGGGTATATGGCATGTCAACTCATTGCAGCATAGCTTCCAAAAAGGGAAAAAAAAATCATGTCAGTTAATTGGGTACCTAACAAAGTGTATAAAATAGCCACATAAAGATTACCCACTTGTTTTTAAGTACTTATGCAACAAATTTTAGCAGAAAAACATTTTGACATTAACCATATGTTTGAGTACCTTGCAAGTAATACATGGAACCAAATTCCTTTGGAATGAATCCTAATAACATATTCACATTGAGATAGAGGTCAACAATCTTTGTCAAATTAGAGAGGAAATTGACACCCTTTAGGCCTTTTTGCTATTTTAGTTGTATAAGATCAATAAAAATTTAGGCAATAGTAGACAATTACAAGATAATAATATAGAAAATTGTAAAATTTTGTAAATAAGTCATAATATTATATATATAATTTATTAAATTATAAAATTTAATCTTATATGTGAGAGGTATCCATAAAACCCCAAATTACAAAGCAAGCAATTCAAATCGTTCAAATTTCTACAAGTACAAAAATCCATATTATTCTAATCCGATTTAGTTAAAACAAACAATGCTCACTGAGGATAATAATGCCAACTAATTATGATTTAACCAGATTATCAGATCACATCTTGATTAGAAACTATTAGCAATACCAACAGAACTTTAAGTAGATGACTTGAAAAAAATTTGACACAAACATTTAAACATTGAAACCCCACACATTCCTAGAAACTAGGACAAAAGATGAAAAAATGAAATTTGAAAGTATTTGGGATCAAGATTTCCATGAACAATAGGTAATAAAATCCTTCTACCATTATATATGCAATTATCAAATGTTCATTTTAAGAGAGAAATCACATAAACCAAAGGTAAAATTGTAGCTATGCAAGATAGCCCAAAAACAAGAAACATTGATTTTTGTCTAGTTACTATGTATTGAATTTAGTAGTTGCCACCAAAACAATGACAATGCAATCATATAAATCCCATAATCATAAAACCTAAAGTGGGTATTTCGAATGCTATTTTTAATAATTATATTTTTTTGTCCACTGGTTTATTTTAGTCATTCATGGGCATGATATAGTTTTGGTAATGTACTGACTTCAATGATTATAAATGAAAAATAACATTATGAACATGTCAATTCAAAAATAAATTGAAAAGAATAGAATCTTAAATGGGAATTACAAATACATCTATATAATTTCTTCCTTTCCAGTTGATATGCATTTAATTCACTGATTGCAAAAGAAGAATATCATTGTAAATATGCACATTCAAAATTAATTCAAAAGAAATAAATGTTTATGTCTGTATTTTAAATGCATCTTAACATAGTTTTGTGGGAGAATAATAGTTTGAACATGTGAAATCACCATCAAATTCAAATCGATGAAATTTGAAGTTGGTATTCCAAATTCAGCTATATAATTTCATCCTTTTTGGTGGCTATACATTGACTTTCGAAGATTGCAAAAGAAGAATAACATTTTGAACATGCTAATTCAAAATCAAACTAAAAGCTCAAAAACCTGAAATGGGTATTCTAAATACACCTCAATCTTGTCAGTTTCTCTTATCTCCTTTTGCTACAAATTTTTCCACACATACCACTCTAGAAAATATTTCCCACCAGTTTTTCATTTCCATTCCATAGTTGAAATTTTCGTTATAGCTAAACTGTAACACCATTGCATAGGTAAAATTTCCATCATAGCTAAATTGGGGCACCAATTTGATAAACTTTCCATATTGCCTATAATTTTATCCTCTCATCATTGACGATGAACATATTGTACCATATCAAGCATGCTTCTACGAACATATTTCAATCAGGTTTTCCTCAATCATATTCATCCATTCACCACTTAAGAACCCAATCACAAAAAATTCAGTCACCAATTCTTTCTTCTTAATTCTAGTCATTGCCATGGTTTAGGACACACCTCAACCACAATACATATTTTAAAAGTAGAAAATTAGTCGAGGGATCTCAATATGGAAGGCTATATGGCCTTGCCTGTAGAAGCTATTACTCAACATGGAATTTTTTTTTTAAATTCAGAGGACTTTAAACTACTCCATAAGTCATCTTCTCTAGGAGAAATACTTGGCATCCATTGCAGAAGCATTTTGTAAAACCTAGACATTTCATATCATGTTGCTCTTAAGCCACTTCATGATGTAAGTATAATTGATACATGAATCAAAGCTCTAGTTGGAGACTGTTAAATGCAAATAGTCCACTAAGACACTTCAACCAACCTATTGTAGGAGGAATGGAACCCGATAATCCATAGCCACGCAATGAAAAATCTATCACTTTACAGGAAACTTGAATCGACATGTTCCATTCCCACTCAAATCGACACACAACTTGTGCGCATATAATTGTAAGACGTAGCTTCCATACAACTTTCTCTTTTTACATTACATGTTTAGTAGGGGCAGCGACATCCGTTATAGAAATTGAGAAGCCAAGGAGAAAACCCTTGTGACTATCGAAATTACTTCACTATCTTCCATTTTTTTACCGTAACAGTCAATGAGAAAATGGAAGTGAGCGAGAGAATTTATAGTGGTGGGAGATCTGATTCTGTGTTGCCAAAGAGTAAATGAAAAAGATGTTTGAGTACAACATTAAATTGATATTTACGGAACATTGAATTCGACTAGTCATTCGAGCTAGGGATTTTAATTTTGTT
Organism: Taxus chinensis; assembly: GCA_019776745.2. Lineage (NCBI taxonomy): Eukaryota > Viridiplantae > Streptophyta > Pinopsida > Cupressales > Taxaceae > Taxus > Taxus chinensis. Next base: position 133,731,617 of record CM034156.1, read on the forward strand.
AGTAAGTATTATTAACTTGTTAGAAATATTTGTGCTTAAAACTATAGGAAAATCATATAAATGATAGGTGTTAGATTGGTAGTGGATGGGAAAGAAAATAGATATTTTAACTAATCAAAAAATTGAATACCGCTACAAAAAGATTCTAACTAATCAAAAAATAATAATAAATATTTTTAAAAATAAAAAACTTTAGCTTATATATAACAAAGAATAGGTGGCATGAAGATATTGGTCAAAGAACTAAAATTATTTACAAATATGAAGCCTATAAAACCTGCCTTCGGGCAGTATAATAACATTACTTTAGCATTCCTTTATCTTAGTGAAAACCACTCACAAGAAAGTGTTAGGATCGAAACACAAATGAGCAATAAAACATAATTAAAATAGAAATAACATAAACCCAAGATTTAACATGGTTCATCCAATGTGGGTTACATCCACCAGAAACAATCCAGCCTTCTCCTTTATTCAGTCCTGAGGAATACAATACAATTCTCTCTCTTTTTCATATATCAAAGAGTAAATCCATGCACACACACACACACAACTTGTGCACCTCTTTGTAAAAAAATTCTTCAACCACAAGCAACCTAAATATAGCATGTTTATAAATAAGACATGCATATAAATAAGATAAACATAAAAATAACAACTCCCATCTATTAATAATACAATGCTATTTTTATCCATGGCCATGCATTCCTCCCAAAAGCAAATTACCGCTTCATCTTGTAGTTAGACTCCGCATATTCAACAATATCCCACTTGGAGACTAACTGTTGCAACCCACTGTTACAGCTCATCCTCAGACTCTTCTCTAACTTGTTTTTCTTCTTCAAGATCAATCTTGAAGACCTATCAAAGCCGAACAACCTTCCATCTTCTCTTTTTTCACTGCCTTTGTCAACATATCAGCAGTATTCTGACTTGTATGAATCTTCTCCAACATCATTTGTCCATCCTCCAAAACTGATCTAATGAAGTGATACATGAGTTGAATATGTTTAGTTCTCGAATGGAATGTTGACTTATTGGCAAGATGAATTGCACTTTTGCTATCACTGAATAACCTGTAATGCTAATGATTCTTTCCCAACTCTTCCATGAACCTCTGTATCCATATCATCTCCTTGTTTTCTTCTGTAGTAGACAAGACAATAACCTTCTGTAGTTTAGAAATCCAACTAACTGACGTGCCACCAACAGTGAATACATAACCTGTGGTGTTCCTCCTACCATCCAAATCTCCAACCATGTATTCATCAACATATTCGTGTAAAGAAATCTCTAACCCTCCATAGCACATCTTCCTGCTACTGGTCCATCTCAAGTATCTAAGAATCCACTGGACTGCATTCCAATTCTCCTTTCCTAGATTACTCATGTATCAGCTGACAACTCCCACTGCATGGGCAATGTCTGGTCTTTTGCATACCATAAAATACATCAAACTTCCAACTACTGAAGCATATGGAACTCTAGACATATATTCAATCTCTTCATGTGTTTAGGAAATTGTTCTTTACTTAACTTGAAGTGCCCTGTCAATGGTGTACTTACTAGTTTTGCATCCTACATCCTAAACCTGTCCAACACCTTGTTCACATACTCTTCTTGAGACAAAGTCAATATTCTACTCTTCATATCTCTATTAATTCTCATGCCAAGAATTTTATTTGTTGCACCTAAATCCTTAATGGTAAATGTATTTGCTAATGTTCTCTTTAGCTCATTTATATCCTGCATGTTTGACCCTACCACAAGCATGTCATCCACATACAACAACAAGATAATATATGTGTTATTATCTATTCTTTTAAAATAAACACAATTATCATAATGACTTCTAGGGTAACCTTGTTCTATCATGAACCTATCAAATCTCAAATACCACTGCCTTGGAGCTTGCTTAAGGCCAAACAAGCTCTTCTTCAATCTGCACACCAAATTATCCTTCCCCCTGACTTCATATCCCTATGGCTACTCCATATATATTTCTTCCTCCAAATCACCATGAAGAAAAATAGTATTTACATCTAATTGTTCAAGATGCAAATCTTCCACAGCTACCAAACTTAAAATAGATCTAATGGAATTCATTTTAACAACATGAGAGAAAATTTCATCAAAGTATATACCTTTTTCCTATGCAAATCCCTTCACAACAAGTCTTTCCTTGTACCTCTTTTTTTCACCTTCTTCTCCTTCAACCTGTAAACCCACTTGTTCTGCAATGCTCTCTTTTGTGCAGGCAGTTGAACCAAATCCCCAAGTTTGGTTGTGATCCAAGGAGTCCATCTCCTCATCCATACCTTGCTCCCACTTTTTTATGTTTCTATATGCATTGCTTCTTCAAAACTTTCTGGTTCTCCACCATCTGTCAATAAACAATAGTAAAGCTCATACGAAGATAATCGTGTAGGAGGTTTACTTACCCTAGTAGAACGTCTTACAAAATTTTTTGGATTTTGAGGCTTTTGTTGTTCTTGTTGATTTTGATCTACATAATCAACACCGATTGTGCCAGGATTGATTCCAACTTGTTGATTTTAGATTCCTTTGAGAACTTCTCTATCTTTTATTTCATCAAGTGCTACATACTCAGACTTTTCTACCTTCTTATCCTGTAGTTGTTCCCTGTACATAACAATTTTATTGAAAATAACATCCCTAATCTAATGATTTTCTTCTCATCCAAACTCCACAACCAGAATCCAAAATCATCAGTTCCATACCCAATAAAAGTACATTTCTTTGACTCATCTTTGAGCTTGGTCCTATTCTCTTTATCAATGTGAACAAATGCTTCACAACCAAAAACTTTCAAAAAAGAATAGTTTACCTCCTTTGCGGTCCAAGACTCCTCAGGTACTCCACCTTCCAAAGCACTTGAAGGTCCTATGTTTATCAAGTAAACAACAGTATCTACAACATCTGCCCAAAAATGTAAGGCCAATCAACATGAAATCTCATACTCCTTGCACAATCCATAATAGTCATGTTCATTCTTTCTGACACACCATTATGATGTGGTGTTCTAGGAACTATCTTCACCCTACAGATTCCATTATGTGAACAATATTTATTAAATTCATTGTTGTAGTACTCTCAACCATTATCTAATCTGATACACTTCAAATTTAAAAACTTGTTTCATTCTCAACCAAATCTTTCCATTTTTTGAAAGTATTAAATACATCAGATTTCTTCTTTATACAATAAACCCAAACCTTCTTAGTAGCATCATCAATAAAAGTAACATAATACCATGAACCACATAGAGAAGATACCTGAACTGGCCCCCACACATCCATATGAACAAGTTTTAACTTGTGCTCCTTTTTGGTTGATCTAACCTTGAGAAATCTCATACGCTTTTGTTTCCTATACACACAATGCTCACAAAAGTCCAGGTTTATGTTTTTCAAATCTGACAACTTTCCTGTGACTGTAAAATCTTCATCCCCTTCTCACTAATATGGCCAAGTCTTTGATGCCATAGAGTTGTGTCTATACCTGTAGTAGATAAAATAGAAGATGGATAAGTACTAACAATGGATAAATACAAAGTACCTAATTTCTTACCTCTTGCTACCACATGAGAACCCTTGGTAAATTTCCAAGAATATACTATAAATATAACCATACAACCATCATCTTCTAATTTCCCTACAAAAATTATATTCCTCCTCAAGATAGGAACATGCCTAACATTCTTCAACACCCAAGTGTTACCATTCTGCAATTTAACATGAATATTACATTTTCCAACAATGTTACATGTCTCATCATCACCAAGATATACCTGCCCAAAATTCCCTTGAACATAATCTTGAAAATATTGTCTATGAGGAGTTACATGAAATGAAGCACCAAAATCTAAAACCCAAGATTCTAATTTATTATCTAAAGAAAGAATAAGAGAATCTTATAACACATCACCTGTTATGTTTGCCTCTTTGATCCCTTCTTGTGTATCTTTCCTTGATTTTAAAGACCAACAATCTTTCTTTGCATGTCTTGCTTTTCCACAATTCCAACATACCATCCTACTTCTAGATTTAGATCTACCCTTCTTATAATTTCCACAATGTCCAGGACCTTTTGCTTTTTCCTTATGTCTTCCCATGTTCTCTACACTCAAAGCATTACCAGATGACTCTCCTGTGATTTTTCTTCTCATCTCTTTACTAAGAATCACACCAATAACATCATCAAAATTTAAAAATTTTGAACCAATAACTTAATTACTCACATCCATAACCAAAGTATTCCAACTTTCAGGCAATTAACACAAAATTAAAAAATCCCTAACTTCATCATCAAAACTTATTCCTATAGAGCTTAATTGATTAGTAACTATGTTGAATTTATTAAAATGATCATTTACTGAATCACCATCTGAAATCTTCATATTAAACAAAATTTTCATGAGATATACCTTATTGGAGGCTGAGGGTTTTTCATACAATTTACCCAATTTTTCCATTAGATCTATTGTTGTCTTTTCCGTAGAAATATTGAAAGCTACCATAGTTGTCAAGCCCAACCGTAGTATTCCCAATGCCTTCCGATCAAGAACATCTCATTCTTCATCTTTCATAGATGACGGCTTTAAAGCTTTCCCTTTCAATGGTAGATAAAGATCTTTTTGATATAGGTGGTCCTCCACTTGCATCTTCCGTAGCTGGAAGTTCTGGCCGTTAAACTTCTCAACCCTGAACTTGTTATCTTTTGCCATTGCTCCCACTCAAACAAGAAACCCTCCTGTGATTTTTTTCTGCCAAAAAAAAATCTTGCTCTGATACCATTTGTTAGGATCGAAACACAGATGAGAAATAAAAAGGAATTAAAACATAAATAACATAAGCATGCAATCAAAAGATAAACCCAAGATTTAACGTGGTTCACCTAATGTGGGCTACATCCACCAGAAACAAGTCAACCTTCTCCTTTATTCAGTCCTGAGGAATACAATACAACTCTTTTTTTTTTTCATATATCAAAGAGTAAAACCATGCACATATAAAGAACTTGTGCACCTCTTTGTAAAAGTTTTCTTCAACCACAAACAACCTAAATATAACATGCTTATAAATAAGGCATGCATATAAATAAGATAAACATAAAAATAACAACTCCCGTCTATTAATAAGACAATACTATTTTTAACCATGGCCATGCATTCCTCCCAAAAGCAAGGAAAAAGCAAACTGCCACTTCATCTTGTAGTTAGACTCCACATCTTCAACAGCAAGTTATCCCTCTATTAAGGATTCGGTGCTCACTTTGTAATAGACTTTGAACACTCCAACCTTGGCGGTTTTTTAGAACTTTTAACTCTATCAGGTGGATTTCACCTTCTTTGCAACTCAGATGAAAGCTTCTCTCTTAACTTGGACTCATCTACTCTCAACACATTCTGGCATCTCATCTCTTGCACTATCTCATATACTCTTCAAAGGACAGCTCGCAGTCACAGATCCCACAGAAGGAGATCTCATTGCAGAAATCAACGTATTCTATTGTCGCTTCAAAGACTTCAACGTTGTTGTATTAACATGGTCTAAACTTGAATCACATTTCATTAACATGTGCAATGTAGTTAGTTGCAGGAGCGTGCCGGTTGCTTACAGTTATTTAGGACAACAAAGCTCTTAGCTAAAATTCGTTGTTTACCTTTTGTGTGTTGGCATATTACATTATAACGGTTTTGTTTTGTCGTCCATCTTCCATGGCTGTCTAGCTGCCTTGCCTATTGGGCTTCCATACCTTCTCTTTTGTGTATAAATTAAGCATCTGTGTTTTGTATCAATTATCAAGAAAAGCTTATTCTTTTTTAATCAGTGTTATCAGATCACAAGGCTCTTCGCAGGAGTGAAAGTATATTTTGGTTGATTGGAAGCATTCCCCTATGTTGTGACATCTCTACATAGACATCAATCATGTGAGGAAGTTGAAAACGTGGAAATTGGTACATTATAAGAGTGGCGTTCTTTTCTGCATTTCTATTTTCCTGAAAATTTATGCAAGAAGTGGACAGATTGTTGAGGGTGAGCATGGAGTTTCTATTGTCAGTTATATCTTGAACACCCAACCAATGCCGACCTGTTTACAACATGGTAAATATTGTGTGGCATACCAAATCAAAACGTGCGCCATGTGGTGTTTTCATGTTTCACTGCAAACACTAATGCCTCAAATCGGAAAGATCAGATCTGATACGACTGCATCAAGAAATAGTCATAATGTGCAATTCCTAGCTCAATATGTCATTCAAAGTGGACTCGGGATTCCGTTCGCCAGACATTCATTGCTTCAAATCCATTCATGTACGTTTCATAGATTTAATATCACTGCGTCAAAACATATATCGTCTAAATACAATTTAGGTTTATTATCACATTTGTTATAGATTCTCGTCTCCAGACATAGTTTGATGTCAAGAGTGGTCTTTAGTCCAGAGTTATTGACGTTAAATTTGTCTAGTCAATTAGTGTTATTGTGTGTTTATTGTCATTCATGTAAGTTTCCATTTAACGTGTCAAAGATATTTTATTAAGTTTTTGTATATCGTCATTTGTAAAAGTCTTTCATATCATTTGGTCTAAATCTTGACCTCTTATTGTAATGAGTGCATTCTTTAGTGAAACCGACGTCCTAAGTTAAATGTCAAATGTGTCAATATTGTTAGGGGGCATGTTTCATTCAAAACGACATGTATATGAGCTTCATGATCAAATATCGTTGAGTTAGCAATGTCATAATGGAGGCTGGAGGATACACAAAGGTCGGAGGACAATTGGCGTTCTCTCATCAGTCATCTACGATGAGGTCGCACTTTTTCTTTGGTGACAATTTTGTTTGTGTTTGTATTTTGTTGTTCATGATGTGTTGTGTGTTGTGTGTGTGTGTTATTCAATAAAGATGCAGAGCGTGTTCTAGTTTGGTACATCCTAAATGAAGGACACCGTGAGGAGTGAAAAACACTAAGTAGTGCTTGGTTCTTGTGTAAATGGTTTTTGGAAATCCAAGAAACCACCGAAATGTATAGTTGAGGCATCAGATCACCTCCAAGTTCATGGTGAATCTGCAATCGGAAAACCATATGGGTTCGTGGTGATCTAGGGAAACCAGAAACCGCTAAGGTGTTTTGAAGGTTGGATGTGCTCAAGTCACTTCCAGGTTTGTGGTAATCCTGTGGGGAAAAACCAAGATGTCACCAATACCAAGAAGCCAAATGTTGACATGCCACCTCAAAGCTGAGTAGGCTACAAGGAGAGTGTAATAAACTGTTTACTATGTTTGGAATAGGGGGGCTCAGTTATCTGGAAATATGATGTTTGTAATATCAATATAATAAGGGTGAGAATGTTGGCATATTACATTATAACGGTGTCTTTTGGTTGTCCATCTTCCATGGCCGTCCAGCCGCCCTGCCTATTGGGCTTCCATACCTCCTCTGTGTGTAAACATTAAGCATGTATGTTTTGTATTAATTATCAATAAAAACTTGGTCTTTTGAATCAATGCACGTGTTATTAAAATGCATACAAAATATGGCTACAAGTATATTACATATTTTTTAAATTTATACTTATTATTAAATGAGATTAATTGAGTTTTTTCATTTTATTAAAATAATTTATTTATTTTAATTTATAAATTAGTGGTTAATGAGATTAAAGAGGTTAATACACAATTCTACTATGTAGGAAGAGTTAAAAACATGTTTGAAAGATAAAAAAAGATAAGAGAATTCTTTTATAGAAATAATTATTTAATATTTTAAATTGTTTTTTAAATTAATATAATATATTTAATATAAAAAAAGTTGTGTAGTAAAGTTAAGTTATATTTATCTATGTGTACATTAAGAATAGAATTTTGTTCCTATTTAAAACATATAAGGTGGTGACTATTATATTAAATTGACCATATTGTTATGGAGTCACAATTTTTTGTCATTTATAATACTAAGAAGTAGAAGGTGGATTATATCTTATAATTTATTGTAATGTAATTTACACTTTAAAAGTATTTTTTATCCATTTTTTGCACCCCCTGCGAAATGGATAACTTAGCAGGTCGGAACATTGGCAATTGATGGAAAAAGGGAAATGCTTTTGCAGTATACAGGGTAGCCTATGTTTTGCCTTAGCTGAGTTGGTCATAACTCACGGAAAACTGGCGAGCCGCGATGAATCTTGGAGTTGGAAATCGAGCTTATTGGAGAATTGGCTGAGTTTGAGGTTGGTTGGCAGGTTGGTCGACTCGGTTGGTCGGGTGACAGGTTGGTCGACTCGGTTGGTTGGGTGACAGGTTGGTTGGCATGGTTGATCGGGTGACAGGTTAGTCATCTCGGTTGGTCGGCATGGTTGGTCGAGTGCCAGGTTGGTCGGGTAATGGGTTAGTCAAACGGATGTGTCAGCTGACTTTTGTGGTGGCTCAAGATGATGAGGTTATGATTGGTCAGATGGAAAATGTACGAACAAGTTGGTTGGCATGGTTCCTCGGCAGCCAGAATGGATGGATAGTGTGTTGTACGGGAAGAGATAGATGGTCGACCAACCTCTTGGGTTGGACGGCCCATAATGTGAATATGGAAACTCTTGATTTGGTCGAGACAAGAAGCATGTACGGTCACAGATTTAGACATTGTTTAACCCCAATGAGTTGGACAACAATCAAGTTAGGTGGCCAACTCACAATTGTACATATCATGGTTAGACGATCGTCTAACCTAAATATGGAAAGGAACCTGAATTAGCCCTCATTCCAGCCCCTAGAAATCATAGCAGTAGTGAGGCCTCCACTTCTTCTAGTACTTCCAAGGAACTCCATGAAGTCATGAAGCAACTACATAATTTGGGGAATGATTTGGTGACAATCAAAAGGAAGCAATATCAGAGCTCTGGACCTTACCAGCCTCAAGCTCAAATGAATAGGCCCCCATATCAGCTTAACAGGCCTCCCACTCAGGAAACAAAGAAAAATCCAAACTAAAGGCAATCTCAAACAGCCAGGCCATTTTAGCCTTATAACCCAAATGCAGTTTCAACATCAATGGATTTGGTTCCTAATCAAAATAGCATTACTCAAGAGTATGAATGGTGTTACCCCTATAACCTTCCTCATAACCAATCAACATGCTTCAATGGCACTTTAAATTAAGCTTTTATGGTGTAGATTGTTAGGGTGACCCAAGAGCTAAGTAAGGAAGAGAATCAACAAACAACTCAATAAGAGACTCCTCCAACTGAAATCACGTTGGTCAATTGGCAGACGAAAGACTTTTGTGGGGTTAATAAATATCGTTTCCAGGGTGTGGCTATCAATACGTGGTCAAAGAAAAGGAACATAGAGGAGGGGAAATCATCTAATCTAGTTATTTCTTAGCCCACTCTCACTCAACAAGGAGTTGGCAAGCCAAATCCAGCTCCTAATGCACAAAGTTAGGCCAAGGCAGCTATTGTAGCATCCCCTAATGTGTAGAATCAGCCCAAGATAACAGTCATGGTAGCTCATGGACCAACCCAAGTACTAAAAAATACCATGCCCATCAAGGGACAACAAAGAGAAAACCCAACCCCTTTCAATATCATTGATTAGATGAAGAAGACCAATATCAGCATTTCCATGTGGGAATCATTGGCAATTCCATGGTAGCGAGATTTGTTGCAAACAGTGATGAAAAATTAGATCCCTTCTAATGATCCATCCAAAAACCAGGAGAGGGTTCTCACTAACACCATTCAACAAGGAGAATTTCATTTAGGTAAGAAGGTGAAGCCTCCACCGTTCTATTTCTCATTGATCGTTGGGGATAAATTAGTGCATAATTGCATGATCAACTCGGGGGAGAGCATCTCAGTAATGCTGAAGAAAATCACCGATAAATTGGGCTTAAAATATGAGCTAGTATTAAAGGGAGTAGTAAATTTGGACAGGACAGTAGTAAGCACAATTGGAGTGATCAAAGAACTAAGCCTTATGCTCCACGCTTTCCTGAATGTCATAGTTCTACATGATGTATTGATGATTGATTTTCCACCGTTATTTGCCTTGTGCCTTTTGAGGGATTTTACAGCCAAGATTGGGAGGTACCTATCAGCTGATTAGTCCCCACATGTTATTCAGGACAAGGTATGGAGGTAAGGCTACATTCAAGTCAGAGCCAATTGCCAATTTTCACATTGAGCCTTATGTTCCCAGCCCAATGAATGCAAATTGCACCATATTCGATTAAGAAGAATGCTTGAAGGCTCAAGAGGAAAAAAAAAGGTTGGGAGCATTCTGGACCTAACACTTGATGATTGGGCTCAAAGGAGCCATGCTTTCGACCCATACAAAGAAATGGAAGAAGTTGAGTCGGGATTTTATTGTCTACATGAGGAGAACCTTCCCACCCCTGTCTTGCCAAGCCAAGAAAAAAGGATGAGAATGAAGTGTGGAAGTTGTTTTTCGACGGTTCAAGGAGTAGGAAAGGTGCTGGAGGAGGTGTAATGTTTTTTTCACCACAAGGTATGAAGTATTACTCAAATTTTTGTTTTTAGTTTGCTTGTTCAAAAAATACAGCTGAGTATGAGGCTTTAATCCATGGGTTGCATTGGGCAAGAAAGAGGGGTGTTAAAAACTTACAAGTGTTTGGGTTAGTGATTTAATTGTCAACCAGGTTAGAGGAAATCATGTTGCTAAGAATTATCTACTCAAAGCCTACAAGCATCAGGTATGGGACCAGATTGAAAACCTTGAAGCATTTAATATTCAGGCCATATAGTAGAAGAAGAATAAGTTTGCGGACATATTCGTAACAATTGGAGAAACATTTGATGTGGTGGACAGTATAAAGAGAGATAAATCACAACCACATATTCATGTCATTGTAAGGCCAGTTGTACCAGATAATAACACAAGCTGGAAGGTTTTTGATAATGATCAACAAATCATTAGTTTTTTACATGAGGAGGCTAAGTTCTTAGCTAAAATTTAGGAGAAATTGGAGCAACAGTACATGGATCAAATAGTGCAGCTATTGATAAAAAAATTCCATAGGTTTTAGTGAATTTAGAGTCAATATTGAACCCAAATGATCAATTTTGGAAAGAGAAGGCCAACATTCAAGTCAAAAAAAAGGATTCTGAGTCCATTTCAGTTGGAGAATGTAAGATGCTCCAAGTAGGAAAGATGAGCAATGAATAAGAAAAGTATGACCTTGTGCAGCTTTGCCAAGAATTCCCAGATGTTTTCAAGTGGAGCTATGAGGATTTGAAGGGTTTTAACCCAAAATTGGCACAACACACCATTGAGTTACATCTGAAGGCTAAACCTATCAGAAAAAAAAAGGACAATCAACCCTCATATAGAGCTCATTGAGGCAAGTATCATTTTCCCGATCAAGCACTCAAGTTGGGTGGAAAATATGGTACGTGTTAGGAAAAGGAATGGAGAAATTAGGTTGTGCATGGATTATTAGGATTTAAACAGGGCCTCCCTCAAGGATCACTATCAATTTCCCTCCATGGAGCAAATTCTGCAGGTAGTGGCCGGTTCAAAAAGATTCTTTCTCTTAGACAGATATTCGGGTTATAATCAGATTATGGTTAAAGAGGAGGATCAGTTCAAAAAAACCTTCACCAAAAAATGGGGCACATATGCATATAGGAAGATGTCATTTGGGATATCAAATGTGTGAGCAAAATTTCAACGATCAATGGATATGGTGTTTAAGGGGATGTTAAATAAAATAGTGCTTATATATCTTGACGACATCACTGTATTTTCTAAAAATGTAGAAAGACACCTCTTTCATCTCAAATAGGTCTTCCAAAGGTGTAGGAGGTTTGGATTGTCCTTGAACCCGAAAAAGTGCATATTCATGGCACACTAGGGTAAACTTCTAGGCCATATTGTGTCGAAGGAAGGAATGACAAATGATCCAGAGAGGGTAAAATCCATCTGTACTCTACCATTTCCAAGTCATAAGAAGGCTCTCCAAAGTTTCTTCGGGAGGATAAACTTTATTCAAAGGTTTGTACCATATTTTTCCACTCTTGTGAAGCCATTAATGATAATGCTAAAAATGAATTTGTCTTTCAAATGGATAGCTAAGGGAAAAGAGAGTTTTGACGATATCAAATAGGCCATATCTCAAGCTCCAACTCTCATTAACCCAGACTTCTCTAAATAATTCTTTCTATATGCCTTTTGTGGTTCGGAAACCATATCCGCAATCTTGGTATGACAAAGTAAGGAATGGATGGTTAGGTAACCAAGGTCATGGAATATAACATTGATATTAAGGTAACCAAGCTGGTCAAGGGAAAGGGATTATGTGAATAGCTACTTTCGGGACAACATGCTGAGTCAAGTGGTAAAGGAGAGGTTGTTTGGGTCCTACGCGGAGATCAATAACAATCATTTGATGCCTCACTCGATCCTTTTTGGAATCAAGATATAGTCCATTTCCTTCAAACATGTCAAATTCCTAAAGGGATGAGCAAGGCCTAAAGAAGATATTTTAGGATCCTTTGTATCCCCTTTATATTGGTTGATGGTATCTTGTTCAAGAAAGATGTAAATGGTGTCCTCCTAAGGTGCCTCAAGGTAGATCATATAGAGAAGGTGCTACATGAATTTCATGATGGAGAAATAGCTGGCCATTTTTCCGCAAGGGTGATAACCCTTAGAATTATGAAGGAAGGTTATTATGGGCCTAACCTTTTTCATGATTTTTATGCATGGATTAGGAAGTGTAAAAAGTGTGCCTTCTTCATAGGAAAAGAGAGGTTAGCAACCCTTCCACTCCACCCCATTTATGTAAATGAACCATTCATGCAATGGGGGATGGATTTCATTGGGATGATTAATCCAAATTCTAGCTTGGGCCATAAGTGGATCCTCATAGCCACAGATTATTTCACCAAGTGGATGGAGGAAGTTTCACTCAAAGAAGCAAATGAGGCTAGCATACTAGATTTTTATGAAGGGATAGTGACGAGGTTCAGAGTTCTAGCCACCATTATATCATATAATTCTTTAGCATTCCTAGGTGTCAAGATCACAGAGTGGGCATTCAAAAATGAGATATACTTGAGCACCTCATCAAATTACTACCCACAGGGTAATGGGCAGGCCAAGCCCACCAACAAAATTTTTTTGAAGATTATAAGGAGAACTCTAGAAGATAACTAGAGAACTTGGCACACCAAGTTGAAATCATCCTTGTGGTCTGATAGGATTACTACCAAGAATTCAATAGGGAAATCTCCTTACATGTTAGTCTATGGAAGGGAGACAAGGCTGCCTATATCCCTCAAATTTCCCTCATTGGAACTCATGAAGCAGCTAGAGCTATCTGAGTTTGAACCCATGGAATCTAGAAATGCAGAGCTCATGGAGTTGGAGGAGATGAGGAACCAATTCATGCACATCATGGAGACAGATCAAACATTGATCAAGAGGTGCTTTGACAAGAAGGAAAAGTATAAAACCTTCCAAGAGGGAGACTTGGTCCTTAAATGGGATGCAGACATGGAAAAAATGGTAAGACACTGTAATTTTTATGCAATATGGTGTGGCCCTTATATGATTTCATGATGAAAAAAAAACAATTCTTTCCAGCTATCAACGTTAGACGGAGAAGGACTACAAATTCCAGTCAATGGAATCTATCTCGAGCATTTTTATTGAGTGAAAGATACTTCTTGTACATATTAGTTTAAGAGTGGTAATTCCTCCAAGTGCTTGTAGCACATTGCTTTGTTTTAGTTTAGGTTTATTTTGTAATAAGTGCTTGTGCACTCTCTGCATATTCTATTTGGAATGAGTATGACCTTTTCTATTTGTATATAGTTGTGCCCTTATTTCTCTTGCACTTTCCACTTTCAGGAAAAGTTTGATGAAGAAACAACCAGTCCTCAACCTAGGATTTCTTATGAAATGAAAATCCCCAGTAGTGCTCTAGGAGTTGGAAGATAGATTTTCAAGTGATGGGCTAGTTCCAAAAGTAAATATGACTTCATACCCAATGGATCCCCTAAGGTCACCGGTCTTCAAGACAAGCGAGTAGATCATCCCGCAGGTCGCCAATTGTTATTTATTTTTCACAGCCCTTGTGAAATGCACAACTTAGCAAGTCGCAACATTGGCAATTAATGGGAAAAGGGAAATGCTTTTATAGTATGCAGGGTAGCCCGTGTTTTGGCTCGGTCGAGTTGGTCATAACTCACGATGAACTAGTGATCTGTGACGAATCTTGGAGTTGGAAATCGAGCTTATTGGAGAATCGGCTGAGAGTGAGGTTGGTTGGCAAGTTAGTCGAGTGACAGGTTGTTCGGCTCAGTTAGTCGGGTGATAGGTTTATTGACACAGTTGGTCGGCATGGTTGGACGAGTGACACACTAGTCAGATAGGTTGGTCGACATGGTTGGTCAGGTGAAATGTTGGTGGTCTCGGTTGGACAGATCGGTTGGTCTGAATAGTTGGTCGGGTGATAAGTTGTTCGTATCAGTCATTCGGGTGATGGGTTAGCCAAACCGGTTTGTCGGCTAACTTTTATGGTGGCTCAGAACGACAAGGTTATGATTGGTCGTATGGACATCATACAGACAGTTTGGTCAGCATGGTTGGTCAGCTCATCAGTTCATCGACTGCTATGATAGACGGGTAGTGTTGCGTACGAGTAGAGATAGACGACCATCCAACCTCCTGGGTTGGATGACCCATAATGTGAAGATGGCAACTCCTGGGTTGGTCGGCGATAAGAAGAATGTATGGTCACAAAGTTATACGTCGTCCAACCCAAATGAGTTAGATGACAATCAGGTTGGATGATTGTCTAACCTAAATATGGAAAGGAATTCGTGGGCTAGGAATCTTTCTCCAAGAGGATGGATGACCTCCAACCCAACGCAATTAGACAACCCGTAGCATGGACAAGTTACAAGCCAGAAGAGGGTAGGTGAATTAATGACATCCCAACAACTAGAATTAATGAGGCATGATGCCCATAACCACACATGTAGTAAAAGTACCAAAATTAATGGTTTCCCATACCTCTTTCATGCATCATGCCAGTTGGTGACCCAAATTTCCTATATATTGTAAAATTCACCTCATTTTGAGGGTGATTTTTTTGGAAAAGCAAAGGAACTCTGTCAAAAAATTTCCTGAGCTATCGTGAGCTAAAGGCCTCAAATTTGGGTTTATTGGAAAGGATTTTGTCTTGTACTTATGATATAATGGATTGTGCATGTTTTTGAGTAATAAAATTCATGTTTTGTGGCCATTTTTTGTCCTAACTTGTATGAATTGCATTTTTTGCCTTCTATTATATTTATAAGTCTATTGTGCATGTATCTATCTCTTTGCAGAGTTTGTAGTTTGTTATGCTTTATGAATATAGGGAATCAAATATCGTCTTGGAATCTAGCGTTTCTACTAGCCCTCTCCTTCCCAGTTTTCTCCCTATCCTTCACTCACTTGGATTGTCTCACCCTTTCTTGGTGTATCACCTTCACTTGAGTATTTTTATTTCATGCATATTTCTATCCCTATCTCCTTGGAAAACATTAGGCTATGATTGTTATAGCTTTCCATTCTCTGTACTTTGGAGAACTTGGCGCTAGGTTAGAGTAAGAAGTCAGCTTTCTCTGGAGGATTATCCTACTTGTAAGGTCCCACACTACATGATAATCCCATGTTATGCATGTTACACTGATTGCCTCAGACACAAAATCAAAAGCAATCAGATGTGTTGTTATTTTACATTAATAGTACTTTCTACAAGGGATTCTATTGAATACAATTCAACACATTTAATTTATTTTACAATATCTTGAACATGAAGAAGTTACTATGTGGTACTTATTATTATTTCCATATGTTCAAAGACATCCTCTTTGTATTTTGGTGAGTATTGATGTTATACATGGTCAAACAAATCCATTCAATATTATGTTCTTTGTATTTAGATTTATTATATAATCAAAGATTGATATGTTTAATTTTCATCATATTTCACTCATTCTTTATGCAAATAGTTGTGATTAACAAAATATGATTATTTTATTAAAATCTAAAATGTACAACTATGATAAATGATATACAAAGGAATATTTATGTTAAGTAATTTATTTGATATTATAAATGAAATGAAAAGGGAAAAAGGAATTACTTTAATTTGACTTAGCTTGCAGTGATCTGGGAGTGGGCAGAGTGATGGAACATTGGAACAGAGAGTTGTAATGAACCTAAAAAATTACAACAAAGGTAGATTTGGCCAAAACGGGGTGCCTGGGGAAAGATGAGGGCACTTGAGGTGCCCTGGTCTGCTGAACAACTTAGAAATCTGATTTTGATATGGCCGTTGGGTCTTTAAAATACTTTGCCTTTGGTCGCGTGAATTTCACAATTGGTTCATTGATATCACCATACACCTGCAATGAAGAATCACCTGCAAAACCCCACACAAAGCATCAAAACCTAAAAAATAAATATGTAGAATGAGGGCTTGGACTGTCCTCAACTGCCAAAATGGTGGAATTACAAATGATCGTTACACTACATCTTAGACCCAATGTAGTTATGTGTTCTTGTATGTGCAATATTATTCCTAGGTTTCCCTAAAACCAATGACGCATAGATAATGAGCAGTAGCTAGATAAAATGCAAAATTGTGGATGGAATAGAATGAAATCCCCTTCCTATGTAATGTGTGATGCAGAATAATTCTCAAATGTAGTCCCTTTCTCTATGTATATAGCTAGCTCTTGATATAAATAGTCCGCCCCTATGATGATATGTATGTTGTGTTTATATAGGGATCTCTTATTCGAATTTCAACACTAATGACCTGGCATGCTGACTAGTACCTCAAGAGATGAGAGGGAAAATTGCAAAGACTAACCTCAAGTGTCAAAAATGATATCAAACATAAAGAGGAAAAGGGTGCCCAGGATGGAAAAGAGTGGTTGGTGCTCCCATCTAACCCTAGGTGCTATTGTCCACAGACAAGTGATGAAAAAAGAGTGATAACTGACAAACAAGGATCCCTGAGACCTGACCTAAACTGTGTGTGTGAGTGACAAGTGTGCATAACCAACAAGATAGATGACTGGACTATAGAATGGATCATCATTGAATACTTTCCTTACGTAAGATCCATATATAAAACACCGTACTTAGTGGTATAATATTAATAGTAAGTGCTTGATTTTGTGACTACAAGTTGTGATGTAATGATTCTTAGAAGAATACATATGAATAAGCTTGCAAATAAAAATTCCATAAAGTGATGTATTGAACAAGCTAAATGTAAAGACAAAGTGAACAAATCACGAAGAGGATTACTTGAGATGCAAATAATGCTAAATGATAGTAGCTAATCTTGAGACACCATACTAAGACTCGATAAAAATAAAATCAGGTTGAATGATCTTGTGATACAATAGGTGAGTAAATAAGTCAAATTTAAGCACTTTCTAGAATGATCTACAAAGTGGTCCTAAAATGAGTACATGAACTTGTTTGATATAGATAGTACAATTTTTCATAATGCCCTAATTTCTATGTCCCTTAGATCAAACAACTTACACTTTTCAAAAAGGGGAATCAAATTTATTGGTGACTTATTTTGTAAGGATTCTCATATGTGGTTACCATGGGATTTACTCAAAGTTAAATTACAACTCAAGAATGACGATGCAGAGTCCATTTCTCAAATTCAAAATTCTATAATTGTTAATTTCCCACATAAAATTGGAATTTCCTCTGGTGTTCCCTGGTGGTGGTGTAGTGGAGATATTTTCATTGGTCGATAGAAAACCTTATTTTCCATTACAAACTCTGAATTGGCTACCATCTTCTTGCATAACAACATATTCTATGTGATTCTCTTTTTCATAGCTAGGACAATACACATCTTGAGATGCGCTTTGGTTAATAAGGATTTCTAACGTATGGAAAAATCACATCCACTGTTAAAATTCAGTATTATTTTGGTGTCTTATTTAATAAGGTCTCCCTATTTGAGACATGCTTAAGAACATGGAGATTTTGAACCCTACCTACCCATATCACCAACAACTCAAGTTTTTTCAACACCTTTTCTGATTATTCCCTCATGTTCATTCCACATGAAATTGGATTTATAGCCTCTTCTAACCTTTTATCCTTGAATTTTTCACCTAAAAAAGGGTTTTGTTAGGGGTCAATTTATTTATACTTCTTGAAAAATATAATGATTATTGGAAAAAAAAATGTGGTGATATTCTTTTTCATATATGGAGAAATAATTTATTAGTTATTTCCAACAAAAAAAACTTTAGGTAGATACTTCCTCATGACTAATAAAGTTATCATGATCCCCATTGTATTGCTTTAGATCCAAGTTCATATTACGGAGAAAAATAATACCTATTTTTTAAATAGGCATGATGATAAAAGACCTATTATCATTTGAAGAGGTCAGGGCAGATTGAGCTGGCTGATTAGAGGCTACTGGAATAGGTGCAATGATAGGCTGATTATTTGTAAAATCTAGAGAAAATGGCATGGGTGGTCAAGGAGCTATCTTTCCAGCTTGAATCAAGGAATTATCTGCATTTATGGCTATCTCATAAGCATCAGGTAAGGTATCTCCCCCCTTGGATTGGATCATAACTACTACATCGCTATTCAAAGCTCGCAAATAGTACAAAAATGCATTATTTGGAGAAGGCTTAATGAGTGCCGGAATCCTATTCCAAGTCATGTGAAATCAGAAGTTGAAATCGCTCATGTACTCCTAGGAATCTCTCTTTATAGTGGTGAGTTTTTCTAAGAGTGATAGGTGATCACCCTTGTCTTTGAACTGTTTGTAGAGCTTCTATCCTAACTCGTCCCAAATGGTTATGCTACCAACACGTAACCCTCAAAACCATTGAAGCACTTTCCCCTTAAAGGAAGTGGCCAGAAGTTTGACAACAACATTATCCTCTGTGATGTTGTGTACTATGTACATGTTGGATACATCAAGAATGTGTTCTACTGAAGTAACATGAGGTTCTCCTGTGTATAAGGGTAAACTTTTGAGTGTCACAACAGGTATAGGGTCACGTTGAGCCAACAAAAGCGGACTGCTTGCATTGAAAGGGGGAAATAATTGGCTTCGTGTTATAGTAGTAAGAGGTTGATTGTTCCTTGGTGGAGGAAACCTTCCGTATGGAGGATTTGAATGACCCCTATGACATAAAGCTGCAGCTGGTGGATTTAAAACACTTCTACTTCTTCTCTTTGGAGGAGACACAGAAAGTTTGATATGTTGATAAATTCCATGCTTTGAAGAAGCTCTTGTTTGAATTATTCGCATAAGTGAATGCACTAAGATTTGGAATCTAGAGATATAGATTTTCTAGGTACTTTGATTTGTACAAATGAGAAGAGAGTACCAACTCTCGTCCCACCGAGCATGCCAAAAACTGTTGTTTCCAAATCACTGCACCCCTCGAAAGGCCAGGCTATACGCAGGTTGTTTGGTGTGATTGGGACAAATGGGATCACCTCTCAGGCTGTGGGACTTGGGTTCGAGGTAAACCTCCAGAGAAGACCGACTTCCTTTTCCTAAACTAAGTGTTATACTACCCCTAATGCAATGAAATTGCTATCTAATCTTAGGATAACATTTTTTTTGAGTTTTAGGGAAGGAGATCTGCAAAATGAAACTAAACTAAGGATGGTGATGCACCGAATAAAAGGATATGTTGAATCATAGGAAGGGTTAATGTGAATAAGATGCAGACATCGTTAGTCACCTACACCTACTGTAACTTTAGAAAGGGTACAAAATACCATAAACCAGAAGCATGCATTCCTTTGTTAAAACTTGAATCATAAAAGATAGAGAGACCAAATTGGATTGGACACACAATTAACTAGCCACGAGGATAAATCACATGCACATGTCAAACACTCATTTTGCCAATGATGGCTAATGATAATATAATTTTAAATGACATAATGAAAAGTCTTTTTCTAGAACTGACATAAAAAAATGTTATATCACTTTTCCATAACATGAAACAAAATGATTTGAAATAAAGGCAAGCCAACCATCTATACTAAGGAATCATACATTCACAAAGCATATATAAATAACCTATTTAACACAATAAATTAGTTTATTCAAGGAAAGATATCTCTCTGAATATAATTAAAAGGTTCTTTAAATTTCTGAAGCACTCTTCCAAGCTTGAAGAGTAACTTCCCCAAAATATCCCCACCCTAATGACTCCATAAACCAAACTATTTATAAGTTCTTCTAGGTTGATCCGTTACAATTAGTCCCTTAACTAACATTTACTAATAATAGAAATGTCATTAATTCAAGGGAACAGGCTCCCATAAAAATAGCAATTTTTTTGCAAGGCTTTGACTCAGTCAACCCTGCAACTCTAACCAATCCAGAGCTTAGATCTATCCTTTCATGACTGCTCAGCTTTGGCCTAGTTCTGCAACTCCTTCCTCATCTACAGGTTTTTGTTGTGTTTCCTCCCATGCAGACATTCGATGTTTATACTTGATGAAGCGTTTAATGATCCCTTAAATTTCCTCATCCCCGGAACCACATTCGTAGTGATTTACCATATCTACTGTCTCAATCTCCCTTGTGATTTTAGTTGGGACTTGTACATTGGAAAAGTGACATGCGGGCATGGGAATCTACAAGTACCTCTTCCTCATACCCGACCTCCCGAGGTTGTGTCAAGACAGCCTGTGAATGTTGAATGTGAATAGATACAGACAAGCTAATAGGGTAATCTTAAATCCTCAATATGCAATAATGGAATCTCTAAATCTAAGGTGAAGAAGGCCCTCCTAACCTTAATTGGTGTAATGGTTCGTTTGGATATAATGGCTGCTCGGAGGCTCCAATCAATGTTGAGCTCTGCCGAGATCCTATTTCTTGGTTGTTGGATACGTGGGAAGTGACCTGTGGGAGCTTCGTATATATCTCCAAACAAGGTCATAAAATGGTGATGGGCGATTTAGTGGGTTTGCAGTTAACTATGGGTGGTTTTCTGGTCTAGCCCAGAAAATATTAGATTGATTGGCTTCTATGTTTAATACGGAGAACTGTACTATAATATCTGGCGGGAGTGGTGAGGATCTAAATACCAGCGTTCGTAAGCCAGTGTCAATACTTAACTGATTTATAGGCCCATTGGGTTGTGGGACTTGGGGATCACAACCACGATTTCATGGTTGTTTTGGACCTGTTATGGTCATGTGAAGAATCAATCCCTTCTCCCAACTATCCAGTAATCATATGGCTTTTCAGCCTCTATGTTTAGAACTAGAAGTTGTATGATTTTCTCGGAGTACCTAACAGGTCTTCTGGCAACTTGAATACGTAAGCTAGTGTCTATGTCGACGAGGAGGTATCCCACATTAGGCTTTGGAACCAAAGGATCGCAACCAAATGTTTGCTCTCGTTTGAATCCTTGCACAGTCATTCAGATGTTTTATCAAGGCAATCTATAGTTTGGATGGTTTGACCAGAATGTGTAAGCTTTATCGTCTTGGATGTTTAATCCTCTTAGTTGCTCACTAATTGCTTGTAAGTTTTTTGTTGCTTGAAAGACCTGTATCCTAAGGTCCTGATCTATATCAACTAATGTCGTGGGTGGATTTGGTTGAGGCACTATGGGTTCAAATATATACTCTCTAGGCTCTCTAGGTCTCGTGATTGTCATACAAAATGATTCAACTTTTAACTAACTTTAATAAACTGATTATGAAAGGAGTATTTACACTATGCAAGAATTCTTCTATTTTTGTATTTTCAATGACGTATTTCGATGAAATTGAAGAGCAGCTACTCTAGTATATTTATAAAATGGACAACTAATCTAGTAACAGAATAAAAACAAGCAAAGTAGCCTGGTATGGCTATTTGCCTGTGTAGTTGTGATTTTATCCTAAATATCCAAGTAACTAAAATATTAAATTGAAAGGCTCTCGATCCTACCTCAGAAGTGAGGAATGAATCACAGTTTCTCAGAAACTATCAATCCCCACAGCTTCCCTAGTTATATCAAGATCAAGCTTTTAACTAGAATGAAATAATTCACTACTCTATTTGATATGTTGTAACTAGAACTTTGATAGCTCAAACTTGGCGTTTACAGAACAGTGGTAAATCTAGTTGTGTGTGATTTCGTCCCCTTAGTGTGATCTCCTCATTCCTTCGTGTCCTCGTGAATCTAGAAAGTGTGTATATGATAGTATCAACAGAAGATGGCATTTGAACAATGGCAGCTTTGGATATAGACCGAATACAATGCGAGTAGGAGAGAGATAACGCAAGTGAATAGAGCTTGACTATGCAATTCCTAGCGGGATTTATTGTGGGAATACAACACAAGTGTACTGAGAGTTTTAGCATATATCCTTGTGACAAAACAAAACCTGCAACTTTAATGGATTCTAGTCTAGAAATGAAGCTATTCTATGCTAAACTGATTGTATGAAGCAGCAATGGAACAAGATTGAAACAAGAAGATTATATGACCTCTAAAAGACCAACAATGGAAGCAAAACATGAAATTGATAGAATTCTAAGAAAGAAATTGAAAGACTGAATAAGAGAATTGAGAAGATGAGGGGCCATTTGCTTGAAAACAAGATGGCTATTTATAACCAATGCATTTACCAGAGGGTAACTCCCATTTGATCTCTTTTACTATAAACAAAGGAAAAACACTATTACTAGGGCACCAAAACATTAATGCAAGCCAAAGTGGTTGAAGAAAGAGTGTAAATTTTAATATTTATGTTTGATGTGATCGTCATAAGAATCTGGAAAATGTGAACAAAACCGCTGCCCTGTGCAGGGCGGCGGTCATGGGACTGCCGCCCAGGCAGGGCGTCGATTTCATCGCTAAAGCCTAAAATGCAAGAAAATAGGGGGGAAAAGGGAAAAAAAAGCACATGGAGGTTGAGTGGGGCATGCGGGATACAAACATATACTTGGTGAGCCTTTCTGGATTCCGAACACCTTGCAAGGAGACCTGTATCATCATTGGGGCATGTGTAACATTGTTTTGGTGGTATAGTACCCTATAATTTCGGGTACGTACATATTGCCCCCTCGGAGAAGTGTCTTAGCCATGAAGAGGGGTAAAACGATGGATCCGAGTGTGGTGGTCCCGAAATGGGGAGTTAGGAGTTATACCTAACACGCCAGTGTGCTGGAAAGTCACCATTTAAGATCCCACTACCTGCAAAAATGAAAAAAAAGGGACTCAAGTGCAGATAGATAAAATAAATTGAGAAATAAGGCTGAATTGATATAAAAAGAGGACTTACCATCTACACGAGGTTTAGAACTTACCTCCGTCGACACTCCGACCCTGCGAAAGACATTCAAAATCAAATTAAGGGGGCTATTTATATAAAACGAAGTCATTTTACTATTCATTTGCATGGATTGATTTGATAGTTTTTGAGCTCTGGGACCCACGGTGACGGTTTTCGACGAGAGTATAGTAAAAATGTTTGTGGTGAGATAACGATCATGCCTCCGAGATTGGAACATTAACCCGCGAAGTCTCAGGTTAGTTCTTCTCAATTTATTGTTTTTAGACCTAAAATGTGGAAATGATGAAATCTTTCTCTTGGGGGGGTCATTTTTGAAAATATTAGTTTTAAACATGTCTCTAGGGGGGCGCCCATAGGGTAGGTTTATTTTTTTGTTAAAATGGTGTTTTTGTTAGTTTTTAAGCATTTTTAGGGTATACGACCAGTTTGACTTTGCGAGATAGGACCGCCGCCTTGTGCAGGGTGGTGGTTACGGGACCGCCGCCTTAGAAGGCGGCGGTTACGGAACTGCCGCTCTGCACAGGGCAGTGGTCCGTGACAGAGGACCAAAATAATACAAAAATTAGCTTATTTTTGCATGTTCATCATTTTTATGTGTTTTTAAAAGTCTTTCCAACTAGATTTTGGCACTAACTTGCTCCTTTTTGTGTTTTTTTTTGTGTATGCAGAAGGAGAAGTATATTAGATGGAGTCAGGAGAGGGAGTGTGATTGGCTCTTAGCAGTGTTAGAGGCACTCTCCCAGGTAGAGTGGGATACTCTCCATAGGGCTGGTATTTCGAGGATTGCACAGGTCCCTCACGTTACACCTGCCAATCACATACTATGTGACTTATTTTCATACTGGGATGTAAATCGGAACACCTTATGATTGCCAAGAGTTAGGGGTGAGTGGTCCATCACCCTAGAGGATGTTTACCATATACTGGGGGTTCTGATCCTTGGGTGGCAGCTGTCTCTTAAGACATTAGTATCGAGATCA
The DNA here is from genome assembly GCA_019776745.2 of Taxus chinensis. NCBI lineage: Eukaryota > Viridiplantae > Streptophyta > Pinopsida > Cupressales > Taxaceae > Taxus > Taxus chinensis. The sequence goes on from CM034156.1 coordinate 133,755,964, forward strand.
CAGGTGGATCAGTGGGCCACCTACATGGGAGATGCAGTTGTATCGATGGGATCGAAGAAGGGAGTGAGGATCCACTCTATCATTGATTCAGAAATTCCCGTGCTCTACAAGGCCATCATGGGCATCCTTGCATCTAGACTGATTGAGGATAAGGGAGGGGACACCCTCTTATATTTTTGGGCCCCCATTATTGCACAAATTGAGGGCCATGGACGTGTCTACTCTTGGGGAGTAGATATCCTTGGGACTACCTACCATGATTTATATAGGGTAGTCCGATTACGGGGACAGTCACTAAGCCACCCGACTCTTGTCATGAGTTGGGTGTATGAGCATATCACCCCATATGGGAGAGGTGTAGAGGTGGAGGATCCCGGGGCCGTCAGGGTAGTGAGGTGGATGGGGATGACAGTTCTTAGAGCACCCCACCAGCCAGTGGCCTCTTTGACCACTGCAGACATGGAGGCCACTCCTTATCAGGCCATGGCAGGGGTATGGGGAGAGGAGACCATTACACTGATTTCCTGTCAAACTACCAGCTAGTTGATAGACAAGGCGGGGAAGTTAGAGATCCACCCCTTTGATAGAGTACCACAGTAGTTCGACCTCCCCTATAGTGACATGCTTCCTCCGGTGGGGCCTGTATATAGATCTATTCGTGAGGCTCGGGGAGGTCCTAGAGGCTGGGGTTGGAATATTGTTACTCTTGGTGTTCTTATTATGGCCAGGAGGATGGCGTGTGCTCGAGGGAGAGTCGGTGCTCCTTAGGCACCCTTACTACGGATTGCCGCCAGTCCTACCCATAGCAGTGATGAGCCCATTGACGTGGACTCCAAGTCTGAGGAGTTCACTATGGGAGAGACTAAGGAGGAGACAGAGGAGATTCAGATCAGTGAGATAGGTGGGGGAGATGAGAGTGATCCCGAGTGGCATGACACTCAGGAGATCCTACGGGCTGAGAGGGCGGAGCGGAGCACAAAGAGGGTGACTCTGGTTTCAGAGGAGTTGCTCTCTCAGGACTTAGGTGGAGATGGCGAGTCTGTGGTAGGTCATCACATTTCCCCAAATGTGGGAGAGGGACACCAGTCAGTGGCGACATTAGTGGCAGGCGCGGATCCTAGAGATCCTTCTTACAGGCCCGAAGATCCGAGTGAGTTGTCATTCTTCTCTTGACATTTGTTTTAGTTGGAGTTGCCTTAGTTGTTATTTCTTTTTGTTTTGTTTACTCTTGGTATTATCTTTTGATTTTTTTCTAACTTTTTTTCTCCTTTGCTTGCAGCGACTGCTGATGAGTGGTGAGACTTGATTCGCCGAGTATGCACCGATGCCTTGCTTCTCCCCTTGGAGAAGACTCATGTTGAGCTTTCCATGGATGTGGGGGAGCCCTCAGCAGCCAGTAGGCATACTGATGTTTTTTCCTTTGTCTGGCATGTGGCAAAGATCATGACTTCTCTCCACACGGAGGTAGCTGGATATAGGACGGCCGAGCACTTGATGAGGAGGAGTCATTCTCATAGTGAGACAACATCTATTGGTCGTGACCACGAGCCCTCAGTGCACTCAGAGCTCCGGCATAGCCGGAGTCCTAGGCATGGTCGTGCACCCTCTGAGGTATCCTGCACCCTCTGAGGGATCCCATAGGGATTGAGAGACCATTTTTGTAGCATTTTTTCAGATATCTATACGAGTGCTTTTGTACTTTTCGGGCTCATTGAGCGTTTTGACCATGCCTAGTGCATGATGGCATTGTATACAAACCTTGATTTATATATATATATATATATATCTTTTTGGATCCATACTCTTGGTGCCTAGAATTTTTGTGATTTGTTTCCACATGTGTACTTAGATGTTTTTAAAATACTTTTTTTCATGTTTTCAGAATGTATGCGATGGATAACAAATGATAGTAAACAAATTTTTTTACTTTGTATGCTTGTTGTAATGCTGATATGAGATGATACTAACATATGGTAGTACTGAAATTTTAAACTCTTTGGGTAATATTTGTAATTTCTTCTTATGTTGGAAAAACATGATGAATGCATAGTGATAATGAGATGAACTTGCCCCAATCCTAAATCCACGCAACTAGTAAGATGCGAGGGCTCAACACCAAGATTTAGGAAGGGCACAAGTTGTATGAGTTTGACTGAATGGAATAATGGGAGACAGACAAACCAGTAACAGAAACCAAATTTGGACCTACACACCTACCCTACTCAGAACTACTACCACGCTTAGAAGGCCACTTACTTTCCATTTTATCTAGACTTAGATTCATAAATGGCAACTTGGTTGACAAAATATGGTTTTGAGGATTTGATCTCTTTGGAATTTGGATATTTGTTTTCTCTTAATATAATTTGATTTGTGTTATTAGCATACCAAGATTTGTTCATTTGTGTGACTGGACCCCCCACACCCTGCCTCATGCCACTAGTAAGGAGCACGGGTTTGTCACCAAAGGCAAGATACAGGTGAGTAAGGGCACCTCTTTCCTTTCCCAACCTCACACCACCAGTAAGAGATGTGGGATTATCGCCGAAGGTTGATGGGGCAAAGAAGTGTGTAAAATAAAATATTTTGTTTGCTTGGTGCGTTTGATTTTATTTGATTTTGATTTTTCTGACCTGTAACTTTGTGATATCCTTTCTTTCAAAGAGATTTAAGAGGGATAGATGTGACACCAAGAAGCTTCTAGAACAGACCGTAGGCAAGGAAAAATTCACCTAGTAGAAAGAAAGAGAAAATCCAAGTATGCAGGCCTTGGTATGATTTTTGTCAATGCTTGTATGTCGAACTTGATGAAAAGATTTGAAAATAGTTGATGATGTTTGAAGAGATGTGATTTGAATGCTATTGCCAATATTTTCATAAATTTGTAAAAGATTGTTTAAGAGTAAGTTCCTGGACTACCAGTTTTATGAAGTGAGTGAACAAAGTGAAACAACTAAATGACTAATGCAATGTAGGTAGCTATAATGTACACATGGTGATTTTGATGTTTTATGTGTAAAACTATTTAAGATGCAAGGAATTGACAGTTTCACTGAATTCCTCACCTTCTAGTGTGCATAAGAGATATGCACCATTTCCATAGTCCTTCATGACTCAATATTGGCCCAACCATTTGGGTAGGAACTTTCTTCCTTCGCTGGTTTTCTTATCGATCTGGCTGTCTAGTCTTAGAACTAGATCTCCTTCATATATTTCTCACTCATAGACTTTTTTTTTACTACCAGCACACCCAGTCGGCATAGGCTTTGTTCCTTTGTTCGGTGTTTAGCCTGACCTCGTCAAGGCTTTCTAGTTGAGAGAGGTGTGCCTCCTTATAAGCTTCTTCATCCAGAATCCCTCGTAATGAGATGCGGAGACTGGGTATTTCAACCTCAAGCGGGAGAACTGCTTCTACCCTGAATACCAACAAGAAAGGACTTGATCATGTTGGTGTTCTTACTGGGGTTTGATGGGCCCACAAGGTTGGATATAGTTTTAAATTCCAATCTTGCTTGTTCTCCTTTACCCTTTTGAGGAGAATAGTTTTTAACAATTTGTTTGTCACTTCGGCCCGCCCATTGGCTTGAGGATAGTAAAGGGAGGTCATGTGATGGTTTATCTTGAACTTGCTACATAACTCACGGACTTCGTCGTTCTTAAAGGATGTGCCATTATCTGAGATAATGACTTATGGGACACCATACCTATAGATAATTTGGTTCAGAATGAATTTGGAAATTACCAAACCTGGTACGGTGGTGAGAGGCATGGCCTCCACCCATTTGGTAAAATATTCTGTGGCTATAATTATAAAGTTATGGCCATTGATTGATGAGGGAGAGAATTTACCTATCAAGTCTAGACCCCACGTTGATAAGGGCCATGGGGTAGCTAATGGTGTCAGGGATTGTGCTGGCATGTGAATCTTGTGAGAGAATTCTTGGCATTTGTGGCACTTACATACAAATTCCACTGTGTCATGCTGGATAGTGGGCCAAAAATAATCCATCCGATGTATTTTGCAAGTGGTGGCATGACCATCGAAGTGGCCTCCACATATCCCACTGTGGGATTCATGAAGAATCTTCTTGGATTCTTCTGTGTCGACGCATCTTAGAACCATGTCGTCGAAGGATTTACGATAGAGTACCTGTTCTAAGAAAACATATTTAGTGGTAATAATGTGTAACCGCCTTCTTTTTTATGACGTGGCACCTTCTGGGTATGTGTGGTCTATGATGAAATTGATGATATCAGTATACCAGGGACATGTAGAGATGGGAGGCCTGGTTTTGATGAAGTATATACACTCATCAGGAAAGTCCAGATTTACCAGATCGCCTCCATCTAGTGGATTGTCAGCTAGCCAATCTCTAATGATTTGTCCCTTAATGGATTTTTGGTTTATAAATGTCAACTTGAATTCACCCATTAATGTTATGAAACGTCCTACCTTTTTAGATAAAGACCCTTGCGTAAGGAATGTTTGTAAATGATCTATTTTTACAATGACCCTCATTTCCTGGTTTAACATGTAATGTCTTAAACATTTTGTTACAAAGACTATGGCAAGGCATTCTCTCTCTGCCTGTGTGTAATGCGTTTCATAATCAAGCAACATTCGGCTAATGAAATAGACCGCACGTTCCCATTTATCATTGTCTTCTTGAGCCAACATGCAGGCGAGTGAGACATGGGTGGCTCGTGAGTATAAGATCAAAGAGCAGTCTGGTTTGGGAGGCATTAACGTGGGTGGAGATAACATGAAGTGTTTAACTTCTTTGAAGGCCTTGTTGCATTCTTCAATCCAATCAATGTTATAATATTTCTTTAATAGATTGTTGATTGGATGAGTGGTAAAACTTAGATCTGGGATGAACCTGCGGATTGCACTAAGTTTCCCAAGAAATGACCTGATTCCAGACTCGTCCGATGGTGGGATCATTTCAAGAACAACCCATATTTTGGCTGGATCAACATCAATCCCTCATGAAGATATAATGTAACCCAGAAGTTTGCCTCCTGTCACACCATACACGCACTTATCTGTATTTAATGTGACACCATATTCAATTAATCATGAGAGGATGATACGGAGCACTTCTGGATGATCACAATGTTTCTTGGCCTTGGCCAACAAGTCATCCACATATGATTCGACAATTTTATGGATAATATCATGGAATATATATGTCATTGCCCACTGATATGTAGCACCGACATTCTTAAGACCAAATGGCATGACAGCATAGCAATAAGTTCCCCAGGGAGTTATGAATGTAGTTTTGGCTTGATCTTGTTCAGATATTTTAATTTGATTATACCCTGAGAACCCATCCATGATGGACAGCAGTTCAAATCTAGTTGTTGCATCAATGATAACGTCAATGGATGGTAATGGGAAGTCATCCTTGGGACAAGCTTTGTTAATACCCCAAAAATCTATACAAATGTGTATCCTCCCATTATTTTTGAGGACAGGGACGATATTAGATACCCATTGTGAATAGTCAACGGGCTTGATGAATCCCACTTGGAGAAGTTTTATTACTTCCACTTTTACCATGAGATCCACTTTTGGATTCATTGGTCTTGACTTCTGTTTAATTGGCTTCGCATCTGATTTAGTGACAAGATTATGCACCGTGACATGTGGTGTAATGCCCGTCATTTATTTATAATTAAATGCGAAATCCTTTTGATGTTCTTTGAGGATTTGGGTGTATATTTCTATCTCCTCTGGAGTTAACGAGGATCCCAACTTCAAAATTCTTGGTTCTTCCTCCGTTCCAATGTTTATGTCAATGGTTTCTTCTATTAAAGAAGCGTTACCTTCTTCAAATTCAGGTGGGGCTGGAGGTAGTTCCAAACTTTCTCCATCTTCTATCTCGTGGATATCGAGATCCTTCTGTGGAGGAGACTCTATCATGGGATTTCCAAAATAGGAAGAGGAATGTGGTATTAAGGAAAGATCAACTATACAGTGAGCAAGGTGTAGCTCTGCATAGGTGTTTAGATATTCGAGAGTGACTCTATCATTGTCAAAGTGATCCATGATAGAAAAATCATCCTCAGCTTCCCCAGGAGTCAGGAGTGAGTTTGTTGGTATTTTGCACACTAATGGCTCGGTACGAAGTGATATCGTGAAATTTGTATCCTCCAACTCACTGTTTGGGGTGAAACGGGAATTTGAGGTTGCTATCGAGTCTGCAAGAAGGTTCTGCTCTCATGGGATTGCTTCAATTGATATGAAGCAAAATCCCTTACTTAGATCTAATACTGTCATTTTATAGAGTTGTAAGTGCTCAGCTCTAGTTTCATATACCTCAGAGACTTGGTTTGTAACCAATTACGAGTCTCCTAGTACTCTAATGTTGTCGAAACCCATTCTTTTAGCTAGAATGAGGCCAAGGAGGAGAGCTTCATACTCAGCCCCGTTGTTTGTACATTCAAAGTTTAATTTAAAGGCGAAAGGAAGGATCTTTCCCTCAGGTGAAGTAAAGATCACTCCCGCCCCAACTCTAAAGTGACATCTAGCTCCATCGAAGTGGAGAGTCCAATACTTGTTTTGGAAAATGGATGTTGGGATATCTGTCGTATCTATTTCTTTTGCTTCGGTTACTTCTACCATAAAAACATTGTTTTATGGAAGAGAAGCAATTCCCAGGGTGTGTCCCATACCCATGGAATCAAATGGTAGGAGAATGGGTAAGTCTTTCTCCAACAATTTAACAATTTTGGCGGTAGTCCCTAGTGACACCATTTTTATAAAATTGGTCTCATTTTTAAGTGTTGGAATGTCCTCGGCTAGGTCTGTAATCTCCAACTCTGTGGTGGGTATCAACTCTTCTTTTGGTTTTGAATTAATTGGTTTGATGAATTGATTTGTTGGGAGTTCAAAATTGGAGTGAACGCCCGGTCTTTTCTTCAAATTAGATAGGTGTATATTGAAGGGTTTTGGGTCACCTTGTGCCACAAATATTTTCCCCAAGTGTATAAATCTTATTTCTTGGAATAACGTGGAAGGGATTGCCTTCATGTGGTGTACCCATGGCCGACCAATGATCATATTATAATTGGTTTCCTGATCTATAATATAAAACTCGGTGAGGACCATCTTGGGTCCTAAAGTGACTAGCAAAACTATGGTTCCAATCAAAGTGGCTTTGAGGCTATCATAACCTCTTAGCGTATTTCGCGTTGTGGAACAATTTGTCTCTCCATATCCTAAATTTTGAAGAAAAGCGAAGGGGACTATATTAACTGCTTCCCCATTGTCAACCATTGCATGTTTAACGTAATTATTGTAGATCCATACTTGCAAATGTAAATTTGGGTCGCCTCTTCATGTAATTTCTGCGTTTGTTGGTTTTTTCCTTATATCGAATATAAATTTTGTATCCCTATCTGGCTGCCCCGAAGGATAAACGTCAAATTCCACATGGTTTACTTTCATTTCCAGAGGAGGAGTGATGTTGATTAAATGACCAAGGCCTAATGCTTCTAAGATGGCAGCTCTGTGGGCGTGAGAGTTCTTTAACAAATCTAAAAAGGAGATGTGAGAAAAGGTTTTAGTTAAATCCTTAATTAGATCATAGGCACCTATGGGTTTTACCAACGTTTGTTGATTTTTGTCTGGTTCCAAAGAATAACTTAGAGTAGGTTGGGACGAATAATACCGCGTTCTTGTTATGGTTTCTAAGGGTAGTTTGGTGTCTAACTCCACTAAACCAACTATCTTAGGTTGAGGTCGAGTTCCTAATTAAGGTGCGACTGGTGGATTTAATGAAGTTGAGGCTTCATGATCATTGTTTCCTGTTATGACATCTTTGTTTGTTCCATTAGGATCTAGCCCATTATTGTTAGAGCGGGTTGGGACCGGATCATTAAAGATCTTGAGGGGTACATTTTGAGGGGAAACTGCCCCTGCATGAGCGTTTGGCATAGATAGTACAGAATTTTCTAAAAAAATATCTATAAAGAGTTGCTTTTGATCTTCTGGAAAATGTTGCATGAATTTATTGTATTCACGACAAGTCCTAGTATCGTGGCCTTGAATCTTGTGGAAGCCACAATATAGATTGGGATTATAATTTCGAGGCTGTTGATTTAAAACCTGTTATGGCCCAAAATTCTGATAAGGTTGTTGGTTGTTAGAGTTAAAATTTTTAGGCTGTTGCCTTTGGCTTTGACTTTGATATCCAGCTGATTTTTAATTTAGACTTTGTGTTTGGATTTGTTGTTGTTGTTGTTGTTTTCGTGGTGGATGATTAAATTCCACTGTGTTGACTGTTGGAGTAAAATTCTTATTTCGTTGATTATTAACATGTGGTGAAATGTTTACAACGTTTTCCCTTTTAACTTGGTCAGTTACTCCATCGGTTGTAACTTTGCAGTTCTTGTTAAGGATTTTAGGTCCTTGATTAGCATTCCCTGCATTAGAATAGGCTGTGGTGTTTCGAGTGGGAGTGGTTAATTTCCCATTTTTCCCATATGTCTTACGACCACTATCTATCACTGCTTGGTTGATTCGGAGAGAACTCTTGAGTACCTCATCGTAAGTTCTTAGTGGGAACTTCTAGACTTCTTCCTTTATCTCTCTATTGAGAGAATTGAGGAATAAATCGCATAGTTCCATTTGATCCATGTTTGGAACACTTTCTAATGAGTAGAGAACCATAAGCCATCTTTGAATAAAATGAGCACGGATTCATTATGTTCTTGTTTGATATGTAAGAACTCCCTGATTCCCGTTCTTAACAATTTGTTCATGTCAAAAGCTTTAATGAATTCTGACACGAGTTGTTTAAATGAGTGTATCGAGGCTTCAGGTATTCTGTAATACCAATCAAGGGAAATACCTTCTAAGGTCTTAGGGAATATTTTAGTGACAACCCTATCCTAAGGGAGTAACTTTGTATGGTTGTGGCATAGGCCTTAATGTGTACATTTAGGTCCCCTTCCCCTTTGTATTTGGGTAAATCAGGGAGAGGTCTTGGAAGCATAACACTTAGTATGGTGAAGTCTAGGGGCTCTTTTAAATATTCTAAATAAGTCCCTACTACGTAGGCCTCGACCATCAATGGGGCTTGCTGAGGGGGTTGAGGTGGAATGGGTTTTTGATATGGCATAGTATATGCGTTTGTAGGGACATATGGGAATCCCTGTGGTTGAACGAACATCCCGGGAGAAGAGAACATGTATCCTTATGGCGACTTTTAATAAATGTTTAAGTAAGGAGGAGCATCGTTCTGGTATGGGTTGTTTGGTGCCAAGTCAAGAGGTGTCATATTTTCAACTAGAACGACGTTTGAAAACACCATCCTAGTTGGTGTTTGTTGTGGGTAACTATAAGGATTTTGAGGAGGCATGCCTAACGTACCTGTTCCTATAAGGAGGTTAACCTGACTGGGATGATGCAGAGGGTTGGGGACTCCTGCTTTCCCAAAATATGAATTTTGGTTTGCTTGAGCAAGTTCCAGCCCTCTAACCTTCTCAGCTAAGGCTGAAATGACCTCCATTGGCGAAGATGCAGTGCTTTGCCTTAAGGGCATTTGTTGTATAGATTGAGGTTGTAAAGGGGTATGATACCCTACTATTAATTGTTCATTACCCTGCCAAGCTTCATTGAAGGTATTTCCCATAGGTGGAGGAATGGGGGTGTTTTCCTAGAATAGGGTATCATATTGTATTTGTAAACTCCCTATAGGTGGATACATATTTTGGAAGCGTTGTTTGCTTTTAGTGAAGTGTGCTAAGTATTCCTCATCCAGAAAGGGGAGTGGGTATGATTGTCTACTAGTCTATGGTCTGAACAATACCCAAGGAGATGAAGTGGATTCCCCAGTAAACATCATATTATTACAACTTGGTGGCTCTGGTTGTTGTGTTTGTGCAAACTGATCAAACTCCTCAATTTGGAATGAAGAACTTGAGCTAGTTCTTTGAGGGGAAGTTTGTGACGACAAGTAATTACTTGAATAGATATCAGCGCATGCAGAAAGTGAGGGTGATGGTTGCCTATTTATTTGGCTATAACTTGCTTTAAGACCTGAGAGAGGTCTGCCATATGCATCATATCCCGACATATTCAGGGGGTATATGAATACCCGTAGAATAATGGGAAAGAGCGAAGGTGGATGAGACAAATGAAAAATAACAAATGAAAGAATTGTTTGTTCACATCGGGTTCACCAATTTTGTACATTGGAAAAGTGACATGTGAGCATGGGAATCTACAAGTACCTCTTCCTCGTACCCAACCTCCCGAGGTCATGTCGAGATAGCCGGTGAATGCTGAATGCGAATAGATACAGACAAGCTAATCATGTAATCTTATATCCTCAATACACAATAATGGAATATATGAATCTAAGGTGAAGAAGGCCCTCCTAACCTGAATTGGTGTAATGGTTCGTTCAGATATAATGGCTGCTCAGAGGCTCCAATCAATGTCGAGCTCTGTCGAGATCCTATTTCTTGGTTGTTGGATACGTGGGAAGTGACCTATGGGAGCTTCGTATATATCTCCAGACAAGGTCATAAAATGGTTATGGACGATTTAGTGGGTTTGCAGTTAACTATGGGTGGTTTGCTGGTCTAGCCCAGAAAATATTAGATTGGTTGGCTTCTATGTTTAATACAGAGAACTGTACTATAATATCTGGCGGAAGTGGTGAGGATCTAAATACCAGCGTTCGTAAGCCAGTGTCAATACTTAACTGATTTATAGGCCCATTGGGTTGTAGGACTTGGGGATCACAACCATGAGTTCGTGGTTGTTTTGGACCTGTTATGGTCATGTGAAGAATCAATCCATTCTCCCAACTATCCAGTAATCGTATGCCTTTTCAGCCTCTATGTTTAGAACTAAAAGTTGTATGATTTTCTCAGAGTACCTAACAGGTGTTTTGGCAACTTGAATACGTAAGCTAGTGTCTATGTCGATGAGGAGGTCTCCCGCGTTAGGCTATGGAACCAAAGGATCACAACCAAATGTTTTCTCTCGTTCGAATCCTTGCACAATCATTCAGATGTTTTATCAAGGTAATCTATAGTTTGGATGGTTTGACCAGAATGTGTAAGCTTTATCATCTTGGATGTTTAATCCTCTTAGTTGCTCACTAATTTCTTGTAAGTTTGTTGTTGCTCGAAAGACCTGTATCCTAAGGTCTTGATCTATATCAGCTAATGTCATGGGTGGATTTAGTTGAGGTACTATGGGTTCAAATATATATTCTCTAGGCTCTCTAGGTCCCGTGATTGTCATATAAAATGATTCAACTTTTAACTAACTTTAATAAATTGATTATGAAAGGAGTATTTACACTATGCAAGCATTCTTCTATTTTTTTTATTTTCAATGACGTATTTCAATGAAATTGAAGAGCAGCTACTCTAGTATATTTATAAAATGGACAACTAATCTAGTAACAGAATAAAAACAAGCAAAGTAGCCTGGTATGGCTATTTGCCTGTGTAGTTGTGATTTTATCCTAAATATCCAAGTAACTAAAATATTAAATTGAAAGGCTCTCGATTCTACCTCAGAAGTGAGGAATGAATCACAGTTTCTCAGAAACTATCAATCCCCACATCTTCCCCGGTTATATCCAGAGCAAGTTTTTGACTGAAATGAAATAATTCACTACTCTATTTGATATGTTATAACTAGAACTTTGATAGCTCAAACCTGGCATTTACAGAATAGTGGTAAATCTAGTTGTGTGTGGTTTCATCCCCTCAGTGTGATCTCCTCGTTCCTTCATGTCCTCGTGAATCTAGAAAGTGTATATATGATAGTATCAACAGAAGATGGCATTTGAACAATGGTAGCTTTGGATATAGACCAAATACAATGCGAGTAGGAGAGGGATAGCGCAAGTGAATAGAGCTTGACTATGCAATTCCTAGAAGGATTTATTGCGGGAATACAACACAAGTGTACCGAGAGTTTTAGAATCTATCCTTGTGACAAAACAAAACCTGCAACTTTAATGGATTCTAGTCTAGAAATGAAGTTATTCTATGCTAAACTGATTGTATGAAGTAACAATGGAACAAGATTGAAACAAGACGATTATATGACCTCTAAAAGACCAACAATGGAAGGAAAACATGAAATTGATAGAATTCTAGGTAAGAAATTGAAAGACTGAATAAGAGAATTGAGAAGATGAGGGGCCATTTTCTTGAAAACAAGCTCGCTATTTATAACCAATGCATTTACAAGAGGGTAACTCCCATTTGATCTCTTTTACTATAAACAAAGGAAAAACACTATTACCAGGGAACCAAAACATTAATGCAAGCCAAAGTGGTTGAAGAAATCATGTAAATTTGAAGATTTACGTTTGACGCGGTCATCAGAAGAATCTAGAAAATGCGAACAAAACTACCGCCCTGTGCAGGGCAACGATTACGGGACCGCTGCCCTTTCTTGGGTGGCGGTCAGGGGACCACCACCGAGGAAGGGTGGCGGTTTCATCACTGAAGTCTAAAATGTAAGAAAATAGGGGGGCAAAGGGAAAAACAAAGCACGTGGAGGATGAGTGGGGCATGCAGGATACAAGCATATACTTGGTGAGCCTTTCTGGATTCTGAACACCTTGCAAGGAGACCTGTATCATCATTGAGGCATGTGTAACATCATTCTGACGGTGTATTACCCTACAATTTTGGGTACATATAGGATTCTTCTAAATTTACTCAAAACTTTCTTTAATCTTCTTGTGAAATTTTGGCATAAAACCAACCTATCAATAGATTCACTGCCGAAAGTTTTAGTAACTTCATCATCATGTTTCACCAAATCCTTGAAATTTTACTTGATTTGCTCCTCTGGAATAACGTCGATATTTTCATTAAAGAATTTACAGTTAAAAATGTCAAATTCTTCTGATATGTCATTCAAAGCATCTATAATATCCACTTGTTTATCATCTAACTTCCTAATTAGATCTTGTAGCAAATGGCACCGAAATTCCATGGCTTTTTGATATTCGAATAGCTTGGCAACATCATCAATTACATCCTCCTGTAGGAGTAGATCCGAATCTTCCTCTCTAATCTCACTCCATGTTGCCAAATTCAAATTTAGATTGTTATTATCTTCTGAGAAAGCTTCATCCATTTTGCTAATGGTAGTTTTACCAACCTGTGAATCATTGTATATCTCAACAACTTCTTTAATTAAAGGGTCAGCCTCCTATAGTATATGTTTCATCCATCTATCTACTGATCTCCCTTTCTAGCCTATCTTTTCGATCTCATGATAAGAAATATAATCAATAGTAGATGAAACTGTCATGGTTGTAGTAGTTGAAACTTCAGTAGACAGAGTTGGCTTTGTTACCTTCCATAGCAATGTAGTGAGTTGCTCGACCTTGGCCTTAAGCACATCCTTGGAAGCTTTATCCTTATTATATTTTTCCAACAGATTTCCAAGGGAAGTTTGTACATCTTGTTTTCCTCCTTCATGAGTGGCTTTACTTAATGAGAATCTGGAAATATGATAATCTATAGTTGTAATTGTTTCTTTAGTTTTTCCCTCAAAAGGAGTGACAACCTCCACGACTCGTTCCCCATATGCATTCATCGTCAGGCTTGAAACAATATTTTTCCTCTTAGCCTGTCTCTTTAGGGTATGTTCCAATATGCTCTAGAGTTTGTTGGAACAACCATTTTGGAAATGGCTGACGCTAATGAAGTTAGCATAGTTGACTCAATACTTGAAACAATAGCCACCACAAAAGTATCAGTAACATTAGTTGTCAATTGAATGGTAGTGGAATTAATGGATGGGGTGGATGTGAGGACTATCATATGAGTTTATACAATAATGTTAGGGGATGGGATGGAGAAAAATTGAAGTGTTAGGGGACGTGAGGTAGAAATGGGCAACCCAATAGTTTCTCCAGCTAAGAGAACTGGAAGAGGTGAGAATACTTGGGCCATAGAAGGTGATGGGAAAGAAGAAATGATGGTATAAGTGGAAGGAACTGATATGGGAAGGGAAAATGGAAGAGAAGAGGGGAATGATGGGTCTTGTGGGACACCAGGAGAATCATTGACTTCAACTATTTTGATCACAGGTGTTATTGGAGGCATGACTTTGGGAACAGAAGCCTTGGAAAGAGATGTGCTCCCAACAACAAATGAAATATTTTTTAGAACCATATGGATATTTTGATTCGACCTTTTCTCCTTTATGGGTGTTGATTGGCTCATGGTTGATGGCGCCCCTGTATTTGTAGGTTGCTCTAACCCATTAGGTGAGATTCCCAAGGTAACCAACCAACTGTGAGTTCTTTGTAAAATGGGTCCCACCTTTTCCTTTGTGTTGTAAAATTTTTCCACATACCAATCAATCGATGGCAATGGTTGATTGGCAATATTATTACTTTTATATAATTCATCCAAAACTTCATCATTGTCTTACATATCTTTTGGTACGTCGGCTATTCCAAATTACTGAACTTCATCCAAAGTTAGCCATTCTTAATATCTCTATCAGATATTAAATTCATCCCGACAATGGATCTAGATATCTTCTAACTAGGGCACATGGGAACTGGACTGAAATGTCTCACTGAATTTTCCCCAATATCTAAATTTGGTCCGTGGATGGAATGTTCTCAAGGTTACCTCTTCCATTTTTGCATCTACATTCTTGGCCTTGTAAATATTTGGGCAAGTGTATCTATCAATTAAGATAGGGAAATGCATTCCCACTTTATGCCTTTTATTATGGATCTTGTGGTAATCCAGTAATTTCCGAACCAATTCTAACAAGACCCACTTGTCAGTGGGACATCTAGGCAGCTTGCTAGGAGCACCCACGAAACTAGGAATTTGAATGTAAGTGAATGTGGAGAACTAAAGATAGATATCTCCCCACTCACACACTTCCTTGAAGGCTTCATCTAAAATTATCTTATTATATAGCTCCTTATCAAAACGGTAGAGGATAACAACAAAGAAGACATCATTGATCTTGCGGAAGTGTTTTCTTCCCTTGTCCAGTGTGATTTGAGGATAGAAATCATAGATTTGGGAGGTACTTCGAATACCCTTGGTATTCAATCCGGTGAAGTCTCCCATAGTAGTTATGGCATAAACCAAGAAGGATGTCATATAGAAACATTTGGAAGAATGCACTCTACTCAACTGATAGCAAATGGAGCTACTGATATGATCCCCTCATCTGATAAATTCCTTATTCTTTTTTATGGTCGTGATATATAAGAACATCCACTCCTAAAATTCCTTCATGGAGGGAAGATCTAAGACTCTTCTTAGTAGCACAATAAGGTCACTGACCTCCTGAATAAAATCTGACCAATGCATGGTCTTTGGTAATTTGGCAAAGCTCTTGGCCAGATAATTTTTCAACATGACCCTCGTGCAACACTCTACTTCTTTGTCCCAATGTTCCACCACTGATTTTGGTGAAATGGTTGCGTAATCTTAAACATCACGGAGTTTGATAAAATCTTTGAAGAAATCTAGGTCCAAGCGGGTCATGACTTTACCATTGACATCTTTAACTAAAATAGATTCTTCATCATAGTGGGTTGTTGCAACCAAAAAAAAATTGGGCAATGCATGGATGTGGGAAAACTGGTAGCAAGAGCAAGCCCACTGTCATATATAGCCTGCATCCATGGTTTCTTATTTGGGGCCTTCACCCTTGCCCAAAAGTCTAGAAAATCAGTGTCTCCAAGGTCGGTGTCCCTAATGTTCCCCAGGTTAGAAGATAAGAAAGAGTGAGGGGAAACCCCGAGGAATGAGTATTTTATTTTTTCCTTGCCCTTGGAAGTGGAAGTAAACATCAAATTATGTGTTCTCGAATGCCAAAGAATGTAGCCTAAAAACCTGAAAATCTCTAACCTCTGAAAACATGAAAATTAGGAACCCGAAGAGGAGAAGTCCGAAATTCTGAAATGGAAACCTATGAATTGAAGAAGTCCGAAAACCTGAAGTGGAGAAGTTCTAAGTGACAAGTTCCAAAAACCCAAAGTAGAGAATTCTGAAAACCTGAAATGCAAATCTCTGAAATGAAGAGCTCCAAAATTCCGAAATGGAGATCTCCAAAATGAAGACTCTGAAATTTGAATAGCATAATCCCCAAAAATGAGAAAGCTTGAACAATTTGAGGCTCCGAATACTTTGAAAAACATGAATCTCTGAAATCTAAAGAACAAAAGGTGTTGAGGGGGAAAATAAGAAAACTTGAGAGGATCCCTGCAATTATGAGTGCCTGCAGAAACTCAAATCATGGAATTTTGGTGGGCAATAGATTTTTCATTTCCCAAGGTATGCAAAGGAAGAACAAAGAAAAATAAACAAGGAGGAAATTAACAAAAGATCTTAAACCAAAAATAAAAAATAAATAAAAAATACCTTGAGGATGACGTTGAAAAATACAAAATAAAGTAAAAATTGGTTGTCAGAGCAAAGTGTCAGGTGAAAATGACGGGTGAAAATGTGATTTAAATAGAAAAAACCTGATATTAATCATGAAAATTCAATCCGTACGGAGGTAGGTGGGAATTAAATGCATAGAGAGCTCTAAAAGTTTGAAATCCGAAAGCCTGAAATTTGGAATTTTAGGGTTTCAGGATTCGAAGATTAAGGGATGAAAATCGTGAAAAATATTGGAAGAGTTCTGAAACCTGAAAGCCCAAAATTCTAAAATTTTGGACTTTCAGACTTCAGAAGTCCAAAAGAAAATGACTCGTAAATAATCAGGAGAGTTTTGAAACCCGAAACCCTGAAAGTTTGAAATTTCATACTTTTGGACTTCAAAAGTCCAAGAGGATTTTTCAAAAACCACAACCATTAGTTCTGAAACCCAAATGCCCAAAATTCCAAAAACTTGGACTTTTGGGGTTTCAGACTTTAGAACTCCGAGAGGATTTTTTCAAAAAATTGTGACTTAGAGTTCTGAACCCTGAAAGCCTGAAATTCCAAAATTAAGACTTTCAAGGTTTCAGACTTCGGAACTTGAAAAACACAGTTTTGAATTAAGCCAATTAAACCCCAAAAGGGAAAATCTCCAAAGTCTAAAATCTGAATTTTCAGACTTCAAGACTTGGAGAAATTTTAAGATGTAGAGATCTTCGGCGCAAAGATTTTTTTTAAAAAAAATTCCTGATCGATTTTAAAGTTTTCTTCTCAAGGTAAATAAATTGGTAACATTTTTGGTGACCTCTAGGGAATGATTTCCTGCTAAGCTTTCAGATCAGTAGCCTTATACAAACCATTGAGAAAAAAATAGTCTTGGAAGAAAACTGCACTCAGAGGACACCCAAAAACCAAAAAGAAAGAAAACAAAACAAAATAATGTGCAAGGCACTTGGAGGAAAAGAAAATGAACACTGTACAAGGGTGAGACATTCTCAAAAGTAAGCCTTGAGATGTATCCCATTCACGTGAATGGGTATTTCTTCTCCATTGAGTCTGGATAGATGAAATGAATTTGCCTCTTTGCAATTGGAGATAACATACGG
Source organism: Taxus chinensis (assembly GCA_019776745.2). NCBI lineage: Eukaryota > Viridiplantae > Streptophyta > Pinopsida > Cupressales > Taxaceae > Taxus > Taxus chinensis. The sequence continues at coordinate 133,773,477 of CM034156.1, forward strand.
TCCACTCTAGAGAGCGTCAAACTTGGCATGCCTGCCTAGTTTGGCTCTATCTTTGTCCCATTTGAGAACCAAATCTCCTTTTTGAAAATTCCTATCAGAAGGTTTCTTGTAGAAGGATTTCTTAACTTGAGCTTGATGTTGGCTTAAATTTTGATAGCCTTGTCTTGAACTTCCTCCAATTCTATGAGTTCAGCAAACCTCACTGTTAAGGAGCCATTTTCCATAACTTTGAGTTGATGATCCAATTCCAAAGAAGGTAACTCTAAGGAGAGTGGAATATTTTCCTTTGTCCCATATACCATCATAAAAGGTGAGTTTCCAATGGCCTTTTTAGGTGTGATTCGATCCACCCATAAGGCAGTCTTAAGTTGTGTATGCCATGTCCTTTTGTTAGCTTCAATCGTCCATTTGATGATCCTTATGAGATTCTTGTTACTGGATTCAACCAACCCATTTCCTCATGGATATTACTTGGATGAAGTCTTGAGATAGACCATATTCGTAACTATCCACTCACTTAACTTTAAACCAAGGAAAGCCATTGCATTATCAGAGATGATGGTAAACGAAACTCCAAACCTCGTCATTATATTTTCTAGGAAATCAAGGACCAACTTTTCATTACTTTCTTTTAAAGCCATCGCCTCTATCCATCGAGTGAAATAATTCATTGTAGTAAGAACCCATTTGTGTCTGTCACTAGAAGGAGGGTTAATCATCTCGATAAAATCCAACCCTCATTGAATGAAAGGTTGATCTACTTGAATAGGGTACAGGGGAAGGGCTGTCATTTTCTGTTTACTTGCAAAAAGGGCGCATGCCTTACATTTCCTTACCCATAGATGAAAATCCTTGAACAAATATGGCCAATAATAACTAGCTCGCATAATTTTGGTGGCAGTTTCCCACGCAGAGTAATGTCCCCCGGATAAACTGTTGTGAAATTCTTCTAAATTATTATTTACTTGCTTTGATTTTATGCAGCGCAGAAGCACACCATTCAAGTCTTTATGGAAAAGAACATTATTGATCAGGACGTATGGAATATTCTGGAGATGAAAAATGCGTCTATGTACTTTATCCATTTTTGAAGGATATGCCCCTAAGATGAGGAAAGTTTTCATCTTTGTTAACCAATCAACTTGGTAGTCACCTTCGTCGATGTTTAGGAGCATAGCATCTTCCACATCCTTAGTCTCCATGTTTGCAGCCAATTGTTGGCATAACCCTTTACTCCTGAAAAGTTTAGTGACTTTAATTTACATGTCATACTCCATTACTTTTTTGACCCACCCTGCACGTTTTTCATTCATTTCTTTGTTAAAAAAAATACTTAATGCTAGGATGAGAAACCATCAAGTGTACTTTGTTGTTGGATAACATGCTTAAACTTCTTCAGAGCTCAAATGACTGCAAAGACCTATTTCTCAATGAAGGAATACTTGAGCTCATATTCTTTGAGAGACTGACTGAAGAAGGAAATTGGTTGTTCCATCAGATTGTCATTTTTTTTGGGTGATAATCCTTGAAATACTTTCTTGACCCATGAAATCATAGAGAATGAAATCTTTGTCAAACTTGGGGTTTACCAATGTGGGGACTTGGGAAATGGCCATTTTGATAGCCTTGAAACTCTCCCTCCCATATTTCATCCATGAGAACAAAATTTTCTTTTTCAGCATCGTTGTGAGTGATTTAGCCAATGTTGAAAATTGAGGAATGAATCTTTACACGAAATCTATGGTTCCCAGGAAGCTCTCGAGACCTTTCTTATGACTTGGAAGAGATAAGGGCATAACTAAATGAATTCTAGCTAGATCAATAGACATTCCTTCCATGGAGACAACATGTCCTAACAAATTTCCTTATTGAACTACAAAAATGCACTTCTTAGGATTTAATGAGACCCCAAATTCTCTACACCTTCAGAAAACTTTTCGTAGATGTGTGATATGGTATTCAGCATGTTTGGAATACACAGTTATATCATCAAGATAAATTAAGATGATATCATTAATGAGTCCTTTGAATTCCATGTCCATGGATCTTTGGAATGTAGCCCCTGCATTGGATGATCCAAATGGCATTTTATTATAAGCATATGTTCCCCACTTGGTAGTGCAAGCCATTTTGAATTGATTAGATTCTTGAACTAGGATCTGATTATATCCCAAATATCCATCAAGCAAAGAAAACCTTTGAGCTCCTGCCACAGTTTGGAGGATTTTCTCCATTGATGGAAGAGGGTATTGGTCTTTTAACGAGGCGTGGTTCAAATATCTGAAGTCCATGCACAACTAAATCTCCCTGTTCTTCTTCCTCACAAGCACCAGGTTGGCTACCCATGAGGAATGCTTAATGGGGAAAATTAGACAGGCCTCAATAAGCTTAGTTAGCTCCTTCCTCATTAGTGGCTCAATTTTAGGATTAATTGGCCTTTGTTTTTTACGAACTGGCTTAGCATTTGGATCCAGCTCAATGGTGTGTTGAGCTAAGCCGAGATTGAAACCTCACAGATCTTTATAAATCCATGCAAAAATATCATAATATTCTTGACATAGTTCAATGAAAGCTTTCTTTTCTTGAGTGGCGCATACCTTACCAATTTTTAAAAGTTTTTCGTTTACCACTTCGACCTCCTCAAAATCCTCTTCCTTGATCACCATATTAGTGCTCTGTCATTTGGGCTAATCATCTGAATTGAAGACAGATTCTAATGTAACAAAGCCTTTTGGAATCTTGTTTCCTTTCATATGTATAATTTGATCACTGTCAGATTTTTGAAGTTTATCTTGATGTTTGGTAGCAAACTCCGCTTATTTTTGTAGGAAGAGGACAATTTTTTTATCACTATCAAACACCTGCCAGCTACTTACATTATCCAGTACTACGGGACGGACCACCATTTTGACCATCTGCTGCTCTTCTTTCATGATGTCCATAGGTACATCATATTGGGAGCCAATAGTAGAAAGCCTGTCAGCATCTTGATTTTACTTTATGGGAATTGCATGAATTCCAAAAGCTTTGAAATCTTCTATTAGGTCCCAAACCTAGTTTTTATATGATCTCAATAGATCATTTTTGATGCATTGTAGGGTATTATTCGGTGCACAACCAAATCACTATCACCAAAGACGCTCAAGGTTTGGATTCCTCTTTTTTGGGCCAGTTAAATTCCTTGTATGAGAGCCTCATATTTGGCAACATTATTAGTATGACTAAACTACAACCGAAAAGAAGAGAAATATTTATCTCCTTTTGGTTTTCACTCTTCTTTCTAGCACATCCTCCGGTTTGCAAATAATAATAATAATAATAAATTATTAATAATACAAATCACTATTGATTGTAGGTGGGGGAGTGATGAAGGGGAAGCAGGAGCACAATAACACAGAATGGTCAATTTTTCAAAATTCAAAATGTGCAACGGTCGGTCGGCCTCCCCCCCAAAGTTTCAGGAAAAGTGCTTGATGCAAGCCACGGTCTGTTGGTTGTGCTACAGAATCACCTTGGGCCCAGAATAATAGAGGATCTTCACATTCCCAATGCTAACCCCTTGAGCGATTTGCCTAGTCAAGATTATGTTCAGACATATTTTGTCTTCGTCTCTCTAGTGGATTCGACTGACTTGGCTACCCAACTCACCCTTCTCGGAGACAGAGCTATTTTTGCTAAATTCGTGGGCCACCGTCTCTCGGTTGAAGGTATCCGTTGCTGGTGTGACACTTAGTGGGCCAGTGGTCTCCACATTCGTTTCCTTGAAAAGGGTTTTTTCTCATTATCTTTCGAAGTTCAGCACAGAGGGACGACACCCTGGAGAGGAAAGGCTCTCTCTTCTCTGAATCGGGTTTACATAATTGTGAGTGGTCTGCTCACTTCAATCTGACACAAGTGGAAATGGATGGCCTTCATGTTTATATCAGACTATATTCTCTACCTTGCAAATTTTGGTCCTCCTTCGTTCTCACTAAAATATGCTCCAGCTTAGGTCGTGTTGTGTGCATTGACCCTGTTACTTTGGAAGGTACTCTCTCTTCCTTTGCTAGGATATGCATCTCTATTGATCCCTCTATTAAATTAAAGAAATTCATAGTCATATCCACCCCCACGGGTCCTTGGGTTGAGAAAGTGGACTATGAGGCCATTTCTGACAGCTGTTTCAAATGCAAATAGCTTGGGCATTTGCATAAATCCTTCAAAAATCCTCTCGTTTCAAGCATTGTTGCCTGGAGGAAAAATATCTCTCCATCTTCGGCATCCCTCTCTACTGGTCCTCCTTCCAGGTCTGATCCTTCTAAGGCTACTGACCCCCCTGGTCCCACTCCTGTGTCTGAGCCTCTCATGCTCGACCCGAGCACTATCTCCTTGGTCAAAGAAGTTGCGTCACTAGTTCAAGATTCTACTGGAAAAATGGGTAAATGAGAAGGACAAAGTGCTTCTTTCTCTCAATGGTTCTTCTGAGGATATCTCTTCTATCCCAGACAATGCTCTCATTTATCCCTCTCTGGCTAACTTGCAAAAAAAATCAATCTTGCCAACTCAAGAAATTCTAAACATGGATAAGGGGTCGAAGGTTCATCCTGGTCGACCCTCTAGAAATACCCTTTCTCTCAAAGACATCGCAGCAGGTAAGCAACTCAAACTTCATTCCTTTTTTCCATCCTCAAGTAGGAGAGGCAGGTCCTCTCTGAAGATCCAATGATCCTTTTCTCTTGGAATGTTAGGGGTCTGAATGCCCCTAGCAAACAACATCTACTGAGAATTTATGCTCTTGATACTAAAGATTTCTTATGTCTTATTCAAAAAACTAAGATGTCCTCCAAGAAACGTGAGTCTGGCTGGTTTCGTATGTGGAAAGGTTGGGAAGATTGCTTCTCGGACTCTCTTGGTGCCTCTAGCGGCCTGGGAGTTCTCTGGAATTCCAATTTTTGTCATTTTGAGCCTTTATTGGTCTACCCCAATTTCATTTGGTGTAAAGTTTTCATCAAAAATTCTGATGTGTCCTTCTTTCTTTGTAATATCTATGGTCCTAACACTCCGTTAAAACAAAGGGAGCTTTGGTCAAAGATTCAAACAATTCTTGATCCTGTTCAAAATTTCAAGACTTAGTGGCCGTGGATTTCAATGCTACCCTCTCCAACAAAGATAATGGATGTGGCATTAATTGGCAGCCTCGTTCTCAATTGGAATTCACCTCCTTTGTTACTTCCACCAAGTTAATTGATTTGGAACCCAACTCAGGGTGGTTTACTTGGAACAATCGGCGTATTGGGTTTAGCTCTATGGCGGTTCGTTTGGATCGTTTTCTGGTCTCTGAAGATTGGCTTCAACAAAAATTTCTCATCAAATGCTTTGTTCTTCCTCTCTCTGGATCTGATCACTTTCCGGTCTCCCTAAAAAATTCTTTTGACATCTCGTCACATCGTTCCCCTTTCAAATTTGAGTCCATGTGGTTGCGGGACCCTTACCTTAAGCCTCTTATTCACTGCTAGTGGGATTCCTTCAAGGTGGAAGGGACGTGGATGTTCAAACTCTCTAAGAAGCTTGCTCTATTAAAAAAAAAATTACAGGAATGGAATTTTTCATGTTTCAAAAACATTTTTCAAGAAAAAAAGAGGGTTGAGAAAGCTTTGCACCTTCTTAATGAATCGGTCTTCTCTAGAGGTATTTTTTAGTAAGATTTCATCAACGAAAAATCTCTTCTTAGTGAGCTTGGTGATCTTCTGCTTAAACAAGAAATTCATTGGAGACAGAAATCACGTGAAATCTAGCTGGCCAATAGAGACAAGAACACCAAATTCTTCCACGCTTCTGTCAAAGCTAGAAGAAATGTTAATTACATTTCCTCACTGAAGTTAGCTGATGATACGGTGTTGTCCTCTCAAACTTTGATTAAATCAGAGACGGTCTCATTTTTTCAAAAGCTTCTAAATGGTGATGAGGCCTCTCCTTTGGTAGAACAACGTTCTTTCTTTGATCAGATTCTGAGCTTAGTTGATGACAATGATAACATCAAACTTCTCTCTCCTTTTTCAATGGATGAAGTTCACAGGATCATTTTCTCTATGCAAAGGGATAAAGTGCCCGGTCTGGATGGTTTTCTAGAATCGTTTTTCCAAGACTTCTGGGATGTCATTAAGGACACTGTGTGGCAATTTGTGGAGGAATCCAGATGTTCAGGAAAGATCCTTGGTGCTCTCAATCACACCTTTATTTTCATGTTCCCTAAAACGATGCAAGTTGTCTCTCTTGATGATTTCAGGCCAATATCCCTTTGCAATACTTCCTATAAAATTATTTCAAAGGCTATAGTGTCTAGGTTGAGTGTTCTTCAGCATAAGCTCATTACGCAAGAACAAAGTGGTTTCATTCCGAGAAGATCTATTGCTAATGGTATAATCATTTCCCACGAAATGATTCACACTCTTCACTCCTCCAACCACTCTGGTATGATGATCAAATTGGATTTCACCAAAGCCTATGATCATATTAATTGGAGACTCCTTTGTAAATCCCTTCAAGCTATGGGCTTTGGCATTCACTTTTGTATTTGGATTTTCAACTATATTTCTTCTCCACGGTTTTTAGTTCTAGTTAATGGTTCTGCTAAAGGCTTCTTCAGTAGCAGCAGAGGTATTAGGCAAGGTGATCCACTGTCCTCCTTCCTTTTCATCATGGTCATTGAGAATCTTAGTCAAAGTATTAAAGTAGCTCTCCAGGTTGGAGAGCTCAACAGTTTTAGGCTGACCACCAACCTTCCCCTCTTTTGCACCAACAGTTCACTGACAATACCTTCGTTTTCGGTCAAACGTCCATTCCGGAAGCACGTTGTATTTCCCTCTTACTGGAATCCTATTTGATGGCCTATGGTAGGTAATCAACTATCAAAAATATGTTTTTTTTTTCTTCAATTTCACTTTCAGGTTGCAAGGTAGGATTAAGGCAATTTTAGGCTTTGTGATGGGTTCCTTCCCCCATAAATATTTGGGGATCCCTCTTTTTTCTGGTAATGGTAAAGTGAATCTTTGGACAGGCTTCTCAACTCTTTGTCAGCTAGATTGCTTTCGTGGAAAGGAAAATGGTTGTCCTTGGATGGTCGTGGACTCCTGATCAACTCTGTCCTCCTAGCCCTTCTAATTTATATATTGTCAGTATTGTTGATTCCCAAGTCTGTTTTGCACAAAATTGAGAAATTAGTCATAACCTTCCTTTGGCAAGGAAATAATGAAGAGAGAAAATTTCATTCGGTGAAGTGGGAGACTTTCAAGCTCCCCAAATCTCTCGGTAGCTTGGGCATTATCGATTTGGCTCTTCAGAATCAGGCCCTCGGTGCCAAACTTGTTTGGAATTTTATCACCGATTCTAAACGGCTGGATTTTCAGGTTCTTTCACATAAATATCTCGAGGCAGGTTGTCCTGAGTTCCTACTCTCTAGCATTGAGCTTCCCAAAGGTTCACATATTTGGAACTTTTTATGCAAGTGAAAATCTATGACCGCAGACTCAGTCACCTAGCAAATCAACAATGGTCAATTAGTCACCTTTTGGGAGGACAGCTAGAATGGGTCTCACCCACTTAACCTTATTTCCAATCTCAACAGAGTCATGAATGTTACCAGTGTCACTTGGGGCACTAAAGTAGCTACTTTTGGTTGTCAGCATCTGAATGGCTCTCCATCTTGGGAATGGAAAAACATTTCGACCATCGGGGCTTCCCTTCAAGAATCTTATACTCTTTCTGAAGCCCTTTGGGCCAGGCATGTTCATTTCAACACAGGTGAGGACAATCTGATTTGGCTCGGTGACAATTCAAGAAAGTATAAGGTGAAAGCCGGTTATGCTCACCTCATTTCTCAGTTAAGTTTGGGTTCTCCCAACCCCCTGGGCTGTTGGCACCCCAGTCTTTTGCCCAAGGTGGCCCTCTTCGGCTAGTTAGTTCTTAAAAAGAAATTTCTTACTCAGGTGAGGAGAAGAAATTGGGGATATGTCGGTCCCTCTAAATGTGTGCTTTGTGGTGAAGCCGAGGAAGATTAGGACCATTTGTTCCTCTTTTGTTCTTCCGCCTCCAACTGTTGGCACTGGCTTCTTTCCAAATTGAATCTTGTCTGGGCTCCTTATAATAATATTGTTCATACACTCCTCTCCTGGCCCAAGTGTGGTAAAGATAGTTCTCTCAACTCCATTTGGCTCATAGCTCCCTTCTTCCTCATTTGGCATATTTGGTGGGAGTGAAATCTTCTTTTTTTTGAGAGTAGTCTGTTGAGCTCCCTATTTTTCTAAATAAATTAGAAGTAGCCATCTCTAAGAATGTCAGCAAAAACAATCTCTCAAACCCCACTTTCTCTTCTAGTGATGCGACTATCAGAAATTGGCCTCTCATCAAACTCCCCATTCCTGGTTCAATCGTCAAGAAAGGTCTTTCCCAAGTTGAAAAATTAATCAGAAGAAAAAGGGTCAAATGGCTCCCTCCCCCTATGGGCATGTGGAAACTGAAATTTGATGGGGCTTTTAGGGGTAACCTCGGTAAATTAGGTGTTGGTTGCATTATCAGGAGTGATTCAAGCACTTTTATCTCCACTGGTTCCTTCCCTATCTTGGAGTGTTCCTACAATTTAGCCGAAGCACAAGCTCTTTTAGAAGGTGTCAAATTAACTGTCAATCTAGGGTGTGAAACTCTTTTCATTGAAGGTGATTCTCAAATCATTATCCACGCAATCTCTTGTGGATATTCCCCCTCATGGAAATTAAATCCCTTCATCTCCAACATACTTTTTTGGCTTGGCAAATTACGCACATGGCACATCAATCACATTTTTCATGAAGCTAACCAAGCAGTGGATCTTCTCGCCAATTACGCCATTGATTACCCTACTGCCACCATCATTTAGGGACATGCTGAAGGCTGGCTAGGCCTCTCCTTCATCTTTTCACACAAACTACAGGGTACTCAGTCTCAACTTGGATTTGCTCTTCCACGCATGTAAAACCTTTTTTAAGCATGGTTGCAAGATGGTGGTGGTTTATCGCACCGCTCTTTGTTTTTTCGTGCTAGTTGTTAGTCTACTTTCTTTGGTCATGGAATTCTTAGGTTTTTCGTTTGTCTTTCTGGGGATCTCTTTTCTAGATGAAGCTTCTACCCTTGATATAGAAAGGGACCGTCTCTCAGAAATCTTTCGCTACTCCTCTCATGAGGAAGCTAAAGCAATCAAAACTATCTTGGGTGATGCATACCATTTCAGTTCAAGGCATGCCCACTCTAACACAAAAATTGCTTTGGCCTTTCTTTCTTTCTTCCTGTTGTTACATTGGGACACTGTTGTGGTCGAGTTCATTGCAAATGATGATATTTATCTCACGTACAACATTGGTCTACATGATGAACTATCTGATTTCTCCCTCCCTGATCCCCTCCTTTAGGTTGATGAAATGGATGAGCTAGCAATCGGTTCTGGATGCAACGTTCAATGGCTCTATGGTCAATATCGAGACCTCCTCCACTATGCTCAGCATGCATAGTCACTGTTTTCGGCGGGTCGTCTCAACCATAGGCTTCTCCCTAAAGTGCATATTGATGAAGCTCGGTATCATGTTCAAGTCGCAGCTGAAAAATGGCAGGAACTTAAAAATAGGGCTACTAGAGCTTTCCACCTCCTTCTACGGGAGGCCAACAAGCATGCTGGCACACAAATTGGTTGATTTCTTGGCTTTGGCCTTGTTTCCTGGTTCGCAGTGTTTGCCTCTGTTATTGTGTTTTGGTCCTTACTTTCTCCTCTTCCTCCTGTTTCTTTCAATGTTTCTCCTCTTCCTCTTCCCCCTCTCTTCTTCTTATGCTCCCCATCTTCCTTCCCTTATTTTTATGGTTGGGACCTAACCCCCCGGTTCATAGCTCTAGTCAAAAGAGTTTATTAATAAAAGATATATATTTATCTCCTTTTGGAGAAATCAACATAACCCCTGCACCAAATCCATTTTTACTTCTTGAGACATCGAAGAACATTTTCCACAATCCTTTAGAATTGCTTGATGTTTTGACAAGTTGTGGTATGATTGTATCCTCTTCATGAATGCAATATGTCCCCAATCCGGTTTCTTTCAGAAGTAGCAAACCAGATTCTTCATCTACTAATAAATTGTCAAAAGGGTCATATTGGTGATTGATACTTACTTCGTCAAGCACTGTGTTAGGAACTTCTTCCGTGAGAGTAGTTGGCTCGTGATCTACATCCTCCTCATCTGGATCACCAATGGCGTAATTCCCATTTATGGGTTTAGAAGTGTACGGTTCCACATGATTATGAAAAATAGTTTTAGCTCTTAAAGTCGCCTTTGTCTCGTATCAAGTTCTAAGGATAATATGCGACCATTCTGATGACAAATAACCACCCATTTTGGCAGTGAACTCCCGCGATAGGAAAATGGCAAAGAGGGGAGGGAGATTGATAACAGATATGTCTTGAGTGAATGTCAAGCTAGGATAGACATGGATAGTAAGCTGAAGCCCCTTAATGACCCCCACATTTTGAACTGCAGTATCATCTAACTATACAACTCCTCTTGAAATTGGATCATATTGAATTCGTAAAACATCTGCAATATGTTTAGGCATTACAGAACTACTCGCTCTAGAATCGATCATATAATTTTGCACCAAATGATCACCGATAATCAATGAGATATAGAATGGTAGAGGCTTGCTGATCGTAGAAAACACTTTTGTTTCAGGTTGGCACAGGTTGGTTTACACTGTTACTTCTTGACCTGATGATATGTTGTTAATACCAAAGTTGTTCAAAGCCTCTTGTAGCAAGTTCCTCTGAGAAGGAATTTAGAGCGCATCCCACATCATAACACTCAAATTAGTCGTCTTCATTTTCTCCACAATGCTAAATGGAATTGCCCCAACTTTGCTAATACATTTTGGGGCATTAGAGTCTTCTTTTGGAAAATGCCTATTGGTCAGTGTGATACTTAAAGTCCCATCCTTCTTTGTAGACTAATCAGTGGATACTTCCGGTTATTTCTTTCTCGTGGCTTTATCATTTGATATTTGTGTTTGGGACTATGAAATAGATGCATGATCAGTTTTGGAAGATTACGGGTCTATTTCCCTCTTATTGGAACGTGTGTTGGATGCTACAGTGGATGAATCAGTATTCAAACCAAAAAAGTCTTATGTTTTCCAATTTAGTAGCATAGTTTCATCAGAAGGTTGGTCTTGACTTTCGTGAGTGGATGGTCTGGCGGATGATTCAGGTGGAGCGGATATGCTTTGGACCATAAGGGCCTGACTCAGAACTCCATTTGGGCAAATATTTTGGTTGTGAGTCTGAGAACAAGGATAACACCACTCATAATATTGAATGAAGTTATTCTGGACTAGTAATATGGCTTTGGATGAACTGGTAATAGAAGGGTTTCAGAATTTCAAAGGCTTCACACTTGCTGCTTAGCCAATGACCTAGCTATGGTCATGATTTTTTCCTTGAAAAGGAGGACGATTTGCTTGATATTGGGATTGGAACAGTTGAGCATATTGGGACTGCTGCCTTTACATTGTTACAAGCTCATTTTTGAAGGTCTACAGTAGTGATTTGACTTCAAGTAGATCATTTGAATAGGTTGGGGCAGATTGAGCTGGTTGATTAGAGGTTGCTAGAATAAGCGCAATGATAGGCTGATTATTTGTAAGATCAAGAGAAAATGACACGGGTGTTCAAGGAGCTATCTTTCCAGCCTGAATTAAGGAATTTTCCACATTTATGGCTATGTCGTAAGCATCAGGTAATGTAGCTCCCCCCATGGATTGGATCATAACTGCTACATCACTATTCAAAGCTCGCAAATAGTATAAAAATGCATTATTTGGAGAAGGCTTAATGAGTTTTGGAATCCTATTCCAAGTCCTGTGAAATCGGAAGTTGAAATTGCTCATGTACTCTTGGGGAGCTCTCTGTATGGTGGTGAGTTGTTCTAAGAGTGATATGTGATCTCTCTTGTCTTCAAATTGTTTGCAAGTCTTATCTCTTGACTCATCCCAAGCGGTTATGCTACCACCATGTAACCCTCGAAACCATTGAAGCGCTTTCCCCTTGAAGTAATTGGCCAAAAGTCTGACAGCAACATTATCCTTCGTGACGTTATGTACTATGAAGATACTGGCTACATCAAGAATGTGTTCTACTGGAGTAACATGAGTTTCTCCTGTATATAAGGGTAAAATTTAGAGTGCTGCAACAGGTATAGGGTCACTTTGAGCCAATAGAAGTGGAATGCTTGCATTAAAAGGGGGAAATTTTGGATCCATGTCATAGCAGCAAGAGATTAATTTTTCTTTAGCAGAGGAAACCTTTCATGTGGAGGAGTTGAGTGACCCCTACGAGATAAAGGTGTAACTGGTGGAGTTAAAACACTTTTGTTTCTTCTCTTTGGAGGAGACACGGAAATTTTGATATGCTGACAACTTTCATGCTTTGAAGAAGCTCTTGTCTGAATTCTTTGCATAAGTGAATGCACTGATATTTGGAATCCAAAGATATAGAGTCCCCAGGTACTTTGATTTGTGCAAATGAGAAGAGAAATACCAACTCTCGTCCCACCGGGCGTGCCAAAAATTGTTTTCACCAAATCACTACACCCCCCAAAAGGCTAGGCTATACACAAGTTGTTTGGTGTGATTGGGACACAAGGAATCACCTCTCAAGCTGTGGGACTTGGGTTCGAGGTGAACCTCTGGAGAAGGTTGGATTCCTTTTCCTAAACTAAGTGTTATACTACCCCTAATGCAATGAAATGTCTATCTAATCTTAGGCTAACATTTTTTTCTGATTTTTAGGGAAGGAGATTTGTAAAATGAAACTAAACTAGGTATGGTGATGCACCAAATAAAAGGATATGTTGAATCACATGAAGGGTTAATGTGAATAAGATCTAGACATCGTTAGTCACCTTCACCTATTGCAACTTTAGAAAGGGTACAAAATACCACAAACTACAAACATGTGTTCCTTTGTTAAAACTTGACTCATACAAGATGGAGAGACCAAATTGGATTGGACACACAATTAACTAGCCTCGAGGATAAAACACATGCACATGTTAAACATTCATTTTTTTGATGATGGTTAACGATAATATAATTTTAAATGACAAAAGGAAAATACTTTTTCCACAACTGACATAAAAGATGTTATATCACTTTTCCATAACATGAAACAAAATGATCTGAAATAAAGGCAAGCCAACCATATATCTAAGGAATCATACATTCACAAAGCATATATAAATAAACTATTTAGCACAATAAATCAGTTTCTTCAAGGAAAGATATCTCTCTAAATATAATTAAAAGGTTCTTTAAAGCTCTGAATCACTCTTCCAAGCTTGAAGAGTAACTTCCCCAAAATATCCCCCTAATGACTCCATAAACCAAACTATTTATAAGCTCTTCTAAGATAAGCCATTACAGTTGGGACCTTAACTAACATTTACTAATAATAGAAATTTCATTAATTCAAGGGATCATGCTCCCATAAAATAGAATTTTTTTTGCAAGGGTTTGACTCAGTCAACCCTATAACTCTAACTGATCCAAAGCTTGGATCTGTCCTTTCATGACCACTCAGCATTGGCCTGGTTCTGCAACTCCTTCCTCATCTGCAGATTTTTGTTGTGTTTCCTCCCATGAAGCCATTCGATGTTTATACTCGATGAATCATTTAATGATCCTTTGAATTTCCTCATCCTCAGGCCCACATGTGTAGTGATTTACAACATCTGCTGTCTCAATCTCCCTCATGATTTTAGATGGGAGTCTTTAAATTTTACTCAAAACTTTCTTCAATCTTCTTGTGAAATTTTGGCATAAAACCAACCTGTTAATAGATTCACTGCCGAAATTTTTAGTAACTTCATCATCACGTTTCACCAAATCCTTGAAATTCTGCTTGATTTTCTCCTCTGGAAGAGTGTCGATATTTTAATTGAAGAATTTATAGTTAACAATGTCAAATTCTTCTGATATGTCATTCAAAGCATTCATAATCTCCACTCGTTTATCATCTAACTTTTTAATTATATCTTGTAGCACCTAACACCAGAATTCCATGGCTTTTTGATAATCGAACAACTTAGTAGTATCATCGATTACGTCCTCCTACAAGAGAAGATCTGAATCTTCCTCTCTAATCTCACTCCATGTTGCCAAATTCAAATTCATATTGTTATTATCTTCTGAAAAGCCTTCATCCATTTTGCAAATGGAATTTTTCCCAACCTGTAAATCATTATATATCTCAAAAACTTCTTTAATTAAAGGGTCAACCTCTTGCAGTATACGTTCCATCCATCTATATACTAATCTCCCTTTCTGGCCTATCTTTTTGATCTCATGATAAGAAATATCATCAATAGTAGATGAAATTGTCATGGTCGTAGTAGTTGAGACTTTAGTAGATGGAGATGGCTTTGTTATCTTCCATAGCAATGTAGTGAGTTGCTCGACCTTAGCCTTAAGCTCATCCTTGGAATCTTTATCCTTATCATATTTTTCTAGTAGATTTCCAAGTGTAGTGTGTACATCTTGTTTTGCTCCTTCATGAGTGGCTTTACCCAATGAGAATCTGGAAATATTATAATCTACAGTTGTAATTGTTTCTTTAGTTTTTCCCTCAACAAGAGTGACAACCTCCATGACTCGTTCCCCATATGCATTCATCATCAGGATTGAAACAATCTTTGGCCTCTTGGCATGTCTCTTTGGGGTATGTTCCAATATGCTCAGATCTATTACATCTCCCAGAGGTACTTTCTTCTTTTGCTTTGGAGTTTTTCGAAACAACCATTCTGGAAATGTCTTACGCTAATGAAGTTAGAATAGTTGACTCAGTACCTGAAACAATAGCCACCACAAGAGTACCAGTAACATTAGTTGGCATTTGAATGGTAGTGGAATTGATGGATGGGGTGGATGTGAGGACTACCATATGAGTTGATACAATAATATTAGGGGATGGGATGGAGAAAAATTGAAGTGTTAGGCAATGTGAGGTAGAAATGGGTGACCCAATAGTTTCTCCAGCTAAGAGAACTGGAAGAGGTGAGAATACTTGGGCCATAGAAGGTGATGGGAAAGAAGAAATGATGGTATAAGTGGAAGGAACTGATATAGGAAGGGACAATGGAAGAGAAGAGGGGAATGATGGGACTTATGGGACACTAGGAGAATCACTGACTTCAAGTATTTTTGTCACAGGTGCTATTGGAGGCATGACTTTGGGAACAGGAGTCTTGGAAAGAGATGAGCTCCCAACAACAAATGAAATCTTTTTTAGAACCATATGGGTCTTTTGATTCTACCTTTTCTCCTTTATGGGTGTTGATTGGCTCATGGTTGATGGGGCCCTTGTATTTGTAGGTTTCTCTGACCCCTTGGGTGAGATTCGTAAGGTAACCAACTGTGAGTTCTCTGTAAAATGGGTCCCACCCTTTCCTTTGTGTTGCAACATTCTTCCACATACCAATCAATCCATGGCAATGGTTTACTGGAAATATTATTACTTTTATACAATTCATCCAAAACTTCATCATTGTCTTGCATATCTTTTGGTACGTCAGCTATTCCAAATTTTCGAACTTGATCCAAAGTTAGCCATTCTTAATATCTCTTTCGGATGATAAATTCATCCCGACAATGGATTCAAATATCTTCTAACTGGGGTACATGGGAACTGGACCGACATGTCTCACTGAATTTTCTCCAATAGTCAAAGTTGGTCCATGGATGGAAATTTCTCAAGGTTACCTCTTCCATTTATGCATCTACATTCTTGGCCTTGCAAATATTTGGGCAAGTGTATCTGTCTATTGAGATAGGTAAATGCATTCCCACTTTATGCCTTTTATTATGGATCTTGTGGTAATCTAGCAATTGCCGAACCAATTCTAACAAGACCCGTTTGTCAGTGGGACATCTAGGTAGCTTACGGGGAGCACCCACGAAACCAGGAATTCGAATGTAAGTGAATGTGGGGAACTGAAGATAGATAGCTACCCACTCATGCACTTCCTTGAAGGCTTCATCTAAAATTATTTGATTATACATCTCCTTATCAAAATGGTAGAGGATAACAGCAAAGAAGGCATCACTGATCCTGTGGAAGTGTTTTCTTCCCTCATCCAGTGTGAGTTGAGGATAGAAATCATAGATTTGGGAGGTACTTTGAATACCCTTGGTATTCAATCCGGTGAAGTCTCCCATGGCATCTACTGCATAAACCAAGAAGGATGTCATATAGAAACATTTGGAAGAATGCACTCTACTCAACTGATAACAAATGGAGTTGTTGATATGCTCCCCCATCTGACAAATTCCTTATTCTTTTTTATGTTCGTGATATATAAGAACATCCACTCCTGAAATTCCTTCATGGAGGGAAGACCTGAGAATATTCTTAGTAGCACAATAAGGTTGTTGACCACCTAAATAAAATTTGACCGATGCATGGTCTTTGGTAATTTGGCAAAGCTCTTAGCCAAATAATTTTTCAACATGACCCTCGTGCACAACTCTGCTTCCTTGTCCCAATGTTCCACTGCTGATTCTGGTGAAATGGTTGTGTAATCTTCAACATCAGAGAGTTTGAGAAAATCTTCAAAGAAATATGGGTCCAAGCAGATCACGACTTTGCCATCAACATCTTTAATTGAAATAGCTTCTTCATCATAGTGGGTTGCTGCAGCCAAAACAAATTCTGGGCAATGCATGGATGTGGGAAAACTAGCAGCAAGAGAAAGCCCACGGTCATATATAACCTGCATCCATGGTTTCTTATTTGGGGCCTTCACCCTTGCCCAAAAGTCTGGAAAATCAGTTTTTCCAAGGTCGGTGTCCCCTATGTTCCCCAGGTCAGAAGATAAGCAAGAGTGAGGGGAAACCCCGAGGAATGAGTATTTCATTTTTTCCTTGCCCTTGGAAGTGGAAGTAGCATCAAATTCTATGTTCTGAAATGCCAAAGAAGGGAGTCTGAAAACCCAAAAATTTCCAACCTCTGAAAACCTGAAAATTAGGAACCCGAAGAGGAGAAGTCTGAAATTCTGAAATGGAAACCTTCAAATCGGAGAAGTATGAAAACCCCGAAAATCTCCAACCTCTAAAATCCAAAGTGGAGAATTCTGAAGTGACAAGTTTCGAAAACCCAAAATGCAACTCTCCAAAATGAAGAGCTTTGAAATTCTGAAATGGAGATCTCTGAAATGAAGAAATCCAAAATTCCAAAAATGAGGACTTTGAAATCTGAATAGCACAATCCCCAAAAATGAGAACCAATTAAACCCCAAAAGGGAAAATCCCTGAAGTCTGAAATCCAAATTTTCAGACTTCAGGACTTGGAGAAACTTTAAGATGTAGAGATCTTCAGCACGAAGATTTTTAAAAAAATAAATTTACCTGATCGATTTTAAAGTCTACTTCTCAAGGTAGATAAATTGGTAACAGGTATGTTGAAAAATATTTTCAAGGTATCTTTACTTGTCAAGGTATATATGTTCTCTTTCTCGATGCATAGTATAATTTAATTAATATATTAAATACACACACACACACACATGTAAAGATATATCAATCTCAAGATCCTTACCTTAGATGTAGATAATTATTAACAGTATTATTATCTTCTTTTATACATTCATACTTAATGGTGTTAATTTAGCTACACTAATAAATTAAGATTGATAAACATTTTTGGAGAAATAAATAGACTCCAAACTCCACCATATAGTCAATATATTATCACTTTGATGTAGGCTTCTCCAAAACAAAAACAAAATATTTTCAGTAACATTCAATCGAACATAACATTTAAAATTGAATTAAAAGTGAACAAACTCACAGACATTACAACCCGATAACACCCTTTAGGTTAATTTGTATGATTTTAGGATGTTTGTGTGCATTTTTTATTGGTTTAAATTAGGCATTATTGTCACATTTGTCGACTTTAGATTATACTATTTCTATTCAATTTTAATTCAACGTTTATTTTTTGGTAAAGGTAATTTTTTCCACATCACTTGTATTTTTTTTTCAATTTTGTAATCGATGGTGGTAGTGAACTATAATATCATGTTAATACTTAATGACTAACCTTTAATTTGGCATCCATGTGATCATCATGAGGCAATTTCATTCTTTCTTGAAAATGTTAATTAAAAATGTAATATTTTGGGTATAAGATAACTTGTTTGGAGCCTTTTTCTTATCAAAAAATAATTTTCAAGTTTAACATCATTATGTAATTATATTGAGGCCACCTACCACTATATATATATATATATATATATATATATAATTTGTGTATATTTTATAATACAAATAATTTAAAAAAATTAAAACATTTACTAATTAAGAATAGTCTTAATGTGAAATGACAGTGTTAATAACCATCTTTATATATTTTACAATACAAATTATTTAAAAAATAAAATTATTACACCGGAGGTGCCTACTTTGAAGAGAGCCCTACTGGAAAACGTCAAATACCAGCGGGCCTCTTCACGGAAATATTTTTGGCAGTTTTTCTTGACCATCATTTTCTCATTGGCAACCAACTATCCTTGGCTCAGTTTGCTTTACAAGGAAACAAAAAAACTAGAGCAGAAAATGGAATTCCAAGCCTAACAGTCGCAACCTGCATCCGTACTACTAGACAAACAATTCCGTGCTCCATACCAGATTGAATTTATTGTGCAGAGAAAATCCCTCACCTTCACCGGCAGGGATTTCAGGGTCACCGACTCCAATGATAACGTCCTCCTCAATCGAGCCATTATTTCTATTTCTGAGCGGGACGTAATCTATTTCCAACAGCAGAGATGAGTGTTATAGAGTGAGAGAGCTTGTGAGAATTAAACCTTGAACTTGCTGCAATCAGCTTCTTAAATTGTTTCACCTATTCTGGAAATGCTATGAAACTGTAAGCTCGAAATATTTTGTTACCGCCCACTGCAAAATTCACTCCTTGTCTAATCCTCTTTGCATCTGCTTCACAATCGTGATTTTTGAGAAACTCGTAAAATATAGGTCAAGGAAGCCCTAATATATCCCCTGTACAGAGTACATACCGCCACAAAAATAAAACCATGAATTAAGTTAGATAGCTTTAAAAATTTGTATAATATGATCTGGCAATGGAAGCAAAGGTTTACCCCAAAAGTCTATCTTTAATTTATATGCAGGGTTTAATTGTCAAAGTCCATTGCAGATGTTTTTGATGCACTGCAGATGGGAAGCATTTAAAGGGGCCGACTCTAATGATAATAATTTTGCCTTCCCCGCCAAGAAATCATCGTTGTTTCAGCTGAAGATGGTGCTTGAAGTGTTCATGGCAGGTAATAAGGACGAAAAAGTGAGCGATTTCCATGTAAAGGGAAGTTATTTCGATTGATCCTGCACAATATATCAAGGCGGGTGCATCCTTGTAGAGGTACACATCCATACACCAAAAGAAAATAGTAATTTGATGATTACGCTTTATTTAATTTGGGGATTAATCAGATGTTAGATTTTTTGATATTGTGAATCAGATGAGGCACAAATACACTGTGAAAAATGTATTGTGGGAGAAGGATAAGTTTGCACTGATTATGCAACCTGGGGTCAATTATGCCTTGGTAGTTTCTTTTATTCACCCATTTTTTTGTTGGGAAATTTCAAATATCAATGGGTCTCTTCACAAAAATATTTTTGGCACCTCTATTTTTCCCGGCCATCATTTTCTAACTGATAACCAACTTTCAATTAGTTGTCATCGGCACAATTATTTTTGGCTTATTTACATGTCTCCACTGCCGTAAACAACTAAATAACCATCAAAAGGTTTATTCACCATTATTAGCTACATGTTTTTTCATTTAATGTGGTTGGTGACAATAGTAATGCAATATTTCCCTTTACGATTCTTGTTTCTTGATTTATCTTTTCTTATACCGTTTAGTTGCATAACTTGCATCGATAGCTTGGCAGATACTATTTGGCTAATATTTCTAGCAGTATCAGAAGGATGTTCTAAGTGAAATTCATAGTCATCAAGATTTTGATTTCTCGAGACCATAATATTAACGAATACGTTGTTATGTTTGACAAAATTATCATAGTCTTATACATGTATAGATTGATTTTATATTGTAAAATTTATAAAAGAATATATTGATAATAATAATACTATTTATTAATATTAATATGTGTTTATTTTGGGAATTTTGTTTCTAGAAGGTTTATTGTTGTACATGACATATTTGAAAGTAATTACACGTAATTTACATAGGACATGGGTACCTTCAATAGGAATTTTCGTTGTAATACAACTAAGTGTCCATGCGATTGATTTATATTTATAAGTGTAGTCTCAGGTTGTATTAAAATATGAACTTTGACACTAGGTAGGGACATACTTCAAAGCATAATGGAGATGGGACACAACTTTTAGTAGATTTTGTACTTGTATGTGCTCTGGTAAACATATAAGAAAACTCGAAAGCATACAATTGGCATGTCAACTATTGGCAGTCAGTGGATGGGCTACAAATCCTTCTGCTTGCCCACCTAATAAATGAGAGAACCAATCAATCGTGTATAATTATATACATTATTGTGACTAATTTGGCCACATAGTGTACTAAATCATCAAATCGTTCTTCAAATTGTATACATATAACACACATAATATGCACGACAAGGGTTTTTAGTTCAAGTTTTAGTGTTTCTACACTGGAATTTGCTACGTTTCAATTTTCCACCCGAGGTTAGAAATCGTATGAAATTTGTTGAGTATTTTTTCACATTTTCTGGGATTTGAGTGCATTTTATGGTGCGATGGAATCAGTAATTTATGACATCACTTCATGTTGGATACGTAACCATGGACAACATTATTTCGTCCTTATGTTTTTTTTTTCACACTCAATAAAGTTCACAAATTGAAGGGATTGTTTTTGTATCCTCTCCTTTGAGGCTCAGCGTCATCAGTCATTCTCTTACCTTGTGTCTAGTTCAACCTTATAACGGTCTGTAACTTTGTTTCATTGGTCGTTTGGCTCGGACCACGTCTATTTTTCCCAAAAATCTTCTTGCTCTGCATCGTGGCATTGGTGCTGCACAACTGATGCCGCAAATATTGGTTCATGGGTTGGGATGATGCTGCAAATAAAGTCTTTTAATGTGTCTACATTAATCATTCACTTTTTATTTTTTAGGTAATTTCCAAGCTTTATTACTCACATTGGTTGCATGTTTTTTCTAAACATTTTTTGCTTTGGGATGTTTATAAAGGGACATTTTCGGTGCTAAGTTAAAAAGATCAGAGAAAAGTTAGGGTAAAATGAATAATGTGGATGTATAATTGGAAAGTTCTATAAGATTTTGCATGTGCATGTGCTATTTTTTGAGGTCAGACTGAGTGAAGCGATCACTACATATCCATGCAAACAAAAGAGAAAACAATCCAAGCGATCACTGTCTATGTCTACGATGCTCATAGTTATCAAGAATTATCTGAATTTTCTTTCTATGGTTAATCAAATCGCACATGACAACGTTGATGCCATATTATCCTTTCCCTGATATTTTGATATTTCTTAACCTGGTGTTGCTTCTGCAAATGGAACTCCAAACTCGAGGGCCCTCTTGAGTTTTCACGCTTATCATAGAATGCACCTGCTTCATGTCTGATCACAACGCTTTCACTTGGCCGTCGTTAATCGTCAACATTATCATCACCAACAAGATCAACTTCACATTTTATCATTACTTTATGTCATTGCCATTGCAACGCAATATGTCTCCATCCAAACGCCTTAACTACAACTATAAGGCGTAGTTAATATTACTATGATGAACACGACAATAGATAATTTCCATAACTGGCATGTCTATGCCATGCAATTCTACAACCTCCACTTCAGAGAGGTTGTTAAGTTATTAACAGCTATTGTTTTTATTATAGAGAGTTCCTTTCAATTTGTTAGTGACTATTTTATTGATTATTTGTTCCTTATTTTTTTAAATAAGTTAAAAATGTTAAAGAAGTAATGTCTCACCCATACACTTTTTGGCTCGCTTTTGGTTTTAATATTTAATGGAGGAAGATACAATGTTACTTACAGCATTATCTCTCTTTCCCTGTTTTGTGTGTGTGTGTGTGTGTGTGTGTTTATGTCACAAATATAATATAAATCATTTAGACTATTCATCTATTTATATAATGTCTAGAATCCAGTCCAGGCTCCCTATCATCTATACTTTTTCCTCTAGGGTTGGGACTCCAAATGCCCCTCCCTTTCAAGAATTCAAACATTTATGTGGAAATGCATTCAACACTATGACATTTTTTTATTTCTTGGCATACCTTTTCATTTCAAGTTATCCCTTCCGGGTTATAGCAGTATGACATTGACATGGTAGAAAAGAAACCACCTTATTGGATTACTAAGACACTTTCTCAAAGATATCTCAAAAATGCATTGCCTCGACACCTACACACACCACCCACTTTCTCCTTCAAACGATTAACACAAATGTCACATGTTTCATATAGGGGAGAGGACCCTATAATCGAGCATGCACCAAAACATGTACATCTTTTTTCACCATAGGTTGTTGACAAAAGTACCAATAATTGTTCACTTTTTGGTTAATGACACTTTTTAAGAGTCAATGAAAATGTGACACATAGGGCACTTGGTCAGTGGTCCCTCTTTTAAATGCTTTATTGTTTAGCTTTTATTTATTGATGTTCATTTATAATTGATTTTTTTATTTGTTTGATTATTACAAATAAATATTAGATATTGGACTTGATGCATTGGATTTGAGATTTTGCAAGATCGTTGAAATTTGAAGATTGAACTTGCCTAGAAGTTGGAATTTTGAATAACTCATTTTCTACAAAATTATGAGTCAATTTCTTCAATAATTTCTTTTTTTTAATTGTAATTTGAAAATATGTGTTAAAATTCTCATAAACTTTAATGATACTCATGGATCTTTAAATTAATTAGTACAAATTAAATTTTATGAGAAAAAATGAATTTGTGATAAACTATGAAATTGATTATTCCAATATATTATCTAGAATTAAATAGAAGTCGATAATTATAAGAGAATATTTTAAAAATCAACAACATCCATATAAAATTTAACTTATTTTATGTGTTTTGTAATTTGTTAAAAAAATAAATTTGGTGTGCATATTAAATTTTGAACATCAAATGACATCCATATATTGTTTTAGACTGTTAAATAATTTTATTGTGACATGTAACACTGAATTTCAAAATCCAGCACTGATCATATGTCATGTAAATTTGTAAGTGTCTTATCAAGCACCCCGTTTGGTGTTTTGGTGTGGACTTACATTTAGAAGTTAATTGACCCAAGATCAAATTAATTATAATAAATATCATAATATTCTCCATTATTGCTTGTTGCAGACTTTGTTTAGTTCTATTAGATGTTAATCTGTGTTTCCTTTATTCATTGTTGTACTTGATGGAGAATTGTTAGATGTATATTTTGGACGCTGAAGAAAAAGTTGATTATATCCTCTTCCTATTTCATTAAATCAAAATGGTTTATTTGGAATTTATCCAAAGCATGCCCATAACATTTAGGTAAGATAAGAGTTTTGGAGCAAGGTATGGACATCCTTCACAATAAAATAGGAGGTAGTTTTCATTGAATTTTGTAGTTGTATTACATTTTTCTCTCCTCTCCATCACAAAAAAACTTAAAACAATTTTAAAAAACATATATTTCACTCAAAATCACTACTCCAACAAACAAGATATTGTCATTCTTTCCGGTGTAATGTGCAACTCATGTGCAATTGCTAGTTTACTAACTAAGAATAGGTGGTCTTAGATTGAAATGAGAGTAAATAAGAATTTGAGGATGCATTGTAGATTAACTTAATGTGCCCACCTTGTCAGCTTTTAATGTAAGTGCCTTACTTATTGTATGGGCTCATAATATCCTCTTCTTTGGCACCCGTGGTCATGTCACACTGAATAGTCGAAAAAAAATTGATTGAAAAACACTTCACATAAAAATTAATGGTGATGGACGGTTTTTATTGTACACAGTTTTGACCATTTTGACTGAAATATAAAGTCCCAACGGCCACATCAACATTTAGCTGAATGTATCAGTTAGTTAAGCCCTTACCTCCCTATATATAGCTTAAGATTTAATCTATATTTAAGTTTGTACCCACCGTATTCTATTCACTTTTCTCCATATCACACAAAAAATCCAAACTTTATAGAAAACATAACACTGATATTGCAATTTATACAACAAGCAATCACACGTGAGGTGTGCGATGTTAACCCTGAAAGTAAAATACAGGGACGAGAGAAGGAAAGTCAAATGAACAACAAAGTAATATGATACTTCTATATGGAAAATGAAAAATAGAAGGAAGTAGTGGAAACAAGAGTAGTGGAAAAGATCTGGACTCGAGAAGAAGAGGTGAAGCTTTAAAGGGAAGGATTGATGGGGATTAAGAGGGGGGTGTTAAGGACAGGGAGCAATGACGGAATTCCGTCTTGAATGAGTGATTATATAAGAGGTGCTGAGGAAATTTTAACATAATGGTTGAATGAAAAAGGTGGTGAAATTCAAAGGACGGATAAGGAGGGAACTCTTGATATAGCTATGAAGGTAAGCCTCTATCTTTCTGTGCCCCCAATGTCAATAGTGTCTCTCTGTAAAGTAAGCCCTTGAGATTTGTCGATTGAAAATTTTCAAGCCATTTTAAGTGATAAATGCCTTCGGTTACCTATGGAAATTGGTGCATAATTTAGCATAGGCATATTTATTGCATTTTATTGCATTGTCTTTTATTTAATAATGTGCAACATGTGCACTCTAGTCTAGTGACTTGCATTCAATATTGTTATGTTGGATAACATTCAATATTGGTATTAGTAGTAATTACATGTGCATGTGAGATGGGTCTTATCATCTCGTAGTTGGTGTCTGCTAGGGTGTCATGTCTATCCATATGAGGCTGTCTAATATCTATAAATATTACAGCTCTTGCATTGTAATGTAATCTGATTTCATGATCAATAATATTTGTGAGGCTTCCGTCCCTCTTTGGTCATTGCAATCTTATTCTATTCTATCATTTGGTATCTAAGCTATACCATTATTATCATTTGGTATCAGAGCAGGTTCTATCCAAGCAAGGTTGAAGAGGAGCACTATTGGAGAGGATCCATTGGAGAAGAAGATCTGCATCAAAGGAGAGCCATTGAAGCATCCCGCAGCCTCCATTCCTTCCAAGCATCCCTCAACTAAAATTTGACCTATCCACTTATTTGGAAGGTAATTTTTTTTTATTAGTCATTGGCATAGCCAATTGATCTAACATATTGGCGGAATATTTCAGATTTGGAGATCTTTAAAAAAAAAAAAAGAAAGATCTTGAAAAAAATTGCAGATCTAAAAAAAAAAAAAAAAAAAAAAGATTTGTGAAAAAAAAAAGATCTTAAAAAAAAAAAAAAAGGAGAGAGATCTTGAAAAAAATTACAGATCTAAAAAAAAAAAAAGATCAGATAAAAAAAAATCAGATCTGAAAGTGGAGGTGTGAAGAATTCGGGAGCAAAGGTTGAAGCAGTCCCATCAACAAAATTCCAGCAGATAGCTCTTAGAAAAAAGGACGTAACTTTTTCATACAATGTCAGATTGATGTGCCATTTTTTTTTCTGGAAAGATAAGAAGGAGGTGCACAACTTTTCAGTTTACATCATCTTCAGATTCGGCCTCTACATGTGACGAAAAGTCTGTACAAGTCGGATCATTTTTTTCTGAAAAAAAATCAGATCTAGCTGGTAAATTGGTAAGATCTCAAAAAATAAGATTCCTGATTCTTCTGAAATTTTGTGGGTTTCAAGAAAAATATTGTATGATGCCGCTGTCAAAATTTTAGAAAAACCCAGATCACGGTTTGTGAGAAAAGGTGAAAACAATATTCAGATTGTTTGTTTGGATCTTGGGAACAAACAGGTCAGCGGTTCAATTCCCACTCTCTCCATATTTTTTATTAAATTATTTTTTTTGGAAAATTTGGAGAAATTACTAAATTTTGGGAGATTTCTAAATTTAGAAGCTCACCAAACACATTTAGAGCCACCGCTAAATTTAGCGGAAAAACACCTATTGGGGGGTAAAAAATATTTTTGGCCTAAATTGTGTATTTTGTGATTCTAGACCCTTTTTTCTAAAGAGGGGGGACACAAAAACTTCATTTTGATGTACTTTTGGAGCATTTTGTACTAATCTTGGTGCATAAAGTGAAAAAAAAAAAAAAAAAGTGCAAATTTTTTATTTTATGTTTGGTTCTATCACACGAGATCTTTGATCTCATAGCAGCGTTCGGTATATACGGTGCCTCTGGGAAGCGCTTACGGGTGATGCCGTCGTGACTACTACTGCACTTAACGCCTAACACAGCTGCCTAAACGTCGTCTGGGCATCGACCCTATAAAATCGACGGGGAGTAATAAGGACACAATACACACACATTTGAGCCCTCCCATCCGTTTGTGCTTGCACAAACCCCTCTCCGTACTGTCTAAGTACCACGTACTAAATTCTTTCACGTGCGTTAACACCTCTTTCCGTACTGACGGGTATATTGAAAGGGTGATCTTCTTCCACGTACCGACGGGTATATCGGAAGGGAGCGTATATAGAAAGGTTTGGTATATCGGCCTGACGGTATATTGAGAGGGAGACCATAAACCTGGAGTGATAAGAGCCTTACCCTTTGTCAGAAATTCAGAGTTTCAGAAATTCAGATTGCAGAAATGGGTGCACAAGCACCAAAGTTCTTCTTGCCAGATTCACAACTGCTTAGAGGAGACAACTATGCTGCATGGAAACCGAAGATCAAGATGTTACTTGAGTTTGAAGACCTATGGACAGTTGTAGATGGAAAAACAACAAGATCACTTGATGATGGAAGACAACAAGTTCAATTTGACAGGGCCAATCAAAAGGCCAAGTTGATCATCTTGTTTAGCGTAACAGACGATGTGCAACCCCACATTAGAGATGCCACATCGGCCAAGGATGCATGGGATAAGTTGAGCACAGTCTATGAGGCAAAGAACAAGAATGCCATCCTCAACCTACTATCACAACTGCATACTCTCAAGTTCAAGCACAATGAGAAGGTTGAAGTTTTTTTGAGACGAGTTGCTACTTTGAGGGCATCTCTATTGGCATTGGGAAAAGAGATAAGTGATGAAGACCTCGTACCAATTGTGTTGCGAGCACTTCCTCCTTCCTACAGAATCTTTGTGACAACTATCAATATGAGTGAACACACAGTCACCTTTGAGAAGTTGGTCAATCTACTCCAACAAGAAGAGGCAATGAACAACAAAGATCATGAAGATGAGCAAGCACTATCTTCCAATCATAAAGGAAAGGGAAAATTTCAGTCCAATCACAAGAAGTCCCAACAAAATCAAAGTCAACGAGACAACACCAAGAAGTGTCCCATTTGCAATAGAGGGGGACATGACATCAAAGATTGTTGGTACAATTCCTACAAAAAGGGTTCATCAAGCAATTCAAAACCCAATAACCAACAGGGTAACAATAATTCAAATAAAGGGAAGTCCAACAACAACAACAATCAAGGGCAGAAAAATGGTAATTGGCAAAGAAAACCCAAACAACAAGGGTACATTGCCGAACATGAGGATGATTCAGATGAAGGACACCACATGTATTCTGCTCAATTTGATGAAGAAACCAAGTCCACACAAGATATCTGGTATGTTGACTCGGGTGCAACTCGACACATGACTGGACGTAAGGATTGGTTCTACACACTACGTGACTCACCTAACAAGAACCATGTGTCATTAGGTGATGACTCATCATACAGTGTCAAGGGGATTGGAAACATTTCACTACCTCTTGGAAAGCATGACTGCAAAATCACAAATGTATTGTATGTACCTGGGTTGACCAAGAATTTGCTATCAGTTAGTCAACTCCTTGATCACAACTTGAAGTTGGATTTTGACAGTAATAATGGAGAAAAAGTGTGCTTGATAAGAGATAAGTCAAGAGGTTCCAAGATTGTAGCAAGAGCCTCCAATGTGGGACGCATGTTCCAACTTGATTTTGTCCACAAGGATGATCAAGCTCTAGTGGCCAAAGACACACAATCTGCAGAACTATGGCATCGCAGATATGGTCACATCAGTTTTGGCTATCTCCAAACACTTCAAAAGGGCAACATGGTGAAAGGATTGCCTACACTCAAGCACAACACTGACAAGTGTCACAATTGCCTAGCTGGAAAGCAACACAGAGTACCCTTCCAGAAGAACACATATAGAGCTAAGGGAAAGCTTGATTTGGTGCACACCGATCTTTGCGGGCCCATGCAACCAAGTCATTCTGGATGTCAATACTTCATGCTTTGTGTTGATGACTACTCAAGAAAGATGTGGATATATTGTCTAAGAAACAAGAGTCAAGCCTTTGAGACATTTCAGAAGTTCAAAGCACTTGTTGAGAATGAAGTTGGTCGCAAGATCAAAACTCTCCGCTCAGATCGAGGGGGGGAATTCACAAGCAATGAGTTCAAGACTTACCTGGAAGCTCATGGGATTCGTCGACAAATGCCTCCTACTCACACACCACAGCAGAATGGTATAGTTGAGAGAAGGAATCATACTATCATGGAAATGGTGCGATGTATGATTGACGACTCAGGTTTAACAAAGACATTTTGGGCAGAAGCTGCAAGAACTGCAGTCTATTTGTTGAACAGAGTGCCCACAGTAGCTCTTGAAGGAGTGACACCTCAAGAAGCATGGTCAAATCGGAAACCATCAATTGCACACCTAAGAGTATTTGGGTGTAAAGCTAGCATGCACATACCCAAGAAGAACAGGAACAAGTTGGATATGAAAGCTGAGAAACTGATATTCATTGGATACAGTGAAGAAGCACTTGGGTACAGATTATGGGATCCGAAAGCAAAGAAAGTATACACAAGTAGGGATGTTGAGTTCTTTGAGAAGAAACAAGCAGATGCTCCACTCAACGACTCAACAAACATGCAGAATACACCTCTTGTGAAGACAGAATTTGATGTTCCCACTGAAGATGACAGTGATGAATTGGATGATGGTGAAAACTTGGATCCACCACAAGCCAATGGAACAGCTAAGAAGTTACCTAAATGGTATACTCAATTAATAAGAGATGCAAATTTGGATGAAGCACCTAGCACATCATCCAATCCTGGACCTAGAACTCGCAGTCAAGCTCGTGAAGAGGTCAATTATGCCCTAATGAGCAGAGTTGTTGAAACAGTTGAGCCATCTACAGTTCAGGAAGCCCTACAATCAAAAGCTTGGAAAGATGCCATGGATTCAGAGTATCAGTCAGTGATGAAGAACAACACATGGCAACTTGTCGACCTTCCACCAGGGAAGAAACCCATTGGATGCAGATGGATATTCAAGACTAAGTACAAATCAGATGGGACTATTGACAAGTATAAAGCAAGGCTTGTAGCAAAGGGGTATGCACAACAAGAAGGCATTGATTATGAGGAGACATTTGCTCCCACAGCCAAGATCAAGACAATCAGGATGATCTTTGCTCTAGCTGCACAATTTGGTTGGAAAGTCCACCAAATGGATGTGAAAAGTGCCTTTCTTAATGGAGATTTGCAAGAAGAAGTCTATATGACTCAGCCAGAGGGTTATGTAATACCAGGAAAAGAGATGATGGTATGCAGACTCATAAAATCTCTATATGGCCTAAAACAGGCACCCCGGGCATGGTACATCAAAATTGATGAGCATCTCATAAGTCATGGATTCGAAAGGAATCCTTATGACCCCAATCTCTACCTCAAAAAGCAAGGGGGGGAGATTGTCATTGTGGTTGTTTATGTCGACGATCTAGTCATTACAGGTAGTTCTGTGAAGATGATCGATGCAACAAAGAAGGATTTTAATCGATCGTTCGACATGACAGATCTCGGGCTCATGCACTATTGTCTTGGGTTGGAAGTATGGCAAAAAGAGAATCATATCTTTGTGTCACAGTTGAAATACACCAAGACAACGCTCGAGAAATTCAGGATGATGGACTGCACTCCTATTGCTACACCTATGGAAGCGAGACTTCAGTTATCTCGTTCCGATCCATCACCACCGGTGAATGCAACTCTCTATCGGCAGTTGATCGGGAGTCTCATTTACCTGACATATACTAGACCAGATATCAGCTTTGCAGTCAGCTATTTATCACGCTTCATGCAAGAACCAAAAATATGTCATTGGAAAGCAGCAAAGAGAATACTAAGATATCTAAAGGGTACAGTTGACCTTGGTCTAGAGTACAAGAAGAATGACAACTTCTTCTTGACAGGATATTCAGATTCAGATCATGCAGGAAACATGGATGATAGGAAGTCAACATCAGGCTTCGTCTTCTTTATGGGATCTGGACCGATATCATGGGGAAGCAAGAAACAGAACTTTGTTTCTCGCTCTTCTACAGAAGCAGAGTATCGAGCTGCAGGTGAAGCTGTTTGTGAAGCAATATGGCTACGCCGAATACTGGAAGGAATTGGTCTACCACAACAGAAATCTACTCCAGTATATGTTGATAATGAAGGAGTTCTAAAGCTTGTTCGCAATCCAGTATTTCATGAGAGAACCAAGCATATTGAAGTACAGGTTCATTTCATACGCGAGCATGTCTTGAAGCACAACATACAGCTCCATTTCTGTCCTACAGCTGAACAGAAGGCAGATGTTTTCACTAAGTCACTTGCACGTGACAAATTCACACTGTTCAGAGAGTTCCTCTCCACTTCATTGGAAACTATGCAAAATTAAGGGGGGGAATGTTAGCATAATTTAGCATAGGCATATTTATTGCATTTTATTGCATTGTCTTTTATTTAATAATGTGCAACATGTGCACTCTAGTCTAGTGACTTGCATTCAATATTGTTATGTTGGATAACATTCAATATTGGTATTAGTAGTAATTACATGTGCATGTGAGATGGGTCTTATCATCTCGTAGTTGGTGTCTGCTAGGGTGTCATGTCTATCCATATGAGGCTGTCTAATATCTATAAATATTACAGCTCTTGCATTGTAATGTAATCTGATTTCATGATCAATAATATTTGTGAGGCTTCCGTCCCTCTTTGGTCATTGCAATCTTATTCTATTCTATCATTTGGTATCTAAGCTATACCATGAAGATAGAATTTAAGGAGATGGAATTGGTGAATTCTTTCCACAAGATATCATCGTAGGACTTTCTGGGATATAGAGGAATGTCCATGACAGGTGGTATTTGGCTAAGGTCCCCAACAAGGATATATATTTGTTTCTTAATTTAGATGTTTTAGATTGGGGGAAAGCTTCATGAAGGCGGTAGTCAATTTTACTAAGAAAATTAGGGCCGATGAAAATAATTTCATCAATTATAATATATTGGATATGTTTAAGGGAGTCTTGAAAAGATGACAAATCTTGGCTTTCCAATGGTTTGATTTCTCTGGTGGGAATTCATAGGTTGGTATGTATAGTAGATGCATAAATGTTGAAAGTTGCAACTCCAATAAGGGCGAGTAAAAGGAGAGGTGAAAGACATGTGGGTGACGCAAAGGCAAATGAAGACTTAATAGTATTAATGAGGTATGATTTTCCCGTCCCTGCAATCCATTGAATAATAAAATTTATTGGAGGAAGGTGAAATCTTCACGAGAAGTGGTGAAGAATAGCATCGAATACAATTGTTGTTCTTTAGATAAACAAGGAGCAAGCGAGAAGATCGTTCCTTGCATGGAAGCCACAATATGAGTTGCCTTACTATCCTCAATAAAATTCAGCCCAAGAGCTTATAAAGTAAATAGAACATTATGGGTGGCCCAATTGTGTAGGGTGTCAAATTCATGAAGACCTAACATATGTAGGATGCCAATTCCTGCTATGTGGCTGAGCCGAAGGTAGGAAAAAACATGTCATTCATTTAACTTCTTGGGAGAATGTGCGGTGTCATTGTTAGAGTCATGTCCAATGTTGAAATTATGTGTTGCACTTGCTTCAGACAAGGAAATATGCCATGGACGATATTTACTCTTAACAAGATTCCAGGTGGATATGACTTCTTGGGGGTGGTACCATTATCTATAGAAATATTACGAAAATTATTGTACAACAGGATTTCAAACCAGTAGAATAGTTTAAACGATGGTGAACTGTGTGCAAGAATGTAAGGAAATATGGGGAAGTTACAAAATATTGTAGGGCATGATCAAAGTGTCCACTGATTTCCCATGCAATATTTACTGTAGCTCCAATCTCAGGTAACTTCCATAATGGGAAGGGACTCCATATCTGAAGGACAAACCTTGTATGCATCCAATAAGGGATGTTTCAGGACCCTCGCATTTTGTTTTAGCCAATCTTCAAAAATCTTTTATGCCAACATTTAGTGAGACAAAAGCACAAGTGCACATGATAAGTGGAAATTTGAGGAACATGTGGCATGTTTCTTGTGCATTAATGTTGTGTTCAACGAAACTCTCTGTTAGCATTTTTATGATGACGATATGTTTAGGGAAATCAGTGTTTGAATCTCTTGATATTCTGAAAAGCATTTGGTGGTATGTTTCTGATTGTTGTTCTACTTTAGAATAATACTTTGCAATGTACTTTAGGATTGTATGCCAAGATAACACAAGATGACAATCGATGTTGGCTCTCCATATAGATAGCATTGTTGGATTGTGTGTGTTCAATTTATCATCATTCCTTGAAA
Source organism: Taxus chinensis (assembly GCA_019776745.2). NCBI lineage: Eukaryota > Viridiplantae > Streptophyta > Pinopsida > Cupressales > Taxaceae > Taxus > Taxus chinensis. Next base: position 133,806,363 of record CM034156.1, read on the forward strand.
GGAGGTATTTAACTGAACCATTATCATCAATGAACAATGAAGAAGTGGCTCTAGTCTCCCATGGTGTATTGTACCAACATTGGAGGCAACTTTGTTTTTTGTGTAGAAAAGTATGTTTAAAACACTTTGTGTGAAACTAAACACGATTAATAATTTCCTCCAATTCTTGTAGCGGAGAGGCACGAAGAACAAATAATGAAGATAACAGATAGGGGTTATCTTGGATTGAGTGGTGAACAAATTATTTCTGACTGGAGGTAGGACATAGATTCAACGCAGAGATGAACATATTAAAGTATTGTTTGTATTCATTTATAGATGGAGTATTTGTTCGGTCAATTGCATCAACATGCGGAGCATCCTCAAGCCATAGAAAACTATGGAACTATTATGAACCTTTATGTTTCCATTCATACCTATAACAAAGATAGGTTAAAATAAGTATATTGAAGTAAATAAAAGTAGAAGGCAAGGAAGAAAGTTACATGTACCAATAGTCTTTTGCTCGAAGGTGTTTCTGCAACACCTCTTCATGAAATATAGTGAATATTTGATTCAAGTAAGTAACAACACAATGAAGATGGGAAACAATGTCAAGGGTCTTGAAGCATTATGCGCCTCAAGCACCATCATGGGGAGTACCAAGCATGACATTATGCAGGTCTGGAATTTTTTTATCTATTGCACTTAAAGTAAAGAAGAGTGCATGGGTGCCCAATTGTTCAACCATGTCTAAGACCTCACCTCTACTTTTAGAAAAAATGTTCCTGTCCCTCAGAGGTTACTCTAGAACCGCATCAAAATTTTAAGAGGAAGGTCATTGGGGAATTTTTAAAGGTTTTGCCTAAGTTTCCCTATAGTTGGGCGGATCCCATGTTGATGTTTTGCTTCATGAAGACTGCAGCTATAGATTGGCTTCTTGTTGCATAATAAGGTTAAGAAAATAGTAAAAAAAACTTTGGTGGTAACCAAAGCCATCATCATGGTATCACATCAAATGAAGGGCTTATACATTCATATGAACTTCTTTTATGCGCGGTTGTTTCAACATTACTTTACCTGTCAGAAATATAGTTAGAAAAGTGATTTAGAAAATACACTCTACGGTGTCTTCATTAATTGGTGAAAGGTTGAATTCAGGCTGAGGAAAGGTGAAGGGTATTTCACAGTCATTTGAAAAAAAGTATTGCTCAATAATTTCCTCTTTTGTTCAAGTGTTTTGAAAGGAAGGAATAGAGAAGGATGTTTTTGGAGGTGCTTCATCGGAGTTGGAAGGAGGGTCAACACCATTTTGTGATAAATTGCAATCTAAAAGTGGAAGGTCCATTGGAATTGTGTTAAGAGATGAGGATATATATTCATTCGCTCGGCCGGAGGAGAGGAAAGGGCATCATTGTCAATCAGAACATCCTTGTAGCAGGGATCATGGATAATTTTATATTGAAGGGATTCCCAAACACGGGACCTACTTACGTAGAAGTCATGCTTTATTTGTTGCAATCCAACCTTTTGGACCAATACGAGGTCCAAATATCTAAGGAGGTGTGCCACGTATTTAGTAATGGATGAAATATTTTGTAGGAAACTCATAGTGTGATCGAAATATTTGTATTTCCCACCATGCATTTGAGTGACTTGCATAATAGGATTAATTCGAGCAATCAAAATTTCTTCAACATGGGTTAAATATTTGAGAACGAAATGTTGAAGGTCATGCTCCATATTGTTCTAGGAGGAAAATCAATGCCCATGTTTTTTTGACTTGCATATAATGCAAGTGTACATTACTTTATGTAAGGTTGTTTATAATCCTGGGAAGTATTCCAAACATATTGAGAAAGTGTGGATGTTCGATAAAAGATAATGTCTTTGGAAGAATCGTCATTGGGATTCATTAGAGGAAGTAAATGCTTGACAAGAGGGTTATTGAGGTATAGAGGGAGCGGTCTCTTGTACAAAATTTTGAGGCTTTGGATGGGAGAAAGAAATTAAGTGTTCGGAAAAATATGAAGCAAAAGGTTGTGGAAGTGAAGGAGAAGGATACATTGCCAACGTCGACAGGGTATGAGGTTGAAAGGGGTGAGGTAAACAATTGTTCATGTCATTTTTGTGAGGCAAAGCAGATGAAGGGTGGGGCGGAAAAGCATCGGAAAAGAGAATCCCAGGGTTCATTTTAAGACACCTCTAGAAAATTGGAGGTGGAAAATACCTGGTGAATATCCCCGGAACCAGTTTCAGTGAAAGGTGAATTTGACAGTTTTCCAGAACTGAATTTTCGCTAGCTTTTCAAGCCAGAGAGACTATAGATTTTCAAACACTGACACCTCATTGACTTGTGTCAACAAGAGCTCGCTGACATCGTGTTGATGCATGTTAACAAGGGCCATTGATGCGCGTCAACAAGGGCTATTGATGCGTGTCAACGACTCCTCTTGATATTATTATTCTTTATACTTGTAATGATATGATCATGATGACATTAGAATGGATATAGATGATGATGAATGATGATAATGGATAATTGTTTTTAAAAAATGGAATGTGTTAGGACAGAGACATTTCTTTAAATTTAAAATAGATAAATAATTGTTTTAATAATAATTATAGTGTTAGGAAGAATATCTTTAAGATTTGGCATATTATCGTAGGTGTCATTTGTTTGATACTGTGTAGAATGCATGTCCACCTCAATAATACCTTCCACACTGTCAGTATTATGATTCTTTCTGGTGGCAGCTATATGGTTGTTGGTAGTTTCAATATCTATATCAACAGAGTTTCTGAAATACTTGACCAACGACTTCTGGGATTTCTTAGTTACTTTTAGGGTCTTCGCATTCTGAGGACTAACACCTTCCATTATTCTGAACAGAGTCCTGCATCAGCAAAAGAGCCAAGTAGCGACTTAGCGATTCAGAGTCAAAATTACTGTCACGCGTCAACCATGGTAATCCTTGTCGCGCGTCAACAAGGCATCAATTGTATCTGTCACACGTCACCAAGGCGTCAACTGGCTATGTCGCACGTCAACTGCTTACGCCCTTGTCGCGCGCCAACTACTTACGCCCTTGTCGCGCGCCAACTCTCTTTGTCTTGCATCAATAAGGTGTCATTGTCTCTGTTGCGTGTCAACTCTATTCCTCTCGCGCGTCAACTACTTACCCCCTTGTCGCACGTCTGCAATATATCCTTGTCGCACGTCTGTAATACCTCTTTGTTGTGCGTCAACAACTAACCCTAATAGGCTAACAACAATCTTTGGTGCTTAAGAGTATACGAGTTCAAACTTCACAGTATTGGTAATTTGGTAAGCTACTTGTGGTAGTACCATAGTATACTACCCGATGAATCACCTAGGTTTTTATAGGAGATGTTTTCAAATGAAGGCGAAGCTGACCCCAAAAAATATATATACTGTAAATTTTAGGCGAACAAGACACCGACCCGCTCCGAAAAAATCACCTTTTCAAATTTTTCTAAAATGAAATTTTCGTCGTATTACAAATATTCGCCACTAAAATTATTCCTGGAGAATCCCAACCAAGATAGGTGTGTGTGGCATGATGAAGATAGGGTTACAAACAACTAACTTATGTTTTTTTATCATTCACATGAACAACATCCGGTTTACAAGGGAAAGAGGAGGAGGCAAATGAGGTAAACAAAGATGAAGTCACGAGTTGTAGGGAAGTATCTCTTGATATTTGTCTTTAGTCACGGTATCATTGGCATCGGGTGGCATTGATTTCATTTTTATGTAAGGCATACACCTATCTTCTTCGTGCTTGTTTTTTAGGGGTAAACATTGGGAAGAAGGAAACGTCCTATACAAACCAGAAAAGGCAAGGTGTTATAAAAAACATTCAAAAATCAATTAAATATGTATGGAGCGGAAGGAAAAAATATGTAAATACACTTTGTTTATACGCAGGCATAGAGGATTTTGGATAGTGCGCAGGAGGGAGTGTGTGGATGCGGATAAAGTAGCACAAGGGATTGCACATGCACACATAAGCAAAAAGAACGAGGACTTAACCATTTTCTGAATATGAGATAAAAATAGGAAAAGCAAAGATGGAGTCTCGACCAAGAAAAGAATCAAAGCAAGCTAACTTGGCAAACAAGAAAATGGTTAATTTTGAAAAAGCTCATACAACTCGAAGGTTAAAGAATATGCATGGATTTGGCTATTAATAGGATTAAGGTAGAATATTCCTAGAAGATCTATTATTAGTTGTTTGAAACAACATGCATGTATAGTATGCATGACTATTTTTGGGCACACCTATTATTAGGAGAGTGCATGGACAGTGAAGGGCAAGTCCCCACCCCTATAAATACTCGATGAATGATTTATTATAGAAAATCATGTATGCTTTTAGGTTTATGTTGCTCTAGTTTAGACCTATGATATTGTGCATAGCTCAGAACGCTTATGTAATGATTAAGTGACAACTTCCTTTTATAAGAGTCAATGGGTAATTGTGGTTGGATCATTTTTGTTTATGAATCTAAGTATGATGGTGTTATAGTGCAATTGATCTTGGTTATTGTTTAAGTTGATATGTTTCCTTATTATTTGTGTTTCCAAGGTGAATTGAATTAAATGGTTATGTATATATGAATGAACACTTGGTTAACTATCAAGACAATTATGCACGCTAACATTTTGACAAGCAAACATGAAAGAGGGCCCTGATAGCTACGCGCACTTCAGGTGAGCGTTCAGTTCTGACTGAATGAGGTGCCAACGCGCATAACACTCTAGTGAAATAAAAGGCTACTCTGATATAAAAGCCTTGATAGAAAAATCATTTTTAATCGAAGCCATTTTTGCACTACAAATAGATCGATTTTTATTATTCTATATTAGTTATTGTAATCGGTAAAACTAAAATATTATATGGTCAAGTATTACAATTATTAAAATATTAGTTAATGTATTTATATTATAGTTATAATAATAAATAGTTAATTTCATACTGTATATTTAATATAACTATAATATTTTATAATATATATTAATGTTAGAATGGAACACACACACACACACACACACACACACACGTTATTTTACACTAATAAGATTGGTTTATATTTACAAGAAAAAATAGCTATGTAGATGTATTACTGAAAAGTGATATGAATATGAACAAAAAAATCATAATCGGAACTATTGTGAACATTTATTTCCACATTTATAACCATTGTCCACAATCTACCAATTATGCTTACTAATTAAATTCATCGATACCACTTGATTACAAACTTTACACTGTTTTCCTCACCGGCATAGTTTACAACTCATGTGCAATTACTAGTTTATATATACACTTTTGTCAGAGATGAAAGTAGTCTAACTCACTACTAACCACAATTAGCTCAATTGATAGGTATAAATTACAATTTCGGTATCATATATCAATTTAGTGGAGCCAGTCATGGAGCATTACCCAATAGTTGTGAGGGTAGTTGACATCCTTTACTCCAGTTTTTACACATTTTTATATTAATAATTGAATGAATACTATCCTATAAATGTACAAACAAACTTCAATACTGATGTACATGTCACTTTTCATGTACAACCATGAATCTATCAACAGTAGAATACTTGATATCATTTTTAAACATAAAATAACATATATTATACTTCCATGATTGCCAAATTTAAAGTCAACTTGTATTTAATACATGGATATATAATTATATTTCATCCCTATACAAAAATGATACCACATCATCTTATCATTTTGATGTCACTTTTCATATAATTTAAGTTCCCTTTTTACAATGTTAAAGATCTTGTCATACACAGATTTTGGGGCAGGTTCTCACAAAAATAAGTCCAAAGTGCACCATTTTCAAATATGGACTGTCTTTTAAGCATTAACTTTCTCACCATTTTGACAACCAGCTACTCCCATAAATGATGTACCTGTATATTTTCACCAAATGTGAGGCTCAAGAAACAAAGATTGAATTGAAATGAGAAATCAAATCAAATTGAACTTCAAATCTGAGTATTGAAATAAAATATCATAAATCTTGATCCACCCCAGTCAATTTCACCCAATCAAAAACAAACACAAGGATCAACCAATTTGGCCCAATCACAAAAAAGCACAAGGATCAATCAACTACAACACTTTTCATATCTCCTATAAATCTAGTTCCTCAACTGAGCTCTGAAGTTTTATTCAGTTTGTATTATTTTGCTAGTGCATGAAAAACAGAGTTCCAAGCTGCCGTGTTCATCTGTTATTTTCCTCCTACTGCCACATAGTAAGTTCTTAACTCTGTTGTTATATTGATGCACATTCATGTAATTTTATAAATATTTTTGTCAATCTATATATTTTATGGACTGCTTTGACAAGGAGAAAGACTTGCTTCATTCAAGTTATTTTGTTGTTCAACCCAGCTGTTAATTGAGATTAACTGGAAATATTCCTGGAAATGTACTTTATGCTGCCTGTTCATGAAGATGCATATTAACGAGTTACTCTAGGATAAATTAATGAAATTTGTAGATGTATATTTACAAGTAATTCTAGGCTAAATTAATGGAATGTGTAGGTGTATATTTACAAGTAGTTACAGGCAAAATTAATGAAATATGAAATGTATATTTACAAGTAATTCCACGGTAAATTAATGAAATCTGTAAATGACTGGCTATCATCAACTTGTAAATATACAACTACAGAATATACAACGACCTGAAAAAGGTAGCATAAAATATATAGCTACATGAAAAGGGAGCATAAAATATACAATTACATGAAAAGGCAGTATAAAATATACATCTGACATGTAATTACTTGTAAGTATACATCTACATATTTCATTAATTTAGCCTACAATTTTGTAAATACAAATCTACATGTACACATACATCTACAGGTTTCATTAATTTAGCCTGTAATTACTTGTAAATATAAATCTACATGTGCACATACATCTACAGGTTTCATTAATTTAGGTAAATATATATCTACATGTGCACATACATCTATAGGTTTCATTAATTTAGCCTGTAATTACTTGTAAATATTCATCTATGGGAGGGGAGCCAGTCATGCTGCACCCAAACTTTGGGAGATTATGCTGGAAATATTCCTGGAAATGTACTTTATGCTGCATGTTCATGAAGATGCATATTAACGAGTTACTCTAGGATAAATTAATGAAATTTGTAGATGTAGATTTACAAGTAATTCTAGGCTAAATTAATGGAATGTGTAGGTGTATATTTACAAGTAGTTACATACAAAATTAATGAAATATGAAATGTATATTTACAAGTAATTCCACGGTAAATTAATGAAATCTGTAAATGACTGGCTATCATCAACTTGTAAATATACAACTACAGAATATACAACGACCTGAAAAAGGCAGCATAAAATATACAGCTACATGAAAAGGGAGCATAAAATATACAATTACATGAAAAGGCAGTATAAAATATACATCTGACATGTAATTACTTGTAAGTATACATCTACATATTTCATTAATTTAGCCTGCAATTTTGTAAATACAAATCTACATGTACACATACATCTACAGGTTTCATTAATTTAGCCTGTAATTACTTGTAAATATAAATCTACATGTACACATACATCTACAGGTTTCATTAATTTAGCCTGTAATTACTTGTAAATATATATCTACATGTGCACATACATCTACAGGTTTCATTAATTTAGCCTGTAATTACTTGTAAATATTCATCTATGGGAGGGGAGCCAGTCATGCTGCACCCAAACTTTGGGAGATTATACCAAGCACCTGGTAATCCCTAAAATCCCCAAAAACTGTCAATTGAAGCGCATGAGAATTCTCTACAGCTTGAACTGCTTTCGAAACAAATCTGCCACGTAACCCAACGTGCATACTTGATGGAGTGAGAGGTGTCAATTTTATTGTCTTCCATGTGATGTTGGCCCAATTCATGCGACTCAATCACCCCACCTATTAATATTTAATCTGCCACTTATTACAAAGGCATCCGTGATTTTGGAGGAGTGGGAAATCTATACATGTTGATTTCGTATTAAATCTACCAAGGAATGTCGTGTTATTTGAGCGAAGCATATCTTGATATGTACAAGTCTGCTTCATTTATTGTCATTGAAGGCGCCAATAAACACCTCGCCACCCTCCATTAATTGGGTGGAGTTTCCCGCTGAGAAAGATGAAACAAAAGAACAAACGGAAACTTGCAGCATCGTGGAGAAGAAACTGTATCATAGAGTGCCCTTTCTGTAAGGACAATTACAACATTGTTTAGCCTATGTTATGTACAGTTGGATTTTATATTTATATACATTGATGTGTTTCAATTGTGAGAAAGGCGCAGTGTATGAGGCATTAGTTTACACATTGATTTGCCTTTTTCATGTACACGTATATCTTGATATGTGCCTTTTTCATGTAGACATATATTTGGTCATAAATTCAAATTTGTATTCGTTTCAATAACATTGCCTTCTTCTGTACTAGACCCATTTTGACCTTTGATCTTTCAAGTATCCATTGCTCACAATATAGGCACTCACATCAAATGGCTGCACTTCCTTTTATGTGAGTTGATTCAATATTATTTCTTCTCATTGTTGTAAGTTCATCTATTCATCTATCTTTGCAGGTTTTTATTGACAGCATGAGGAGAAGGCAGCTTCCTAAAAGAGTAAGACCTGCATGTGCCAAAATTAGGGGAGCAAGATTTCTGCCAAGTGAAGAACATGAAGAAGGGGCTAACAATACCACACCTCAAGATGCCAATGACACACCACATGAAGAAGAAAATGTCCAATCAATAACAGTGAGCCCTTCACCCCAAAAAGTGACAAAGCCAAGAGCTGCTTGGAACAAGTCTGATATGGATAATGCCATAAAAGATGTTGAAGAATATGGATACTCTACACGTGCTACTGCAAAAAAATGGGGTATACCAGCGACCACCCTTACTTCTTGGCTGATGGGCATTACCACTACTAAAAGAAAGGGTCCACCAACAATTCTAACAGATGAAGAAGAGATGGAGATAGTGAGTTGGTGTCATGAAATGGCTGACATGGGCCATGGGTTGGAAATTATACAACTTAAGACATGTGTGGCACAAATATACGAAACAAGGTCTAACCCATTCACGGATGGTTTTCCAGGTAAGAAATGGTGGGCAGGTTTTAAAAAAAGACACCCAGATCTAACATTAAGGACAGCTGAAGGCCTTGATAAGGATCGAGCAATGTGTTTGAGGCCATCAATTGTCAGTTCCTTCTACGTTACTTTGTCTAAAGCTTATGAGGCCAACCCATATGGACCAAACCGAATATGGAATTGTGATGAAACTGGGTTACAAGCTGGAAGGAACTGTGGTATGAGAGTGCTTGCTAAAAGGGGTAGTAGGAGTGTCCCATATATCATCCCAAAAAGCAGAGAATGGATTACCATATTGTGTTGTGTAAATGTTGCTGGACAAAGCATTCCAGGATTCTATCTTTTTAAGGGGAAGCACCATTTAGAAAATTATATTGCAGGTTGTGAGCCTGGAGCTTGCATGGCAACACAAGCACATGCATGGATGACAAAAGATTTATTCATGAAATGGTTACATCACTTTGCATCATCTATACCTGGTGGTGTGTCTCCTACAAATAGGCATTTACTAATTTTTGATGGCCATGGTTCACATGTTGCTTTGGGGACAATTCAAGAAGCCAGGAGTTTGGGGATTGATTTGTTAACATTGCCTGCACACACCTCTCATAAATTACAGCCATTGGATGTGAGTGTCTTTGCTCCATTCAAAACATACTTCAAGGAGGAGAGACGCAAATGGATAATTGCAAACCATGGGATAGATGTGAAAAGGGCTGAATTAGCTGAGTTAGGGAGCAAAGCATTCATAATGGCTCTTACACCTAGCAATATTAAATCAGGATTCAAAAGAACAGGGATATGGCCTCTTAATCCCAATGCCTTGGATGGAGACATGGGACCTAGCAGAACATTTGACACAACTTTTCAAGATGATGCTAGTGCAGCAGAAAATATGCTTCATCTATCTAGGGTTGAGTTAGAGCAAAGTGAAGATGTTGAGGTGGTGCCTAACACACAATTGGAGAAAGAATCAGAACCTCAGCAGAAGGAGATAAATATAAATGAATGTGTTGAACAACAATTGCAAACTCCAAACAGAAATAATCAAATTGATGAGTCACTATCTATGCCCACAGAAGAAAGCCCTCCTGATTGGATGAAAGAAGTAGCTCTTAATCTTGGTGTAAACTTGGAACTTCAATAATGAAGAGGTTAGCCTCTCTTTACCCTCTCATCCAACACTACTTCATGGCTCAGATTTGGTGCACTACTATGTTGGTAGTCAAGCTGAAGAAAATGATGCAGAATCACAGGTAGAGGCAACAGGAGTATTAGGGCCAGATTCAAACCAAACCTGTGAGGGAAACCAAGGACAAAGAACTCTTGGTAGATTCTTGAAACTCCCTGTGGAAAAGGTTAGAGAATCATCAAGGTCAAATAGTGCTTCTGGTATAAGATTGAGTAGGGAATCTCAACTAATCACCGCAGATCAGTACATGGAGCTTCTAGTTGAGAAAGAGAACAAAAAAAAGAAATCGATGAATTGAAGCAAAGAAAAAAGGAACAAATCCAGGAGAAGAAGGCAGAACGAATTGTTGAAAGGGAAAGGAAGGAACAGGAAAAGATTGAAAAAGAATATAGAAGGAAAACAAAGGAGCACCAAAAGTTGATTCAAAGGCAAGAAAGGGAACAGAGAAAGGAACATGAACGGATTCAAAGAGATCAAGAGATAAAGGAGAAGGAGTTTGAGAAGGCAAGAAGAGAGTTAGAAAGGAAAAGGAGATTGAGTAGTCCAATTAATCCTTTTCCTGATCAACACCCAATGTTAAGAGAATTAATGGGCATACATTGCCCCCTATCAGTTTCAACACACAATTTTGCAGTTGGAGTGAATGCTTCATCAACTTCTGATCCATTCCCAACTACACCTGCGAGGGATGTCAACATGGGGAGGCAACTGCAAATTAACACCCCAACTTCAACCTCAACTGCAGATTCACCACCCTTCCCCGGATTTTGGAAATGATATTATCGAAAGTAATTATTTCTTTTTGAAGGCTGAATTTTTTATGTCTGGAATTGGCCTTTCGATTTAAAAACTACAATATAGTTATGATAGGTATATGGCCCAAGTATATTGTATGGCCATGTTTTTGTAATGGACTATGGTAATGTTTACTGAATGAATATATGTCGTCCAAGTTATGTGATTATATTTTGCAAAGATTTAAACTCATATTGTTTCTGAAAATTACATTTTTGAAACTGAAAAATAGTAAATGGCAGTTTGCAATTTCACTGGTCATTAATGTAACAGCCAGAAGCCAATAACACATTCTACCAGTACAAAAGAAAATTATGAAATAGTTTCTATCACTGCCTCAATGAGGGTAAAAACCTCACCGTCTAGATATTCGAAGAGAATCAAACAATTTCCAAACTTATTTGATGTGTTGATAAACACAATTAAAATGTTGCTCTGCATCTGCACTTCCACTCTGAGTCACTCCAACAAGCATAACAACCCCGCTGCAACACATGTACAAAAAATACTATCACCAGGTATTATATAAAAAAATACATTACCTGAACTATACAAAAAATACTATCAGTTTTTAATAATACTATACATAGACAGCCATAATATTATACATAATCCACATTACAAAAAATACTATCAGTTTTTAATCTATGTAAAACATCACCTGCAAATTCGATGGTGATGGTTCGTATTCTTGCAAGCAGAAGCTTTCAAACGAGTATTTTTCGTATTTTGTTTGGTTGCAGTGAATGGGTGTCTCAACCAGCGGCCCAATCTGAGGGTCAGAACTCTGGACAAAGTTGGAGACAGGCATTTAGGTCAGACACGCTAGATAAAACAAGATCATTTAAGAAAAAACTAAATACAAAAAACCATAGCTGATATACAAATTAAAATTGATATTCTTCGTGCTATCTGCCACCAAGCTATGAAATGGGTTTACCTTCTTTGCCATAAGATCCCTATGCGTTTTTATGCCAATGATTTTTCATGATATTTTCAGAAACAATACAGAAGGGAAAAAAACCTTGCACAGCCAAATAAGCGTCTCAGGTCAACCTCAAACAGAATGGTTATTTCATCAAAATTAACAGGCTTACCCTCTAATGACCAATTGCAAACTTGATTCAGATTATTCGAGGAGTGTAATAGCAGATAAATCTTTTAGATGGTATTAACAGGCGAAAATTGGTTGGGTGCAGGGCATGTTATCAAATGAGATGGCTGTAATTGCTGGGAATTTTTATGTGCCTAAAATGCTTATGGTAGGCCTTTGGCCTCCACCAAGCCCATCCTAACTAGAATGCAGAAACAACATATTTTAACTCAGAATAGCTTGAAGAAAGAAATATAAATTTTGACCAAAGTAGATTTTGAACATATAATAGAGACAAAAACACACAAGCTATAGCAGGAAAGTCTTATATTCAATACCCTGGAATGTACTGGGAAAAAGAAAACTAAATTGAAAATAACTTCGACTTGTAAGTTCTTCATCGTTATAGCAGGAAAGTTTCAAAAATCTTATATCCAATAACCTGTAATGTACTTATGAACAGGACCAAACCCCACTTACAAACTAAATTGAAAATCGCTTCCACCTGTAAGCTCTTCATCATTTCTCTTCGCTGAACACTCGTTTCTCTTCATCACTAGCGAAAGCCTAAAGCTATAGAAAAACAGTAAATAAAATGAGAACCAACTATTTAAAGACCAAAAGGAAAACTTACCCTTCTGGACGATTCGACAAAGCCTTGCCGATTTCCAAGAAAAACAGGACTATACAGGCTGCAGATTACAGTGCTTTTCTGATTCCAAGAAATAGCCTTAACGTTGTTTTGCATTGTTATGATAAATCCGTCATGGCCTTGTTGCGTTTCAAGCATGCCTATGCGTGTTTCTTCTCCATGTTGCTGAGCACCAGGTTTCTTCTCCACGCTAAGAGCTGAAGTTTTCTGTTTCTTCAAGGATGAGGGGAGAAAGTTGGTGTAGTTAATGGAGGATGGACAAGTAGTTACTGGCGCCTTCAATGACAATAAAGGAAGCAGATTCGATGCACTGAAGATATGGTTTCGCTCGAAAAACAAGGCGATACGGTGCAGATTTAATACGAAATCAACGTATATAGATTTCCCTCCCCTCGAATATCACGTCGACCTTTGTAATAAGTGGCAGAATAAATAGGGATAGGTGGGGTGACTAAGTCGCATGTAATGGTCCGACCCCAGAAACGGCCAAAAAAGTGACACCTCTCACTAGCTCAAGTATGGACGCTGGGTTACGTGGCAAATTTGTTTGGAAAGCAAACCATACTGTAGAGAATTCTCATGCGCTTCAATTGACATATTTTTTGGAATTTTTTGGATTACCAGGTGCTGGGAATAATCTCCCAAAGTTAACCTGAGACAAAAACACACAAGCTATAGCAGGAAAGTCTTATATTCAATACCCTGGAATGTACTGGGAAAAAGAAAACTAAATTGAAAAATAACTTCAACTTGTAAGTTCTTCATCGTTATAGCAGGAAAGTTTCAAAAAGCTTATATCTAATAACCTGTAATGTACTTATGAACAGGACCAAACCCCACTTAAAAACTAAATTGAAAATCGCTTCCACCTGTAAGCTCTTCATCATTTCTCTTCGCTAAACACTCATTTCCTCTTCATCACTAGCTAAAGCCTAAAGCTACAGAAAAACAATAAATAAAATGAGAACCAGCGATTTAAAGACCAAAAGGAAAACTTACCCTTCTGGACGATTCGACAAAGCCTTGCTGATTTCCAAGAAAAACAGGACTATACAGGCTGCAGATTACAGTGCTTTTCTGATTCCAAGAAATGGCCTTAACGTTGTTTTGCACTGTTATGATAAATCCGTCATGGCCTTGTTGCGTTTCAAGCATGTCTATGCGTGTTTCTTCTCCACGCTGCTGAGCACCAGGGTTCTTCTCCACGCTAAGCCCCTGAAGTTTTTTGTTTCTTCAAGGATGAGGGGAGAAAGTCAGTGCAGTTAATGGAGGATGGACAAGTAGTCACTGGCACCTTCAATGACAATAAAGGAAGCAGAGTCGATGCGCTGAAGATATGGTTCGCTCGAAAAACAAGGCGATACGGTGCAGATTTAATACGAAATCAACGTATATAGATTTCCCTCCCCTCGAATATCACGTCGACCTTTGTAATAAGTGGCAGAATAAATAGGAATAGGTGGGGTGACCAAGTCACATGTAATGGTCCGACCCCAGAAACAGCCAAAAAAGTGACACCTCTCACTGGGTCAAGTATGGACGCTGGGTTACGTGGCAAATTTGTTTGGAAAGCAAACCATACTGTAGAGAATTCTCATGCGCTTCAATTGACATATTTTTTGGAATTTTTTGGATTACCAGGTGCTGGGAATAATCTCCCAAAGTTAACCTGCAAAGTTAACATATAATAGAGACAAAAACACACAAGCTATAGCAGGAAAGTCTTATATTCAATACCCTGGAATGTACTGGGAAAAAGAAAACTAAATTGAAAATAACTTCAACTTGTAAGTTCTTCATCGTTATAGCAGGAAAGTTTCAAAAAGCTTATATCCAATAACATGTAATGTACTTATGAACAGGACCAAACCCCACTTAAAAACTAAATTGAAAATCGCTTCCACCTGTAAGCTCTTCATCATTTCTCTTCGCTGAACACTCGTTTCCTCTTCATCACTAGCTAAAGCCTAAAGCTACAGAAAAACAATAAATAAAATGAGAACCAGCGATTTAAAGACCAAAAGGAAAACTTACCCTTCTGGACGATTCGACAAAGCCTTGCTGATTTCCAAGAAAAACAGGACTATACAGGCTGCAGATTACAGTGCTTTTCTGATTCCAAGAAATGGCCTTAACGTTGTTTTGCACTGTTATGATAAATCCGTCATGGCCTTGTTGCGTTTCAAGCATGTCTATGCGTGTTTCTTCTCCACGCTGCTGAGCACCAGGGTTCTTCTCCACGCTAAGCCCCTGAAGTTTTTTGTTTCTTCAAGGATGAGGGGAGAAAGTCAGTGCAGTTAATGGAGGATGGACAAGTAGTCACTGGCACCTTCAATGACAATAAAGGAAGCAGAGTCGATGCGCTGAAGATATGGTTCGCTCGAAAAACAAGGCGATACGGTGCAGATTTAATACGAAATCAACGTATATAGATTTCCCTCCCCTCGAATATCACGTCGACCTTTGTAATAAGTGGCAGAATAAATAGGAATAGGTGGGATGACCAAGTCACATGTAATGGTCCGACCCCAGAAACAGCCAAAAAAGTGACACCTCTCACTGGGTCAAGTATGGACGCTGGGTTACGTGGCAAATTTGTTTGGAAAGCAAACCATACTGTAGAGAATTCTCATGCGCTTCAATTGACATATTTTTGGAATTTTTTGGATTACCAGGTGCTGGGAATAATCTCCCAAAGTTAACCTGCAAAGTTAACATATAATAGAGACAAAAACACACAAGCTATAGCAGGAAAGTCTTATATTCAATACCCTGGAATGTACTGGGAAAAGAAAACTAAATTGAAAATAACTTCAACTTGTAAGTTCTTCATCGTTATAGCAGGAAAGTTTCAAAAAGCTTATATCCAATAACATGTAATGTACTTATGAACAGGACCAAACCCCACTTAAAAACTAAATTGAAAATCGCTTCCACCTGTAAGCTCTTCATCATTTCTCTTCGCTGAACACTCGTTTCCTCTTCATCACTAGCTAAAGCCTAAAGCTACAGAAAAACTATAAATAAAATGAGAACCAGCGATTTAAAGACCAAAAGGAAAACTTACCCTTCTGGACGATTCGACAAAGCCTTGCTGATTTCCAAGAAAAACAGGACTATACAGGCTGCAGATTACAGTGCTTTTCTGATTCCAAGAAATGGCCTTAACGTTGTTTTGCACTGTTATGATAAATCCGTCATGGCCTTGTTGCGTTTCAAGCATGTCTATGCGTGTTTCTTCTCCACGCTGCTGAGCACCAGGGTTCTTCTCCACGCTAAGCCCCTGAAGTTTTTTGTTTCTTCAAGGATGAGGGGAGAAAGTCAGTGCAGTTAATGGAGGATGGACAAGTAGTCACTGGCACCTTCAATGACAATAAAGGAAGCAGAGTCGATGCGCTGAAGATATGGTTCGCTCGAAAAACAAGGCGATACGGTGCAGATTTAATACGAAATCAACGTATATAGATTTCCCTCCCCTCGAATATCACGTCGACCTTTGTAATAAGTGGCAGAATAAATAGGAATAGGTGGGGTGACCAAGTCACATGTAATGTTCCGACCCCAGAAACAGCCAAAAAAGTGACACCTCTCACTGGGTCAAGTATGGACGCTGGGTCACGTGGCAAATTTGTTTGGAAAGCAAACCATACTGTAGAGAATTCTCATGCGCTTCAATTGACATAATTTTTGGAATTTTTTGGATTACCAGGTGCTGGGAATAATCTCCCAAAGTTAACCTGCAAAGTTAACATATAATAGAGACAAAAACACACAAGCTATAGCAGGAAAGTCTTATATTCAATACCCTGGAATGTACTGGGAAAAAGAAAACTAAATTGAAAATAACTTCAACTTGTAAGTTCTTCATCGTTATAGCAGGAAAGTTTCAAAAAGCTTATATCCAATAACCTGTAATGTACTTATGAACAGGACCAAACCCCACTTAAAAACTAAATTGAAAATCGCTTCCACCTGTAAGCTCTTCATCATTTCTCTTCGCTGAACACTCGTTTCTTCTTCATCACTAGCTAAAGCCTAAAGCTACAGAAAAACAATAAATAAAATGAGAACCAGCGATTTAAAGACCAAAAGGAAAACTTACCCTTCTGGACGATTCGACAAAGCCTTGTTGATTTCCAAGAAAAACAGGACTATACAGGCTGCAGATTACAGTGCTTTTCTGATTCCAAGAAATGGCCTTAACGTTGTTTTGCACTGTTATGATAAATCCGTCATGGCCTTGTTGCGTTTCAAGCATGTCTATGCGTGTTTCTTCTCCACGCTGCTGAGCACCAGGGTTCTTCTCCACGCTAAGCCCCTGAAGTTTTTTGTTTCTTCAAGGATGAGGGGAGAAAGTCAGTGCAGTTAATGGAGGATGGACAAGTAGTCACTGGCACCTTCAATGACAATAAAGGAAGCAGAGTCGATGCGCTGAAGATATGGTTCGCTCGAAAAACAAGGCGATACGGTACAGATTTAATACGAAATCAACGTATATAGATTTCCCTCCCCTCGAATATCACGTCGACCTTTGTAATAAGTGGCAGAATAAATAGGAATAGGTGGGGTGACCAAGTCACATGTAATGGTCCGACCCCAAAAACAGCCAAAAAAGTGACACCTCTCACTGGGTCAAGTATGGACGTTGGGTTACGTGGCAAATTTGTTTGGAAAGCAAACCATACTGTAGAGAATTCTCATGCGCTTCAATTGACATATTTTTTGGAATTTTTTGGATTACCAGGTGCTGGGAATAATCTCCCAAAGTTAACCTGCAAAGTTAACATATAATAGAGACAAAAACACACAAGCTATAGCAGGAAAGTCTTATATTCAATACCCTGGAATGTACTGGGAAAAAGAAAACTAAATTGAAAATAACTTCAACTTGTAAGTTCTTCATCGTTATAGCAGGAAAGTTTCAAAAAGCTTATATCCAATAACCTGTAATGTACTTATGAACAGGACCAAACCCCACTTAAAAACTAAATTGAAAATCGCTTCCACCTGTAAGCTCTTCATCATTTCTCTTCGCTGAACACTCGTTTCCTCTTCATCACTAGCTAAAGCCTAAAGCTACAGAAAAACAATAAATAAAATGAGAACCAGCGATTTAAAGACCAAAAGGAAAACTTACCCTTCTGGACGATTCGACAAAGCCTTGCTGATTTCCAAGAAAAACAGGACTATACAGGCTGCAGATTACAGTGCTTTTCTGATTCCAAGAAATGGCCTTAACGTTGTTTTGCACTGTTATGATAAATCCGTCATGGCCTTGTTGCGTTTCAAGCATGTCTATGCGTGTTTCTTCTCCACGCTGCTGAGCACCAGGGTTCTTCTCCACGCTAAGCCCCTGAAGTTTTTTGTTTCTTCAAGGATGAGGGGGAGAAAGTCAGTGCAGTTAATGGAGGATGGACAAGTAGTCACTGGCACCTTCAATGACAATAAAGGAAGCAGAGTCGATGCGCTGAAGATATGGTTCGCTCGAAAAACAAGGCGATACGGTGCAGATTTAATACGAAATCAACGTATATAGATTTCCCTCCCCTCGAATATCACGTCGACCTTTGTAATAAGTGGCAGAATAAATAGGAATAGGTGGGGTGACCAAGTCACATGTAATGGTCCGACCCAGAAACAGCCAAAAAAGTGACACCTCTCACTGGGTCAAGTATGGACGCTGGGTTACGTGGCAAATTTGTTTGGAAAGCAAACCATACTGTAGAGAATTCTCATGCGCTTCAATTGACATATTTTTTGGAATTTTTTGGATTACCAGGGGCTGGGAATAATCTCCCAAAGTTAACCTGCACCGTGACTGGCTCCTCTAATAAAAAATATTAACCGAGGCTTTTTGGATTCGACAAATTAACCTGCGGGCTCTGTTTTGCAATGGGAGAAGACTACATTCCATCGAAAAAGGGCGATGCAGGCACAATGTGGTCCGCCTTACCCAGCGAAATTGTAGAGACAATCTTCTCGTGTCTTCCCATGGAATCCGTTTTTCAATTTCGTATTGTGTGCAGGCAGTGGAAAGATCTGTTGTCCTCGCATGAATTCCTCATTTTATGGACTGGAATGCCCAAAAAGCATCCATGGCTCCTTCTCGCCACAGATTATCCATGTCATCTTTACCGCTTCTGCTTCTCCACATGGACATGGAAGCCAATCCCCCTCTCCGCCGAACAGTGTTATTATTACCATGGATCATGTACAGGGTTGCTCTTTGTCAATGAAATGACGAAACGACCTGATTTGAAACTCCTCGCTTACAATCCACTCAATCGGACTAACGTTTCTAGGCTTCCAGATTTCAGAAGAAATGCAATCGACGCAGCCATGGCGGTGTGGAATCCAAAGAGGCAGACTTGTTCTGAAATTCCATCGATGTTGTGGTGTAATATAAGAAAGGCGCAGATTCACAAATTTGGAAGTATAGTTGGGGAGGAGGAGTACAGAATGGTGGCAGTAGGGCCTCATTATTTGGATCTAAAAACTCCAAGGGATTTTGTTGTTCAGGTTTATGATAGTACCAAAGCTGCGGTAGATGGTAAAGATTTATGGACCACTACGCGATTCTCTTTCCAAAATGCATTTTTTGTAAATGAAAATATGGTATTTTGCAAAGGGTTCTTTTTCTGCAGGATTAGCAAAGATGAATTGGGCATTATAATTTTCAGAGTTAAAGAAGACTGTACATCAGAAATAGTGCATCCATTTGTGGCCTTACCTCCCCTTGATTATTCCAAAGATGTTAAGATATTTGCATCCGCCTCCTCAGTTCTACTTGTTGCAGAAGTCCCACCAGAAATAATTTTGTGGGAACTGGAGTTTTCCCCAGATCCAAATTCAGATCCATTTTGGAAGGTTATTGCAAGGATGCCTCAGACCATGTTGGAAAATTCTCATTTGGTTTTGATGAATTCAATGCATTCAAATCTCTCTGGTTATCAATTTGAATGTGTGGTAGTGGAGCATTATATTTGTTTGAGTGGAGGGAGGAGCGGAAAAGTGGTTGTGTATGATTTGAAAGAGGGCATTTGGAGATCCCTCCCCAACTGTTTACAGGATGGCGCTTCTGACTCCCATCTCTTAGCTTTTCATCCCAGAGCTCTGTGATCATTTCTCAAGTTCTTCCAACACAGAATAGTTCCTCTCTTTCTTTCATTATTTCAAATTCCACACAGAAATGTGTAATGAGTGGAGAGTTTCTGTAATGTTCTTTTCTTATCTAAAATATACACAGTATGTATATGTCCTCCTCTTGTATATTAAAAAGGATTTGATTTTTAATACAATTGAAAAGAATATGATTGTATCAATAAATTATTGTAAAATTTAGGGAACATGAAATAATTGAAATGTTTGGAAAATAAAATTTTGAAAAAGAAGATGAAACAGAGATCAGTTACAAAAACCATGGCAGTCTAGATCTATGACATTAAAAACTGATTCACTGGTCCTATTACAACTTAAATCTTAGGACCCAAAGTCTTGATCACTTTTCTAATTTCTTTCTAAATTTGTTTCAAATTAATGGAAATAAATTCTCTATCTTAATTCTAATAGGCTTATAAAACCTGACAAAATTATAAAAGCTACACGAAATTAATGGGGGCATACGTTTCAACCTCCTAGAAATTTGAAGAGTTTAGACATTAATATATCAATTATAACGTAATTATGCATGTCATTCAATATAATACAAATGTCCCAAGCCTTATCCTTTCAATACAACATCTAAATCCTAAATGCTCTTCTCAAGTAATTCTTGAACTATAATTTTGGAATGATGATGTTATTGAGACAAATAAATTATTTAAAATTTCAGTCTTGAATGTGTTTGAAAAATTATCTTTTAATAGAATTATTGAATTCAAATTATGACCCATTATCTTACACGACAACACACAATAAAAATCAAAGACTGAAAACTAAGAACAACAAACTATGAAAGACATGAAAATGAAAAGAAAAATGACCCATAATCAAAGTGACCCAAATTTTAAAACCGCAATTTTGCCAAAACATGTTTGTACAATTCAAGGAAAAATAAGAAAAACAATAGAAAAATGTCATGCGGGAGGAGGAAGGGGGGGCCTACATGTTAGGAAAATTGAGTAATAGAGATAATAGAGATATTATTTAATTGAGGCTTTTGCATTCCATAAAAGTGGAGAAGGAATTCGGAGAAAAAATATGATGTTAGCTATAATCATAAATATTTGAAATTGTAACATATAATCCATCAGCATACCCTTGACTTGACTTGCCTGGCCTGAGCTTTGATTTAATTGTTTATTAATAAATCAACGAAATTGTGATTCTGTAATCAATCTGCAGCATGAATGTAGAAAACATTTTTTGTTGAATTTTGAAGTAGATACTATTTTTTTCCTGACTGCTAACCCGTTTCATGATTTCAGCTATAGTATTGAGAGGATTGATGATGGTGGTCACCACTCCGATTGAGAGAATTATCAGAAATAAAACAAGAAAGTGAACGGAGTTTGGGGAAAGTATACACACCACGTCTCCCTACCTTATATCTATTTTATGCAGACTTGCTGCAAGACATCTGATCTTGATGGGAATTTCCTTTTCAGAAACCTGCTCATTGTTTGAGGCATCAATAAGACCAATTTCTGTTGTTGGGTGTTTTGGAGGAAGCACGTAGTAAACCACATCAAGAAATGGGTTAAGATTCAAGTGTTTTTAGATCCTGAAGTAGCCTAAATTTTCTAAGGTTCTTGATAGGACGGTGAGGTGACTGTGTAAATTGAAAAAGGGCTAATTCCCAAACAAATGAATTGCATATTGGGTAAGTATTCTTCGTATGCATGAATCAGGGCTTGTGGAGATGTAATTTTGGCAAAATGGGTGCTCATATCTGGTTAGATTTCTTAGAGAAGATGAATATTTCAAAAGCTATAGATGATTTTCTCATTTTGAAGGCCTAATTATGTGATTACACAGTATAAAGGAGAATTTTTTGTGTAGAGAATGTCTTGTTTTATTCATCTAGTCTCAATACGCATGAATGAGAGTATGAAACCTATGAATTAACTCTAGAAAATGATCAAGGGAAAATATGTTATGTTTTCAATCTTATGAGGTTTTGAGAACTTGAAGACATTGCTTTAGTAATGCATGATCAGTCACAGGTCTGTATGGTACCATTGATGTCTTATTAATATTCTAAATGGCTTTGCATGAGTATAATGGGGTTGAGAATATCTTCTGAAGATAAGTGGATTTGTCTACATGTTTTATCTCACTCAAATGTGAAGATCACTGTAATGACAAGTGTAAGTTACTCCATTTCTGAAATGCTAAAAATGATGATAACTACAGGTATGAAATGCTTCTAATAAGGTCTCAAAGGTGTTGTCGACAAGTATTTGATGATATAAAAGGGGTGGATATTCTCCAAAGAGTGTCCCACATGAGATTGATCAGGGCTTATGTCTATTGAAATATAATTATATACCCCATTATTCTTATGGAACTCACTTCTCATGTTTGTGTTGGGAACTCCCTTCAGTTTTCTGGCAGATCTGTTTCAGTACAAGGCAAGTGCTAGTATAACTAAGACATGCTTTCCTACCGGACTGTGCTGTCCAAAAAACAGAGGTCTCCAAAGAAAATTGATTCCCGAGCTTAGAAATTGATTCCTGCATCTGACCAGAAAAAGCAATCTATCATAATGGCAATAATCAGATCAATTATCACAAGTAACATACAAATTTGAATTGTAAACTTAAAATACTAGAACATAATTTTAAAAAGAACTTACAAATTTAGAAATACCGATATCTTCGGTGTGCCTGACATAAATAGAGAGTGCTTTTCTTTGTCGTGGATACTTAAAGACAAGTATGCCCTGATACTACTCACTAATACCTCTGATCTGCAAACCTTATGCAATTTCTTAGTACAGCTTAAAAGTTGATGACCATGCTTTTGCAATGATACATTACTTAAATGCATGATTTTCCTGTTACCAAACCAGAAAATGAAATATAAATGCATGATTTTCATGATTTTACTGTCCACATTTAGAAATATAAAAGTCCATAGAGGGGTTCAAATGAACCGGGCTAGAAGGGTTAGAAATAACCCTGGGAAGATGAAAGACATTGGTGAAGTTCTTTGGGGGATAGGGGAACTTGAAGCAAGTTGAGGCATGAAGAATGAGAAAATATGCCTCAAGCTCAAGGAGTTGTAATTGGTATTATAGAACGGACAGATGCGCCTATTGGGTTATTGAAGTTTATATTATCTCTATGAATATTTTTGGTTTCTAAAAGAATGTATGCAGTCTGCTTTCGATGGCAGTGTACACAAGGATGAATGAATATGTTTTTAAAATCAAGCTAGTCTTAAGTGGTTTCATATGGATTACCTTCTAGAAAACAAGAAATAGTGGTTGAAGTGTTGATTTTAAGTGAAAACCATTTAATGAAAAAAAGACAATCCTTAAGTAAAATGTTGTGACAGAATATTCTCTTTCCCTATTATAGAAGAGGTGATTTCTACATTCAAGAAAATATGAGTTCATGTTCTGTTGGACATATAAATCTATGGAAAAGGGGGCAGCCAGCTTACAACTTCTACCCATTTAATCAACAACAAAGTGGGTTCTTTGTTTGCTTTTGTGTCTGTTTTCTATCTCACTTTTTCTTATTTTGATTTATATATCAATTGATATACTTCTAGTGGACGAAGTGATCTGTACATGTTAGTCATGTTGTAAATTTTGTTTGATTGTTTTAGACTTTAGTATGTGTTAGGGATTTTACTCTGTTTTATATCATTCAATTTGTATGCCTAACAATTGCATAGCATATTGCAGTACTTCTAATGAAAGAATTGAGGTGATTGCAGCCTATTAGTGATATTTCAAATGTATTCATCTATGGGCACACATTATGGTGGAAGATTTTTCAATAGTGAGGTTGAAATGTTGATTAAATCAAGCCCTTTTTGTCCAAGTTTAAAATGTTGTAGATCCAGTATTGTGGGTTGCATGAAGAACTCCCAAGAATTGAAATGATGACCAACCCCTTCCAAGAATATCTAATGTGGAATAACCTCCAAAAAAAACTTGGTTGTCTGAGGAATCCCAACACTCTGTAGTAAACACTTTTCTTGTTTGTATAAACAGAGATGGTCTTCGTCAGATTCCACGGACAACACAAATAATTTGTGGGAAAGATGGAGCATTCAAACTTGTTGGGGAAGATGATGAAGTGCTAGCAAATAAAATGAAACGACGTGCATGATATGAGGAGGAGAGCTATTACTAATGCAAACAATATTGCCATCAATAGTGTAAAGGTCCCAAACTGAAGAAAAGAATTCTTCCAGTAAGAATTTTAGAATGCAACAACCAAACATTCAAACTCAGTCTATAATTCATGTTAGAGTCCAAGCTAAGCCTGGAGTTCATCCAAACATAGATCCAACTCCATACCTTGAATGTGGTTGGATAAGGCAACCTACCAATATTCTCCCTCTTATTGATTGTATTAAAAAATTGTGGGGTTTCATAGTAAACCTTTGAAGTTGGACTACTTGAAACTGTACTGAAAAACATTAGGGCATGTTTTTGAAAGCAAATCACAAGCAACTACAATGCGAGTATCTATTCCCTTTAGTGTTGGTAATAGCTCGAGTTGGTTATGTTGAATTATATTCGAAGCTATTTGGGCAGGGAATCATGCAGGACTATGAACAGTGACATCTGTGCATTATTTTTTATTGAATTCTAAAGATCTTCCAGTAATCTGAGTTGACCATTACCTGCACGAAAATAAAATGAAAGTGAAGTTTACACGATCAAGCTATGTTTCAGAATTCTCCAATAGTTCAAGTGGTTTGGAAGCAAAAGCCTTTTTGTATATAACCTACAGCCATCACATTTAGATCTCATTTAGACATTTTGTCAAATAGTTCGTGTGCGTTTTGACTGCTTATATATTTTGCATTCATGTCTGTCTGTATGTGTCCATAATGTTCCATGGTTGCTTGCATTCTATGACATGCATTCCGTTTTCTGACAAGAATAAATTTTATGGAACAGAGGCTACCTTCAATCTTGTTGGGGTAGCTAATGGAGTACTTTCAGATAAAATGAAGAGTAGAGTTGTTTCTAATACAAAGAATATCCCATCAAGGTCCCAAACTGGAGCAAGGAATTCTTCCAATGGGATTTTCGGAATGTAACGACCAACCATTCAAACGCAGTCTGGAAATCATGTTAGACAACCTACACCCATTCACATGTATGGTGTTGCACATAACTTGTCATTTCATTTAACTGCGTGGTATTCGTTGCTTTAGCGACTGCTGTGGAACTTAAACAACCTTGTCCTGGCCCTTAGGTTGTTTTTGTGTTGCAGAGTCATTTGACAATTATATGGATGATTCAAATTTAACAATGGATGAGATATGGTTGCTTTACTGCCGTTTGGAATGGCTTTTCACTTGACTGAACAAAACTTTCCAAGCTTTACCATAGTTACATGCTTGGTCTGTAAATTATTTTGAGCATTAAACTACAGGTTAGGTTTATTTATTGACTTAGGTGATACGGAAGAACATTTAGGTTTTGACCTCAAGCTTATTGGATTCCCTCAATTTTTTTGGTATGTGTAAATTGCAGTCACATCAATAATGTGAGTGAGATTAAGACTATAAAGTGGAGCATATATAACAAATAGGCATGAATGATATGAGCCATAGAATAAGTGGGAGACATTTAGCTATTTAATTTGCACCTTTTTCTTTCAAGCTTTCCATTCATGTCTACATCTTATTTGTCAAATTAAACTTTGTCCAATTGATGACCTTAGCACTGAAAAATAAAATAAAATAAAAAATAGCAAAAATTGATTGGGATCATAAATCTACTTGTCGTTGATATGACCAACCGCTGGAGGGCTCAAATATCAATAATTGTTTATGCATCCCATGTTTCCCTGCAATTACTCGAGCTTAAAATTGAAAAAAGGGGCGTACAAAGTTTTACAAAAAGGAAGCAATGTGGTTGGTTTTTGAA
The DNA here is from genome assembly GCA_019776745.2 of Taxus chinensis. Taxonomy (NCBI): domain Eukaryota; kingdom Viridiplantae; phylum Streptophyta; class Pinopsida; order Cupressales; family Taxaceae; genus Taxus; species Taxus chinensis. Next base: position 133,832,332 of record CM034156.1, read on the forward strand.
CCTTGAACATATTGGATTGTCCCATTTTTTTTATTTTGGCTCCATTAAGCACATACTACAATCATGTGAATAATACAAGTGACATTGAGACGATAAAATGGAACACATATAGTAGATAGTTTTTGGGTAGGGACACTATGAGCCATGGAATATATGCAAGGGACATGCAAATATTTAATTCCCACCTTTTTTATTTCCAACTTTCCATTCACGTCTTTGTCTTATCTAACAAATTAAACTTCATCCAATCGATAACATTGACATCAAAAAAAGACAATTTATCAAAGCCCATTTTATGATGGTCGTCTTGTTGTCGCTGCCAAATAACCCCTGGTGCATGTCGAGAATGTTTTTTCTCCCTGTCAATTAAAGTAAAATAGTGCCCATGGATGAAGGACATGGGCATCACTTCTTTTGAAGTTGTGAACAAGGAAAAGGGTCTGTTGTATTCGGGTTGTTGGGTTTTGAACTTGGAACCTATTAGATTTTCCCCATTTTTTATTTTGACCCCTTTAAGCGCAAAATGTAATCACGTGAAAAATGCAAGCGAGATGGAGACAATGATGTGGAACACAAATAAGATATATTATTTTGGTAGGAACAATCTAAGAAATGCAATGGGTGTAGAGCATACGAGTATTTGATTCCCATAATTTTATTTCCAACTTTCCATTCAAGTCTTCGCCTTATCTAACAAACTAAATTTTGTCCAATCAAAATCCTTGACATTGTAAAAAAATAAAATAGTAAAATAGGAAAGCCCATTTTATGTTGGTTAGTTGAAAAAGACTCCCTAACCACAAATGTGCATGAAATCGTTATCATGGGATGCTAGGTCCACTACACATATCAATGTCTCTAAAGTGTCTCATGATACGCGCAAGCAAAATCACTTTACAATTAAATATCTTCTAACTATCCAAAAATCGCAAGGGTTAAAATTACAAACAACTCTTAGCATTGGAAATATCAATCAACCACTCCTTTCCTTCTAAGATATCTACAAAATATGTTTCCTTTATTCCTTGCTAAATGAACCTGCCTTCTCCTTCTAACGATTGACATAAATGACAGGTGGTTTAGAAAAGAAGAAGTTTCACATTGGTTCTCAAGAGCATTTCCCCACCCCATCGACTTCTCTTCCCTCAAAGATCTTCTCCAACTTCTCTCACCCTCTCTTGTTGTTTTGGCCCTTCCAGCTTCACTTCTTCAATATATCTCATTCAGTGTTTCCTGTTACGTTATGCATCCTGTTTTCATGTATGGAAGTGTTGAAGATTGTACACTCTCCATATTTTTCTTGCCTCGAAAAATGTTCCTGATACCTCTAGAAACATGCTCTTCTCCACCGAAAAATAAAATAAAATAGCAAAATTTGATTGGCAGCAAAAATCTATTTGTTGCTAATATGACCAACCGTTGGAGCAGCTCAATTATTAATGATTGTTCATGTATCCCATGTTTCCTTGCAATTACTCGAGCTTAACATTGAAAAAAGGGGCCTATAAAGTTTTACAAAAAGGAAGCAATGTGGTTGGGTTTTGAACCTTGAACATATTGGATTGTCCCATTTTTTTTTTGGCCCGATTAAGCACATATTGTAATTGTGTGAATAATACAAGTGACATTGAGATGATAAATGGAGCACATATAGTAGATATTTTTTGGGTAGGGACACTATGAGCCATGGGATATAGGAGTGGGACATGCAAATATTTCATTCCCACCTTTTTATTTCCAACTTTCCATTCACGTCTTTGTCTTATCTAACAAATTAAATTGTGTCCAATCGATAACCTTGACATTAGAAAAATACAATAACAAAGCCTATTTTATGATGGTCATCTTGTTGTCGCTGGTAAATAACCCATGATGTATGTCAAGAATGATTTTTTTCCCCGCCAATCAAAGTAAAATCGCACCCATGGATGAAGGACATGGGCATCACTTCTTCTGAAGTTGTGAACAAGGAAAAGGGTATGTTGTATTCAAATTGTTGGGTTTTGAACTTGGAACCTGTTAGATTTTCCCCATTTTTTATTTCGACCCCTTTAAGCACAAAATGGAATCACGTGAAAAATGCAACCGAGATAGAGATAATGATGTGGAACACAAATAACATATATTATTTTGGTAGGAATAATCTAAGAAATTCAATGGGTGTAGAGCATGCGAGTATTTGATTCCCACCATTTTATTTTCAACTTTCCATTCAAGTCTTCACTTTATATAGAAAACTATTTTTTTTCAAATCAAAATCCTTGACATCATAAAAAAAAAGTAAAATAACAAAGCTCATTTTATGTTGGTTAGCTGAAAATACTCCCTAATCACAAATGTGCATGAAATCACTACCATTGGATGCTAGGTCCACTACTCATATCGTTGTCTCTAAAGTGTCTCATGATACTAGTAAGAAAAATCACTTTACAATTAAGTATCTTCTAACTAACCGAAAACTATAAGGGTTAAAATTACAAACAACTCTTAGCATTGGAAATATCAATCAACTACTCCTTTCCTTCTAAGATATCTAAAAATTATGTGGCCTTGATTCCTTGGTAACTGAACTTGCCTTATCCTTCTAATGATTGACATAAATAGCAAAGGATTGTATTAAAGAAGAGTTTCACATTGGTTCCCCAGAGCGTTTTCCCCACCTCATCGAATTATCCTCCCTCAAACACCTCCAACTCCTCTCACCCTATCTTGTTGTTTTGGCCCTTCTAGTTTCACTTCTTCAATACACCTCCTTCGATATTTCCTGTTATTTTGTGGAGTCTTTTTTCATGTGTGGAAGTTTTGAATACTGTACACTAAAAGTACTATACACTCTCCATAGTTTTCGCACCTCGAAAAACATTCTCAATACCTTGGGTGATCCAAAAATGGATTAGGAATATCCCAATTCTATGTAATCTTTATATCAAGTACTTTATCTATAGGTTTTTAGCACCTTTATATATTTACAAGATGGTCTAGTCAGGAAAGGGGTGATCTAGACACCTCTAAATTACATTTGGGCCACTTAAACACCATGAATATGTCATTAACATCCAAATCTGATTGCATATTTGTGTTCCTCTCGAAAAATCATTCAAGTTCAATAAAAACAACACCCACTTTCAAGTTCGTATGCAAAAGTTATAGCCTTCAGAAGGTACCAAACTTTGTATTATGAAAGAGCTACCCCCCAACGCATGGTGGTGATTTTGTAACCGTTGGTCTGCGTAAAGTGACAATTTTGTAAATAATGGTCTATAAATGTGGTAATCTCAACAGTTGCAAATGTTTGGGCTTCCAGGTGGTTGGTTTCAGCTTTCCACGCCTCCTTGGGGTTGTACATCTATAAATTCAAGCCTTTACAAGGTTCAAGCAAGTGATTTTGGTTGAATTTTGTTGTGAGAAAAGTTGAAGAGTTGTTTTTCTTCTCTTGTTTATTCATGAGGAAGAGTTCTTATCTGTCGAAGAAATTGTGAGCAAATAAATACAATTAGGAAGTGTATTCATCTTTCTTGAAGGCCAATTTGGCAGTGTATTCATCTTTATTTCCAACTTTCCATTCGCGTCTTTGTCTTATCTAACAAATTAAACTTTGTCCAATCGATAACCTTGACATCAGAAAAAGACAATAACAAAGCCTATTTTATGATGGTCATCTTGTGCAACTGCTAAATAACCCCTAGTGCATGTCAAGAATGATTTTTCTCCCTGCCAATGAAAGTAAAATTGCACCCATGGATGAAGGACATGGGCATCACTTCTTCTGAAGTTGTGAACAAGGAAAAGGGTTTGTTGTATTCAAACTGTTGGGTTTTGAACTTGGAACCTATTAGATTTTCCCCATTTTTAATTTCGACCCCTTTACGCACAAAATGGAATCACGTGAAAAATGCAAGCGAGATGGAGATAATTATGTGGAAAAAAAATAACATATATTATTTTGGTAGGAACAATCTAAGAAATGCAATGGGTGTAGAGCATGTGAGTATTTGATTCCCACCATTTTATTTCCAACTTTCCATTCAAGTCTTCACTTTATCTAACAAACTAATTTTTTTCAATCAAAATCCTTGACATCGTAAAAAAAGTAAAATAATAAATCCCATTTTATGTTGGTTAGTTGAAAATACTCCCTAATTACAAATGTGCATGAAATCACTACCATGGGATGCTAGGTCCACTACACATATCGTTGTCTCTAAAGTGTCTCATGATACTAGTAAGCAAAATCGCCTTACAATTAAGTATCTTCTAACTAACAGAAAACTATAAGGGTTAAAATTACAAACAACTCTTAGCATTGGAAATATCAATCAACCACTTCTTTCCTTCTAAGATATCTACAAAATATGTGGCCTTGATTCCTTACTAATTGAACCCATCTTATCCTTCTAATGATTGACATAAATAACAGGTGATTGTTTACAAGAAGAGTTTCACATTGGTTCCCCAAAGCATTTTCCCCACCCCATTGACTTCTACTCCTTCAAACACCTCCAACTCCTCTCACCCTCTCTTGTTGTTTTGGCGCTTCTAGTTTCACTTCTTCAATACATCTCCTTTGGTGTTTCCTGTTATGTTGTGGAGTTTATTTTCATGTGTGGAAGTTTTGAAGATTGTATGCTAAAATTACTATACACTCCACATTTTTTGTTCCTCAAAAAACATTCTCAATACCTTGGGTGATCCAAAAATGGATCAAGAATATCCCAATTCTATGCAATCTTTATATCGGGTACTTGCTCTACAGGTTCTTAGCACCTTTATATCTTTACAAGATGGTCTAGTCAAGCGGGGGGTGATCCAGACACCTGTAAATGACATTTGGGCCACTTAAAACTATGAATATGTCATCAAAATACAAATCTAATTGCATATTTGTGTTCCTCTCAAAAAAATGTTCAAGTTCAATAAAAACGGCACCCAATTTCAAGTTCGTATGCAAAATTTATAGCCTTCGGAAGGTACCAAAGTTTGTATGATGAAAGAGTTGCCCCCTAAAGTAGGGTGGTGGTTTTGTAACCGTTGGTCTATGTAAAGCGGAAGCTTTATAAATAATGGTCCAAAAACATGGGAATCTCAACAGTTGTAAATGTTTAGCCTTCCAGGCGGTTCGTTTCAACTTTCCACGCCTCCTTGGGGTTGTACATCTATAAATTCGAGCCTTTGTAAGGTTTCAAGCAAGTGATTTTGGTGAATTCAGTTGTGAGAAAAGCTGAAGAGTTGTTTTTCTTCTCTTGTTTATTCATGAGGAAGAGTTCTTATTTTTCAAAGAAATTGTGAGCAAATAGATACAATTAGGAAGTGTATTCATCTTTTTTCAAGGCCAATTCGGCAGTGCTTTGTATCATTTTGAGATTACATAGTGAATGAGAGATAATTTTCTCACCTGCTAGAGTTTTCCCACATCAGGTTTCTCCAGGATAAATCTCGGTCTCATACTTGATTATTTCCTTTCAATTTGCAGTTTACTTGTGGTTATATTGCACAATAAAAGGTTAATAAAGAACTCATGTATAGCCTATATTTTACCACCAACAGCCCAAGGCACACTGACACATCACTCAGCCTGAACTGAGTGCTCACCCGAAGCGCGCAAAAGTACCAAGTTCCTCTTTATGTCAGCTTGTTTAAGGAGTTAACATGATTGAAAAAATATTTTAGATCCTTAATAGTTTAACCAAATAAAATGTAAAACACAAAAGTTGTTCACATACATTCGATCACAGTTATTTTCTGTCTACATGAAGATCCATGTAGAATTGAAATACTGACAAATCACAGTAGTTGTTCACATACATTCGAGTGTCACCATGAGTCACTTGTGCATAAAATCCAACAACATAACTCTATTACAAAGTTGTAGCCCTACTAACTCGAGCGCTAGATCACTCATACCTATATAGGGGTAGGGACTTTGGAAATTAGAAAACCTAAGTATGTCCAACAGACCATACCCAACTTGCTAAGAAAAATTTAGCCATTCATCCTTCACAAGCCTAAGGACAAGACAAGCATGCAAGTTCGCACTAACAATAGAAATGCATCTATAGTTAACAGTTAGTCTTAGAGCTTGATCACATTTCCTCATCCCCACTGGAAAGGCCAACCCCCCGCTTCTAGTCTTCCTAATAAGTTTCTTTATAAGGTTTTAGTGTGGTATTTATAGTATTCTATGTTATATATGTACTCCGCAATCCATGTAATAATCTTTCAGCTCAGTCAATAGAAAACTGGCTAGCGAGCACTCTCGACTCATTGAATGGAAAATCCTTAGCAGGAGGTCTTCAATGTGGGAACCTTGTTCTTCGTAAAAATGTTTACAAAAGCGCCTTTCTGTATTGCATGCTACCTTAGAGTAGGTTTATGCAGCGCTAAAAATCATGCATGTTTCATTCATATACATAACAGTCATAGTAGTCTGTGAAATTTTATTCAGTTGGGTAATTTACGGACCCTAAATTGGAACCAGACCATGGTCTGGTACATCGGAACTTTTGTGTGGTTAATGTGTGTTGATATTGTAGTTAGATGCCCCTTATCTGAAAGTTACAAGTTTCAAACGGTTCAGATATCCTGATTCCTTGTTGATTTCATGTTATATTTTCTACTACGATAGTGAAAGCATATTATTTGTGTTGTAAATTCGTGTGAAGAGATCGTGGTTGACTATGTTAGATGTTAGAACTACTTTATTTACTCTCATAAGTTCGATTTTCGAAGTATGGAAAATCTTTCCATTAATATGATGGCATATCCACTGCACTTTAGAAAAAAATGGGCTTGGAGTTAATACGATGGCATATACATTACTACAATTTACAACCCTAAATTGAGCCATTACCATTCAAGTACATCAGATTTAGTCTTTTTAAGAAGATGTATTGTTAAATAAGAATCATCCATTGGAAAGTCTAGTACCTGTTTCAAATTCAAATCCTTGTGGCCTAGTTCATGTAATACTTGAGCCATTATGATATGGATGTTATTAGTTCCCTGAACTCCTATAGGAATACTATACCTTTCAGCTAGCTCAACTGGAGGTATAATTCAGTTTCCCAACTCACATTAATCAAAATCAAAAAAATTAGTTCACTTGGTCAAACTTGACCAATAATGATTTATATTTTATTTGAACAGTTATGTTCTAATATAAATAAGTCATTTAAGATATTGTCCTCTTATTGGTCAGTTGGTGTTGAATTTGAAGAATATATGGCCTTATTCAAAGTGCTAATTTATTTTTTATTTGTTATGAGGAAGAGAGGTCCAAATTCTGGCAGTATCCAGTCATGAAGTCTAGGTCAGAGTGTGCAAGATGTAGACTTTTGACGATAAAAATAATAAAATTCTCCTATCAATGTTTGTGAAAGACTGTAGCAGACTTGTACTTAATGTTGGCAGAATATGCTTGTGGACTCCATTTATTACCAATTAAGCAGACCCATCCTTTTGGCCATGGTTGGTAGATGTTCCCCAGGTTTATTAAATTTTCACAGCTCACTATTTAGTGCAATGGTTTTAGATTTCTCCATAGTGCTTCATCTACCTCTTAGTATGCTTATTGAAAAAAATGATGACACCTGTGTCTCTCAGGGAAAGTGAAAGATGTGAAAGGTGTGTGTGAAAGCTACTTCAGGATTCTGCAGCAGTGATACTAAGATTCACTATTTTAAGCATATGTAAACCTGACAATAGATTGTAAGGATAACTATGTTACAAGCTTCCACCCGGAATTGATAATGGGATTTGTAGAATAATTGTTTACAAGCCATACATTGATAGATGGGAATGACTATGGTTGCAGGCATTTGAGGCTTTCATATTTTTTGAGTGAAGGGGTTGTTATCCCTGTAGACTATGTGTACTCCATATCTTTGTCCACATGAGGGGTATGTTATCCCTCTAACAGTGGTAATGCTCCCTATATTGCAACTTCCCAAGCTTCATTTTTTTCAACTGTAATTTCAGGTGATTAACACCCCTCTCCAAACCCTTTTCTAAATAAGACTCCTGTTCATAAGCTAATTGGCATTTGTAGATGAGCTAGTTCATTGAATGATTTTGGAAAGCTTACAAACATCCAAGTCCTTAATCCATAAGTATGGGTAAATACATCAGGCACTAGATTCATCCACAACTTACTCCATCCTATAAGATCCACATCTTTGTTGCTATCTGATCCAGGAATACATTCTAAGGTTCCCATCACCAGTCTAGTTTGAAATGCATGAAAACCACTTGATGTGTGTGGCGTGGAGTTTGAAATCTCCACTATATCTAGAACAAATCGACACTTTCTTCTTCATTAGAAGAGGCCCAACTACTACCATTCCATGCAAAAATTTCGCCAGAGGTAACAAATTTCATCCTTTGCAAGAGAGTCAAAAATTTATGGATGCCCCTAAGTTCCACTTGAACCCAGTAAACTTACATTGTCACACCATCTAAGCACCATATTTTCCAGACTCCTCAATACTAAGGCATAGATAACTTATAATGGAATTTTTCATAGAACCCACTCACAAGCCTCTATCACTAACAAAGAGAAGAAGCTTACGGGATATTTTATTTAGCAGTTCAAGGAAGAGCCTATGGGGCTTCCACACTAAATCTTTCTTCAATTGATCATGTAAGAATAAAATTTCCATTACCCAATGGAAACACTGTACCCACAACACCTATATTATTTGTATTACTAGTCCAAGTAGGGATTCCACCTAGTGATCAAAAAGAACAAAATTTCCATCAAAACAGAGCTCAAAGGTGGAATTGGCACTCACTCTGAAATCATCTCCTTTTGTCTAGATCACTATCTTAGTGCCATTCTCGGACACCAAGTGATCCTTATGCTAAAGCAGAGAGCTTAGAACCTAGTGGAATAGTGGCCCAAATATGATTCTCCTCTATGATACCACTTGGCATTAGGATTATAAAAATAACCAAAACTAACAAGATTTTTATTGACCTTGGTCATTACTTGTTTTTATAACCTCCAAATGCATGAGTGGTATTATAGAGAAGATGTGAGGAAGATCCTCACCTCATTAGTCCTTGAAGCTTTTAGGGACTTAAAAGCATCGAATTATGGAGGTATGATCCAAAAATAGATCAAGAATAGCCTAATTCTATGTAATATTTATATCAGGTACTTTCTATATAGGTTCTCAACACCTTTATATCTTTACAAGATGGTCTAGTCAATATGGGGGCGATCTAGACACCTCTGAATGAAATTTGGGCCACTTAAACACCATGATTATGTCATAAAAATCCAAATTTTGTTACATATTTGTGTTCCTCTCAAAACATTGTGCAAGTTCAAAAAATAGGGACCCGATTTGGAGTTCGTATGCAAATTTTATGGCCTTCGAAAGGTAGCAGACTTTGCATGATGATAAAATCGCCCCCCAGTGCAGGGTGACGGTTTTGTAACTGTTGGTTTGCAGGGTGGCGGTTTTGTAAATAATGGTCTAGAAACGTGAGAATCTAAACAGTTGAAAATGTTTGGGCTTCTAGGAGGTTCATTTCATATTTCCACACCTCTTTGGGATTGTACATCTATAAATTCGAGCCTTTGCAAGGTTTCAAGCAAGTGATTTTGGGTGAATTCAGCTATGAGCAAATTTGAAGAGTTATTTTTTATTCTCTTATTTTTTCATGAGGAAGAGTTCTTATTTGTCATAGAAATTGTGAGCAAATAGATACAAGTAGGAAGTGTATTTAGCTTTCTTGAAAGCCAATTTGGAAGTGCTTTGTATCATTTTGAGATTACATAGTGAATGGAAGCTGATTTGCTCACCTGCTAGAGTTTTCCCACATCGGGTTTCTCCAGGATAAATCATGGTCTTGTACTTGTTTATTTCCTTTCAATTTACAATTTACTTGTGGTTATATTGCACAATAACTAGTTAATAAAGAAATCGTGCATGTTCCATTCATATTCATGAGCATAGTGGTCTGTGAATTGCTTAAGTTAGGTAGTTTACGGATATCTCGAGAAACATGCTCTTCTCGTATGGGTGGGATTTTTAACCCATAAGTTTATGGGGTGTTTCAGCCCATAGTTTTGGTACCCATAGTATTATAAAATTTCTTAAGTAGTTACCTATTAATGTACATTTGATAGGTGAGACATATCACTATATGAGTTCAAGTGTGAATTAAGGATATTTTGCTGAGCATATCTCTAAACAAATATTGGTATTTTATTAAGGGAGAAAGAGGTGGCTTGTAATAAAAATTTGAGCAAATGATTCTTGGTGGAGGCATACCCCAAATTGGGGGTGAACCATGTTAGATAATGTCTCTATATTGTGATCTTTTATTTTCTACACTTGTATTTCAAATATATAATATTATTCTACATATTAGTTTCTACTATTGTGATTCTGTGTTGGGATTGCTTCGCATGTTTTATCCCTTGTATTTTTTAACAATTGATATCAAAGTTTGGTTTGGTTTGCTGAAGTGTTGAATTGCATAGGGAAAAGTTTTAGCTTGAGTGGGAGCTATAAGAAATGATGAAAGATCAAGGGTTAATTAATTCAATGGGCATAATTTTAGTTCTTATGGAATATGTAAATGGAATTATTAACTTTATCAAAAGGATCTTTATATTCTTCTATGTCTGGAAAAGGGACCAAAACCTCGAGCATGATGGATGCGGAATGGGATTTTATGGATAGGAAGGCACCTGTGACAATATATTTGTGTCTTTCATATTTGGTATTCTTTAATTTTTTTAATGAAAAGGCTAAAAAAGAACTGATGAATGGATTAGGGAAGTTATATGAAAAACCCTATACCTCTAACAATATATTTTTAATAAAAAAATTGTTTAATATGAAGATTTCTTAGAATAGTTTTATAACGGATCATTTGAATGATTTTAGTATGGTTTTTAAACATGATTGCTTTGGTTACAATAGAATTTGATGAAGAAGTTAGTAATTTATTAATTTTTTGCTCCTTACATGATAGTTGGAATAGCCTGGTAATGGTGGTAAGCAACTTGGTTCTAGCTAACCTGTAGCTCGAAGTTTGAGGACACTGTAGGGGTGATTCTAAGTGAGGAAATGCAAATAAAATGTTTTGAGGAGTATTCTACTTCAAGGAATGCTTTGACAATAGAAACCAGAGGGAGACAAAAGAACAAAGGATGTCGTCGAAAATCAAAATATCTAGCAAGGTAAAAATCCAAAAGTAATATGGTATGCTAGACACTATGGAAAGTCCTAGACATGCAAAGAAGGACTATTAAGAGCTTCTGAGACAAGACGAAACAACAAGAAGAATACCAAGGAGGAAAATATGGACAACATGTAATGTATTTCAGGGTATGTTTTGATTCTTTCTTTGCATAATATTGTTGAATCTTGGATTTTAGATTTGGGGAGATTCTATTCCATGCTACTCCACATAGGAATTATTCTATTAATTATGTTCAAGGGGAATTTTGGAGCATGTTTTTCTTGGTGTTGACGAGCCTTGTAGCATAGTTGGAAAAGTTTCGTGTTTGCGTTAAGATTCAGAATGGGAATACATGGCTATTAAAGGGATGTTAGGCATGTGCCTACATTAAAATGAAATTTGATATCAGTGGGGCATTTGGGAAATGATGGTTGTATTGTGATATTTAGAACAGACTCTTGGAATGTTACCAAGGGTTCTTTTGTGGTGGCAAGAGGTAAGAAGGTTAGAACCTTGTATTTAACCATTAATAACACTAATGCTTATAATATTGTGGGCTTCAGAAGCATATACAACATTGTGGAACTATAGGTTTAGTCATATGAGCGATAAAGGACATGACAGATCATAAAAGGATAATTTTCCATGGATACATAAAAATAGGTTTGGAGTTTATATGAGAACTACGTCTATGGGAAACATAAGAGAGTTAAAGTTTCTCAAGGTTGGACCTACAAAGAAAGAGAGTAAGTTGGAGTTAGTACACTTTGATGTGTGGGGGGGTTTAGGCTCAGGTATCATCTCTTGGGGGGTTCAAATTATTATGTTAACTTTTATTGATGATGCAACAAGGAAAATTTGGGTAAATTGTATTATAAATAAATATGATATACTTGACATTTTTGTTAAATGTGAAAAGCCTTGGTAGAGAATGAAATAACATCTTAAGCTTAATTGTCTTAGGGTCGGCTAATGGAGGGGAGTATTGCAGTAATGAGTTTTAATATTATTGTTCTAAGAATGAAATACGTAGGAAAAAAAGACGGGTTCCAGGAACTCTGCAATAGAATGGTGGGTGTCAGAAAGGATGAACAAGACAATAATGGAACATGAACTAGGAGTATGAGGCTACATGCAAGATTGACTCTTTATTTTTGGGCAGAAGCGGTGAACACAACTATGTACTTGATAAACAAAGGACCCTCAAGTGCCTTGGATGGAGGCATACCCAAGGAGGCTTGGTCTGGTAAGAAAGTTTATTACTCATTTATTAGACTCTTTGGATGTGAGGTAATTTGTCATGATTGTTCATATTCATAAGGATGATAGGAACCAAACTAGAGGATGTATCAGAATAATATAATTTCATTGGTTATGGTGGTGATGACTTTGGATATAAATGCTAGAGTATTAAGGGCAACAAAATCATTTGATTTAGAGATGAGGTATTTAATAAGAAAGCTAGGTATAAGAAAACCAATGGTTAAAGGAAAATAGGGAAGAATCCAAAAAATAATATGCACTGGTAGATGATCTTCTAGATGGGGAAAGTGGACACATAAATTAATTCAAGAACCTACTCAACAACAACCCAAAAATCCTATGTTGAGGAGGTATTATAGGTTAAGAAGGGGAACCTTAACATGTTTTTCCTCCTTTTCTTTATTATTTATTACTCACTGACAGTGGAGAAACAAAGAAATTTGATGAAGAAATGCAGGTAGATGCCAGGAAGAAGTGGGAGCAAGCCATGGATGAGGGAGCATCAGGCTCTCATGGAGAAAGAGACTTGGGATTTGGCTTAAGGTACTCGAAGGAAAAATAACATTGTAGAATAATTGGGTGCACATATTTAAAGAGGAAGAAGAATGCATGAAAAGATACAAGTCTCTGGTTCATGGTTAAGGGGTTTGCATACAAAAATGGTATCTAGATTTTGATGAGATTTCTTCTCTTGTAGTAAAAAATGAGTTCTATTAGAACTGTTCTTAGAATAGCGGTAATATAATGACTTACACTTAGAGCAGCTAGATGGAAAGACTATTATTTTTCCATGGTAATTTGGAGGAGGATCTATATATGCAGTAACTAGAGGGCTACAAGGTCAAAGGTAAATAGGATATGGTGTATGTAAACTAAAGAAGAGATTTATATGGGCTTGAAACAAGATCCGTGAAAATAATATAAGAGATTTTATAGCTTCATGATGGAGCAAGGTTATATTAGATTTCATTCTGACCATTGCATATATACAAATAAGTTTGAAGATGTTAGTTATATTGTCTTATTTCTATATGTGGATGACATGTTGGTTGCAGGAAAAAACATGGAGGAAATAAAAGTACTCAAGAAGTAGCTAAGTGACTCCTTTTATATTAAGTATTTGGGGGCAGCCAAACAAATCCTTGGTATGAGGATATCTAGGGATAGACCAGAAGGAACAAAAGTTGATTTTATCTCAGGAATATTACATTAAGAAGGTCTTTGAGAGGTTTAATTTGCAAGATGGCTAAACCAGTTAAGACTCCTTAGGAAGGCCATTTCAAGTTATCAAAGGAGATGTGTCCCAAGACAGAGTAGGAGAGAAACCAAATTTCCAATGTACCTTACTCATTAGTAATTGGCAATTTGGTGTATGTCATGGTGTGCACTACGCTTGGGATTGCCCATGCACTGTGCAAAAATGTGATTAGATTTATGAGTGATCCTAGGTAAAGATCACTGGATAGGCAATAAAGTAGGATCCTTCAGGTACTTGATACGGACCATGGGAAACCATTTTTGTGCTACATTGGATCAAACACCACTTTACGTAGATATGTAAATTAAGATATGACTAGAGATTGTAGACAACAGGAGGAGCACAAAAGGACTAGATTTTCACTATATGTGGGATAGACAGTGAGCTATATTTCATGACTACATGAAGCTTATGGCTCTATCAACCATGAAGGCTTGAGTATGTTGGTGCCTTAGATGCAAGCAAAGAGATGATTTGGTTACAACAATTTATTGAGGAGTCGGGGGCATAAGTAGGAGGAAGGGAAGTTTTCATAGTGATAGTTACAGTACTATACACCTAGATAAGAACATCAACTTTCCACTCTAGGAAAAAGCATATACAGTTAATTGGTAACATTTCATTAGGACAACTTTGGAGGAAGAGAAGTTGGAGCTGAAGAATATTCATACCTAGTCAGATATCCTGTATTTATGATGATTAAGGTGATCACAAGGGATAAAATGAAGTTATGTTCTGCTTTGGTTGGTCTTCATGGATGACAGTGAATGGTTGAGAATTTTTCTCAGAGGAAAACTAGTCTCCAAGTGGGATATTGTAATTTTGTGGAGAATGTTTTCATGTGTGGAAGTGTTGAAGATTTTACACTAAAAGTATTGTACACTCTCCACAGTTTTCTTGCCTCGAAAAACATGCTTGATACCTCGGGAAACATCATCTTCTCATATGGTCAGGATTTTGACCCAAAGGTTTATGGGGTGGTTTTGGCCCAAGGTTTTAATACCCATGGTGTTGTAAAATTGCTTAAGAAGTTTCCTATTGATGTACTGTTGATAAGTGAGACATTATATTGTGGGTGTCGATGTATGTGAGTTCAAGTGTGAATTCATGAGAGTTTGTTGAGCATAGCTCCAAACATATCTGGGTATTGTATTGAGAGAAAGAGGTGGCTTGTACTAAAAATATGAGCAAGTGATTCTCGGTGGCCGTAGCCCAAATTGGTGACCCATGCTAAATACTATCTCTATGCTGTGTTATTTTATTTTCTGCACTTTTATTTCAGATCTATGATATTATTTTGCATATTAGTTTCTACTATTCTGATTATGTGTGGGATTGTTCTGCATATTTTATCACTTAATTCCTAACATTTCCATCATACATTTCACGTATAATTACTACTTAACTATATTTAGAAGTATAAAGTGAAATTAGGAGTCTTTGTCGTCATAAAATCATGCACTTTAAGCATTATTTAGCTTGGTCTTATATTATTGTTTAGAGGGTTCCCAAATGAAGAAAGTAATAATTAATCCCACCTTTTGGCCATCTTATTTTTATCTTATATTTTTTCATTCCCGCATATTTTCCTATGTTTTCCCACCTATTTCGTAACTGTCTCGTCATTTTAGCCTAAATTGGGGTGCCCAGGCCTGTACTGGGGTGCACTCAGGTGCCCCGGTCCCACCTGAGGTGCACCAATCCATTTTCTACTTTCCCACCTATTTTTGGGCCTCTTCTAGACATTTTTCATCCTTTTCTTTTTCCTCGTTGGCAATGTCGAGGTTAATTACGAAATTAGAGCAAGAGAACCCTATAAGTAAAAGGTTATGAGACCACAATGAGGGTTCTAGCGTCACATACTACTATCACTTCATCTAGAGTTACATCCAATACATCACTTGCATCCACATAGTGTCATGATTCAAGGCTAGGAGAGATGTATCAACAAACACAACCTAGGGGGAGCGATTCTATTCTATTCCATGCACACATGATATTACATATTCTATAGTTATTATTACTCGCTACTTCACAAAGTGTGACTGACACAAGAGCACCTAGGGCACGACATGCACACACACAAAAACACACACTAGAACTACATTTGGGTCCAAAATGTAGTGCAACGCTTAGATTAGTAAGCCCATTGTTGTGGCAGTTGAGGTCAGTCCGACCCGTTCATTTCTCATCTTTTATTTTTAGGGTTTTGATAATTCTTTATCTTTTGCAAGTCATTCCTTCATCTTGCATTATTTCAGATACCCAGCATAGTTTGGTAGATCTAATGTGACAGACAAAGATTATTTTAAACTATTTTCTGACACTATTAGAATCAGATTATGATCTTTCATAGAGACCAGGGCAATTATTCTACAGACCAGGGCACCCCGGGGTACCCCAGTACCTTCCTAGGCAATGTAGTATGATTATATCTTCCAGATATGACCTCTGCGGGATCACTGAGTGATCGTTTCTACTTCTAGAATATACAGTCATACCTATGATAACTTGCGACAGCCTCCAACAATCAACTAAGTCCTTTCCTTTTACATCTTTAGAAAGCTAGGATTTTATTTCATTTGATATAATTATTTAAAAACATTTCCATATTGTTTTAGCATAGTTTACATCGTTTTAGTTGTCTTAATATTAGATTAACTATTATTATACTTTCTCTATAGTTTAGTTTAATTTTAATTAATCATTTTGGTGAACACGACTCTCTTCACACTTAGGATCCTCATTTTCCCCTATCATTTGTCATCAAGTCCCCTTACCTTATTTTCTTAAGAAACATCCTATTTTTCAGGCTATTTTCCAAAGCGCCTTATACACCAATTATTATGATAACAATATTCCTCCACATGAATTAAGTGATATGCTTCATTGTTTCTTTGTTGACCTTGACCTTGACGACCCTCCATCTAACCAACCCATCTTAGACTCAATTCAGGTCTTACATGTAAAATTTTTTGTCGTGGAATCCATAATCACATCTCTTAGATCTAAAGTTCAACCATCTAAGGATGCTTCTCAATTGCATACACCC
The DNA here is from genome assembly GCA_019776745.2 of Taxus chinensis. Taxonomy (NCBI): domain Eukaryota; kingdom Viridiplantae; phylum Streptophyta; class Pinopsida; order Cupressales; family Taxaceae; genus Taxus; species Taxus chinensis. The sequence goes on from CM034156.1 coordinate 133,849,101, forward strand.
TCTATGCAATATATGGAATCAACAATCACATCTCTTAGATTTGAAATCCAAGAACTTAAGGATGCTTCTCAATCACATACATCCTCTATGCAATCTACGGAATCAACGATCACATCTCTTAGATATAAAATCTAAGAGCTTAAGGATACTTCTCAATTACATTTTTGTGCTCCTTCTACATCTTATATGCAATCTATGTCCATTACATGTCATCTAGTTGAACCTCAAGACATGTCATTGCACGATCCTCTCATATTTGAGCATAATACCATGCCACATGCAATCCTTACTCAACTCCTTAGTCATCAGTTGATCACTCTACCACCTACTCATTACTATTCACATTGAGATTAGCAAAATATCTAGGTCATCATTATTACAATTATCATCAAATCAATGGACATAATGTAAATTATTGTCACACTTTGCCTCACCTAAACCAAAGTATTACGCATCAAGATACTATTTCATTTAGTACAAAACATCCCCTTCGACAGATCACACCCACATGGACTCCTAAGTCTATTCCTTCCTTGATTAGTTAATCTCCATCTAAGAAAACACCTACGGCTACTAGCGAGCCTCTCTATACTCTTTCTAAAGAGGTTTTAGATACTCCTCTCATTCAATACATGTTTGATGTTGATAATCACTCACATGATCATATTGCTTCTTCTCCTAGTCACAAAATACCATTGTTCCATCCCATGGATCTCCTATTTTTGATGTTGCTTCTTCTCCACTTACTGATCATCACTATAGTGCTTCTCATACACCTTCTTTGGTTAGTCAAGTTCCATTTAAGAAATCACCTACGGTATCCTCAAGTCAAAAAAGTCAACCACCTATCAAAATTTGTTCACAAACCACTCCTACTAGGCCGTCTACTGCATTACCAGATAAACCTATGCAGTCTCCCTTGAGACTTGGTGCAACATGGCCTTTTCCCAAATATACATTCTTGTCAATTAATTTTTTTTAAAGCAACTAATCCTCCTCCTAGTGTTTACGATACATTTTCACTTTCACTACCACCACCTAGTTGTATTACAAATTTTTTCCAACAAGGTCCCACCGCATGTAAAATTGGACCTTTGGTAGGTGACTATTGTTTACTCTACCCTCCTGAATGACACACTTATATTCTTGAGGATATTATAGGACTATTGAGGGGTATTTTACCATAAAGAACCTCGTTTCATTCTTGCATTTATCCATTACATCACCACTTATACATACACACACCTATAATACTCCTTACGCATCATCAATTAAATGAAATCCATCATTTCTCATTACCCTTATACATCATTTATTACATAATATACGTGTTATCATACAACATGGGGGGCATGTCTTCTTACATTCCCCCCTAATCTTAGCATCCATGCATTGTCATATTGTCCATCTTATTACATAGGCATACTCATCATACATTCTAGCACCGTCATTAGCCCGATGACCCACTCTTGTACTTCGGTTCACACGTAACTGTTTAGTGATTACCATTACACTGAAACCCCACACACCACACTTAGGCCTTACATGTTACATTTCGTCATACATTGACATTGTTCATTCTACCATCTATTTGTACTATGATAGTCCTCATCTACACATTACATCTATGACAGTACCTACACTCTTAGGCATTACACTATATATTACACATTATCACATCATACATTTTCCATATTATACTAGTCATCATTACATATGAGCTCTTTTTTTTTTACATTTCATCCCCTACATTCTACGTTTTACTAGTACTTACCAAATGCACCACATACATATTAGGTTATCCACGCATAACCTATACATAGTCACAACATACACTACCCATTTCCACATACACTCTACATACTATGCTAGGTTACATTATATATGGGTCTAACTCTACATTTTATCATTACATATTATTTCTATCTACCACTATCACTCCATCTTACATATTACATATTCTACACATCACTACACAGCCTACATGGCATTATTCACATGACACATTTATACATCATCTATATTCTACATACTACAGCTAGATTACATTACATATGGATCTATATTTATATTTTATCATTATGTATTCTGTTTCCATATACACCTATTATTGCACTTCACACAAATCCTACACACACTCATCCTATATTGCATTGTCCACACTAGCATTCACCATACCTCATTCATCACTTGGTCGTTTATACTATATTGTCCTTCTACACGTTTGTAGTTCACCACCCTATGATGAACTTTAGTTCCTCGGTTCATACTTGACTACTCGAGGGTTTACCAATCAAATGGACCTTACACTCACCTCATGCGATATTTCCAGCCCTAGTGACATACACCTTAGGATAAATTTTCACTTATTCTATCATTTTGTAGTGGTATACACCTTAGGTTACATCACCACTCCCTTATTATTCTCTTATAGTGACATATGTTTTAGATAAATCATCACCCATTCCATCAATTTCTATTGGTATACACCTTAGATTTAAAACCATCCTTACATCACAATGATATACGCTCAGGGCTAAATTATCACTCATCCTTACATCCCATATACGCTTAGGGATAAATCATCACCCATTCTTTCACCATATAGTGATATACACTTAGGGATAAATACCATCACTCATCCATTCAATAAGTCATGATATACACTTCAGCTATAGGGTTCACTACACATATCTTCACATGTCACATTTCATCACCATTACACACTCATCATAGCGTACTAGACACATCCAACACTACTTGACCATTTCCCGATGATGCACTCTCGTTTACGGTTCATTCTTGACTTCTAAGGGGGAAAACAAAATGAACCTCATTGCATACACTTCCATCCACTCAGGGGCACGTGGCTCCTATCATTCCATCTTGCATTCCATTCCATCCATCCACAACATACTACATTGTCTTGGGGGCATTTAATGCTTGTTTACTAGTGTTTTGCATGATCACTTTACTACACATGTTAGATGATTTCTTATATGTCATTATCTATATCATACACACATTTGCATTCATAAATTTTTTTAGTGTGATCACAGATACATGACTCTACACATGGGCGCATGGATGCTCATGGCTTCTACCCTTCCTATACTGGTCGTTGGCGGCATCCACATTCATCTTATCTAGGTGTTATTATTTCATTTTGTACTTAACATCTTATATTACTGGCTCATACACATTTTGACATATCGTTTATCACTCTAACATGCTAACGGGGGTGTTCCATTTGAAATAATTATTTTGTAGGATTATATGTCTCCATTACTCCTTGTTTGCTTGTTTTTACTTGTCTTCAATTGTTTGCCACTAATATGTGGGATTTTATCTTTACTTGTCTGTACACTTGTCTATTGTTTATGGATATGAAGGCCTTGTATGTCTTGCAAAGAATCATGAGTGATGTCCTCATGTTTGCAACCCAATTTGTGTACGTCTACTTTTTTTCTTGCTGTTTTTACAACTACTTTTTCTTGGTAGTTACCTACATTGTTTGATGTACTTTACAAACTTATCTTATTACATGCATGTGTTTTTGGAATAACATTTGTTTTAGCTAGCCATCCCCTTTTATGCATGCCTTAGTTTCTATTTAAGTATTTTTCCCTTTCCCCCTGGGTATAAGAAGATTTCTACGAGGTCATAGTGCGGGCTAAAAGTAGGTCCATAAACTTTTGAGGTCAAAACATTCTCCTTTCAGCAATGTCAGGTATGTGCCCTCAAAGAGGGGGGCATCATTGCGGGAGTTTTAGATACTAACACAATGTATTTATAGTGGTTCAGTACAGTGCACTTTCTGCCCTTGACATTGTAAGTTTACATAAAACTCTTAGTGAGTTTAGAACATTTTCTACATGAAATCCATACACAACTTAGCACTTTATAGGACATGGTGTCCTTAGCAATTTCTATCAGAAGCAGTTATATGTCTTGGAGTTTACAGTAGGTTTGCCTCTCTACACTACTTTTATGCCAGTTGTATCAAATCACCCAAAAAACTAGGAGCGTTATAGAGATCTCTTTTCTTATTTTAGTCAGAAGCTTGTTAAAGGTTAGAGGACATGAGAGCATTTCCTCCTTATACTTCTTCAACCAGGGTGGTGTGAGTGATTTCCCAAAAAACTCTTTGTGACGGGTCTACAGGATATCCTTCTACACCCTTTTTCTTTACATGGATCAGGTGTATATGTTCCATTTACACTTTTCTTTTACATGTTATTTTACATTAGAGCAATACTTTACACTTTTCTATACACATATGTATTTTACACAATGGTTTTTACATACATTTATATTTGACTACTTGATCATTTTCTCTAGGTCAGGTCTGGTAAGTCATCTTATGAGAAATAAGCAGTCAAATTAGGGGCAAACAATAATGCCCATAAACGAGGGGGGAATGATGATGACGTAATTACAACACACCACAACAACACATTTCCTTATACTAACCATGCAGGTACACTTACACAGTGTGCAGTTTTACTTTCATCGAGTGAGTTCAGACCTTAGTTTACAAACGTAATTCACAACAACTTCTCTATGGACATTTGGTCATCCTTTAGAATCCATTCTACAGAGTAGTTACATGCTTGGAGGTTACAGTGGGTGTTTCTCTCTACACTACTTCTTCTAGTGGCATTGGATCACCCAATAAAACACAATGTTATAGATATATCTTCACCCATTTCAAAAGAAGTGGTTAAAGGTTGGAGGACATTCCCGCATATTTCCTTGCACATTTCCACCTATTTCACAACATTCATGAAATTTCAGTCTAAACTTGAGCACACAGGCCTATACTGGGGCGCCTCAGGGCGCCCTGGTCCCACTTGGGGTGCCCCGATTCATGTTCCATTTTCCCACTTCTTTTTGGGGTCTTTCTAGCTATTTTTTATCCTTATCTTTTTCCTAGTAGGCCATGTCAGGTTAATTATGAAATTAGAGAAAGAAAACCCTATAAATATAAAGTTATAAGACTATAATAAGGGTCCTAACGCCACATAATATTATCACTCCATCTATAGTTGCATCCATTAAATCAGTTGCATCAACATAGTGTCATGCATCAACGCTAGGAAATCTACATCAACACACACAACATAGGGGAGGGATTCTATTATATTTCATACACACATGCTATTATAGTTTCTATAGTTATTATTTCTTGCTACTTCACAAAGTGTGACTGGCACAAGAGCACCTAAGGTACGACATTCACACATGAACCATAACTACATCCGAGTCTAAAATGTAGTGCACTACTCAATGATAAGACCACTAGTTTGACAAATGAGGTTAGTTCGGCCCATTTATTTTGCATCTTTTATTTTTCTTAGGGTTTGATACTTCCTTCTCTCTTACAGGTTATCACTTCATTATCCAGTCCATTCAGTGCAACCTGATAGATCTAATGTGACAAACAGAGAACACTTCGGGATACCTTGTGACCATGTGAAAACTAGATTCAGAGCTTTTATAAAAACCAGTGCGTACCTTCCTGGGTGCCTCAATCTGCTCATATCCTCTAGATATGGCCTTTTTGGGACTTTTGGGTGTTCGTTCCTACTTCTGGATTTTACTGTCAGACCTGCGACAACCTGCGACAAGCTTATGTAACTAGCTAAGGCATTTCTCCTTACTTACTTACATATTTATGGTTTTATTACACTTAGTATAATTATTTACAATTATTCCATACTGTTGTTAGTTCATATTTTATAGTGTCTTAGTCCCCCTATTTAGATTAACTAATGGTTATACTTCTCATAGTTTAGTTCAATTTTAGTTAATCACCTCCACATTTTTCTTTTCGTCATTCCATGCTTGAGTCTAGTCCATCAACACGTATTCTACTACACTCTACATGGATATTAGGTATGCATCTCTATCTACTTTATGCTACCGAGCATTCCGCTCTCCAACATAAAATGGGGGGAAAATGTAGTCACAAAATCATGCACTTTAGGCATTATTTAGCTCAGTCTTATACTACTATTTAGAGGGTTCACAAGTGACGAAATTACTAATTAATCCCACTATTTGGCCATCTTATTTTTACCCTTTATTTCATCATTCCCTTGTATTTTCCTATGCACACCCACCTATTTCATAACTTTCCCTTCATTTTAGCCTAAACTGGGGTGTGTAGGCCTGTACTGGGGTGCCCTGGTCCCACCTGGTGTGCCTTGATCCATGTTCTACTTTACTGCCTCTTTTTGGGCCTCTTCTAACTAGTTATCATCCTAATATTTTTCGTAGTCGTCTATGTTGGGTTTAATTATGAAATTAGAGAAAGAGAACCCTATAAATAAAAGGTTATGAGACCATAGTGAGGGTCCTATCATCACATACTACTATGACTCCATCTAGACTTGCATACATTTAATCACTTGCATCCACATAGTGTCATGCATCAAAGCTAGGAGATCTACATCAACACACACAACATAGGGGAGGGATCCTATTCTATTCCATGCACACATGCTATTACATTTTTTATAGTTATTATTGCTCACTACTTCACAAAGTGTGGATAACACAAGAGCACATAGGGCACGATATGCACACAAAAACTAGAAATACATTTGGGTCTGAAATTTAGTGCAACACTTAGATTAGTAAGCCCACGGTTGTGGCAGCTAAGGTCATTCTGACCCATTCCTTTTGCATCTTTTATTTTTAGGGTTTTGATACTTCTTTGTCTTTTACAGGTCATTCCTTCATCTTGCATTATTTCAGATAGCCAGTGCAATTCGACAGATCCATTTCGACAAATAGAGAGCATTTCAAGATATTTTGCGATACTATTAGAATCAGATTATGAGTTTTTACAGAGACCAGGGCACCTATTCTGCAGACTAGGGCACCCTGGGCCGTCTTAGTACCTTCATGGGCACTACAGTTTGCTTATATCTTCCATATCTGACCTCTGCGGGACCCCTGAGTGATCATTTCTACTTCCAAAATATACATTCAGACCTGCAACAACCTGCAATAGCCTCTAAGAATTAACTAAGTCCTTTCCTTTTACATCTTTACATAGTTATGGTTTTATTTCATTTGATATAATTATTTAAAATCATTTCCATATTGTTTTAGCATAGTTTACAACGTTTTAGTCCTCTTAATATTAGATTAACTATTAATATACTTTCCTAGTGGTTTAGTTTAATTTTAGTTAATCAGTCTTTCTTACAGGGACAAATTTAGCAATGAATATTTGTAATAAGGTGAATACGAGGAATTATGGAATATGGATTTGGAGATTTTGATGACTATGTCACCACCCATGTTTCACCTAAAAAAAATCCAAAAAAAGTAATTTATCCCACGCGAATAGCCAACACATCTCTAATCCCAACGTCTGTTTTTTAATGGATTGTCACGTAATCAATGAACTGAGATTTCAAATTATTCTTCGATCACGAAGAATTATTGAAATCTTTGGTCATCGTCGACTTTTTAGGGAGAAAATTTTAAAATTTGATTAAATTATCCATATGTATGTGTGTGTGTGTGTGTGGGTGTGTGGGTGTGTGTGTGTGTGTGTGTGTGTGTGTGTGTGTGGTGTGTGTGTGGTGTGTGTGTGTGGTATATATAGATATATATATATATATATATATATATATATATATATATATATATATAGATATATATATATATATATATATATATATATATATATATATATATATATAATCTAGCACACATTTTTAAAATTTTTTTTTGATTTGAGAATTTTCGAAGTAGTAGAAAGGGGTTCAACATTTTGCTTACAAAATTCAAATAAATCAAGGTCTTGTTGGCTACAACATTGCAATTTACATCCTACAAGCACTTAGTGCAGGTAAGTTTATTTAGTATTGATCCAATTTAAACATGTTTTCTATCATGTCACATTGCTTTATTTGCTTTTCTAAGTTAGGCTGGTAGCAATGCTATAAGCTATTAAAATATGTCATTTTTTTAATTTTATGGTACTGCTAGTATATGTGCATTGTGCATCATCGCTAGTGTTATTTTTTTCATGTCATGTAACACTGTAATGCCTTCTTTGATTTTCTTCTCATTGTAGCCAACTCAAAAATTGTTCTTACAGGAAAATGTCAACTAAAAATGGAACCTATAGAAAAAATAAAGTGTAACACCTCATGGTAATTACATACGAACAATCACATATTATTTTGAGAAACCATCTACGGAATCACATCCTTCTCCAACAGGACCAACATAATTGAGGGATAATGATGGAATTTGAAATGAAACTTAGGATGATTTTATTTATGATTTGATGATTAATGTTGTCAATGAAGATGACAATAAAATACTTCTCCTTGAAGACATCTCATTCGATGAAGTTGAAACTCTATCACTAGATGATTTACATTTAATTTGGAAAGCACCGAGTCTTAAGATTGGAAACCGTTTAATTTGATAGCTTAGACGTAAATATGAATGAAATGTTGAAAATTTAAAGATGGGAATAAAAAACTTGCATGTCCCACACTTATTTGATAGAGTAGATTACTCCTACACAAATAATATCTTATACATGTGCTTCACCTAGTCATCTCAACCTCGTGCACATTATTCATATCAGTGAAATGTGAGATGAAAGGGGACAATAAAAATGGGGATAATTCAACCGAGGCCAAATTCAAAACCCAACCACAATGCTTGCTTCTTGTAGGAATTTACAAGCATGCTTTTAAGTTTTAAACTTGAGTAATTGCAAAATAGTATGCAATGTAATAAACAATCATTGTTAATTGAGCCCCTCTGAGAAATGAACATATGAAAAAATAAATATTCTATCTATCGATTGAGGTTTTCTAGTTTTTTATTTCACTTTTTATGGTGTAATTTTTTTTTGTTGCAGCACATTTAATTTACTAGATAACGCAAATACATGGACAAAAAGTGAGAAATAAAAGTGTGAGAATTAAAACCCTACATATCATGCACATATTCCACATATCAATTTATTCCTAGCTAAATGAAATCTACTACATTTACTCCATTGTATTTTATTGATTTCGCTACATGTCCCATGAAAGGCCTCATCATTCATATGACGTGGCTCACCTCTAATGGAATCTTCATTACGTTTGTGTTGGCTAAATTGTAAAAAAAATCTATTATAGAGGCCTAAGATAATGCTTTCATTATTTCTCAAGGTCATGTCCTCCCGATTCGACCAAATATCATACCAGTTTAAGTGTTGGAGCCATAATTGTTTTGGCTGATATGGTATTTTTGTTTCACTCGCCACCTAACATGGAAGCTTATGTGGGTGAGATTACAAGTGATTTCAATCGATACGAAACACCTATTACATGCATGGTCATAAATGCATTTCTCAAGTGGGTGGTGCCAAATGCAAAAACATGGGCACCATTAATTTTCATAGATTCATGCACAGAGGTAGGCCACATGGGCATTTGCGGTAAAATATGCACGTGAACGACCAAAAAAATATGTCGTTGCACAATCTTATTTGTGTTGATGTTTCATGTACGGGTGGTGGAAGAATCGACATCATGTTGTCCCCTGTATATGATTTGGAAAACGTCATCCCCTAGATATATAAATTAATGTTGAGATAATTGGCGAGAACATGAATGGAAATTTGGAAATGAACACATAGAAAGTCAATAATTTTGGATCCAACATAATAAAGAAAGTAAACATAAAATAAGTTAAAATAAAAAATTGAAACCCACATGTTTATTCCCATCACGTAACAAAGAGAGGATGGTTAAGATTTGCAAAGATATGGTGGTCAAGATTTGATAAAGAGTTTAAAACATGTGCCATAATGTCTCTAGTGACAACAACATAATGACTACGATAAAATTGGGGTTACCGTATTTTATTTTCATCGTCAACATTTTCAAGTGGAGAGTATTTGATTCGTTGGATCTTAGGAAAAGACGTAAATGGGATTCCAGAAATAAATTTGGTGGGAACTAAATACCTACATGTCCCACACTACGACTAAAAGTGTTCCTACCCAAATATTGTCCATTTTTTGTGCTATACTTTATCATCTCAAACTTGTTTGCATTTTTCACATGAGTGCAATTCTTGTTTTAAGGGACCAAAAAAGAGGAAAATAAATTATGACAAAGGTACACAAACCAATGATATATCTTTCTTCTTGTAGAACTTTACAAGCCCCCTTTTTAGTTGTATGATAGAAATTATTTGTTGGTCATACTTTGTATTTTTTATTTTATTTTTTCGGCTTCAAGATTTTCAAGTGGAAGACATTTAATTCAGTAGATAAAACCAATATATAAATGAAAATTTGGACTTTAAATGATGGAGATTGCATACTTGCATGCCCTGTAACTACTCCATAGAACAAATTGTTCCAATGCAAAGAATATGTGCTATATCCATTGCACTTTATAGTGTGGCTGTCCTTCACACTAATCACATGAGCACAACTGTCAAGTAGATTTTATCTTTCAATCAATATTATGTATCTTTTTATTTCATGGCATCAATGTTTTCAATTGAACAAATTTTAATTCGATAGATAATATGTAGACATGAATGCAATGTTGGAAATCAAAAGGTGTGAATTAAACAACTTTATGTCCCACACCCATCTTATGGATCATATTATTGTTACCTAAATAATATATATTATTTGAGATCTATTTAAGCATTTCAATTTCAGCAAGAGGGAAAAAAAGGGAAATCAAGTGTATATGTTAAAAATATTAGAGTGTAGAATGTGAGAAAACAAACAAATTTGTTTCCCTAATCTAATCTCTTCAAAAAATACCTCAGATAGAATAATGGATGGAAAGAAAAGAGATATTCAATACCTGCCAGTACCTACAAGTTACACAACCCCTCCTTTGATGTGTTGGATTTTCTCTTGGATTGATTGAATTTGCTTCAAATATAGTGGACAAACTTGAGCATCACCTCCCCTTGATTATGTTTGGATATCTTGATGAAGATGGTGATTGATAAATTTGATGATAGACTGACGATATAATGGATTGATTAGATGAATAACATAACAGAGGTTTTTTATGGATTCTATGAATTCTTCTAACTAGCTCTCATGGAGGAGAAGAGCTAAATTTATAGTTGAGGAGTGGATGATTCAATGGCTAAGATGAAGCCATGTTGGATTTGGATCAAGGGTGGAGAATGCATGTGAGGATTAGAGGATTCTAGATTGGAAGGATCTAGAATTTGAATTCAAAATTCATTGAGGGAAGAAGCTTCCATTGAACTAAAAATTGAATAGAAGGAGAAGGTTAGAGAGGCTTCTAGAAATACAATCCTCTAGATTTAGAGGTGAGGATGTGATTAGGATTAGAGTTATATTAGGTTAATAAAGATGATTAGGGGTGAGGTTACATGGAAAGGCTAGGCATAGGGATGTGTAGGGTAGGTGGGTAGGTAGATGTAGGAATATTAAATTCCTATAAAATGTTAATAAGAGTTACGATAGGATAATAGGATTAATAATGGAATGATGAGATAAATGATAAATAATGATAAAGGGTAAATATGATAAAATGGATTAATAATAATTAATCTTGTGATTAATTATTATGTGGATTTAGATAGTGATGATGTGGGAAATATTAATTGTAAATAATCATGTAAACATTTTAGATGTCTACATCAAGAAAATGGTGAAAGATGATGCAGGGGAATCAACGCAAGAAGTCATAAAATGTCCAAAATGTTATTTTATCCATGTCTGTGTCTATAGAAGCAAGGGGGCGAGAATAAGTCTTGGAGTTATGAAGAGGAGTCAAAAATTGATCAAATGTTTAAAAAATGGAACTTTCCCTCTTTTATAAATTTAAAAATTTGAAACATTTGGCATGATATCATGGGTTAAGGAGTCTTAGATAGTTTATCATGTGAGAAGTGAGTCCTAGGTGGGTAAGAATGAATAAAATATTGAAAAATGTTGAAAGATGCCTAATTTGGCCAAGAATGGGCATGAGAAGGTCATGGCGAGTCATCAAAAGGGTACTTAGGATTATGAAAACAAAGGAGCATGAGATAAATACAAGAAAGAAGTAGTTATGGGATTATTCATTTGAGGAAGGAAGAGAAGGAGGAAGACTCCTCGAGGAGGAAGAGGAGTTTGAAGCATTTTTGTAAACAATTTATAACAATGTACATAAAATAACTCTTTTTTTTGTCTTTGTAGATGGATCTATCTTGCATGGTTATGAAATCTTCTTAATGGCATGGTTACATAAACTTATGAATGTATCAATGAGCATGTAGAGTCTTTGAGTATAAGGGAATAAGGTACAAAAGTATGTAGACCTATTCTCTATTTGTAGATTAAGGATGAAGCGCTGTTGATGAATGGAAGCTAGGACTATGTAAGGTCGTACATAAGCATTATTGAATATCCTTGATGGTTTTGTGTAGACATAAAATCACACACTTTGGGTTATATTTAGTCCCAATATCATACTACTATTTAGAGGGTTTTTGAGAGAAGAAATTACTAATTAACCATGTCTTTTGGAAATTTTTATTTAATTCCTGGTGTCATTCCCAACCTCCACCGCACACATGCACAACATTTTTGTGTCATTTCCCATCATTTTACCCTTGACTGGGGCACCTAGGATGGTACTAGGGTGCACATGGGCACCATGGTCCTACAAGGAGTGCACCGATCCTTTTTGAACTTTCCAGTGACTTTTTGGGATCTTTTAAGCCGTTTGAACTTTCTAAATTTCTGGTGGTCGGCCATTTCGGGGTTAATTACAAAATTAAATCAAGAAAAACCTATAAATATTAAGTTATGAGACCATAATGAGGGACCAAGCATTAACACTACTATCATCCACCTAGAGTTGCATCCATTTATTTGCATTGGGAGATCATTTCCATCCATATAGCTCCACCACAAGGGATAATGCTTGGGTCATCTACATCACACACAACATAGGGGTAGGATTCTATTCTAATCCATGCTCCATTCTATTAAAATTTCCTACACTCACTACATCACAAAGTGTGACTCGTAAAAAAGAAACCTATGGCATGTTCACACACACAAAACTACATTTGGGTTTAGAATGTAGTGCAACACTTAGTTAGTAAGTCCACTATTGTGGCTGATGATATCAGTCCAACCCTATCATATGCATTTTTTTTAAGGAATTGATGTTTTTTTAGGGTTTTGTGGGTCTTTCTATTCATCTTGGAATATTAGTGACATCTGGAGTAGTGTAACGAACTTGATACGATAGATGGCAAGGGTTTTGGACCATCTACCGAACCTGTGAAAACTAGTTATGGAGATTTTACATAGACCAGGGCACCCCTTTGCAGACCAAAGCATCTGTGGGTGCCATAATCCTTCTCCAACCACTTTAATCCATAGAATCAATCCAGATCCACTCTTTTCGAGGATCTTGTACAGTCATTCCTACTTCCTAATTTTTTAGGCACATATGCGACATAGTCCAGCTAGTTCATCAAGTCAGTTGAGTTATTTCCTCTTCTCTCTTGCACACTAGGGTTTCTATTTCTATTAGATTAATTTATTGAGTCATTTACATTCTTCTTTACTACATTATTTACTATATTTATATTTCATCCTCAATTAGATTAACTAGTGCATATTTATACATTTTTAGTTAATTATTTTGGTGAACCCCATGTTTCAACACTTGCTTCATTCACACTTTTAGTTTCTTCATTCATTGCTTTTCATCCTAGGGTTTGGTCATCATGAGTATCTCAATCAATGATTATTTTATTTCCAATATTAACTTAATGGATCTAATCCAACATCTTTTTTCTACTACATGTGTTCTTGTTGACATGCATCCTGATTCCATTTACCAAACATTTTTTGATGCATTTTCACAACATATAACATTTAAAGCTAATCCTCCACTGATGTTCATACCTCTGAAAATGATCCACCTTTGCATATTATGTGTTGCATTAACAATGAGGTGTGAAACACACTCTAATTGATAATGGATCTGAAATTAATTTGTGTCCTATATCATACCTTAAAGCTTCAAGTCTTTTCGCTCGTGACGTTAGTCCATATTCTATTTCACTATGTGCTTATGACGTAATTTTCCATCCATGTCTTGGTCATGTTACATTTCCTATCATAGTTTTCCCAAAGACTGTCCACACTTTCTTTTTTTTTGTTGATTTTCCAGTCTCTTACATTTGTCTACTTGGTAGGCCATGGCTTCATGCCATGTAAGTTGTCACCTCTATGTGCATAATTGTGCCAAATTCTTGCATGAGTGCATTGAGCATACTATATTTCGTGACAATGATCCATTCCAATATTGTGACAACACTCCTAACACTGGTCTTCCTATCCCATACACAAATACCGCCGATGAGCCTCAACCTATCGACAATCCACTACATTTACCACCACTCAAGGGTGCCATTTGTATGATAGATGCAATTTCTTCCATGCCACCTGCTATTACTGCTGCTATGATTCCATCTCTAGGGTTTTTCCAGTCCATGGACATCACTCTATCATCTACACCTTCAAAAACACCATCACCATTAGCATTCCAACTATTCACATGTACACTCTTTATGAATGATTCATTTTGGGAACATATACCATTTGATCATACTTCACCTGAAACTATATGCACTCATGAGGGATTGGCTTGGTTGGAGTTTTTTATTGATGACATCTATCCCCAACCATATGACCCTCATCTATATCATGGGTTTGTTTTTAATTATTGTTGCTTATGGCCTTAGGGTCTTTCATCTTACTGTCTTTCTTGCACTTATTCCTACTTCTCCACTCATCTTAGGACAATCTTGGCTTGACTATATTGGCAGTATAATAGATGCTCATCACTTTTTGCTCACATTTCCTATGCCTTTTGGAAATATTTCTATTCATAATCATTCTTATCCTGCTTATGTTTTAAATATCTCTCGATGGCATGCTCACGGTTGTCCACCGATCTCCTTTACTGATGAAGAATGTGAAATGAATGTTTACACACTCCGCCATAATGGGTCCCTCTATGACCCTCCTCACTTTATAGATTAACAAGTTTTTGATGCTATTCCCATAGGTTTTGATCATGACAATAATGATCTCCTCGATAATGGCCTATAGTCACATTTTCTATCATAGGCTTAAGGGGAATAACACCTAATACACCCCCACTCATCATAGTCTCTACGCATCTATCATATTTTCATTCTTATACACCAATCCCATTGCATATGAATACTCAATCATACTTTAGCGTCGTCAATACCCAATGACACACTCTTTTGCTTTGGTTCACACTTTAATGTTGAGGGATTACCACACATGAACCCCACACACTACACTATAAGCATTACACATTGTGTTTCATCACACATCGTGCTTTGTACATCATACATCATATTAGTCATCATCGTGCATTTATCAAACGTCTATTGTTGAGCGTTACATATTATTCATCATATTGTCTATATCACACACTACGTACACTATTAGGCTACATACACATATCGCATCGTATTCTATACATAGTTTTGCATCACATGCCTTACATCATACACTACACATCTTCACACCATGCATTTTCTATATACTATACTAGTCTTCATTACATATGAGTCTAACATCATTTCATCCTACATACTACATTACTAGTTTATCTACACATATCACATTGCACACTCTACAATACATATTGCATTATATGTATCGTGCATTTGCACATTATACTCATCACATGGTCTTCTAATTATCATTACATATGTTACATTATCCTCTACATGATGCACTCACTAATGACACACTTTAGTTCCTCGGTCCATACTCAACTGCCAAGGGTTTACAAATCAAATGGAACTTACATTCATTACACGTTCATCATTCAACCTTTCATCATGCGACAATTAGATGATAGTGGTATATGCTTTATTTAAGATAAATCACCACCCCCCCTTCACTCATCTTGTAGTGATATACATTTAGGGCTAAATCATCACTCTTTTTTTTCATCTTATAGTGATATACTTTTAGGGCAAAATCATCACTCGTTTATACATCTTGTAGTGATATATGCTTAGGGCTAAATCATCACTTGTTCATTCATCATGTAATGATATACACTTAGGAATAAATAATCACTCCTACATTCATCTTGTTGTGATATACGCTTCGGCTATAGGGTTCATGCACATATCATTTTTTTCTAGGTTGCATCTCATTACTACACTTACACACTCATCACACCTCGTTAGACATAACAAATAATTCAACCATTTCCCGATGATGCACTCTTATTTGCATTTAATTCTTGACTACTGAGGGGGAAAAAAAAAAAAAACCTAATTTCATACACTTAAATTCACTCGGGGCGCACGCGGCTCCTATCATTCCATCTTGAATTTCATTCCATTCATCCACAACATATTTCATTGCCTTGGGGGCATTTACTCTTTTTTACTAGTTTTTTACATTATCACTTTACTACACATATTAGATTGATTTCTTATATGTCATTATCTATACCATCCACACATGCACATTCACTTCTTTATTTAGTTGTCATCATATATATAGATCTTTTGCATGCAGCATGGATGCTCACCTTATACCCTTCCTCCATTGGTCGCTGGAGGCATCCATATTCATCTCTCATAGGAGTTATTGTTTTATTTTGTATTTATAAATTTAGATTTATTTGGTTATAAACAGTTTTGACATATTGGTTATTTATCTAACATGCTAATGGGTGTTTCATGTGCATCACTTTTTTTTTTCTGGATTACATGTTACCATGACTACTTCTTTGTTTGTTTGTACTTATCTGCCATTGTTTGCTTCTTGTATGCGGGCTTTTCCCTATGTTTGGTGTGCAAAATTTTTTGTTTTTTGTGGCCTTGATGGCATTGTGTGTGTTGTAAAATCGTGAGTGATTTCCTATGTTTGCGACCCACTTTTTGCGGCTTACTTTTCTTCTTGTTTGATTACATTCCTTTTCTTGGTAGCTTACCCACTATTTTCTTAACTTACACATTGTCTTCTACATGCATGTTTTTTCGTACTAACATTTTTATTTGGCTAGTCTTCTTGTTTGTGTGTGCCTTAGTTTATACCAAGTGCATTCCCTTCCCCCTGTAAGGTATATTTTCAGAGGTCATGCGGCTAGTCCTCTTTTAGGGCCGCATTCTCCTATCAGCGACGTCACATGCACCCCCAAAGAGGGGGACATCATTTGGGGTTTTTACAGTCTACACAACGCATTTACACTAGATCAATTTAGTGCACTTTCCACCCTTGGCATTGTGGGTTTACATATAGTGAGTGGGTTCATATCAGTCTACAACCTCCATATACAACAGCTTTACATGACATGGTTTTCCTTAGAATTCAGGGGAGAAATTAACAGTTGGAGGATACAACAGAATTCCTCCCAATACTTCTTCTATTGCTGGCGTAGGATCACCTAAAAAACATGGAAGGTACAGAGATCTCTTCACATATTAAGGGAATAAATTTAAGGTTAGAGGACAAAAATCATTTCCTCCCTATAATTCTTTGGCCTATGGCATTGGATCACCCAAAAAACCTCAAAAGTACGGGATATCCTTCTACACTCTTTCTCTTGACATGGATCAGGTGCACATGTTCCATTTACATTTACATGCTTTTACATACATACACATGTGTCTTTTACATTTCGTTTTTACATACATATATATTTGGATACTTGATCATTTTCTCCTTAAAGGTCGAGCCGTATGAGAAAAAAGTAGTCAAATTGGAGGCAATAATAATGACAAAGACAACTCGATGTCAACAACAACATTGCATTGAAGCACACTTTTAATACTAACCATGCATGTACACTACACACATCGACATCAACACACACATTTCTACCATAGGTTTACTCTCATCACTTTTTTACACATTTTCATCTTTATTTTCCATGGCCCATCATCTTTTTGTCATTCCATGCTTTGTCTAGTCCTTCGAAAAGCCTTTTTCATCAATCTACATTGGCATCAGGTACGCATCTCTATCTAATTTATGCTACCAAGCTTTATTATCACCAAAATAAAGTGGTTAGACATAAAACCACACACTTTGGGTTATATCTAGTCTTGGTATCATACTACTAGTTAGAGGGATTTTGAGAGAAGAAAGTACTAATTAATCCCCGTCTCTTGGCCATTTTTATTTAATTTCCAGCATCATTCCCGACCTCCACCATACACATGCCTATTAATTTTTCATCATTTCTCATCATTTTAGCTTGGACTGGGGCACCCATGGGCGCCCTAGTCCCACCAGGGACGTACCGATCCTTTTTTAACTTTTCTACCACTTTTTGGGCTCTTTCTAGCCATTTGAACTTTTGAGATTTTTGGTGGTCGACCATTTCGGGGTTAATTACAAAATTAGATCATGAGAACCCTATAAATATAAAGTTATGAGACCATAATGAAGGACCAAGAATTAACACTACTATCATCCACCTAGAGTTGTATCCATCTATTTACATTGGGAGATCATTTCCATCCACATAGATCCATCACAAGGGACAATACTTGGGTCATTTTCATCACACACAACATAGGGGGAGGATTTTATTCTATTTCATGCACCATTCTATTACATTTTCCTACACATAGTTAGCTCACTACATCACAAAGTGCGACTGGCACAAGAGCAATGTAGGGAATGTTCACACACACAGAACTACATTTGGCTCTGGAATGTAGTGCAATGCTCAATTAGTAAGTCCACAATTGTGGTAGTTGAGGTTAGTTTGACCCTATCATATGCATTTTTATTTTTTAGGGATTGATGATTGTTCAGGGTTTTGTAGGTCTTTCTATTCATCTTGGAATATCAATGACATTTGGAGCAGTGCAACGAACTTGATGTGATAGATAACGAGGGATTTGAACCATATTTTGAACCTTTGAAAACTAGTTATGTAGATTTTACACAAACCAAGGCACCCATATTACAGACTAGAGTGCCTGTAGGTTCCCCAGTCCTTCTCTAGGAGCTCTGGTCCCAAGAATCACTCCAGATCCACTCTTTACAAGGATCTTTTACGGTTGTTACTACTTCCTAATTTTCCAAGAAACTTTGTGACACACTCCCTCTAGTTCATCAAATCATATGAGTTATTTCCTCTTCTCTTTTTCACACCAGGGTTTCCATTTCTATTAGTTTACTTGCTTGAGCCATTTACATATTTCTTTACTATATTTACATGTCCTCCTAGATTAAATTAACTAGTCCATATTTATACATTTTTAGTTAATCATTTTTAATGTGTATATTGTGTTAAATGCTTCTCCACATATTGACAGAGATGAAACTATTATATTCTATTCACGAAGAGTGAGTGAATTATTACTTATGTTGTATGCATTACCTAACTCTTGAGCACTAGCTTGACTGTGAAATGTGACTTAAGGAACCTATTAAATGCTATAATGAATGAATAATATGTATAAACCGATGAGAAACAAACCAAGGATGTATGGCAGACAATTTCATCGACCCATACCCCAAAGGTGAGTTACTTTATCTAAGGTAAAAGTGCATTATTAGATCATGAATTGGGTAAACACAGTCTATAAGGAAAACTTGAAAGCATTATAACTTTGGTGAACTAGTTTTCCACCACTGAAAATATTATCACGTGCATGTTGATGTGCTATACCTAGATGTAAGAATTTAGGCCACAAAACTAAGTTTTAAGCATTTTATAAGCTTTTTTGAGTTCTCAGGTTGTATGGTGTCATAGATCTAGGGCTCCACTTTTGGAGTATTGAACCATTGAGTTTTGAATTAAAATTTGAAATAAAATATTGTAGGGTTGTATATTTCAATATTTTGAAGTAAATTCAAAGATCTGCTAAGTATATTTTCCAATATCCTTACCAGTTCCATTATCCAAACTGTCATAGTGTTGGAAAACCTAACTAAGACCCTAGAATGGTGAGATTAGTGGAACTTTTGCATAGAAACCTATATTGAAAATTTGTAACCTATAAGGCCAAGGAAATTTGTATGCAAATTTTTATTTATTTCAGCTTCAAACCATTCGGGAAGAGTATTAGGGTGGAATTTGTCTCAGACCAAACCTAAAAATAGGGAAAACACTAGAAAACAAAAGTTGAATCATTGAGATAAGAGTAACAATTGAAGACCTTAAATTCGGGGCACACTTTGGGGATGTTGGAGAGAGACTAATGTAATTGATAAATTTATTTGGGTGCTTATAGATCATTACAACCTTGGATGGACCAAGAACCTTGTGCTCAAGAACTCTTAATGGCAATTTTGGACTCTTATAAAAGAAGTGAACACTTTCTTTGTATCTAACCATTTTGACAACTTAGATAACCTTGTGTTGAGAATGTGAATAGGGTGACAAGAGTGTAGGGGTCCTTGGATGAAAAAGTAGAAAATTTTCCTATTGGAAGTTCAAACTACTACAAGAAGGCTAGTCAAGAAATAGTGAACATGGTGAGTGACACCCACAATTTCATGAAATTTGATCCTTTTTATAGGTGCATTTGAATGGCCCAAGGTTGTAAGAGAAGAGTAAGGTGTTAGTAGATGTTTATATTACTTGGTGGGTTCTTGTATATAGATCAATCCCCTAAGGTGACATCGAAAGTCCTTAAGGGCAACTTGGGGTAGTCTTGGTAAGTTCAGTGCAAAAATGGGTTGCTTAAAGTTTGCTTCATTTTAATGCATATAATAACAATGATTTGAGGTGTTTGAGTAGAGAATAGTGTTAGTGGGTTAGTATATTGCTTGAGAGAGTTTTTTTTTTTGAAAATTTTAGCCAATCTTGAACCAAGAACTAAGCCATCCAAGACAGGGTATTAGAACAAATGACCAAGGTTAATTGTTTTAAAATGAAGAATGCTTGCAAATGGTTAGGATATCTACATTAGAAGCAATTTATAAAATTGTATAGATGCACAATATGTCATACAATATTTTCAATATGAAAGGAGTATGTGGCACAGGTTGCTTCTGCGATTAATGATGAGAAAAAGAGTTACATATATACTACATCGAATTGAAGCCATGCAAGTTCCAAGTGTCTAAAATTGTATGGAAGTGATGGAAGGAAGAATTGTGGATGATTATCCCATGTCAGAAGCTAAAACCATGAACCTCTTTATATATCATTTCGAGTCCACCACTGGTGAATTCCATAGGACAACCTTGAGGCTCACAAGTATGAGAAGAAATTCCATTAAATGAAGGCCACAACCAATAGATGTGCTTCCTATTGAGCTCAATCATCATAACAGTTACATCTAGAGACTACCAATTTAGGAAAATGAACCCTATATGATGGGAATCCATGACATTGGGGTGCAGGAAACTATGTGTTGATGAAATGTGAGTGGAACAACGATGAGATTAAGAAATCATTTGAGAGTGATTCCTTAATGATATGGGTAATAGTCTATAGTGGCCAACCTACTTGGTTGTAAAGCACCATAGCCAAGCAAATACACATGACCTTTTACAGGACATGGACTGAAGACAAACACAAAGTTGAAATATTTAGGCATATGGAGAGAGAGAGAGAGAGAGAGAGAGAGAGAGAGATTTCTCATGGTGTTAGACGAAGTCGCGGAGGTTCACTTAGTATAAGTATGGTATAAGACGTTTATTCAAATGGTATTAAGGAATACCTTTAATTTTTGTTTTTCCCTCTAATTATTCAATTGATAATACACCCTCCTGTTATATTATTAGAATAAAGATACCCCCTATTTTTCCCATGTACCTTAATTACCCATTTTTCCATTACAATTTTATTTATCACTTTTTATTTCCAACCTAATATTAAAAACATTTCAAATATATCATTTTCCCACTCAATTATTATTTTCTTACTACACCTCTGCTCTAGAAAGATATTTTGAAGCCATTCAAGACATATTACCAATCACCTTAATGTTAAGATTTAATCATTTATCAATAGTTCTCCAAATAATTAAGATAGTGAAATAATACCATTTGTGATAAAAAACATAATTAATCCTAGTTTTCTACAATCTTATTATTTTTTGGTTAAGAATCTCCTAATGGATATTTCCTTATTAAAAAATATATTATAATTTAACTTTATTACCATAATTATTTTCCAATTATAAAGTATATAGTTTTTAAAAATATAGTTCAAATGTTTTAGTTTTATATTAAAATTAACCATATCTCTCCTCTGGCCCACCTCTGTAACCTACCCAAATACCTAATTCAAAATATTAGTAAATTAAAGCCTTTCACCCCCTAATGTCTACCTGTATATTGAATTTTATTTTATCAATTTTAATTACCTCAATATGAATGAACGTGCTAGGATATTGCCTAGCTAATTAACCCTTCCGTGGATGGAGTGTGGCCTAACAAAAGTGATCACTTCTTATCCAACATCAGAATGTCGCCCATTAGTAAAAAACTATCTAAGATTCATATGATCTCTCATAATATATTAGATCTTAGGAAAATAACAGTAGATATGCATTTGATCTACATCCAACATTTATCACAAACAGACGATTGGAAGTTGTTTGAGAGATATGCTTTTGGAAGCGATACATTGGCTCTTTCGCTAGAGGTATTGCAAGTTGCGAAGAAAATAGAAAACAAATACAACTGACACCTTTTAAGCTCTTAAGGCATATGGCGTGGCCATGGCCAAACAAAGAGATTTGTATCGCTGACAAATGGCTTTGGGAGGGCCAATAGAGTAAGTTGATAGCAATTTCTTTAGCAATCATATGAATGTAGAAAGATGCGTTTTGCAGTGCCTTCACTCTAGTTATGAATATATGTCTACAATCATCATAATCGTGTTTCTCTACTTCACATATTTTCCTGAAAATCTTGTGGTGAGGACATCAAACTTAATTGATATGTGACAATACAGACTATACGGTGGTTTTCAAAACCAACCACTTTCCCTCTCCTATATATTTAAGATTTGGAGTACGCCTTCAACATAATTACAAAAATAAAATTGTTCTCATATTATTGACTACGCTTTAAATATTTATGTTAATTTATACAATATTAAAACTATTGAGTATTGTACATAATATACGTACCAAATTTTTGTATATGATGATAAAATTGAAACTTGTCACTTTCACAAGATGAATAATAGTGAAACATTACGAAGGGACTACAATTTAGTGTTTTGGGGTGGATTTCCATTTTTAAGATAACTAAATTCTACCAACTTAATTTAATTTTAGGCACAATAAAAATATGAAATCTTATATATCATCACACTAATTTTTAAATTCAAATTATATGTAGTAATATTGGATTTGCATCCATCCTACATATCTTACAGCTCGTATAAAATTATTAGTATATACACTCATATCATAAATGAAAGTGTTCTAACTCACTACTAACGAGTACCACAATTATTTTTGGGGGAGGAAACCATTTAAATAGAAGACGGTGGGGACACATATAAATATAAATTTAATCTTAAGCTATATATAGGGAGGATTTTTGGTATTTTAAAATGTGGATATATTATTATGTCATTTTGTTAACTCATTTCACTTCCAACCATTACAGGTTACTCCATTTGCTAACTTTCAAAAGGATTTGGGATTGGACACTTTACATATTTTTGTTAACTTGTTATGGCTATCAAGCAAGGGTTTGGTTTTGATATCTGGAATGGTAAAGTTGATACAATTGAGTCTTTAAAACTAGCTATTGATTACATCACTTCACATCCAAAAACTAAGAAGTGACCACACATGTTTGTAAGGAGAAAATTTGCATTTAGCTATTTGTAGCAAAGTAGTATTCATACCAAACGTTTTTTTGTTACATTGTGTTTCTAAAATGTATGCTTGCATTTACATATAAAAACTTATCGGTTCAATCTGCCAGTTCATTATTCTTTTTAAGAAAAAGAAATGTATTTATAGTAAATTATAAGTCAATGATTTAATATGTTAAGTTTTAAAAGAATCATTCCAAAACTTTTATCATGTTTGCATCCCATCTCTACTCTAAAGACAACCCTAATTGTATGTGCCTCAACTAATATATAAATAGACTCACATAAATAAGATAAAACATAAAACATAAAACATAAATATTAGTTAAAATAAAGGTATTTTAGGTAAGTTAATCAAGTTGGATGAATTCTTTCCATTAATAAAAGAAAATTCTAACACAATTGGTGTTACTAGTGTGTCACTTGATGTGGTTTATTGCTTTATGGAACTTCTCCATCTTATCCATTCTCTTTGTCAAACTCTCAATCAATTATTTCTTTCTTTTTTTTACTAAATCTTATTTACATGATGAATTGTATTTCCTTTTAACGTTCCAATTAGCACATCCAAAAATGCACCATAAACTTCTTATCATTCATTATAGGATATATGTCACCTATTGTCTGACCTCTTAAGACAAATTTAAGCCATAATGCATGGCATAGGGAGCAAGGTTGGTGTGCAAGCATCCCATTGCATTTCTTTCCTTGTGGAGCAAGAAGTTGCAAGGGCCATCATAGAGACCAATTAATTAGTTCTATTATTAATAATGACACGTTGAGCCCATATTTTTGCTAACGCTTGAGCTTAAATATAGCCTCCAACTTATCCTCCAAACTATACACTAATATTGGACTGCGGCACTTTAATTTTTATTTTGCATATATCAAGTTTCTTTCGTTTTGATATTTTCATATATTATGTAGAAGCAATTTTTTGTACAAAATAACCCAAATTTTGTTGTTTTCTTTAGGCAAAAACAATTTATGATCCATCCACTAGGGGTCAAGAGAGAATCAATGGTTTAGGTACATGAAAGAATACACATAGACTAGATCCTAATCATCACTATTAACTATTTATATATTTATAAGTTTTTATTGTACCAAACGACATGCCTTCCACTTTTATTAAATTGTATGTTCTAATTACCATTTTAACATTGAAGTACATAATTATTGTTATAAAAAAATTGGGTTGTAAATTATGTGTCACTAAAATACTTTATTGCCCCTGTATTGGCTTCACCTAGCATTATAGTTGTAATAATTGTAGGATTTACTTGACTTATTTATTATTAACATGTTTTTAAGGCTACTTTTTTTTTTCCTATCGGGGAGTCTTTGTAACATTTGGTGCAATGCTAATTTTACTAATGACATTCATTTGGTGCAAGTGGTAGTATATACACTCACACCATAATACCCACAATTATTTTTGGTGGAGGGAACTATTATCTTATAAATTCTAAAACTTTTATCATGTTTGCATCTCATCTATACTCTAAAGACATCCTTGATTATACATGCCTCAACTAATCTTATAAAAGACTCCCATAAATAAGATACACCATAAATATTAGCTAAAATAGAGGTAATTTTAGGCAAGTTAATCAGGCTGGATGAATTCTTTCCATCAACAAAATAATTTTTTGACACAACTGGCACTTCTAGTGTGTCACTTAATGTGGTTTCTTGCTTGATGGGGTGTTGCCCCTGTTGGGAAGTGTAAAGTTCTGGTGCTTTGTTTCCTACTTCCTAATTATTGTTTATGTTACAATTTACTGGATGTCTCTATTCCATTTACGCATGAACAATGTGCAGGAAAATAATATAATTTTATTTTTTGGTGACATCCAATTTGCCAGTCATCATTTTTCCCAGTAATGCAATAATTCGCTTTATGATTACTATTTAGTTAAAATGAGTTATCTTTTCTTATACTATATAGTTACATCAATACATTGGCAGATACTGTTTCACTAACAATTGTAGTGGTACAAGGAGGGACAAAATGAGGTGTAAATGATCAATTTTATTATGTCCTTGTTTGTAATGACTAGACATGTCTTGCCTCATATTCATAGCAATTGACATGGTGACTTCTCAAGTCCATAATATTAGCATAGTGTTATACATGTATAGATAGGATTTATATTGTAATTTTTTTTTTTAAATATATTGATAATAATAATAATGTTTATTAATATTATTATAGTTTTATTTTGGGAACCTTACTTCTTGAAGGCCTAATGGAGTACATCACATGGATTTGAAAGTTATTACACATAATTTACATAGGAAATGGTTATCCTCACTATTCAACTAACAAGTGTGCATGCAATTGATTCATATTTGTAAGTGTAGTCTCAGTATGCATTAAAATAAGAGCTTTGAATATAGGGACACAAATACTCCAAAGCACAATGGAGATGGGAAATGACTTTTAGTAGATGTTGTAATTGCATGTTCTCTGGTAAATGTGTAAGAAAACTTGGAAGCATACCATTGGCATGTCAACTATTTTACTAAATGCCTTAAAGAACTGTGGCCTTTTTGTTAATAACAACTAATAAAAGACATGGTTAGCCTCACATTGTTTTACCAAATGCTATCAATAGGTGTCTAACCCGATCGGTTCCTATTCTCTAGCATACTCCCAACCTGCACCAGATTTAGAGATTTGAAATAGGGTACAATGATTTATTGTGTAGCAGTTTTGTTTGTAAAACAAAAGATGGTAGAAATTTTTCCCGCATCCTCACGAAGCATTATTGTTACTTCACCAAATAAATAAAGAAGTGGAGAAGGGCCAAGACTTTTCCAAATGTTGTAGTTGTAGGTGCTCTGGGAGATATGCTTGCAAAATGTGGGATCATGATATTGACTTGTAAATTATTTGAACACCTAAATGCATAGTAGATATGTCTCCTCATGGACTACAATGATTGTGAGACATACACATCACGAGATTAAAAAAACAATTTTCAAGTGTAAATCCAGAGCCCCTGACATTTTCCAGCAAGCTCCCAACCTCTATCAAAATGGGAGATTTAAATTAGATCATTTTCCAGTGTTTCTTGGTCATTCACATTAGCATAAACATGTTTTTGGCAATAAAGACCTACCCACTTTTTCTAACCAATACCCAGCTCGAGCCATCAATGTAGGCATTCATGGGAATTCTTGTGGTATTCATGCAGAATTTTCATCTAAATTTTTAATAAGAGCCATTGAGACTAATTCTCCAAATGAAACACTAAGCAGTTATTCAACCTGATCAACTCACCTTGGCAAGCATACTCACGCCCCATGGAAAAATAAGAGCTTCACAACAAGGTATGGACATCCATTAAGGAATAATAGGAAGTGTTTTTGTGGGATGTAAGAGTTGAACATGCCCTACTTTATATTTATGTAAAATTTGGCGACAAGACCTTAGAAAATTTTAATGTCCAAATGAGATATTTATTATATAGACATCATTGATTCATATGTCTATAGGTTATGAACCCATTGGTTCCCCTATCACTTAACTCTTTGATGGCACAAAGACCATCTTTGTGGATTTTTTTTTTCATACCTAGTCTTCAGAAATCTTAAATCAAAACACACCATTATACCAACCCATCTCATCAAGGAACAACCTTTTCAAAATGGTGATCGTTGCACTTCATCAGAATAACCACTAGTTTGAGGGGGAGGGCACCTATCCAAACACAAATCCAATCATCTAACTCGTTTTTGTCCAAAACTTTTTCCATCAAAAACCACTAGACAAAAGGGGAAAATGTAGATGTCGGATTTTCGACACCCTATGTTTTCTATTTGCATCCCACAAACACTCATTAAATCATTAAAATCTATCATTTAATCATAACCCAAGTCACTACCCTAAACCTTACTTACATACTTTAACCTCCTTAAAACTTCCTTAACCACCTATAACCCATCTAAACCCATTTCAACCCTATTACCCAACCTATTAACATACTTAACCACATAACCTCATATCCCCATCTAGAAAGCCCAACTTGGAAGTTGTTAAAACCACAATTTGTTTTCCCCAATTTTTTTGGATTAGTGACAATCCTAACTGATCACCAGTGATTATAAATAGGACCTCAGAGCTCCTATTTTGGAGATCTAGAAGCATTTTAGCGAAGCTTTGTCGCATTAGAGAGCTAGACAACATTGTCACGAACATCCAGACATCATCAACACCCATGTCAAGCCATCATACACTCAAAAATATCTTGTAGGAATTTTTAGCTCTATCCAATCCATTTTCACATCAAAGGTAATCAAACCCTCATCTCCCCTTGTCTTCACTTTATTAGCATATCATATATAAGCCAAATCAATCTTCTTAAGTCTATATTTTTGTCAAAACCTCTTTTTTTATCAATATATAAACTTTACACATCGATCATGGTAGGTTGTGGAGCCTATTTTCATGTTAGATGTTTTGTAATTTGTACACTAAAAGTATTGTACACTCTTCATGTATCCTCGTTGGGGTCACTTGGGGGTGGCAACCCTCGTGAATATGTTTTTTGGGAGTAACTCAAAAATGAGGTCTTTTCATGTATGTATTATATGGGTGGTATTTAACCCATAAGTTTATGGGTCGGTATTTTGGCCCATGGTATTAGTACCTACGGTATTATAAAATACTACCTACTTTTGTGCTTATAAATACATGGGCATACGGTAGGGAGTGATATAGATGGGTGTGTGAATTAAAGTGCAAATTTGAGAGAGTTTTTTAGAATAGCTCCAAATAAGATATGTGTTTTGTAATTGTGAGAAGACCGATCTGAGAGTGGCTTACACTCTTGTTGGATTGTAATAAAATCTGAGCAAGTGTTTATTGGTGGATGTATCCCACATTGGCTGAACCAAGTTAAATCTTGTCTTCTTGTTGTTTATTTTATTTTTGTATTTTATGTTCATAGTTCTTATTACTGTAATTTTATGGGATTGATCCACATATATATTTTTGCTTATCCCTAACAAATTGTCTTTGATAATGCCAATCTCCAATGATCTATTCAATCACCGATGATCCCTATGGATCGCCAACTATCTCTATCACTTTAGTCATTTTATCATTTATCATATATTTTTCACATTTTTATCAATCTATTTTATCCTAATCTATTTTCTTGCAAGATGGATTTTACACCTAAAATCAAAGACATAGAATACCAACTTGAAATCATACAAGAAGAACATGATGTCACTGAATAATTCTAGTTTTACTACTTCGAGGACTTTAACCTTGTTGTGGCCCTTGCCTAGGCCACCTATCATGCAGAACAAGATCTCTCCATCCTTCTTGAATTCTAATCATATTGTCATTATCTTATTCCATATCATATCACTTGATTTTAAACACGAGTCGACATCACTCAAGGAAGCCCATTAGTTCCTAGGATCGTCCATTTCCGAGAATTTCATTTAATCATTATCTAATGTTTTCCTTGTTTATCTATCAAGTTGCATATGATTCCTCTCTCTCGGTGGAAAGAGAAATCTTGTACATTATTCATGTATTCACTCATCTTGACATTGTGTTTGTCAATATAGATATCGTTAAACCGTGTTATTTCTAGAGTTTTTGGTATTTCAGTATTATATAGAAATTCACCTCAAACATCTAGAATGTTGATGATTATGCTAGACAAGAGGGATCATGAAAAATTCCTAGTGCAAGGCCTCCTTCATCTCGTCCTACAAGAAATTCAAAGCAGGTTGGTGCATGTGGAAAGATCCCTTCCTTGAATATGTTTCTACAACATCCCAAAATTGGTGGGACAACCCTAGGCTTGGACCTTGTCAGATACACAAATGTTGGATCATGATTGGGAAATAAGGAATTTTCTCATCTATGACTACTGGATTGAGACATATATATTTACGCAACTAGATTTTGAATACAGTACTTCGACAATGTATCTCTAATAACCCCACCCCACCTATCAACTAGCTTAATTATTTATTATTTAGTGCTCTTGATCTAGTGCATTTTTGTCTCCATTAGAGTCATAACTACAAATAGTTCATTATGCTGCAATGGTTAGGCCAATTGGATTTATTATTTATGCACGCTATCTAAACATTCAACTAAGCATGAACAAACCCATGTTCCCAATGTTGGTGGCCAATACCTGCTCCAACCATTAGCTAACCTCTATATCCATTATATTATATCAATGAACTAAGCAAGAAGAAAAACACAAGTCTCTCACAATTATTTTGATGCAAGGATAATGTTTCAGGTGTTTAAGGATGGTTCAGTTAAATATAAGTGTACAGATTCTGGAGCATTACACGCACATAGTATTTAGGTAACTACTATCTCTATCATAGTTACCTATAAAATAATCAATAGGCAGAGACTTTGATGTTAGGAGTTGACAGGTTATAAAAATAATGTATTCATAATATTTGGTTCTTCCCACCCTTCACACTGCATAATTTTTTTTGTGTCCAATCCTTTCACAAAACTTCAATCATTTCTAGCATCATTATAAATTAGTTGAACCATATCACAACATTTCTCTATTGTTTGCAACCATATAAGGGGAAGAAAAACACCATTCATAGTAGGATATAAACCTTATGAATGTTGAGAACACTCATTTTTCACAAAGATAAACTAATTTCGATACTTGTATAACTAACACCGTTGGATAACACTTCTTCCTTGTTTCCTCTCCTTGTTTCCACATCCTTCGAATGCCAACTTCCTCCTCTTTCTAACATCTTCTTCTTTCGTCAAATCCCTGCTGCTTCACTTTTCCCTCCATCACTCTTCTTCTTCACAATGCTTGTTACCACACAACAAAAATTTTAATGGTTGTCTATGTGCATTTATTCTAACAAGAATGTTATGTGCTATTAATTTCATATAAATGGTTGCAATCTCAAATTCAACTTCATGTCAAGTTGTTAATCTCATTAATCCTCATTTAAATTTCTTCACATCCCATAAAATATGGTATGTGGTTCCAAGGTTTAGTTTCCTTATGTCATGTTCAATAGTATGTTTTAGTAATGGGTATCTCTAAGGTGAAATTATTATTAAGATTTAAGTAAGTTTATGTACAAATGTCACATAAATTATATAGATACCTTAAATAAATCTAACTAAAAAATGTCGATAGATATGAATTAAATCTACCATTCTCTTTAGATATTTATTGTGAATGGATAGCTTCAATTTAGCTACAAATTTTATCATAACCTCAAGTATTTTAACAAAATGGGGAAAATGGGGTCCAATCTCCATCATATGCCCAAGATATCGCAATGTTTTGATTGTTTTCTCTAAACAATATGAAAAACTCCCTTATGATTGTCAAATGGATGTCAAATTTGAGGTATTCAATTAATTATTTATCCACATACACTACAACTTCCCACCATTCCCTAGCTTCCAAAGTAGGATTCCTATTGGAATAATAAGATTTAAAAACAAGATATCAACTTAATTATTGTTATGCATTTTCCTCAGTGCTATAAACACTACTCCAATGGTACATATCATTAGCATTTAGCCTAACATATCTATGAATCCATCTTCAACCTATGTGTTAATGCACACCATCAACATCATCTCCATTATAAAAGGAATTAAAAACTTAAATATGATAATGATTGTGCTTGAAAATATAGCTTTAAATAAACATTTTTACGTCTAAAGATAATTTTTGGAAATTAAACATTGTAACATCAACATCCTCTCAAATCAAATTAAGTCACATAGCATCGTATAATTTTTTTAATGTATTTTAAAATATTGCAATGCAAAACATGATATGAAATCCAAAATAATTATATATAGCCCAAAATTCATATACATGTGAATTCCACAAATTAAGCTCAAAGTAATTCTATCAGAACTGGGTCACAAGGGGATACAACATGAGTAGTTTTATGAGCCACAATTATATGTAGCTCTATTAGGATCCATATGCTAGACCATATGGGAGTTTACCTCCTCCTTGACATCCCTAAACATGGGAGAAAAAGTCAATATTTATTTCCTAAAATTAAAATCCTCATAAAGATCTTCAAAATCATACCAATTTGAAAATCACTAAATTTTTACTCTTATATAACACTAATTTAGTTTCTTGTGCTTTTTTTTATATGTTTAATGCAATTTTTTCATTATGCTTTCCATACTAATAATAATGCAATTTTTTTTATATAAGGGGAGACAATTGTAAAGTATCTTGATGAATATTGATAAGAGATTTCTCATGAAATATTTGGAAATACGTTGTTGCTAGAGTTCCTCTGAGAAGAGATAGTCTCTTCCAAAATGTGGTTAGATTGCTTGTGATTAGAGAGGTATTTTAAAATGTGGAGATATTAATATGTCATTTTGTTAACCCATTTCACTTCCAACCATTGTAGGTTACTCCATTTTCTAACTTTCAAAAGGATTTGGGATTGGACACTTTACATATTTTTGAACTTGTTATGGCTATCAAGAAAGGGTTTGGTTTTGAGATCCCGAATGGTAAAGTTGATACAATTGGGTCTATAAAACTAGTTATTGATTACATCACTTCACACCAACAAACTAAGAAATGACCACACACATTTTTTAGGAGAAATTTTGCTTTTACCTATTTGTAGAAAAGTAGTATTCATACCAAAGGTTTTTTTTGTTACATTGTGTTTCTAAAATGTACACTTGCATTTACATATAAAAACTTATCGGTTGTAAATGTATTAGTTCACTATCTTTTTACCTAAAATAAAGGTACTCTACGTAAGTTAATAAGGTTGGATGAATTCTTTCCATCAATAAAATAAAATTCTGACACAACTGGTGTTGTTGGTGTGTCACTTAATGTGGTCTATTGCTTTATGGAAATTCTTCATCTTATCCATTCTCTTTGTCAAACTCTCCATCGGTTCTTTCCTTATTTTTTTCTACTAAATCTTATTTACATGATGAATTGTATTTCATTTTAATGTGCCAATTAGAACATCCAAAACTACACCATAAACTTTGTATCATTCATTATAGGATTGTTAGGAAATAAGAGATAAAATATGCGGAATAATCCCTTACAGAATCGCAACAGTAGAAACTAATAAGCAGAAAATATTACAGATCTCAAATAAAATTCCAGAATAAATAACACAACACATGGAGACAATATTTAACATGGTTCACCCAATATGGGCTACGTCCACCAAGAATCACTTGCTTAGATTTTATTACAAGCCTACACTCTCTCAATACAATACCCAGATCCGTTAGAAGCTATGCTCAACAAACTCTACAGAATTCACACCCGAATTCAAAGCACATCTGCAATACATTTGCTTGTAAATCTATTATATGCATAAGACCATATAAATAGACAATTGCTTAAGCAGTTTTACAAAACCATGGGCAAAAAAATGTGGGTATAAAAACAATGAGTACTGAAAAAACCATGGGCCCAAAAAACAACACATAATGGTTGCCCATTACCCATGGGACCGCCGTAAAAATACCCGAGTGTAACACATAGAAGGTGTACCACACTCTAACATGAAAATAGGCTCCACAAACATAACAATCTCCCACTTGGAGACTGATTTTCACTGAGCAAGCTTCTCAACCCTTCACTGTCATCCACGAAGGCCAACCAAAGCTAAACATAGCTTTAGTTTATCCCTTGTGACCACCTTGGTCATCATGTTTGCAGGATTCTGACTAGTATGAATCTTGTCCAACTTCAACTTATCTTCCTCCAAAGTTGTCTTGATGAAGTGATATCTCAACTGTATATGCTTCGTCCTGGAGTGGAAAGCATAGTTCTTAGCTAGGTGTATAGCACTCTGACTATCACTATGCAGCTTACATTCCTCCTGCTTATGCCCCAACTCCTCAAGAAATTGTTGTAACCAAATCATCTCTTTGCTTGCCTCTGTGGCAGCAACATAGTCAGCCTCCGTGGTTGACAAAGCCACCAGATTATGTAGTCGTGAAATCCAACTCACTGCTGTCCCACCTACAGTGTAAATATAACCTGTCATGCTCCTCCTGCTGTCTACATCTCCAGCCATATCTGAATCTACATAACCATGTAAAGTGGTGTTTGATCCACTGTAGCACAAAATTGTCCCCATGGTCCCTCTCAAATACTGAAGGATCCACTTTACTGCTTGCCAATGCTCTTTACCTGGATCACTCATAAATCTACTTACAGCTCCCACTACATGGGGAATATCAGGCCTAGTGCACACCATAGCATACATCAAACTGCCAATTGCTAATGAGTAAGGTACCTTGGACATCTGGTTTCTTTCCTGCTCTATCTTGGGACACTGCTCCTTTGATAACTTGAAATGGCCTGCCAAAGGAGTCCCAACCAGTTTAGCATCCTGCATATTAAACCTCTCCAAGACCTTCTTAATGTACTCTTCTTGAAATAAAGTCAACTTCCGTTCCTTCCTATCCCGAGATATCCTCATACCAAGGATTTGTTTGGCTGCACCCAAATCCTTCATAGTAAATGATTCACTTAGCTGCTTCTTGAGTACTTTTATTTCCTACATGTTTTTACCTACAACCAGCATGTCATCAACATACAAACACAAGATAATATAACTTCCATCCTCAAATTTATTTGTATACACACAATGGTCAGAATGACATCTGATATAACCTTGCTCCATCATGAAGCTATCAAATTTCTTATACCATTGACATGGAGCTTGTTTCAGGCCATACAAGCTCTTCTTCAGTTTGCACACCATCTCCTCTTTACCTTTGACTTCATATCCTTCTGGCTGCTGCATATATAGCTCCTCCTCCAAATCGCAATGGAGAAATGCAGTCTTTACATCTAACTGTTCTAAGTGCAAGTCTTCTGCTGCCACTATTCCAAGAACAGTTCTGATAGAAGTCATTTTTACTACAGGAGAAAAAATCTCATCAAAATCTATACCTTTTTTCTGTGCAAACCCCCTGACCACCAACTGGGCCTTGTATATTTTCTTGCCTCCTTCTTCCTCTTTGACTCTAAACACCCACTTATTCTGTAATGCTCTTTTTCCTTCGGGTAGCTTTAACAAATCCCATGTTTGGTTCTCCATGAGAGACTTGATGCTTCTCATCCATGGCTTGCTCCCACTTCTTCCTGGCATCTTCCTGCATTGCTTCATCAAAGCTCTCTAGCTTCTCCACTATCAGTGAGTAATAAATAATAAAGAGAAGGAGAAAAACATTCAGGTTCTCTTCTTACCCTAGAAGACCTCCTCAATATAGGAGTTTGGGGTTCCTGTTGAGGGGGTTCCTGAACTAATTCATGTGTCACTTTCCCATCTGGAAGATCCTCTACCGCTGCATATTCTTTCTTGGATTCTTCCCTGTTTTCCTGCAACTGCTGCTTATACATGACTTTCTCATTAAAGACCACATCCCTAGATCTAAATTATTTTCTTGTCCTTAATACTCCAACATTTATATCCAAATTCATCACCACCATAACCAATGAAAGTATATTTTTCTGATTTAGCCTCTAGCTTAGTCCTATCATCCTTGTCTATGTGAACAAACACCTCACATCCAAAGACTCTAAGAAATGAATAATCAACTTTCTTACCATACCAAGACTCCTCAGGTATGCCTCCATCCAAGGCACTTGAGGGTCCTCTGTTTATCAAGTACACAGCTGTGCTCACCGCTTCTGCCCAAAAAGAAAGAGGCAGTCCTGCATGTAACCTCATGCTCCTAACATGTTCCATTATTGTTCTGTTCATCCTTTTTGATACCCCATTCTACTGCGGAGTTCTTGGAACTGTCTTTTGCCTGCGAATTCCATTCTTAGAACAATAATCATTAAATTCATTGCTACAATACTCCCCATCCATTATCTGACCTGAGACATTTTAGCTTAAGACTTGTTTCATTCTCTACTAATGCTTTCCATTTAACAATAGTGTTAAATACATCAGATTTGTTTCTAATACAATAAACCTAAACTTTCCTTGTTGCATCATCAATAAAAGTAATATAATAACTTGAACCCCCAAGAGATGATACCTGAGCTAGCCCCCACACATCAGAATGTACCAGCTCTAACTTACTCTCTTTCTTCGTAGGTCCAACCTTGAGAAACCTTACTCGCTTCTGTTTCCCATATATGCAGTTCTCACAAAAATCCAAACCTGTTTCTGTATATCCAGGTAAATTCTTCTTTATGATGTTCATGCCCTTATGGCTCATATGACCAAGCCTATAGTGCCATAATGTTGTATCTACATCTAAAGCCACAAGATTACAATCATTAGTAATTTCAGTGGATAAATACAAGGTTCCAACCTTCTTACCTCTTGCCACCACAATAGCACCCTTGGTAACCTTCCAAGAGTTGGCTGTAAATATCACAGTACAACCATCACTTTCCAATTGCCCTGCCAATATCAAATTTCTCCTTAATGTAGGCACATGTCTGACATCCTTCAATAGCCATCTATTCCCATTATGCATCTTAAACTGAACATAACCTTTTCCAACTATATTGTAAGGCTCATCATCACCAAGAAAAACATGCCCAAAATCCCCTTGAACATAATCAACAAAATAATGCCTATGTGGAGTAGCATGAAAAGAAGCCCCTGAATCTAAAACCCAAGATTCAGTAATATTATGCAAAGAAAGAATCAAAGCATCTTGGCATACATTACTCGATGCCACATTTGCCTCCTTGTTTTCTTCCTGTTGTTTCTTCTTGTCCCGAAGCTCCCAACAGTCCTTCTTTGCATGCCCAGACTTTCCATAGTTCCAACATACAATCTTGCTCTTGGATTTTGACCTTGCCCTATCTTTCGATTTTCCACGGTTTCCTCTATTCTTCTGTCTCTGTCTAGTTTCCACTATTAAAGCATTTCCTGAAGTAGAAGACTCCGCAGAGCTTTTTCTTCGCATTTCCTCGCTTAGAATCACCCCTACAACATCCTCAAACTTCAACTTTGAGTTAGCTAGAACCGAGTTGCTTACCACCATTACCAAGCTATTCCAACTTTCAGGTAAAGAGCACATAATTAATAAAGCCCTAACTTCTTCATCAAATTCTATTGTAACCGAAGCTAGCATATTCACAACCATATTGAAATCATTTAAATGATCTGCTACTAAACTATTCTCAGACATCTTCATATTAAACAACTTTTTCATTAAAAATATCTTGTTAGAGGCAGAGGATTTTTCATACAACTTCCCTAATGCATCCATTAGATCTTTTGTCATCTTTTCCTTTGAAACATTAAATAATACCGAAGATGCAAGACACAACCAAATCATTCCAAGTGCCTTCCAATCCAACAAATCCCATTCCACATCTGTCACACTCGAGGGTTTGTTCACCTTTCTGATAAAGGTAATCTTCCATCTACATCTTCCAAAGAATGAAATTCTGCCCATTGAATTTATCAACCCTAGATCTTCCATCATCTACCATAGCTCCCACTCAAGATAAAACTTTCCCTGCGATTCAACACTTCAGCAAACCAAACCAGGCTCTGATACCAATTGTTAGGAAATAAGAGATAAAATATGCGGAATAATCCCTTACAAAATCGCAACAGTAGAAACTAATAAGCATAAAATATTACAGATCTCAAATAAAAGTGCAGAATAAATAACACAACACAAAGAGACAATATTTAACATGGTTCACCCAATATGGGCTACGTCCACCAAGAATCACTTACTCAGATTTGATTACAAGCCTCCACTCTCTCAATACAATACCCAGATCCGTTTGGAGCTATGCTCAACAAACTCTACAGAATTCACACCCGAATTCAAAGCACATCTGCAATACATTTGCTTGTAAATCTATCATATGCATAAGACCATATAAATAGACAACTGCTTAAGCAATTTTACAAAACCATGGGCAAAAAACCGTGGGTATAAAAACAATGGGTACCGAAAAAACCATGGGCCCAAAAAAACAACCCATAATGGTTACCCATTACCCATGGGTTAACAAACCACCCATAAAAATTTGCTTCCGGGGCTTTTCCCCCGAGCCCCCATCCATCGGGGGGGCTTCACTCCCCTGAACCCCCCTGACCCACTCATCGGCGAGCAGGACCGCCGTAAAAATACCCAAGTGTAACATATAGAAGGTATACCACACTCTAACATGAAAATAGGCTCCACAAACATAACAAGGATATATGTCACATGTTGTCTCACCTACTAAGACAAATTTAAGCCGTAATGTATGACAGAGGAAGCAAGGTTGTTGTGCAAGCATCCCATTGTATTTCTTCCCTTATGGAGCCTGGAGCCAGGAGTTGTAAGGGCCATTGTGGAGATCAATTAATTAGTTATATTATTAATAATGACACACTCCTCGCCCATATTTTTACTAACGTCGGACTTAAATACACCCTCTAACTTATCCTCCAAACCGTACACTAATATTGGATTCCGACACTTTAATTTTTATTTTGCATATATCAGGTTTCCTTCATTTTGATATTTTTAGATATTATCGGGAAACGATTTCTTGTACAAAATAACCCAAGTTTTGTTGTCTTTGGGCGAAAGTAAACTATGATCTATCCACTCGGAGTCAGGAAAGAATCAATAGTTTAGGTACATGAAAGAATAGACATAGAATAGATCATAATCATCACTATTAATTATTTATATATTTATAAGTTTTTATTGTACTAGCCCTTATGCCTTCCTCTTTTATTAAATTGTATGTTCTAGAATTAACATTTTAAAATCTAAGTACACAATTCCTGTTACAAAAAAAAATTGAGTTGTAAATTATGTTTCACTAATAAAATTTATTGGACTTTATTAGCTTCACCTAACATTATATTTGTAATAATTGTAGGATTTACTTGACTTATTTATTATTAACATGTTTTTTATGATATTTTTTTCCTATCAGGGAGTCTTTGTAACATTTGTTACAATGCTAATTTTACTAATGACATCCTTTTGGTGCAAGTGGTTGTATATACACTCACACCATACTACCCACAATTATTTTTGGTGGAGGGAAATGTTATCTTGTAAATTCCAAAACTTTTATCATGTTTGCATCTTATCTTTGCTCTAAAGACAACCCTGATTGTATGTGCCTTAACTAATCTTATAAAATAATCACATAAATAAGATACAACATAAATATTAGCTAAAATAGAGGTACTTTTAGGTAAGTTAATAAGGTTATCTGAATTCTTTCCATCAACAAAATAAAGTTTTGACACAACTGGCACTTCTGGTGTGTCACTTAATGTGGTTTGTTGCTTTATGGACCTTCTCCATCGTATCCATTCTCTTTGTCAAACTCTCCCTCAACGCTTTCTTTATTTGTTCTACTAAATCCTATTTACATGATGAATTGCATTGTCTTTATTGTGCCCATTGGCACATCTAAAACTGCCTCATACACTTCATATCATGTATTAGAGGATATATGTCACGTTTTGTCCTGCCTCCTAAGACAAATTTAAGCCATAATGGATGGTAGAGGGAGCAAGATTGGTGTCCAACATTTCATGGTGTTTCTTCCCTTATGGAGCCAGGAGTTGCATGGGTCATTGTGGAGACCAACTAATTAGTGCTAGTATTAATACCGATAGGTTGAGCCCAACTTTTTGTTAATGTTCAAGCTTAAATACATCATACAACTTATCCTCCAAATCGTACACTAATACTAAATTGTGGCACTTTAATTTTTATTTTGTACATATTATTTTTCCTTCCTTTTGATATTTTAAAAATATTTTCCATAAGTGATTTCTTGTAAAAAATTACCCAAGTTTTGTTGTTGGCTTTAGGTAAAAGCAGTTGATGATTGATCCACTTCGAATTGGGGGAGATTCAATAGTTTGGGTACATTACACATAGACTAGATCCTAATCATCAATATTAACGAGTTATATATTTATAAGTTTTTATTATATCAATCAGTATGTCTTCCACTTTCATTAAATTGTATGTTCTAATTACTAATATGATTTTGATA
Organism: Taxus chinensis; assembly: GCA_019776745.2. NCBI lineage: Eukaryota > Viridiplantae > Streptophyta > Pinopsida > Cupressales > Taxaceae > Taxus > Taxus chinensis. The sequence continues at coordinate 133,888,981 of CM034156.1, forward strand.
CTAATTTGTATTTCTATCAGAATGTCTTTACAATATTTAATGCAACTAATTTTACAAATGACATCCTTTTAGTGCAACCATTATTCACTAGTAGGCATTCACTATGGTGTTGGCCCTGTTGGGAAGTGTAAAATTTTGGTGCTTTGTTTCTTGTTTCCCAATCACCGTTCCTGTTATAGTTTATCGGGTGTCTCTATTCCATTGACGCATGAGCAGTGCGCAGGTAAATAATATAATTGAACTTTTCGGTGACATCCATTTTTCCCATTCATCATTTTCAAAGTGACAACCAACTTTCATTCACCATCGCTCAACACAATTTTTTTTATTTACATGTGTCCACCGCCACAAACAACTCACAATCCATTGAAGGCTTTATCCACCATTAGTAGCTACATGTAGTTTCATTTAATTTGGTTGGTGACAATAGAAATGCAATATTTTACTTTATGATTCATATTCAATTAAAATGAATTATCTTTTCCTATACTATATAGTTGCATCAATACCTTGGTGGATACTATTTTGCTAACAATTGTAGCAGTACCAAGAGGGACAAAATGAGATGTAAATGATCAGTTTTATCATGTCCTTGTTTGTAATGACTAGTCATGTCCTTCCCAAAATTCATAGCAATTGACATGGTGATTTCTCAAGACCATAATATTATCATAGTGTTATACATGTATAGATAGGCTTTATATTGTAAAATTTATAAAATAATATATTGATGATAATAATAATGTTTATTATTATTATGTTTTTATTTTGGGAACCTTTCTTCTTGAAGGCCTAATGGAGTACATCACACGGATTTGAAAGTTACTACACGTAATTTGCGTAGGACATGGGTATCCTAACTAAGCATTGTCATTGTTTCACTGAATGCAACTAACAAGTGTCCATGCGATTGATTCATATTTGTAAGTGTAGTCTCAATTTGCATTAAAATAAGAGCTTTGAAACTAGGGACACAAATACTCCAAAACACAATGGAGATGGGAAAGAAATTTTAACATATGTTGTAATTGTATGTGCTCTGGTAAATATGTAAGAAAACTTGGAAGCATACCATTGGCATGTTAACTATTTTGACTAAATGCCTTCAAGAAATGTTGCCTTTGTGTTAATAGCAATTAATAGAAGACATGGTTATCCTCACATTGCATTGACATTGTTTTACCAAATGCAATCAATAGGTGTATAACCTATTCAGTTCCTATTTGATAGCATACTCCCAACTTGCGCCAGATTTAGAGATTTGCTATCGGGTATGGAGATTTATTGTGTAACAATGTTGTTTGCAAAACAAAAGAGGGCAAAAATTTCACCCACATCCTCACTAAGCATTGCCACTGCTTCACCAAATAAAAAAACAATGGAGAAGGGCCAAGACTTTTGCCAGATGTTGTAGTTGTACCGGTGCTCTGGGAGATGCATGCAAAATGTGGGAGCATGCAATTGCCCTGAGAATTGTTCACCTAAATGTATAGTAGACATGTTGCCTCATGGACTACAATGATTGTGGGACATACGTATCATGGGATAAAAACACAATCGTTGAGTGTAAATCCAAAGCCAATGATGTTTTTTAGCATCCTCCCAACCTCTATCAAAATGAGAGATTTAAAACAAATCATTTTTCAATGTTTCTTGCTCAGTCACGTTAGCATAAACATATTGTTGGCAGCCAAGACCTACCCACTTTGTCTAACCAACACCCAACACAAGCCATTGATGTAGGTGTTCATGGGAATCCTTGTGGTAGTCATGCAAAATTTTCAACTAAATGTTTGATAGGAGCCATTGAGACTAATTCTCTAAATTTACAACATCAAGAAGTTTTCAACCCGATCAACTCACCTTGGCAAGCATACTCATGCCCTATGGAAAAATAAGAGCTTCACAACAAGATATGGACATCCATTAAGGAATAATTGGAAGTGTTTTTGTGGGATTTAGCAATTGAATGTGCCCTATTTGATATGTATATAAAATTTAGTGACAAGACCTTGGAAACTTTTAATGTACAAATGAGAGATTTAGTATATGGACACCAAGTGTTTAACCAAAGGATCTAACGTGATATCTTATTATGGAATACCATAATTGTAAGCAAATGCATTTGGCAAGTGTAAGCCTGATTCAACAACCTTTTCCAGTATCCTCTTATCTTGCGCCAAAATGAGATCCTTAGAGTAGATCATGGACAACAATCAAAGTATAATCGATGTTTGTATATAGTTGAAAATGACATATTAAACATGTAAGTGATCCTTCCCACATAACTAGCAACTCATGTGCAATTGCTAGTCGTATAAATTGTGGGGGAGCAAACCGTTACTCTATAAAATTGCAATTTCAGCGTTATATATATATATATATATATATACAAAGTTTAGTGTTTTTCGTGTGAGATGGAGAAAAGTAAATAGAAGATGGTGGGGGAGTGGGGACAAATTTAAATATAGATTTAATCTTAAGCTATATATAAGGCTAACCGCTATTATAAATTGCAATTTCGGTATAATAGACGGTGGGGACAAACATTTAAATATAGATTTAATCTGAAGCTATATATATAGGGAGGGCTAACCGCTAATATAAAATATTGACCGAGGTTTTTTGGATTCGACAAATTATTTGCAAAACCTGCTTGCTCTGTTTTTCAAACGGAGAAGACTGCATTCCATCGAAAAAGGGCGATGCAGGCACAATATGGTCCGTCTTACCCAGTGAAATGATAGAGACAATCTTCTCGTGGCTTCTTCTGGAGTCCGTTTTCCGGTTTCGCATTGTGTGCAGGCAGTGGAAAGATCTGTTATCCTCTCATGATTTCCTCATTTCATGGACTGGAATGCCCAAGAAAACATCCATGGCTCCTTCTCGCCACAGATTACCCATTTCATGTTTACCGCTTCTGCTTCTCCACATGGACATGGAAGCCAATCCCCCTCCCGCCCGAACATTATTATTATTACTATGGATCATGTAGAGGGCTGCTCTTTGTCGACGAAATGACGAAGCACCCTGGTTTCAGACTCTTGGTTTACAATCCACTCAACCAGACTACCGTTTCTGGACTTCCAGATTTCAAAAGAGATTCAACCCACGCAGCCATGGCGGTGTGGAATCCAAAGAGGCAGACTTGTTCTGAAGTTCCATGGATGTTGCGGTGTCATATAAGAAAAGCCCACATTCACATGTTGGGAAGTATTGTTGGGGAGGAGGAGTACAGAATGGTGGCAGTAGGGCCTCGTTGTTTGAATCTAACAACTGAATTTGTTGTACAGGTTTATGATAGTACCCAAGCTGCGGTAGCTAGTAAAGATTTATGGACGAGTACCCGATCCTCTTTCCAAAATTTAGTTTTTATAAATGAGAATATGGTATTTTGCAAAGGTTTCTTTTTCTGCAGGATTAGCATACCTGAATTGGGCATTATAATTTTCAGAATTAAGGAAGACTGTACATCAGAAATAGTGCATCCATTTGTGGCCTTACCTCCCAATGATGGTTCACAAATAGTTAAGATATTTGCATCCGCCTCCTCAGTTCTACTAGTTGCAGAAGCCCAACAAGAAATAATTTTGTGGGAACTGGAGATTTCCCCATATCCAAATTCAACCCCATTTTGGAAGTTTATTGCAATGATGCCTCAGACTGTTGGAAAATTCTCGTTTAGTTTTGAAGAATTCAATGCATTCAAATCCGTCCAGTTATCAATTTGTTTTTGAAGGCGTGGTAGTGGAGAATTACATTTGTTTGAGTAGAGGGAGGAGCCGAAAACTGGTTGTGTATGATTTGAAAGAGGGCATTTGGAGTTTCCTCCCCGACTGTTTACAGGATTTCGCTCCCACTCCCATCTCTTAGCTTTTCATCCCACAGCTCTGTGATCGTTTCTCAAGTTCTTCTCTTAATGTAATAAGTGGAGAGTTTCTGTAATGTTCTTTTCTTATCTAAAATATATACTACAGTTTGTATATGTCCTTCTCATGTATATTAAAAAGGATTTGAAAAATAAATGAGAGTGCAATACATCTTTAATTGACTTTTTTTTCATCGAGTCAACAAAGGAAACCATTAGAAAATAAGTAGAATTTAAGGTAAAAAGGACTTTGAAAACGAAGATGAAACCCACATCATTTACCAAAACTTTTTTGTTCTATGAACTATCAAAAACATTAAAAAATGATTCACTGGTCTTATTATGACTTAGCTTTTAGGATCCAAAAATCTTGATCATTTTTTGAATTTCTTTCTAAATTTGTTCCAAGTCAATGGAAATCAATCATTTATTTTTTGAACTTTAATAGGTCTACAACATCTGACAAAACTATAAGAGTTACATAGAGTTAATGAGGGCATGAATTATTGCTCCATTGCTATCAACCTCCTAAGAAATTGAAGAATTTGGACATCAATAAATCAATTAAAATGTAGTTATGCATGTCATCCAATGTAATACAAGTGTCCCAAGTCTTATCCTTTCAATGCAACATCTAAATGTTAAATGCTCTCCTCAAACAATTCTTGAATTATAATTTTGGCATAATGATGTTATTGAGACAAATAAATCATTTAAAATTACATGTTTGAATGTGTTTCAAAAATTGTAAGTAAATATTATTGAATTCAAACTATGACCCCATTATCTTGCACGACAATACATAGTAAGGATCAAACATTGGAAACTAAGGACAAGAAACCGTGGGTGACATGAAAAAAAAAAGAAAAATGAAGACCCATAATCAAAACGACCAGAATTTTAAAACTACAATTTTGCCAAACCATAATTGTACTATAAAAATTCAATTGAATCAAAGTGACCAGAATTTTAAAACAGCAATTTTCCCCAGACATAATTGTACTATAACAATTCAAGGGAAAATATGAAAACCAATAGAAAAGCGCCATGGAGGAAGGGGTAGGGGATGAGATTAGAGGAGGGTAGAGCGGGGGTGGGAAGGAAGGGGTAGGGAGGGGAAGGAGGCCCTGCATGTTTGAAAAATTGAGTAATAAAGAACTTAATAGAGAGATATTATTGAATTGAGACTTTTGCATTCCATAAAAGTAAAAGAAGAATTCTAAGAAAAAATATGATGTTGGATATAACCATAAACATAAACATTTAAATTGCAGAACAATAACCATATAACTGACCTCTATATCTTTGCCAGGCTTGGCCCACACATTCAACTGCAGACTGTGCTTGCTGATACACTGCAGCACTGGGTCTCACATTACATGCAAATTGTAATATCTCCGAGTGAAGTGCATGCACATCAACTTCATCACCTTGCAATATGGGATAACTTGAAGAAACATTAGAAGTGCCAAGCTGAGTATGAATAGATTCCTTTAACGGATGAAAAAATGAAGGAGGAAAATGTGTCGAACTATATGTGGTTGGCACATTAAAATACAGCAATGGAAACTGTAAAACATATGGCACAAAAGACACTACAAAAGAAGGGGAAGAAAGAAATTGTTTTTGTAAGATATCTCCAACATTTCTCATGAGCGAATTTTTGTTTCTGAGTTCAGATAAAAGAACTCTTGCAAAATTATGAGAATGTTTGCACTCTCCGAATTCGAATGCCTATCTCATTAGACCTGAACAACCCCCGCAATTTCATCAAAAAATATCCTGCTGTAACAAAGTTGTGAATATACCAAATGACACAACAATCCTTGATGAGTTGCCGCCACTGTCAATTGAGATGGCAAGAAGGAACTCTACCGGCATATGGAACTTCACAAACCCCGGTGTTGGAACACATGCAATTATGTTAGCATGTTAAACCTTCCTTATTCTTTGCCAATGGTTGGATATACTGGCTTGGTAATGTAACAGCAGATTGATAGATGGGCTTAGTAGTGGAATTTGTAACCCTTTCAGTTGGCTCTTCATGATATTCTTGGCAGTTCAAATTAGGTGCAATTTCAATACCTTGTACAGAACTGTGCTTTTGAAATTGAAAGAAATAGAATGGTTTTAATTCTTTCCACAAAATTGATGGCCCTTGAGGCAGCTGATAACTCTTGTTTAGTTTGATTCCTTTGGATTAGAGGACATTGCTTTCATTTGGCACTTGTTAACCCATGCATCTTACATTCATGGTAATCTTCATTTTTGTTTCTTCAATTTATTAATTCTGTGCTTCCAATACATGATCAAAGATGCAGATATCTTCCCTTCACCAGCAAGAGAAGGTCAATATTGAGGCCTGTAATGACTGCTCATACACCCACTAAATACTTTTTGAATATCAATGAACAAATATGGTCTGGTATTTAATTTTTGAAAAGACTATAATGAATCGAAGCATGGCCACTCGAGAATAGTCTCCAAGGTATCTTCAGCAATTAAAAAAACCAAGCTGTCTTGTACTTGTGTTTTCACATTTGAAGGTTGGCAGTTGTAGTGGTAGTTTCCCCTCGACTGATGAATTTATGTGAACCTATATAATAGCTCCGGTTACATGAAGAAATGGTGATTTCGATATGAATACATAAATATATCGCGCATAATTCTTGTACAGCCCCCTCATAACTGCTACTTCCTCTTGCCGTTCCTTGCCAATATTATGCGGTTTCACTACTCCATACTTCGTAACGCTCATCCCTTGTCTCCTTCCTTTGTGTTGCACCCTATCGGCGTGTCCATTATTCCAAGCATTTTTGGGAGGAGGTCTGGTGTTTTCGATCCTTTTTCACTGGATGTGTGGGGATCCTTTTCAGGCTTTCAATTCCTCCATTTTAGCAGGCCCTTCCTCCACAGATTTGGCAAGGGATACAACGGCTGTTGCCAATACACAGATTGACTCGAAGGAAACCCCTCAAGCTCATATTTTCAAGGCAGATCTTCCTGGTATTGTAAAATTTTAGGGACAAATCTTGAATTTCTCAATTTCGTTTTTCTGTTTTTGTTTGGAAAATCTGATTGTAAGGGAATGTGCTTGATTTTGCAGGGTTAAAGAAAGAGGAGGTGAAAATAGAAGTGGAAGAGGGACGAAGTCTTCAAATAAGCGGAGAACGCAGCAAAGAAGAGGAGCATAAAAATGATAATATCACCGTGTGGAAGATTCCTCTGGCAATTCAGGTTAGCGAAGAATGCGAAGGTGGAGGAGCTGAAAGCGGCCATGGAAAACAGAGTGCTGACTGTGACAGTGCCCAAGCAATCTGAGCCTAAACAATCGGAAGCAATAATGCAAGTAATGATATTCCAAGTGTTATTCCTTTTACAGTATGTCATGTGTTTTAAATTCTATTCTTTCAGTAGTAGCTAGCAAAGTGACATCAATGTAGGCTGTTCGAATTTTTGTACACATTTTGTTGATATAGTCTTATTGTAATGTGTGTATTGAAAATTTTACCCACCATAATGACATTTTTTTGTGATGAATAAATCACTGTAGAATCATTGCTAATTTCAGGAGAACAATAGAAAGGTCTAGAACCTAATTAACCAGACAAAAACACCCTTCTATGAACCATCTATAAATATTAGTCATTGTAGATGTATAGGAAAACCACTTATCATATAGCCAAGAGAAAATTCTGCAAGATATTTTGACCAGATTACCACGCAAATAATAACTAGCTGTAAATTGCAGAGACTCTGCGAATTCAAATTACAATCCAAGAAAGAACACACAGAGGAAACATAGGCAATTATGGCAGACAAGGAGCAGTTATTGGAGGTGTTGCACACTTTTATCCTACACACAACTAACGTGGATCTTTAACAGCAGGTCAAGGACATCCAACAAAGCTTAAAAGCCATGTTTACTGCCAAACATTGCAGTTGCAAATGTGTTAGGGATAACTAGTTATAGAGTGCGTGGGTATAAAGGAAAAAAAATGGTTTTGTATGATGTTGAAGTTGCCTTTCTTCTTGGGTGGATGCCTGACAAGTGAACATTTAGAAAAGAGCATGTCCACTGTTTTCTGTGGAGTGACCTGGTTGCATGATCTGCACCACGTATGCAAAATAAGGGTGATTACTCAGGCCACGTAAGTTGTTTGACAAAATACCTATTAAAGAAAAGTAGTCGTCTCATGGAAATGCATATGAGAGGATATATGACTTACCTGTGCTATATGCGTGGCATTTGGTGGGTGTGGTCTAGCATTAACTGCTGGAGCTGTGTTGAAGGTCTTGCTGAAAATGCCTTTGGGAACATACACATGGCATGTGATCTATTTGACAAAAAAAAGGGTTGTATTTTTTAGGCTTAACAAACTTCCAAGTAAAGGCTAGGGCATATTTCTCAACAAATCGGTTTCTTTTTCTTAGTGTCTCTTTGGTTGTGTCTGAATAAAGATTTTGAGGCACTGAAAGGACCATTTGTATACATTGGTGTCAGGGTTGGTTGTTTGGAGGAAATGCTAAGTTTGTATTATATCTCATCCTGTAACTCTAATGACACTATGGCCAGCTGCAAGTTTTGTGGAGTTCATCATGCTTGGTCTTGTGGTTTGCGCATGGTGAATGTGGTAAGTTGATGCAGTCTCGTTGAATGCGGGGATCACGTTTTTTGCATAAAATGGTATGGTTTTCCCCTTTTCTCTTGCACTAAATTTCGCTTCATCATTTCCATATTTAAAAAAAATTAAATATTGAATGATAGAGAATGTAACTCCAACAATTGAAAAATCTCATCTTGATGCAAACTGTCAAAAACAAAAAAATGATCTCGAAAGTCATGTGCATGGAGCGCCACACCCAAATGTATTGTAAAACCGAAACTCTTTGCATGACCCCTGGTGACATGGAACACCTTAGGGAACCTTAACTAAGTTCTTTGAAATTATTTAACGCACTTGCAAGTCGTATTCCTAAACCCTCTTAGCTTGTCAATCGCTTAAAACAACTTGGTCATTTTAATAAAACACGATAGGTTTGAGCTTACGGTTATCACTTGGCATGAGTGAAATTGAAATCCACTACATCAAACCTCTAGGATGCCAACAAGAGAATCATAAAACACATTTATTCCTTTGAAAATGCCTTCGAAAAATAATTTTGCAAGTGGGTTTTGGGTCCTACTGGTCACTGTGCGACAAGAGCTGCTAACACAATTACAATATCTGGCCCCGAAGTTGCCCTTGTAACTTGAGCTCTATTCGTTGTAATCAACTTCCTTTAGAAACGACGAATTCTCTATAAATGGGAGAGTAATTAGGAATCATCAAAATTCATGATCAAACTTAAACCGAGTGTTTTCAAGACCCAATTTGTAGGAACTTTTGATGTTTAGGTCAGTTTCCTAAACCTTAGCTAGAATCCCCTTTTTGAGTTTTGTTTGACTTCTAGCCACATGTGTGACCTTATAATACCATTGCAATGCTATGTATAATTTTGATTCGGTCTTTTATCTTGTATAAATGAATTTTGAAATGTATGGTGATTTTCTCTCTCCACCCTCTTCTCTCTCTAGAAATGACTGTGATACTTGATTGATTGGAAAACGTATATGAATTGGGAAATGTGAATTGGTTTGAAATGAAATGATGATGGACATGAAATGAAAATGGTTATGACATTGTGAATGGAAAATAAAATGTCTCTTAACTTTCTCTCTCTCTAGTACCAAAATATTAAGTGGAAATGAATGTGAAAGCATGAATGCATGAGAAATGAACTCTGTCTTCTTCCCTCTCTCTCTCTCTTCTATTTAATTGATGATGTTAAAAATGATGAATGCGTGGATTTATGCTTGAGTGTAGGGGATTTCATTACTTTTTCCTATGACCAGCCCTCTACATGATCCATAGTATTAATAATGTTCAGCTGGGAGGGGGATTGGCTTCCATTTCCATGTGGTGAAGTAGAAGCGGTAAAAATGACGTGTATAATATGTGGCGAGAAGGAGCCATGGATGCTTTTTGGGCATTCCAGTCCATGAAGTCAAGAATGCATGAGAGGATAACAGATATTTCCACTGACTGCACTCAATGCGAAATCAAAAAATGGACTCCAGGGGAAGCCACGAGAAGATTGTCTCCATCATTTCAATGGGTAAGGCGAACTATATTGTGCCTGCATCGCCCTTTGTCGATGGAATGCAGTCTTCTGCCATTGAAAAATAGAGCAAACAGGTTTTGCAAATAATTTGTCGAATCCAAAAAGCCTCGGTCAATATTTTATATTAGCGGCTAGCCCTATATATAGCTTAATATTAAATCTATATTTAAATTTTTCCCAACCATCTTATATTTAAATGATTGCCTCTCCCAAAAATAATTGCGGTTAGCAGTGAATTTGACCACTTTCATTAATGATATAAGTGTATATTTATGTGTTCTAAGATATGTCGGATGGGATGCAAATTCAATGTTACTACATATAATTTGAAAAATTATTGTGATGATATCTAAGATTTCATGAAAAATATATTTTCAGTGTAGCTAAAACTAAGTTAGTAGAATATAGTTATCTTGAAAATGGAAATCCACCCCAAAACATTAAATTGTAGTCCCTGTGTAATGCCTCACTATTATTCATCTTGTGTAAGTGACAAGTTTCAATTGTATCATCACGTTTATAAATTTGGTACGTATACTATGTACAATATTCCATAGTTTTAATATTGTATAAATTAACATAAATAATTAAAGCATATTCATTAATATGAGAACAATTTTATTTTGTTTAATATAAGAACAAAAGTATTTAACACTTCATCTTATTTATTCATCTTCAATGGAAACTTCCATTGGTCGACTTTAATCTACCAACAATCAAACTTAATACCATTAACAGTACATTACATATACTAGCAATCACACGTGAAATGTACAATGGAAACGCCGAAGGGGATATGTTGAAGGAGTCAAAATGGAGGAAGAGAAAAAGTGGGAGAGGAATGGGGAAACAATGTGAAACTCAACCCTCCAACAATTTGGTAATGTTCTCAACTTCATACATGTGATGTTCGCTATGAATATATATGTGAGCTTAAAAGGTCCAAAATAAAAATTGGGCGAATTGCAATTGGTTTGTGGTTATAAATCCAATGAAGATGCCTTTTTTTGCGGAATTTTGCATCCCCCTTTCTGGTTGTGTGCTCAATCAAATGTAGGAGGAAACTAATGTACAAAAAATCAACAATAATGGAGCTAACACTTTGACTGGGCATATGAGTGAGTAGTAGAAAATATATGTCGATAGAGGTAAAAAACTCAAGGTTTTTTATTCTATGCCATTAACTTTTTTGAGATACTTGACAAGGATAGGAACAGAAAGTTGGAAATGAACATATGGGAAGTAATTAATTATGGATGTAACATGATAAAGAAAAGAACAACATAAAATATGTTTAAATGGAAATTTGAAACCCATATGTTAATCCCTTGCACGTAACAAAGAGATGACGGTTAAGATTTGTAGAATATATGATGGTGAGGATCGATAAAGAGTTGACAACATGTGTCAATGCATTTTTGGTTCCAACAACATAGTCGCTACCATAAAATTGGGGCTGTATTTTATTTTTAGCGTCTATGGTTTCAAGTGGAAAATGTTTAATTTTTTGTACAAGTCAAAGAGGTGAATGGAATTCTAGAAAGTAAATGGTGGGAACTAAATACATGCATGTCCCACACTATGGCTTAGAATGTTCCAACCCAAATATCGTCTATTTTCTTTGCTCTATTTTACTGTCTTAAACTCGTTTGCATTATTCAGATGAGTGCAATTAGTTCTTTAAGGGACCAAAGAAGAGGAGAGGCCTTTAACTGATTGGATATAATAGTGAACTATGGATTTAATTTGTAAATCAAGCTTGTTATTTTCTTTTTTTCATAGGAGCAAGGCTTACGATTGGAAACCATTTAATTTGAAAGGTTAGATGTATACATGAAAGGAATGTTGGAAATTTAAAGGTGGGAATTGAAATCTCTCATGTCTCACACATATTTGATAGAGAAAATTGTTCCTACACATATAATATGTGTTATATGTGCTTCACCTAGTCATCTCAACCTCGTGTTCACTACTCATGTCAGTGTGATGCAAGATTAAAGGGGCCAAAATAAAAATGTGACAATTTAATATGAAAAGTTGACCACAAAAATATAACACTAATTTTGTATCATCTTACATATAAACATTATTATATTCATATTAAATTATAAGATGATACCAAATTGGTTATATTACAAAAACTAGATACGAACACCAAAAAAATTTGTGTCCTAGAGTTAAATTTATAGGATGATACCAAATAGGTGTTATGTTACAAAAATAAATACAAACACCAAAAAATTGGTATCCTAGTGTTAAATGTGTGAAATTCTTGTAGTGTTCATTCTCATGGAGATTCTTTAGAAGAGAGGAGGAATTCATTCTGATCAAGGATTCGATTGGTATAGCTTCATGATGAGAAAAAACTTCAACAAACATTGAATCATTCATTTTGAGACAAATATCTTCACTTTCCTTTCAATCCACTTCTTCAAAAGGTTCTGTCTCAGGCTTTAGATGAAGCCATGGATGATGAATCCATTTGTTTGATATCTTCATTATCTTCAGTGATATCAACTTGAAACGCACTGAGAGGTTCACAAAGAATGCATTCACTAGTGACATTGAGGTATCTATCAAGAATAAATACTTCTAAGTGTGAAAGATCTTCAAGAATAGTTTATAATAGATTAGAGTGTCTCACGTTACTTGAACTTCTTCTATATATCATCAACAAAGTATAAGATATCAACATCGAGGTGGGGATCTAAAATCCCTCATGTTATTCTCACAACTCTTTGTGCATACTCCTGCATGACAGTCATCTCGTCATCTCCATAAGAGAGAAAATCATCAATGGGAAGAGACAAAAGGAAATATTTTGAGCTCTTCAAAAAGTCGTGTAACATCCAAAACATCACTTTCAATAGATATATCTTTGGAAAACAATCCATCATTATTTACCTCATCTAAGGATTCATCTTCAAGTTATTTTGACTTCTCATATGCTTGCAACATTCTATATCTTTTCTACACTTCTCTCATTAGATGTCTAGACTTCTAATCATCATTAGGTTCAATATTCATCTTTCTTTCTTCAACAACAATATTTTTGAATTTCAGCCACAAGGACTTGATTATAGGATCATTAGGTGCAACAATTTTGTCCATTTTGTTTATCCTCACTTGCAGTTTTTTGTTCTCTTCTGTAGTTTGCAGGGATGTGTTAGTAACTTTATTCATTCTACATGGAGTATCAAAATTCACAAGAGGTGACCCATTTCCTTCATTGAAAAAAGGGTCATCGTGATGGTGGGATAATGATAATAGACTTATTCCTTCTTCTTGTTCAATTTTTTGTAGAGTTTGAGCCAAAACATGAGACATTTTTTTGTATTGATTTCCATATCTTTATAGAACTTATTCAAAAGTGTTCCTGCTCAGGATCATCTGGAACTTGAATACATTAAGATGGAATATAATTTTCTTCTTCATCATTGTTATCATTGTCATTTGTTGACACGGGGTGCCAACTTTTAGATTCTAACTTCCAGAAGTATTTTGATTTAAGGTACCAAAATCAAACAAAACTGCTAGCTTCCATTCCAGGGGAGGTTCCTTGATGTGCGAAAAAAAATGTGACAAACATTTTTTTCCCCAATGAATTTTTATATTTTCAGAAATGGCCCAATGAAGATGGTGCAAAATCTACAACATTTAGAGAAAATAACCCATTGACAATGTGAAGTTTTTCTACTTTTGAGAGGGGAAATTCCCTCATATGATGGGGGTATTGGGTTTTTGGTGATTTTAACTAGAAAGCACAAAGGATAAAAAATTGAGTGTGAGATGCCAGATGAAACTCAATTGATTGATTTTTAGGTAGACACTTAGGGACTACATTAGTTCTCAGACCTAAATGAATAGGTTAACCAACTACATACAAGTTATGCACACTAGGATAAAGTGATGATAAAGGGGATCAAGTAGATATAATTGACCTTTACAACTGCACATGGTTATGTTGTTATCAGATGGATTACAAACTATATTTCATGTTGGATTATAATTGTTGCTAGTTAAAATCACTGAAGGCATTTAATGGGATTAAGGAGTTTGTTTTAAAAGAAAAAAATTTCCCCCTTAATTTGGAGTAATTATAATATGGGTGTTACACTTTGGTATTAGAGCTGAAGGTTTACAGCTCTTGGACATAATGGGTGCTTACACTAAAACAATATTATATTCTTTTCCAACAGAATAAAATGGTTAGAAGAAGAGGTAATCTTGTAAACAACCTAGCTTCAGGGGATGAAGAAGCAACAACCAAAAAATTGGACGGGATACTTGTTTTCATGCAAGAAACACATAATCGTATGGTTTTCCTTGAACAAAAGATATTGGATGATGATAGTAGTACTGAAAGTGACAGTAGTGTGTAACCTTAGGGCCAACTTAATATAGTGGATCCTAATGTTGTTAATAATAATATTAGTGTTGTAGATCCTAACACTGCAAATCCTAACCAACCTGAAAACAGAAGAGACCATTTCATAGAAGAAATGTCAAATGACATCAAATGTATTAGTCTACCTAATATGATGAAACAAATTTGGGTGATGGAGCTGAGAATTGGCTCAGCAAGATGGAGAAATATTTTGCAATCAATTTTTTTATGAAGAAACTAAGGTTGTTTAGGGTGCTTATTAGTTCTCAAACGATGCTTCATCATGGTGGGATAGCCAAAATGTGGAATTGGGAGTTTTTGCAACCAACATAACCTAGGATCAATTAAAATTATTTTTTAGACAACACTGGCTACCACAATTGTATTACGACCATGAAATGTTTGAATTCCAAACCTTGGTACAAGGCAAGATGACTATAACATAATATTGAGAAAATTTTACGAAACTAATTAAATATGTTCTACAACACCAAACTGACGAGAAATTATATATATGCAAATTTATCATGGTACTTAATCCCATCATTGGTGGGGAAGTGGATGTACATTGTCCTTCGACCATGGAAGTGGTATTTGAAAATGTCATTCGACAAGAGAAGAACCTGCAAGCTATATTTGCTCACAAAAATGAGAAAAGAGAGAATAATTTCAGTTCAACTTCACCACTTGCACCAAGAAAAACTTGGTGGAAAACGGTTGGCAATACGGCCAAAAATGGAAAGAAAAATACAGTAGCAAAGCCTGCTACAAATTTTAAGAAAACTAGTCAAAACTGTACAACAGTTAATGATAATAAAACTGAAAGAAAAAGACCATTTTCTTGATACTTTAAGTGTGGTGGAGATCACTACACAATAACTGTCCTTTGAAGAACAAAGAGAACAACCCACAACAAATAATTCATGCTGCAATAGAAAATCGTCAAGCTGAAAAGCAAGCCACACCTATTGAAGTACCAAGTAAGTTATATGGACTACTTGTAATTATTATTTTTGATGTTGGTGCTACTGAATGTTTCATTTAAAATAAGTTAGCTAAAATATTAAAAATAAAAGATGGTTATATGAATAAATCATGGACTATGCAATACGGGAACAATGTTGTCCACACGGTAAACCAATGTTTGTTTAATAACACAATATTGGAGCTGCCTAGTTTTACCACATAATTAGATCACTCCTTTAGGTTTTTATGATGTGACAATAGGTGTAAAACGGATGTCACAACACAAAACAACTGTGAACTATTTTGAAAACCAAATAAAATGTTTGGATGACTTACAGAAAACAACAATCATTCAAGGCATAAAAAGAGACATTGAGGTAAGGAAAATTTTTGCAATGCAACTCATAACGGCTAAGAACAAACGCTACATGATCTACGTGATAAAAGTATCAGATTTCAGTGGAGAAGGTAATACTTCCTTCAAATACTATATGTTGTTACGAAAGCATGGTGATGTCTTTATAGAGGAATTACCTGGAGTTCCTTTGAGGCATGAATTTGATTTCACAATTGATATCAAGCCTAGAACATAACCTATAAATTTAATGCTCCTTACTGAATGAATACAAATGAACTAGTGGAACTTTAGAAAAAAAATGCATGAGTTTTTATTGAAAGGATTGATTAAACCAAGTGTGTATCCTTTGGGAGCACCGGTCATCTTTGTCAAAAAGAACGATGACACATTAAGGTTATGAATTAACCATTGTATGCTTAACAAAACCACAATTAAGAACAAATATCCTTTGCCAAGGATAGATGATCTCTTTGATCAAATGCATCAATTTATTTCAAGATCGATTTACGATCAGGGTACCATCAGTTGAGAATAAAATATGAAGACATATACAATAATACTTTTAGGACAAGATATGGCCACTATGAGTTCACAATATTACCTTTTGGACTCACAAATGCACCTGTTGCATTCATGAACTTAATGAATACCATTTTTTAGTAATACTTAGACAATTTTGTGTTAGTTTTCTTGGATGGCATTCTGATCTATTCAAAAAACACGGAAGAACACAATGTGCACTTGAGAATAGTGTTGAACATACTTAGAAAGAGAAAATTATATGGAAATATTTCTAAATGTTCATTCTATTAGAATAAAGTTCAATACCTTGGTCACATAATAAATAAAGAAGGAATATATGTAGATCAATAAAAAATCAAGGCAATAACTTAATTTCCAGCTCCTAAAAATGTTCATGAAGTTATAAGCTTCATGGGGCTGGCTGGTTAATACAAAAAATTTGTAAAAGACTTCTCTAGAGTTGTTTCCCCAATAACTTCACTATATAAAAAGGATAAGAAATATATGTTTTCTGATAAATGCGAGAATGCATTGAATTTTTTGAAAGATAAATTAACTACAACACCTATCCTGAAGGTTCTAGATCCCAACAGAAGCTTCACCATGGTAACATATGCATGCGGTGGAGGTTTGAGTGGAATACTCTTACAAAATAACCATGTGATTGTATACGAGAGCAAAATATTGAAGGTACATGAGCTGAAATATGATCACCACGAATTAGAACTTGCTTCCATATTTCACGCTTTGTAAGTTTAGAGGCATTACCTGTTAGGAAAGCCTTTTGAACTGAAAATAGACCATTTAGGGATGAATTATATATTCACACAACCTAAATTAAATGCAAGACAACATAGGTGGCTTGAATTCTTAAAAAAATATGAATTTTATATAAGTTACATTAAAGGAAAAGAGAACAGAGTGACAGATGCACTAAGTCGTTGGAAGCATGTTTCCGTGATTGTGACCCTTAGGATTCAATTCAAAGATAAAGTAAAGAAACAAGCGTTAACTTATTCATACTATCTGTAGACACCCATAATTATGCCTGAGCAATTTAAATACTTAAATTGTGCTAATTATCTCCTTTCTCACAAATTGACGACATATCATCAAAGGCGCTCATCTTCCCTCTTATTATCATTAATTAATTACAATATGCTAATTAATTAAGTCGCCTATCCAACTAACATCCTAATTAATGACCTTTCGTTAATTATTCACCCCTTCTATCTAGACTAATTAATTATTATTAATTAATTAGTTTTCCCTTCTATTTAACTAATAAATCAATATTTAATTGATTTAATCCCCTTCTAATAGCTAAATCGTACTAATATTCTTCTAAGTAGCTTCTATAAGCTTACATCTACCTATTAGTTAATCACCTTTGATTAATTAAAACACCCCCCCAACTTCCATGACTTGTTAAGCATAAATTAAACCCTTCTAAAGTAAGGTTACCTTTTATAAAGCAACTTTATCCATTCCTAATCATGTTTTACCTTTATCCCACATGGAAAGGGATGAAGTGTTTCCTTTATCCATTGGGATATATAAGGAGCCCTCCTTCCACCTTTATACCTACACCTAAACTTCTTGAGAAAGCAAATGCAAAGCATATAACAAAATAGACTAAGAGCTTGCCTTTTGTTTTCTTGAGAGTTCATCATCTTGAAGAGTTAAGCCTCTTTCCTAAGTGCTTAGGTCATATGGGAGGTGTCAAAAGGGTCTTGTAGCCCAACTTTGATAAGCCCTCATTCCTAGGTTCTTGGAATACCTAAGACAACCATTTTTGATTGCCATGGAGCCTACTTAGTTCCGTTCATTTATTTTTTGTTAGAGAATAGAGGATTTAGATGCTTAACATTGTTAGTTTCAAAGTTTTGTAAATTGATGAATGTTAGCATCTAACCCTTGTTTAATTCTTATCATGATGGTGCTTAGTATGTTGTTTAATTTTTTCTAATTAAGGTTATTCAGGTGTTAGTCTTTACTTGTATTAGCATTAGTTTAAAAACAACACATGCACACATTTGGCACGCCCGGTGGGACCTAGTCCCTTAACATTTTAGTTTAAATTTCATTGTTTTGGCTAACTTTTGATATGCACATATAGTAGTTAATGTCCATTTTCGTGGAATTTTTACTAATTTTATATGTGTAAGTTCTTGTTCATAGCCATCATTTTAATGGGTTGTTGCCATTTTTAAACTAATCAAAATTTGAAGTATTATGAGCTTTCTTGTGTTTTTTTTTGTATTTTGGTTGCAAGGGTGGTGTAGGAACACTTTTAAGAGCGTAGGCATGCATGTATTTGGTTGTGCAGGAACCTCTCAAGTGGCACAGGTGCACTATCAGAATCTGGTTCTCTGTTTATCAATCCTGGCGCATACGCACTAATCCCAGTGCACATACCTTAACCAGCGCATAGATGCACTAACCTAGGTGTAGACACATTTTCGTACTATACCTTCACTACAATTCAAAACCTATCAGATTGGTGCATACACCCTAACCCAAGTGCACATGTTGTTTTAGTGGTGCAGACACATTTATGGTGGTGCAAGCATGTTCTGTTGAGAATCTGAGACTGTTTTACAAAGTGGTGGCGCACAACGATTTTCTGGTGGCGTACACACTTTTCTGGTAGAGCACGCATAATTCTATGAAAGTTTTAAATTATCTTTATCGAAGGTAATGTATATGCTCTTTTGGTGGTGCAAGCGCCTCTCAGGTGGCGCAGGTACATGATAAGCCAAAAATACATAGAGTGGTGCACACATCATTTATGTGGTGTGCACGCCTCTCAGGTGGTGCAGGTGAACTATAAATTGGAAAAACACAAAGTGGTGTATCCACCCTAGCCCACACGTAGATGCTAAAATAGGGTCACGTAGGTGTCTTTTGTTTTCTTGAAGTTCATTGTGTTGAGGTGCTAACATTCTTGCAGGTTTTATCTAATCACATACTCATTTTGGTGGGATGTTTTTACATGTTTTTACTTGATTAGATAAAGCTTTGCATGTTTACTTATTGGAATAAGATCACGTATGCTCTTCCCTCACATCCCTTGGGGCGATCTTGGGAATAAAAAAATTATTATTAGGTCCTTTTTGATGCTTTGAGGTTGTTAGGAATATTTGAATTGGAATTGGTTAACTTGGTGTGTTTGAATTAAAGTGTTTTTCCATTTGATATCTTTTTAGATTTTGGAAACATCACATATGCTCGTCTCTTGCATCCTTGGACGATCTAGAGAATCAGAAATGGTGTTTACTCTTTTGATGGAAAACTACTATAAATCATCATACATGACCAAAACACATCACTTGTAAAAGAAAGGAGGAATCAAAACGAAGTCAAAAACTACTAATACAGTTGTTATATAGGTTGTCAAAAGGTTTTTCAAGCAAACCACACCTAATTAAACAAGATAAAAAGAACAACATATTCAAAACACTGTATTGTAGGTTTCAGAAAAGGGTACGTCCCTCTCCGCTCAACTAGGAACATAACCCCTTTGGCATAACGCCTTAAGCTACAACAATGGGGGTGGTTCCAGGAACCCCAAAGTAGTCCACACAAGAGGGAACCTTGTGGATGAAATGGGAAGTGCTCCGCACTACCTATCTGACTAGTGATTCCTTTGTGAGATAGTGTTACAAGTTGTCCCTATGCGACCCTTTTAAGTACATGATGGATGCATTTACTGCCCACTGTGCTTGAAGGGGGAAAAGTTGAGATACTCCCAAGATAGTCAGGACTATTTGGGTAAATCATCCTGCTCGTGGATAATTTTTGTAACACCTAGGATGAGAGAACCACCTAGGAAAATATACTTTGGCTAGGAGCCCACTTTGACCATTCTAAAATAGTGTTGAGTTGTGAACCATATTTTCATTGTGAAACATGTGACGCGTTACTTTCACTTAGTTTTTACTTGCCTTAAGGGCGAGGTGAAACTCTTCCGAAGTGAGGCCAGCATTTTTCATCCCCATTTTGAGTTGCTTCCTTCACATTCTTTTGACACTTTGTTGATCAAAAGAAGGGTGACTACCTCTGTGTTACCAATCGATTGTTTCTGCCACTTTTTTGTCTATTTATGCACATTCATGTTTACGGCTGGGTAAGTTAAACGTCTAAAATGTGTGGAGACGTATTCATATCATTGGTGGGCATTGTGATCTTGATACCCACCTCAAGATCATCATTGTAGTTAGGCATGGTTCATCATCTTGAACTTACTTAGAAGGGTTACTCTTGTTTGTATCGTATC
This sequence comes from Taxus chinensis, assembly GCA_019776745.2. Taxonomy (NCBI): domain Eukaryota; kingdom Viridiplantae; phylum Streptophyta; class Pinopsida; order Cupressales; family Taxaceae; genus Taxus; species Taxus chinensis. The sequence continues at coordinate 133,909,526 of CM034156.1, forward strand.
AATACAATTTTTATATTTACGTCTTGTTTCTTGTAAAATCGACCTAAATATCTATATTGTAAGGTTATGCTGTACACACTTTAACTATTCCTAGCTATACTTTGAGCTTTTGGTTTGATTATATTATTACCTCAATTTTGAAGAGTGCTACAAGTTACCAATTGTGCATGTTATATCAATAGCATCTTGATATCAATACCTTACTTTCTCACAAAGTTTGGTTAACATTTCTCGGTGATATTGTTGTGTCACTCACAAATTATAACTGGCACTTTTTGGGATATAGGTCTTAATTGAATTTGAACTCACTTTTAGTATATCTTGTTAGGAGGTCACATTAAATTTTTGTATTTACTTACGTCTTGTTCATTCTCTTGAACATGGCATAATTGAGAACATCTTGCTAATTATCTTGTGACACTAAACTACTTTTTGAGATGTAGTCTAGGAGGTACTTCATTTGATAAGCTTCGATACCAAACATTTTTGTCACTGGTGATTTATCACTCTATCACATTGGTATTCTCATATTGTTATTCATATTCTTGACAATTTATCTTGCATTTTACTTAGGTGTGGTCACAAATTTTTGAACACATTTAAAACTTACCATAGTGAAACTATCACAAATCATGGCTCCTAAAACATGATTGGGGCTCAAGAAACAAACATACAAGGAACAACAAGCACAAGCTTGGGAAGCCTCTAACAGACAAGGGTCAAACCCCTTTATTGGACATGATCTAGGCCTCTATTTTCTGTGGAAAAAGAGATAGAAGATATGGTCAATCATAGTGGTAATGAATTGGAATCTCCACACGCAGAATTCAAATTTGACCCCACTCTATTAGATGAGTTTATTTTTAGAAATAAAGATAGAGTGCTAGCACAGGTCATGGAATTAGGGGCCGAAATGCCCACTGAAAGTGAAACAATCCCACCTACGAATAACGCTAAAGAGGAAGAATGACCCCTTATCAACATGGAGGATATTTTGATGCATGGACATGCTTCTACCTCCAACGTAGGAAATAATAAGATAGTGGGACATAGAATACCCTTTATCAAAGTGCCACGTAAAAACATGACGGGACATGAGAATGGTGAAGAACCTCCACAAAACAAGGAAGAGGAGGAACCTTTAGAAGAAGAAACCACAATTCAATAACAGATTAGTAGCCTAAGCCGACAATTAGCTTTGCTAACCTCTCATGTGTAGAAGGAAGCAAGCAAAAATGTTCAAAATTCAAGGCCGAAGGTTAAGATCAATGAATTCCATAGAGAAAATCAAGAAGAAGATGATACAGGGTATTTCTGAGTATATATCCCCGCTTATCCCACTAGAGAACAATTGCTCGCACAAGAGGTGCAATCTATGAAAGTAACACTCGTAAGCCTTCAAGAGAGAAATATAGGGAGCATTAGAAAGTATCAATATGAAGAATTATGCCCCTATCCTTTTGACAAGACTATGACCCTTCAACCCTTTCCTAAGAAATTTGATATGCCAAAATTTGACAAATATAAAGGGAAAGGGGATCCATGGGATCATGTCAAATATTTCTATATGGCATGTCAAGAGGTGTCCTATAGTGACAATTATCTCATAAGACTTTTTCCCAAGAGTCTAGGAGGTCAAGCATTGGAGTGGTTTACACGTTTACCTCGGGGATCAATTTTCACTTGGCCAGAATTGGCAGAAAGGTTTGTGCGTCACTTCTCGTACAACATAGAGAGTGATGTCACCATGGCAGATTTATGTGGTGCTAAACAATGCCCTAATGAGACTTTCTCCAGCTATCCTCCAATGGTGGAGAGGGATAGCTAGCCGCTTCCCTTGCGCTTTCCCTGAAAAATAGCTGGTTAGTATTTTTGTACCCAACCTCAATCCGGATATAGCTTTCTACCTCCAAATGCATTGTGATCGAACTTTTGAGGAGGTCATCGAAAAAGGGGTTCAAATAGAGAAATATCTCATTGCAAAAGGAACTCTCAAGTCCTAATCTAGAGATAATCAAAATGTTAAACCCATGGAGAAGCTGAAGGTTTTTAACAAAAACAAAAATGTGGTGGGAGACGGGATCACTGATTCCAAACGTGTACAAACGGTCCAAACCAGTCAACCTTTTAAACTGACCAAAGGACCAATTCAACCACCACCAAAATGAAGAATGTTCACCTCTCTTAATGAACCTTTGTCGGTTATACTAAAACAATTGGATGTGGCTCACATGATGACATATCCTATGACACAACCATTTGATGACAATGCTCCAAAACCTTCATGGTACAAGGAGCATGAATATTGTGAAATGCATCATGTCAAAGGACATAAGACAAGACAAATGTCTGCGACTTCGTCATTATATCCAAGACCTCATTGACAATGGGGAGATAGAGGTGGACAACCCAGGAAAAACTTAGACACCTAACGAGAAAATGGGGATATATAAAGAGCCATTCCCCAATCATGATAAATCAATGGAAAAGTCAAAGCCAGATTGGGGAGAGTCATCCCAAGGTTATAAAGTAGCGAATTATTTATACACCAAAAAAGACAACAATCATTATGATTCACTTATTGGATGTATTCACTCTCCTACTGACCATGTCAACACCATCTGAATCAAGGGAAAGGATTGCACCACGGTAACAAGGTGTGCCCGCCTCGTGATTCCAGAACCTTCTCCATCAACCCCAAAAACTGGTAAATACAACCTCTTAGAGCAACTTGAGAAGACATCTGCTAAGATTTCGATCTTAGATCTTCTTAAGATATCCAATGTACACAAAGACATTCTATACCAAACTCTTCAGGGGTCGGGAGTGCCATTAGAGGTCAATCCTACACATCTACAAGCCGCAGTGGCAAACATCATACCAAATGAACATATTGCCTTCAACCATAGGGAGATCCCTACTGAGAATCCAACACATAATCTTCCTTTGTATATTGAGGTAGTTGTTACCCACAGGAAGATCAAACGGGTGCTTGTGGATAACGGATCAAGGTTGAACATCTGCACACTAAAGTTGGTTAAACATAACTAGGACATACTGAGGCAGATCTTGAGTCAAATATCATCACTATCACCGCTTATGACAATGTAGAAAGGGAGTCAGCGGGCACAATCACATTGCCCATGGAGGTGGGTCCCACTTGCCATCAAACAAAGTTTCATGTCCTGGACTTGGAACTTCCATATAATATGCTTCTAGGCCGACCATGGATTCATGCCATGTAGGCCATGCCATTAATGTTTCATCAGTGCATTAAATTGAAGCATGAGGGAAACACCATTACAATACAAGGAGATTCAGAGCCCTTCACTCACTGCAGAGCTCTTAATAGCTTTGCACATAAGGGCACATATGCATGTCCCTCCGCCGATATAGTTGTCCCTCTCCAATCTGAGGCCATGGAATCCCGGATAGATTCAGATTCTCTCAGTTCTTGCACCCATGGTGTGTCTACATCAACCTCTCCTTTTGATTCATGGGAGATGAAAATCCTTGAATATGGTACATAGAGAATATAATGTGCAACAAGCCCCTCTTGGTTTCAGACCTCTCATTGTCACCCAAGACTAGAGGTCGACCCAACTATCGCTTCATAAGACCTAGAAATGAACACACTATTGGGTCATTCTTACCTGGAGGCTTGTTGGCTAAGGAAAAATTGTTAGATCCACCTACAACTTGGGTCCCAGAGGATACTCAGCCATCCTGTTATCAAACCCCTGAATACAAGAAATATAGTAAAATGATGTACTCCATGGGCTACAAGGGCCTAGGATGTGGAAGAAATGAACAAGGACAGAGAGAACCAGTGCCTCTTCCGCATTTTAAAATAGAAAGATACGGCATTGGGATTCACCCTTATGGAGCACACCCCAATGATCAAGATGCTACTTGTTCTGAACATGAGGATAGCTCTGACTATCTAGACAGCGATACGGATTCCCATTGTAGCCAATATGAGGATCTTGCCTCCACAAACCTATTCATGAACAACGTTGTCCTAACCATAACCCCTATGGAACCAACCCTTGACCTTGTTTACCCTTCCCTTGTTGAATGGGACCAACAACATCACATGTCACTAGATCTATTCGAGAATGATGAAGCTATCGCAGAGTTCATGGGAATTTGAGATACGATTCCCATTGGAGACCACAAGAAGGGTTTCTATATTGACTTGGATACCTGTGCTTACTTTGGTGAGGAGGCTGAGCTTCGTGGTCAGCAAAACTTAAGAAAAAGTGAGGGAAAAAGTTCCAATGTAAAGCCTCGGCAAAAATCAAAGTCCAAGTCGCATAGTGAAAACCTCTTTGAGGCACTGGCTGACAAACAAATAAAAAAATAAAAGGACAAATAAAGTGACCACGCCAAGGATGAAAATCTCATGGAGACATCCTTGGATGAAGATCTCAACCTTCCTCCCGATCCTACGCATATGGAGGACTTGTCCAAATTACTAGTCGAGGAAACCATCGATGTGAATATTGGTACAGAGGAGGATCAAAAGATAGTAAAATTAGGAGCATCGCTCTCGGCTAGAGAACAAAAGACATTCACTATGTTGTTGCAAGATTTTATAGACATGTTCGCATGGTCTTACAAAGACATGCCAGGCTTAGATCCAACTTTGGTCATGCACAACCTAGTTGTGCATGCAGATGCTAAGCCTATTAAACAGAAGCTCAGAAAGATGCACCCAAGGGTAGCCTTACTGGTTAAAGAAGAATTAGAAAGATTGCTTGTGGCAGGATTCATCTGGCCTATTGATTATTCTGAATGGATATCTAACATCGTCCCTGTCTAGAAAAATCTTGTCAGTATCAGAATTTGCATGGATTTTAGAGACATTAATAAGGCTTTCCCTAAGGATGATTTTCCACTGCCAAATATTGACATGATTGTGGATTCAATAGCAGGATATGAGATGTTATCTCTCATGGATGGATTTTCAGGATACAACCAAATCAAGATAGCTGAAGAAGATCAACACAAAATGGCTTTCACGACTCCTTGGGGTACCTTCTGTTATCAGGTGATGCCATTTGGTCTCAAAAATGCAGGAGCTACTTATCAGTGGGCAATGACAGTAATTTTTCATGATATGATTCATGATATCATGGAGGACTATGTGGATGACATCCTCGGAAAGTCTAAGACAAGAGAAGATCACCCTATCATTTTGCGGCATATCTTTGAGTGCCTACGAGAGTACAAGGTCAGGCTGAATCCAAAGAAGTGTGTATTCGGCATGCTATCAGGAAAACTGTTGGGCTTCATCGTATCAAGAAGAGGAATTGAGGTAGACCCTGCTAAAGTGTCTGCTATTACTGAAATTCCTCCACCTAAGAATATTAAGCAACTGCATAGCTTACAAGGGAAAATCTAGGCTATTCACCGCTTCATCTCCCAGCTTGCAGATAAGTGCCACTCATTCACCCACTTGCTTAAAAAGGATGTCACCTTCATCTGGGGACCAGAGCAACAACAAGCCTTTGCTTTGCTTAAAAAATACTTGGCTAATCCACTTGTCCTCATGCCTCCAACTCCTGGAGAACCACTCTTGCTCTATATCTCTGCTACGTAATTTTCTATTGGTGCACTACTCACCCAATACGACCTTGGTCATAAGGAAAAAGTGGTGTATTATCTCAGTCGCACTCTCATCACTTATGAGCTCAACTATCCTCAAATTGAAAAAACTTGCTTGGCTATTGTTTTTACTTTTCAAAAACTTCACCATTATCTATTGAATACCAAAACCAAGCTAATATCCAAAGTTGACCCACTCAAGTACTTGTTATCTAAACCAGCCCTCATAGGTAGAATGGCTAATTGGATCATTCTACTAAGTGAGTTTGACATATAATTTGTGCATCAGAAGTCAGTTAAAGGACAAGTACTCACTGACCAACTAGCAGAAGCACCTTTGCAAGGCATTGAACCTTTGAATCTGGATCTACCAGATGCCTCCTTGCTCTACATTGAAGAATTTGTTGTGTGGCAGATACACTTTGATGGGTCCTTTACTTTTCACGGTTCAGGTGTAGGGGTAGTCCTCATTACTCCTTCTGGTGACCCTATACCACAAGGATTTTCACCTGGGTTTTCCCTACACAAACAATATCACAGAATATGAGGCACTTATCGCAGGGATGAAGCTAGCTATCAAGTGGAACATTCATCATGTCAAGGTTGTGGGTGATTCTCAGTTAATTATCAAACAGGTTAATGATGAATACAAGGTTAAGGATGACAAGCTCATACCTTACAAAAAGCTAGTAGAAACTCTAAAGGAGTACTTTGTGCGCATTACATTTGAACAAATTCCACGAGTGCAGAACAGATCAGTAGATGCTATGGCAACAGTGGGTTCTATGCTTCGTATTCTGCCAGGGAATAATGACATGTTGTTCTTTGTAGAAAACTTACACCAGCCTATGTATGACATGCCAGAATCTTGTCTGGCTTGTGATGTTGTTGGTCCCAATTCCCCATGGTACGAGCCCATCTTTACCTATCTCAAGGACAACACGTTCCCTCCCGATATCTCCCGTTTCAAAAAACAAATCTTGATTCACCAAATAGCCCGTTACACCCTTTTAGGAGGTACACTTTATCGTCATGGCTACGATGGGAATCTGTTACGTTGTCTTGATATGACGGAGTCGATCCAAGCAATCAAAGAAGTACATGAAGGGGTGTGTGGAGCACATACAAATGGAATGGTTTTGGCCAAGAAATTGTTAAGAGTAGGCTACTATTGGCCTACCATGGAAACTGATTGTTGCAATTATGTCAGGAAGTGTGTACTCTACCAGAAGTATGGAAACTTCATCCATGCTCCATCGCAACCATTACAACCTATCACTACCCCATGGCCATTTTCTAAGTGGGGACTTGACTTGATAGGGAAACTTACTCCTACCTCATCTGATGGTCATACCCACATCATCACGGCTACTGAATACTTTACAAAGTGGGTGGAAGTTGTCCCCTTAACCTATGTAACAGGAGCTCAGATTTCCAAATTTATCATGAATCATATCATTTGTCGATATGGCATTCCTGCGGCCATTGTTACAGATAATGGGAAGTCATTTAAGAATAAGATGTGAAAGGTCTTTGTCAGTGGTTCCAAATTAAGTTAAAATGGTCTACACCATATTACCCCCAAGGTAATGGATAGGCCGAAGCCACAAACAAGACTTTGGTGAGAATAATGGAGAAGATGGTCAGCAAAACAGGTCGTAATTGGCACTTGCAAATCCACCTAGCTCTTTGGGCTTATAGAACCTCCATTCGCACTCCTATGGGTGTGACACCATATTCTCTAGTATTTGGGACATAATCCATCATCCCACTAGAAATTGAACTTCCTTCCCTGAGAATCTCTCTTAGGGACTATTTGGATAAAGATGAGGATTACCGGGTAGCAAGACTGGCTGAATTAGAGCTCCTAGATGAGAAGCACATTCACACTCTTAATCACCTCAAAGTGTATGAGAACAAAGTCTCTAAAAACTACAACAAGAGAATCATACCTTGTCAGTTTGAGGTTGGTGATTTAGTCATGAAGGAGAATCAGTTCAACACAAGAGCGGAATGAGAAAAGAAAGGAAAGTTCGAACCACATTGGTTAGGACCCTATGTTATTGTGGCCAAGTATGGCACAGGGGCATACAAACTTGCTCACCCCAATGGTGATGAGCTCCGTGAGCCCATGAATGCCATGCATCTTAAGCGGTTCTATGCTTAAACATGGCACAAAATCAAAAAAGCAAAAAAATCAAAAACATGGTAAAATGATCAAAAAATACAAAAAAATCAAAAAAGAAGAGAGAAAAAGAAAAAGAGAAAACAAGTCATCCACAAGTGAAAACCACACAATTGTGGCACTTTGGATAGGTCCTTGGGTGAAAACCAGTTTTCTGGCACCTTGGGAGGATTCATTGTTCACAAGCATCTTGCATCTGGAGGGTAGTTTTACTTGGCCTAGCCCTAGTTCTGCCTTTGAGATTCCCTGTGAGCCCAATCTTTTCAAGCCTTGATCTAACTTTGTCTTCTTTTATTCATCTGTGAGGGGCATGGTCTTTCGCTATTCCCCATCTTACATTGGGGCAATTCAATGACTTCACTTTCTTGTTCATACGCATGTGGCCTTTTCCCTTGTATATTCCCCATCTAATACATTGGGGGAATCCACGCTTTCTTGGTTACCTGTGCATAACTCTGGAAAACCATTAGAAAACAACATTGTTTCAACACAAAAACTATAGAAAATTGTTTCAAAAAACTACAAAAACATTCAAAATATCCAAGAACACAAAAACAATAGAAAATTGTTTCCCATAAATAAAAAACAATAGAAAATTGTTTCAAAAACCCTAAACAATAGAAAATTGTTTCAAAAACCAAAATCCATAAACAATAGAAAATTGTTGCATGAAAACAAACTTACAAAAACATTTACTTACATTTTCTTGCATTGTCTTGTTTCTTGCTTTGCTTGTTGCTTGTATAGTTGCTTCATGTTTGTGCTTTTGTGTTGTTTGTTGATTGGGAATACTTTGTTAGAATTCATCTTTTCTTGCTTAGATTAGATTTATTCTTGCTTGTGCATATTGAGGTGTGTTTTTACATGCTAATGAATCTTGGTGCATTATTATGTTAATTCATTGTGTTCTTTATTAGCATTTGATTGTGTTTATTACATGTGCAGTGTTTTGTTATCACATCATCACATTACCATCAGTATCATCACATCTAACATCATCTATACATCATATATCAAGAAAAAGCTAAGTATACATCATACATGAATGCTAAGCTAATCATCACATATCGTATCATCAAATGGGGGCAAGAGGGATCGCAAATATCAAAATCTATCCCCCCCGCTCCCTTATCATCATATCATCATGCATCCACTAAGTATGGCACATCACATAAGCAAAACAACAATTTGATATATTCTACAAGATCACATCATCTAGAAATCAAAACACATGTGATACATCAACAAGATCATGATACATATACATGTCAAATCAAATCAGAAAACATCATAAGCACATCTATCTATCCATGTGAAATAATAAATAAATGTGCATCTCATATACACATATGTCATGTCACAAATGTCCAAATCATACATGTTTGGTATATTTGTATCAAAAATGGATATACATCATGGCAAGTACATCAAAAAAGCCTTCATTTGAGGCATACAAAAGTGATACATCTATAATAGAATAAAAGCCTTCATCAGAGGCATGTATCAAAATTGCTCTATATCAAAAATGCCTTCATCTGAGGCGTACAAAAGTGATACATCTATAACAGAATAAAAGCCTTCATCAGAGGCATGTGTCAAAATTGTTGTACAAATACAAAATGAATATACATGGAGCACAATCTGCTCATAGCCTTCATAAAGAGGCATATGTGGATGTACAAAATATCAGGGCTGACTCGAGCCCTCTGAAGGAGTAGCTGGCCTGTCCTGCGGGGGTCACATGGCATGAGCATCACCAGCTCTCTTTGGTCATGGCTTCTCCACTGAGGCCTGAGGCCTCTCTGATCTAGTGCCCCTACTGGACTGCTGACTATAGGATGGTGCCCGTCACTCAGGAGGCACTGCCTCAAAATATAAAGACCTGTAGTATGAGGCTTTGCCCTCTACTGTCACCAAATCTCTATGTGTCCGGGAAGTCACTGCGGTACCCTCTGTGTGTCGGTAGGACGCTATCTCTACTGTAGCTCGGGCCAGCTCGGCCTGACCTACTACACACTCTGCCCTGAGCCTATCTCACTCTAATATCACAGGCTGCAGCTGAACCTGTGTCTGCTGGTGTAAGCCTTTCACCTGGGCCATCTAAGAGGCCATCTGTCGAATCTACTAGAAGAGCACAACACTATCACCTCCTGGGCTAGAGCCTGATCTCACTCTGATAATAATGTCACAATCTGGGTCTGAGCCTGATCTCACTCGGCTGTCACTGTCACACACTAGCCTTGGGCCTCATCTCTCTTTGCCCTAGCCTGATCTCTCTTGGCTAGGGCCTATTGTAACTACTACTGTAAGGTGGCTATCTGTGCCACTGGTTGTGCCACTAAGGCTGGTCCCTGTGGTGCTCTAGATGACTGGCCCTACTCTAGGACCCTGGCTCTCAGAATATGTGTTGGTATCTATCCTGGGCCCTGTGGCCTTAGTCCCTGTGCCTGTGGGGCACCCCTGCTCATCATGCGGTAAGCCATCAAATGGATCCTCTGGATCAGGCCCTACTGCTCTCTCTCTCCACTCCAAACCATGCCTAAATCTCTATGAGTGGACGAGTGCCTGCTACCCAGGCCTCCTCCAGGATGGTAAGACGCCGAGGTAACACAGTGGCATACCAGGTCAAATAATTTGCTGAGGTACCTGGGTCCCTGACTTGTCATGTTGGGTCCCATGCCTGTGGGACCACCTGTGAAAAACTCCCTCTGGCTTGGGCCACTGGTATGTGAGGCCCCATAGTATGCCTCTCTGAATCTCTATGGGCATACCATATATCGGGCTGTGGAACCCCCTGTACTATGCCAAGCTTCCACTGGCACCTGTCAACTCTATACAACTCTATGATGTAGCTGTGACTGCCAATGATAAAGTGCTCTACTAAGCACACACTGAGCTCTGTGGCATCCTCTAGCCACTAAATGTGTCTATAAGGTCTCCATATGATATCTATCTCTGGCAGCTCATCGAACTCTCACCTGTATCTATATAGGCTGCCTAGGTGGCCTCATACATCACCACCTACTAGTACCCATGCCATGTAAGATGGATCCTCTAGGTCTCGAACACACAAAGTGCCCACAGGGCATCTGATCACAATGTGATCCCATGACCAGATCTATAACAATGAAGTTGGCCCCACGGTCTTCTGACCATGGTAAGTAATCAAATGTAGATCCCAGTATAAGTGGGCCAGTATGCACTGCCCCCAACAATATCACTCCCCACTGAAAATGTCATGTACTAAGGGTAGTAACCCTCTCGGGAAGGATGTCCCTGTCTTATCAGTGAGAAAAAACCCACTGATAAGTGTCATGATGTAAAGAGGCCCCCGATGCAGTGTCAGGTCAGAAATGCACTCATGCAAAGCAATGGTCATACCATCATGAGGTATGTCATCTATGTCGAACAGGTCGTTGCAGGCTGCTCTAATCAGCCCTACATCAGAGTTGTACTCAATCAAAGTGCCCATGATCGGCACGCAGAGAATCACCATACATCCTCTAGGGTCACGGTCATCTCCCCAGTAGGTAATCTAAAACACTGGCTCTCATTATGCCATCGCTCGGCTAGCGCAGTCAGCAAACCATGGTCCAGGGTGATAGATGGCATCCGAGACACGGGGCCTAGCCCCACCACCTCGAGAAGTATAGACATAGCTTGCCGGTCTCACCAACGCATGCTCCCCTCTACCTCAGCTATCTAGGTGTGACGCTCCCGCATCTGCAATACTAGAAGACGTCTCTGCAAAATATCAAATCACTCGTCAGTTACTAACATTTCTTCTAAAAATCTATCTATCATTTTAGGGTTAACCCAAAAATCCTAAAATTTCTTCTAAGTGTCATCTTTTTGACATTTTTTTGTCTATCCTTCGCTGGCCTGGGACGCCTGAGTGCCCTTTCTAGTGTGTGCACCTCCATTTTGGCACGTGCATGTGCACAATTGTCTTCTGGTGCTTGCACCATCATTTAGGAACCTGCGTGCCCTTTTGGGCATGTGTGCCACATATTCGGTTCTTGTGCCATCATTTTTATGCCTACGCTTGCACGCATGTACCCCTAAGTCTGTGTGCCCTTCTTTTTGTGTGTGCGCCCTCCTTTTTGTGTGTGCACCCCCTTTCTGGTGTGTGCGTGTGCGCACACATGTGTAGTGTGTGCGCGTGCATGTGGGTGTGTGCTGTTTGTGCCTGTGCTTGTGCGCATGTGTTTTAGGATGCCTGCACCCCCAAAGAGATGCCTACACCCCTGACTTGACACCTACACCTGCGTGCATGCATGTCGGCGTGACCTCCTAGCCCTAAATGCTAATTTTTGGCATTAATGACAAAAATTGACAGAAAATTTTGAATACTCACGAAGGGGCCGTCGTCAGCATGCCGCTGGTACCCTCGGACTATGTCTGCTCGCCTCAACCGATCCCATGCAATCACCATCATCCTCATCGTTGTCAGAGCCTCATGGTAAAAACTCAATAGTGGTCGGTAACAAATGAACTGGTCGCGGTGATTTACCCCCCCAAGTGGGGTATATCAAGCTGTTTTTCACCGCCGAGAGGGCCTGGAGGCTCGTTTTGACCGTTGTTTTCTCCTCTGTTCACCGATGAATAATTATTTTAATTAAATAATTATTTTTCTCTTATTTTTCACTGTATTGGGGCATTTTTTCTGTCCATTACCCCTTTCTTCCCCCTAGGGAAATTTTATTGCTCCTAGGTGATTTTTCTTCTTATTCACACTCTCGTAAATAATTATTTGTCAAAAATAATTATTTTATTATTTTTTCCACTAAGCAAGGACATTATTTGTCACTTGTTTCTTCTTTCTTCCACCTAGGGCACTTTCTGTTGTGCCTAGGCCCTTCCTTCTATTTTCTTCTATTTTCTTCTACTATCCACCGCATTTTGGAAAACAGAAAACAAAAACAATATATATATCACGTCAAAAATCCAAAAAAACAGGGCAATTTTTTTCACAAAATCCTAAAAAATAAAAAACCTACAAAAATGGTAACTTGCTTATTATGGCTGAAACTTGTGTCTTGCACATGGTATTTTCTCCATATCCTACTGGTTTGTTTCACATCTTCCCCGATTAATACGACTCATGGATCACCGGATTCACAACCATTCACAAAGCTAGTTGCTTGCTTTGTCTGTACTCTGGGGCACATTTGTTGCCTGGTGTTGTTTCGTTGCGCACAACGCTTTTTACTTGGACCAAATGTCCATTGTCATTTCCCCTTGCATATATCCTTGCTTGGGGCATCATTTTTAACCCTTGTCGTCAATCACGAACATGTGGATCTCTTCAGCTTGATAACAAAACATTTGTACAACTGTCTTGACCGTTGTTGGGTTGGATATGTGTGTTTGTACTTGTTTTCCCTATTAAATGAGCTTGTTTCCTTCTCGTATTGCATTGCATTGTTGTATGTTGTGTGGAGTTGGTATTTTCAGCAATGGAAAATTGTTCGTAGTATGGATTTTCATGTCATTCTACCTTTGTCGTATGCTTATATTTTTCATAAGGACCGATGACGTAGCTCTTATGGCAATATGATGACAAGAAATTGTTCCAATAAACAGCGGCTAGAGGTTAAGCTCTTCTCTCCCCTCCTCCATATTTCTTCTACATCACTTTCCTCTCACCCCTAATCTTCCATCTTACTGGGCATCCTGCCCCTTTCCATTCTTCTATCTATCTCTCACCTTTTTCGATCGTCGATCGTCTTCCTTCATCACCCTATCGACACTCGAGGGGGCATCTCTCCTTCCTACTAATTTTTCTTCTATCCCTTCAAAATTTCTTTCGTCTACTATCTTTGAAGTGGCGTCACTTACGCCACCCCAAAGAGGGGCAAATGTAGACACCCATAATTACGCCGGAGTAATTTAAATACTTAAATTGGGCTAATTATCTCCTTTCTCGCAAATTGACAACATATCGTCAAAGGCACTCATCTTTCCTCTTATTGTCATTAATTAATTACAATACACTAATTAATTAAGTCGCATATCCAACTAACATCCTGATTAACAACCTTCCGTTAATTATTCACCCCTTCTATCTAGACTAATTAATTATTATTAATTAATTAGCTTTCCCTTCCATTTAACTAATAAATCAATATTTAATTGATTTAATCCCCTTCTAATAGCCTAAATTGTACTAATATTCTTCTAATTAGCTTCTATAAGCTTACATCTACCTATTAGTTAATCACCTTTGATTAATTAAAACACCCCCAACTCCATGACTTCCTAAGCATAAATTAAACCCTTCTAAAGTAAGGTTACCTTTTATAAAGCAACCTTATCCATTCCTAATCATGTTTTACCTTTATCCCACATGCAAAGGGATGAAGTGTTTCCTTTATCCATTGGGCTATATAAGGATCCCTCCTTCTACCTTTATACCTACACCTAAACTTCTTGAGAAAGCAAATGCAAAGCATATAACAAAATAGACTAAGAGCTTGCCTTTTTTTTTCTTGAGAGTTCATCATCTTGAAGAGTTAAGCCTCTTTCCTAAGTGCTTAGGTCATATGGGAGGTGTCAAAAGGGTCTTGTAGCCCAACTTTGACAAGCCCTCATTCCTAGGTTCTTGGAATACCTAAGACAACCATTTTTGATTGCCATGGAGCCTACTAAGATCCATTCATTTATTTGTTATTAGATAATAGAGGATTTAGATGCTTAACATTGTTAGTTTCAAAGTTTTGTATATTGATGAATGTTAGCATCTAACCCTTGTTTAATTCTTATCATGATGGTGCTTAGTATGTTGTTTAATTTTTGCTAATTAAGGCTATTTAGGTGTTAGTCTTTACTTGTATTAGCATTAGTTTAAAAACAACACATGCACACACTATCAGCATGTAAATATTGCATTAACAATAGATCTAAATGATAAAAGGTATGAAGGATTTAAATTTGATAATGAAGGAATCTTGAAATATGAAGGTAGAGTCTACGTGCCTTTGGGAAATGAATTAAGGAAAAAGGTCATGAAATAATTCCATGATGCTCTTTATTCGGGACATCCAGGAGTGAAAAAGATGCTTGCTAATATAAAACAACAAGACTTCTGGAAGGCAATGAAAAAGACATGACAAACTATGTTTCTAATTTTCTTGAATGTCAACGCATTAAAGTAGAGCACATGCATCTTGTTGGTAAGCTATATCCTCACAACATTTCACACTATAATTGAAAAATTATTAGCATGTTTTTTTTACAAGGGCTACCAATGTCGAAAAATAAACATGACATGATTCTAGTTGTTCTTGACAAGTTACCAAAGCTAGCTCACTTCATACTAGGTAATTTGAAAAATTATTCACCCATGCTTACAAAATGGTTTTTGCAAAAAAAAATTAGATTGCATGGAGTTCTGGAGTTAATAATTTTGAATAGGGATCCAAGGATGACCTCTAGATTCTGGAATACCTTAAATTCAGCTTCGGGAAAAAAATTGATGGTCAAACCAAATGAGTAAACCAAGTGTTAGAGGATATGCTTAGAATGTATTGCATGGATCAAAAATGCAAGTGGGAAGAATATCTTCCATTAGTGGAATTTACCTATAACAACACTTTTCATTCTTCGCTAAAAATGTCACCATTTGAAGCGTTGTATGGGAGAAAGTGTAGAACTCCTATCATTTGGGATAGCATTAAGGATAGAGTGTTAGTGGGCCCTGAAATGTTAACACAAATGGAAAAGCAAGTGAAGCTCATTTGTGAGCAATTAAAAGAAGTTAGTGACAGGTAGAAGAGTTATGCAAATCCAAAACGTGTAAACAAAAATTTGAGCTTGGAGATAAATTTTTCTTAAGGGTTAAGCCCAAAAAGAGCTCAATAACATTTGGCAAGTTTTTCAAGTTGTCACTAAGATATTGTGGACCATTTGAAATCCTTGAAATCATAAGTCCAATTGCATAACTTTTGGTGTTACCTCCTAGATTTTCTAAGATGCATGATGTTTTTCATATTTCCTTGCTTAATAAGTATGTTTCATATGTAATACATGTCCTTCATTTGAAATCTTTACATGTTCAAGATCTGGGAATCGTGGCAGTTGAACCTATTAGAGTGTTGGAAACTCATAGGTTGTACCTGATAAATAGAGATATCACGCGATGAAATGTCTAATACGACCAATATTTATAAGAAAGTGCAAGTTGGGATAATCTGGAAGAGATAAAAATTGTGTTTCCTTATTTGTTTCAATAATAAAAATTGATATTTGACAATATTTTATGAAATGCTTGATATTATATTATATTCTTGATGACTGAAAGGATGAGATTCTATCATATTGCTGGATGTTTCGAAAATTTGGATGATTTTAAGGCTGTTACAACCAATAAATTTAAATACAGATAAACTAAAAGCTAGAAAATTTTCATTTTTTTGGATAAAAATGTTGACTGTTTTCTTTAGTTGTATGATAATAATTCTTATTTGATTATTATGTCTTCTATTAATGAGTAAAATCATTAAGAAAATTATTCATTAAGTGGGGAAGTATGTCACATCCCTCATTTTCATTTTGTTTTGTAGCAAGAATAAATTGTAATATAGAAAGTGATTTGTGAAGGCAAGGGGATAAGCATTGTTTCTTAGCTGAGTTTGTAGCTATACATGCGTATGTATATCCTGAAAAGGATATATATACTTACACATACGTAGTTGCATGCCCAACCATGTAACAACACCTTTCTTCAAGCATTTGTGGATTACTTGACATTTATAACTTATTTTGTTGTACTTCGTTGTATGAATTTACCTTACCTTACCACGTGCAATGATTTCGTAACATTAGTATGCTATTTCGGTGATGTACCTATTTATGTGATTCTCTTTGTTGTAGTTAATGTCTTGCTAAAGTTGGTAAATGTGTGACATGGTTGCAATTGTATTATTTCAGTATTGAGAAATAATTATAACTATTTTATGATACTGACCTTCTTGTATTATTACATTGGTCGTAGACCACATAACATATAAAAATGTTTTCATTATGGTGTTGTAATGTTTCTGGAAATGAAACAAGGTAATGTATTAAGGATGTTTGATGGTCGCAAAACATAGTCATTGAAAATTTTAAACATTAAGTAATATGGTTGGGCAAGTGCACGGAGATGGGGGAGCAAAAAGAGGCCAATTTTTTTATTTGAAGCCAAATGCGAGGGCGTTTTGAAAAGTGCAACTGTGTTATGAATTATTAAGATTGGTAATTACCAAGCCTAAAACACCCTCGTGTTCCTATTTACAATGTTGTATATGTGCATTTGGGAGGGATATATTTACTAAAATAAATGTTTAATTTTTTCATTTATTAATATTTATACTTTATTATTTCTTATACTTTAAATTTATTTTAGTAAATATAAGAAATTAGAGTCACTTTGTACCTTATAGAGCTAGTCTCACAACTCTATCAGTCACAGTTTACAAGATAGTTTTTATATTATAATCTGGTCAGTACATAGGTATTTGTCAGGATTTCAACATTCAGCCTAAAGCTTTTAGGGTTTAACTTATACAATTGATATATATTTTGTGAAAGGATATAGTAATTGTTTAGGTTTTTGGGTCTTCTTGATTGGTAATTGACATTTGTAGGAGTTTTAGATGTGTCAAAACTATATTTTATAAACCTCATAACTCCCAAAGGTAGCAACAAATACTCGAAATATGGACTCATGCAGCTCCTTATAACACATAATAAATAAAAACATATATGTAATTTTTTATCAATTCAAATAATCAAGGGAATGGTCATCATGAGGTATATGAAGGATCTAAAAAATCACGAGGACAATGGGCACAATCAATAAAATAATGAGGTCTGTAAAGGATCTAAACATCAAGAGCTTCATTGTGATTCAAATCATCAAGAGAATGGTCATCAGGAGTAGGATAAGTGAATTTTACCACGAGTGATGGTGGTAATCATCTCAGGCTCACAAACAATACATATTTTAAGAGAGTGTTTCTAAACACTTAATAAATGCTTGGTAATGAACTCACATCTTGTAAGTCGGGGAGGTGGAATTCACAATGTTTCAGTATAGTGTGGAGGTCAAGAACATGTAATTCATTCTCATACATCCCTCCAAGTTTCATTCAGGGATCAATCCTTTTATCAGGAGGAGGAAATCTATCTCCATGAGGAGAAATTGAGAAAGAGGGTATTCAGACATCATAAGCATGCTTCCGTTCAGGTGACATCTTGGGCAGGGAGGTGAATTATGAAATTAAGAAGAGATCATCATGTTCAAACGTGAAATGTGAGGCTCAAGGAGTGAATTGATGATCATCATATCTTAACTTTACCATTATGTCCAAATATCTTCGAGAAACAAATCAAAATGAGATAGTCACGATACTGAAGCATCCATGATCATCATGTGTGAAGGATCAAGAAGTCACCTATTCTCATGCGATGGATATGAGAAAGAAGTGTATGACCATCCTAAATCTGATTCCATTCAAGGAGGATTTTGAAGCCTAGAAGGGTAAGAGGATGATCTTCATATGGAGATGTTATCATGTGAAATGACTAACCCAAAAATGCAAAAATTAAACCATGCAGGTGTTGGAAGCCTTGAAGGTGTTCAAAGCAATTTATGAAGATTTAGAAAAAAATTGACCAGTCAGGCATAGTCTGTTCAATAACGGGTTTTTTAGGTGCAAGGAATGAGAAGTCAAATTGTTAACCTTGACTTCTTCTATTGATTCCGAGAACTCTATAAGGATTTAGGAGGAAACCAATTAAGAAATGGAAATATTGAATAATCCTTTACATTGTGGGAACATCCATTTTGATCCAAGGCCACCGAAGGTAATACTAGCAATCATCTCATACTATCAAGCAATGCATACCTCTCGAGATTGTTTCTAAACACCTAAGTTATGTTTGGTAATGAGCTCAATAGATTGTGGAGGTTAGGAACATGTGATTCACATTCAAGTTCTAATTCCACGTGGATAAAATTGATCAAAAGGGCATTCTCCGCAATGGTATCATAGTCTTCTCCGCAATGGTGTGACTCAAGAAGACTCCTAATTTTTATAACCCAATTCTAGGTAGATTTATCTTCTAAGAATCCTTATCAGCTGAGATATTAATATTTTCTTGTTGAACCCCTAAAATAGGGTTTTAGATAACCTGCTAATGAGAAAATTCATATTTCTTATCAAACACATCCTTCTTGACTCATTTACTTATTGTATAAGATTTAGGAGGATTAAATTCAAGTTTCTTATTTTATAACCCAAATCTGTGGACACATGATGTGCCCCCAACATTAGGCTTTAGGTGAGAAAAACTCTGAGAATTAACAAAACACATTCAAGGTTGGAAGTAAATTCTAGATGTCATGAATTACCACTGTATATTTGTAATGAAATTATTTAGATAGATCTAAATATGAGCCGTAATAGAACACCAAAATGTATATAAATGATCACAATATGCTAGTATAAGTTATAAGACTAAGGGTGTAGCAATATTCAATCCCTTTCCTCCTGATAAAAATCAATACATGCATCCTTCCAATCATTATGCATCCTTCCTTTGACCAGCATGCATTTAGTTCAACTTTCACCTTGGCTCAAAGGAAATTAATAACAAGGTTTTAAAGTTTTTTAGTGTGCAAGGATGATTACCCAAGGTGATAAATTAATTCAGTGAAAAATAACTTCCTCTGGAGGCCTAAAAAGGCCATTTTTGTCCATTTTATAGCTGGTAAACAAACTTCAGGAATGTTTAGGGAAATTCTAAAGCATCTGAGGGTGATTTTGAAGATTATTTAAGGTCTCTAAAGTAATTCAGTAAAGAAAATACCATTCAAGATCCATTTGTTAAACAAAGGGTATTCAAGGTGTAGGGAATGAGAGCTTAACCAATGAATTTTGTCTTCTATGGAATATTCTAGGAGTTATTGAATGAGTTAAGAGGGAAAAATATGCATCAAATGTGTAATAGATAGTTACTTAGACAACGGGTTCAATCAGGAGAATCATGAGGTCTGTGAAGCATCTAAAACATCAAGAACCTCAGTAAAATTCAATTCATCAAGGGAATGATCATCATGAGAATGATGAGAAAGGATCACCATGAGTGGTGATGGTAGTCATCTCGAGCTCACAAAAAATGTGTTGGAAAAATTATTTATCGCTAGGACAAATTAATTGATTTTCACCAACGCTCTAGGACAATGTCCCTCCTACTTGAAGGGGAGGATCCCTTATTGTATGTAAATGAAAAAAATCTATGTGATTGGCAAAGAGGTCAGGGATCCAATAGGCACACTCCACTGCACCTACAAAAAAAGCTTGCAATTTTATGCAAGGGAGGAATTTGTGAAGAAGGTGAAGTATTGGGAGTGGTAATTTAGAGAGAGGGGGCTTAATATTATGAGTAGGATAAATCATATGCTTACAATTATTAATCAGAAATCATCAACACACAATTTTAAAGAACAATAACTTTGGTAATCATATCAAGACAAAGTGAATCATGAGCATAAAATCTAATTCATTTATTAATGCAGAAAATATAAAACACCCTTCTTGATTGACATTTTTACAAAGTTGCAACATGAGAGAGAGAGGAAACACAGAGAAATTAAAATATAAAAATTTCTATCTTTTTCTTATTCTTGGTAGTTATCTACTGATGAACTTACAAAATTGACAATCCCTTGAAATTGGGGTGTCATCACAATTTATAGCATTACAAGGGACCTTTCATCTCCCTCGCATGACTTTTCAACTCCCCTTATGAACCTTCATGTTCCTTCATCATTTGTAACCTTTCATATTCCCTTGTCACTTGACTTTTCAACTACCCTTGTGAACCTTCATGTTCCCTCGTCACTCATGACTTTTCACCTTCCTTCATCATGAAGATGCCCAATTTCATCTTTTGGTCTCACGAAAACATCTTTCGGTTGCCTAAAACCTCTTTGACATGTGACAAGAATTTTCTATCACAACACTTTGTGGTCACACAAAAGCATTTTTTGGACGTGCGAAAGCATCTCTGGGTTGCCTAAAACCTCCTTGATGCGTGACAACATCTTCCGGACGCGCAGTAACATCCCTAGGTTGCACAAAACCTCCTTGACGCACAACAAGACTTTTTTGTAATGTGAAAAAAATTTGTGGTCACACAAAAACAATTTTTGGTTACCTAAACCTTCTTGACGCGCAACCACACTTTGTGGTCGCATGACAGCATCTTTGAGTCGCAGGACCAAAATTGTTTTCTTCACTCTGGGGTCAAAATTTAATGAAATTTGGTCATCAAATATATTAATATTTATGGAAAAGGGCCAATGAATCCAATGGGACTATTATAATTCTTGAAAATTAAGTCTTCATTAGTTTTTAGCCATATATTCAATTTTTTATCAAGTTATGCATTGATGAGTTGAGTGAAAAAAATAGTTTTCGATGAAAAAAATACAAACAAACTTATGGGTAATGGAGAGAATTAAAAATACATTTTTTTGGATTTTTATTAAACTCATAACACATCGTGGAGTGTCCAAAAACTTTCAATCAATTTTCATCTTATAAGAGGACTCTTTAGTTATACTACAAGACAATTTTACACATCTCAATGTGTAGACACTAAATCACACACCTGAGTACATTTCTAGGTCTTAATCACATACCACTATTCATATGATTCCTAAGTGAGAAAACTAGTAATTGACATCTATGTTTTGCCTATTTTCTATCTTTTTGGTTTCCTCTTTAGTCTTGCACACCCTACATCCTAGTCTAATTTGCATTTCTTTAGATTTCTTGACTCAAGACACCAACGCCCAGGCACCATCATCCCCTCTAGGCGCCCCCGACTGATTTTTTATATTTCTTGCCCCTTTTGGACCTCTTTTATCTTTTGGGCATTATATTTTTTTATGGTTCAAAATTTTAGCTATCAATTACAAAATTCAAACAAGGGAATCATATAAATACAAGTTATATGACCATAATAAAGGACCAAGCTCTAAGAATCTACTATCACGACCTATGGTTGCATTCAAAGGCATTCTAAGAGCATCAATGCATACATTTAGCTATCATTTAAGGGACAAAGGACTACATTTTAAGCATGCACTTCATAGGTGGGAAAGTTCATTTTGACATCCACACATCTATCTACATTGCTACATCTAGCTACTGCTCGCTATTAAGTGCATCTTGCACAAGAGCTTCCTAGGGCGTCATTCTTGCACACACAACAAAAACTACATGGATTTTGAGATGTAGTGCAACATTTGGTCCTAATTTAACTCATTCGGGTGACCACCGGAGCTAGTTCGACTCCCTATTTACATCTTTTATTTTTAGGATTTGATGTGTTTTAGGGTTTTCTAGGACATAATTTGTTTTGCAGGTTACAGGAGAATATGCGGACATAGTACGACACATATGTGACCAACAATGAAGGTTAGTGACATTGGTGTGACATAAGAAAAATTAGTTCCTGAGGTTTTGCATAGTCACAGGAACCTAGCAGAGGTCTCTAGCACCATGCCCAGGTGCCCCTGACCCAGTCCAGGATATTTTGTGTGTGGTTTTAATAGTCTCCTCCTCCTGTTCATCAGTCTTCCAGTCCATAACACTTTGGGATTCATTGCAAAATCAGCTAAGTCCTTTATCCTCTTTTTTATACATAGGGTTTCAATTTACATTTGTTTATTGCTTGTGTCAAACCTATACTTTAGCATTTTATTTATCACATGTGAATATGCAATATCTAGGGTTTATCATATTTCAATATATGTTAAATCATTTGGTGAACCTGTCTCTTTCGAATGCTCTTGGGTCCTCATCTCATCATGGATATCTTTATTCATTATTTCTGCTAGCCAATCCTTATTGTAGAGATAAAATAATTTCTCTCTTGGCTAATACTCACATTCCTTATGATACTCATCTGGACAAAGTATATCAGTTATTCATAAATACATTTTCTCAAAAACTTACTTTTCTACATGATACAACTTCTGATCTTTCTGTTTATGATAATTATCCTCCCCTATATATATATATCGGCTAGCATTCATAATTGGGGGTATCAAACGAACTATGATTGATAGTGGATCTTACCTAAATCTTTGTACTCTATCACTCCTTCAGTACATCGGTATTTCCTCTAATTTCATTCACCCAACATCCATTTCTCTTCATGCATATGATTATTCTATGATTTTTTGCATAGACACTATCACCTTACCATTCACAGTTGGGCAAAAAACTATTCCTATTATATTTTTGTGATTGATTTCCTAGTTTATACAATTCCCTACTTGGTAGGCCATGGATTCATGCTACGCATAAAGTACCATATAAATTTCATTGGTGTGTTAAACTATTACGTGAGGGTTGTGATTATACTATAGTCATTGATCATGACCCATTCAAAGATTTCTGCCTAGATCCAACCATTGTGTTACCTAAACCAACTTCTATTGCTATTATACATCCAGTTGTTTATCAACAACCTGCGGACTATCCTAACAACTTGCCTCCACTCAAAGGAACTATTTGTGCATTAGACATCATTCCATATGCTTCAGTATCACCCCCTCTTTCTAATAATTCTATGGTCATGTTAATTCAAAATTACAACACCCCTAATTGATTGTGATTTTGTGTAGGAGGCAACACGTGAAACCAGCATAACATGGGATTATCTTGTAGTGTAGGAACTTACAAGTAGGATAATCCTCCAGAGAAAGCCAACTTCTTTCTCTAACCTAGTGCCAACTTATCCAAAGTGCAGAGAATGGAAATCTAAACTAACCCTATTCTAATGCTTTCCAAGGAGACAAGGATAGAAAGATGCATGAAATAAAACTACTCTAAGTGAAGGTGATGCACCAAGAAAGGATGAGACAATCCCAGTGAGTGAAAAATAGGGAGAAACTGAGAAGGAGAGGGCTGAGTAAAAAATCCACAGTCTAGGACAATAATCAATTCCCTAAATTACTAAAACACAACAAACTATGGGCCCTACAAAGAGATAGATATATGCACAATATACTTCTAAATGTAATGGAAGGCAGAAGATGCAATTCATACAAGTTAGGGAGAAAATGGCCACAAAACACAAATTTTATTGCTCAGAACATGCACAATCCATCATACCATAAGCACAAGACAAAATATTTTACAATAAGCCCAAATTTGAGGCCTTTAGCTCACAATAGCTTTGTAACAATTTTGACAGAGTTCTTTTGCTTTTTGGAAAAATCCCCCTCAAAATGAGGTAAATTTTACAATATATAAGGAAAAAGGGGGTTACCAACCAACAGGATGCATTAAAAAGGTATGGGCAACCATCCATTTTGGTACTTTTCCTACACGAGTGGTCATGGGTGCCATGCCTCATTAATTCTAGTTGTTGGGATGTCATTCATTCACCTACCCTCGTGAGGCTTATAACCCATCCATCCATGTCATACAACTATAAGACAACCATCCTGTGTGTTGTGTAAATGTGAAGGGTTCAACGAGCATCAAAACATTGTCTATACACATCAAAAAATGTGACTCGACCAACCCCTAGGCGTCCAACCCCCAGCCGACCAACCCCTAGGCATCCAACCCCATGACCCGTCCAATGTACCCATCCAACTAGGTACAGTGCATCAAAAACTGATGCCAAAACCAATGACCAACCCGATCCAACCCTTGACCAACCACTTGGCATGTCCAACCCCTAGCCATCCAACCTGTCCGTCCAACCTCCAGGAGGCCAACTTCCAAACCCCCAATAACTTGAGCTCTTGGTTGAGTTTTTAGGTGATACCTCATTTTATATGATTTCCCATGGAAACAACCCAATAAATCCAATGGAGGTGGTCTCAAGATATAGTTTCAAGTGAATTTATCACCTTGAAAAGGATCCTTCCTTCTCTATATTTCCGTTTGTGCTCCAGAAGAATGAACTTCCTTGGGAGGTGTATGATGCTTCAAGATGTCTCGTCTTTTCAACCATATAGGGCATGGAAAATGGATTTCATATGAAATTTGTTGGAGTTATAATTCCTGACATAGCTATTAGAATCTTCTGTTGAATCTTAGGTCCTCCTTCATGTTGCAAACTCCTTAAGGCCCAAAAACCTACTTCTGATGGATGGCCCCAAGACCTCCGAAACTTCCCTGAATCATTTGCAATGCTTCCCAAACTTGAAAAACCAAACTGTATCATTCCATATTGATTCATGAATCACTGTCCAGTTCTCAACCCATCCTCCCAAGTTGTCTATTTTACCAAGGGGATAAAAATAGATAGCAATTGGTGACTTTATAGGATGATCTTCTTGTTTGATCTTAAAGACCAGTGACCTTAGGGGATCCATTGGGCATGGAGTCATATTGATTTATGGAACTAGCCTGTCACTTGAAAAAAATATCTTCCAACCTATGGGGCACTACTAGATGTTTTTCACTTCAAAAGAAACCCCTGGTTGAGGACTAGTTGCTTTGTCACTAAACTATGCCTAAGACTAGAAAGTGCAAGAGAAACAAGGGAACATCTATGTACAAACACAAAAGGTCATACACATTCCAAATATAATATGTAGAGAGCACACAAACACTTATTATAAAAGTCAACATAAACTAAAACAAGGTGATGTGCTATAAGCACTTGGAGGAATTACAACTCCTAAACTAATATATACAAGGAAGAAAATTTCAATTTCAGTAGCAATGTTTAAGATAGATTATATTAACTGGAATCGGAATATCCTCTCCCTCCAATGTAGATAGATTGGAAGGCATTGTTACTTTTACATCATGTGACCATATAAGGGCCACTCCAAATGGCATCAAACTTGGAATGCCTTCCTGGTTTTTCCTGATCTGCATCCCATTTAGAACTAAGCTCCCTTCCTAAAAGGTTCTTTCTCTTGCTTTCTTATCAAACCATCTTTTGACTAAGGCTTGATCTTTATCCACCGTTTAAACTGGCATATTTCTAATTTCTTCCAATTCCATCAGCTCTGCATACCTGGCCTCCATTGGTTAGAACTCAAACAAACTCCAACTACTTTGATGAGATCCAATGCAGGTAGTTCTAATGATATAGACACCACTGCCTCTTTTCCATAGACCAGCTTGTAAGGGGAATTACCTGTAGACCTCTTGGGTGTGATCTTATCAGCCCACAAGGCTGATTTGAGATTCATATGCCATGTCCTTTGGTTTTCATCTAGAGTCCTCCTTGATGATTCTTAGAAAATTCTTGTTTGTGGACTCTGCCTTCCCTGTTACCCTGTGGGTAATAGTTTGAAGAGGTGCTAAAGTAGATTCCATTTTTAACATCCCATTTCATGATCTTTGAACCTAGGAAAGCCAATGCATTGTCTAATACGATAGTGGTCAATACTCCTAACCTAGTCACTATTCTTTCATAAAAATCTAGTATGCTAGCCTCATTTGCTTCCTTGAGTGCAACTGCCTTCGTCCACTTGGTGAAATAATCTATGGCTGTGAGGATCCATTTGTGGCCCAAGCTAGAATTTGGATTAATCACTCCAATGAAATCCAACCCCCATTGCATGAATGGTTCATTTACAGAAATGGGGTGGAGTGGAAGGGCTGCTAACCTCTCTTTGCCTGTGAAGAAGGCACACTTTTTACACTTCCTAATCCATGCATAAAAATCATGAAAAAGGTTAGGCCAATAATATCCTTCCTTAATAATTCTAAGACTTGTCACCCTTATGGAAAAATGGCCACCTGCTTCTCCATCATGAAATTCATGTAGCACCTTCTCTATCTGATCTACCTTGAGGCACCTTAGGAGGACACCATTTACATCTTTCTTGAACAAGATACCATTCAACAATACAAATGGGATACTATGGAGCCTGAAATATCTTCTTTTGGCCTTGCTCATCCCTTGAGGGCTTTGATCTATTTGAAGAAAATGGAATATATCTTGAGTCCAACAAGGATCAGATGAGGCATAAGATGGTTGCTCTTGATTTTCGTGTAGCACTAAAACAACCTCTCCTTTACCACTTGACTCAGCATGTTGTCTCAAGGATATCTGCTCACATAATCCCTTTCCCCTGACAAGCTTAGTTACCTTAATATCAATGTCATATTCCATGACCTTGGTTACCCAACCAGCCCTTTTTTCATTAAGGTCCTTGTTTAAAAGAAAAATCATTTTACACCAGCATGTGTGACTAGTAGATGAATCGTATTATTTGACACTAAATGTCTGAACTTCTTCAAACTTCTAATCACAACAAGGACATGTTTCTCAATGAAGGAATATCTTACCTCATAGTCCATAAGGCCTTGGATGAAGAATGTAATAGGTTGCTCCAATCCTTCCTTACTTTGTTGCACCAAGATTACAGAGATGGTGTTTGAACCACCGAAGGCATATAGAAATAAGTCTTTGGAGAAGTATGGATTAATGAGAGTTGGAGCTTGAGATATGGCCTGCTTGATAGCTTTGAAACTCTCCTTTCCCTCTATTGTCCATTTGAAAGACAAATTATTTTTCAACATCATTGTTAATGGCTTCACAAGAGTGGAAAAAATTGGTACAAACCTCCAAACAAAGTTTATCCTCCCCAAGAAGCTTTGGAGAGCCTTCTTATGACTTGGTAATGGTATATCGTAGATGGCTTATACCCTCTCTGGATCAATTGTCAGTCCTTCCTTTGACACAATATGGCCTAAAACGTTTACCTTCATGTGCCATGAATATGCACTTTTTTGGGTTCAAGGACACGTCCAAATCTCCTGCACCTTTGGAAGACCTATCTGAGGTGAAAGAGGCTGAATTTCTACATTTTTAGAAAATATAGTGATGTCATCAAGATATACAAGCACTATTTTATTTAAAAACACCATTAAACGTCCATATCCATTTGCTCGTTGAAATGTTGCTCCAGCATTTGATAGCCTGAATGGCATCTTCCTATATGTATAGGTGCCCCATTTTATGGTAAAGGTTGTTTTGAATTTATCCTCCTCTTTCACCATAATCTAATTATATCTGCTCGAATAGCCATCTAAGAGGGATAATATTTCTGAAACTAGCCACTACTTATAGAATATTCTCCATGGAGGGACAGCGGATAGTGATCCTTGAGGGAGGCCCTATTTAAATCCTAAAAATCCATGCACAACCTGATTTCCCCATTCCTTTTTCCTAACCGACACCAGATTTTCCACCCAAATTGAGTGCTTGATCGGAAAGAAAATGATACTCATTCCTCAATGATCTTATTCAACTCCTTCTTCATGAGAGGTTCTAAATGAGGGTTTTAACCAACCTTTTCTTTTTCTTGATAGGCTTAGCCTCTGGATTCAAGTCAATTGTGTGTTGTGCCAATTTTGGGTTAAAACCCTTTTAAATCCTCATAGCTCCATGTGAAAATATCTGGGAATTCCTGGAAAAGATGCAGATGGTCATACTTTTCTTGGTCGTTTCTCATCTTGCCTATTTGGAGTGTCTTACCTTATCCAACCGAAATGGGCTCAAAATCCTCCTTTTTCACTTGAATGTTGGCCTTCTCTTTCCAGAATTGATCATTTGGGTTAAAAATTGACTCTAAAGTCACTAAACCCTTTGGCAATTTGTTCTTCTGTAGCTGTACTATTTTCTCTCCATATTTATGCTCCAATTTCTCTTGATTTTTTTGCTAAGAATTCAACCTCTTCTGTAAAAAATTTGATCTGCTGATCATTCTCAAAAACTTTCCAACTTGTGATATTATCCATTACAGTTGGCCTTACAATGACATGAATATGTGGTTGTGCTTTATTTCTCTTGATAATGTCCACCACATCAAAATGTCACTCCAATTATTGTGAGCATGTCTACGGCTTCATTTAGTTTTCATGGTATGGCCTAAATATTGAATGCTTCAATGTCTTCAATCTGATCCCATACCTGATGCTTATAGGCTTTGAGAAGACCATTTTTAGCAACATGTTTTCCCCTAACTTGGTTCACAACCAACTCACTATCCCCAAACACTTGCAAGTTTTTAATACCTTTCTTTCTTTACCCAATGTAATATGTGGATCAAGGCTTCATACTTCATACTTGGTTGTGTTGTTTGAGAAAGCGAACCAAAAATGGAAAGCTGAGTAATATTTTGTACCTTGTGGTGAAACAAGCATAGATCCCCCTCCAACACCTTGCCTACTTCTTGATCCATCAAAGAATAGTTTTCACACTTCATTATCATATTTAACATCTCGCTTGGTGATACTAGAAAGTGGTGAATCCTCTTCGTGTAAACAATAGACCCCTAATTTATATTCTTCCATTTCCTTGTATGGATTGAAAGCATGTCCCCTCTGAGCCCAATCATCAAGAGTTAGGTCTGGAATGCTCCAAACCTTTGTATTTATCTCTTGATCCTCCACAAATTCCTCTTGATCAAATATGGTACAATTTGCATTGATTGGGCCTGGTACATGAGGCTCAATATGGAAATTTACAATAGGTTCAAACCGGATTGTAGCCTTAGTTCCATACCTCATTCTGAATAACATGTGTGACCAATCAGCAGACAAATAGCCTCCAATTTTAGCAGTGAAGTCTCTTGACAAACACAATGCAAAGAGTGGTGGCAAGTCTATGACTAATACATCTTGCAAGACAGTCACATTGGGACATGCATGCAATGTAAGGCTCAACCCTTTGATTACTCCAACCATTGTTACTGATTTCCCATCCAATTGCACCACACCTTTAGAAATGACTTCATATTGAAGACCCAACTGATCGGCTATTTGTTTTGGCATTACAGAGCTACTTGCTCCTGAATCAATCATGCAATTATGTACCAACTTATCTCCAATGATCAATGAGATATAGAATGGTGGGGGCTTCAAATTTTTACCTTGTTGGCCTCCTTGATTTCCTCCTTGATGAGCTGCATTGGTTAGTACCTTCTCCTTCTCTTTGGATGATTGATTCGATGTTGACCAATTCACCATAGCAGCCTTACATCAGGTCTCTTTTTCGTAGGATAGCTAATGACTCCCACATTGAGATGTTTACATTTGTTTTCCTCATCTACTCAATAATGTTGAATGGAGATGAGCTATCTCTCTACTGCCCCTTACTTTCCATAGTTCTTTCTTGCACATGGGTTGTTACAACCGACACTTGAGCTGGTCTAGAAGGTGGCTTGGGCTGACCTTGCACATTGGGAGTTGCATTTTGGTTATCGATACCTTGTTGGGTGATAGAGGGTTGCGGATCATTTGAATTGGATGACTATCCCTCTCCAATATTTCTCTTCTTAGACTGTGTATTGGTTGCTACACTTTGAGAAGGGGCTTGATTTATACCACAAAAATCTTCAACATGCCAATTGACAAGGGTGGTCTCATTCAAAGGTGCTTCTTGAGTTTTTTCCTGTTGTTGATTCCCTTCTTGGCATGTCTCTTGTTCCACACCCATTGTTATCACCATAAGAGCTTGATTCAAAGCGCCATTGAAACACATCGACTAGTTATGAGGTTGATTACATGGGAAACACCAGTCATATTCTTGAGCCATGTTGTTTTGAGCTGTAACCAAAGCCCTAGATGTTGAAACTACATTAGGGTTGTAAGGATGAAATGGTCTGGCAGTTTGAGACTGCCCTTGGTTTGGATTTTGCTTTGTTTCCTGAGCGGGAGGCCTGTTAGGCTGATATGGAGGCCTATTTATTTGAGCTTGAGGCTGGTAAGGTCTGGAGCTCTGAGCTTGCTGCCTTTTGATTGTCACCAACTCATTCCCCAAATTCTATAATTGTTTCATGACTTCCTAGAGTTCCTTAGAAGTACTAGAAGAAGTGGAGGCT
The DNA here is from genome assembly GCA_019776745.2 of Taxus chinensis. NCBI lineage: Eukaryota > Viridiplantae > Streptophyta > Pinopsida > Cupressales > Taxaceae > Taxus > Taxus chinensis. The sequence goes on from CM034156.1 coordinate 133,940,191, forward strand.
TCATTCGAACTCTGATTTCTTGGAGCAGGGATGGGGGCTATTGTAGGTGTTTGATTAGGATTAAGATTCCCCATATCCAGATAGAGAGGCATAGGTGGCCTAGGTGCAAGTTTACCGGCTTGAATTAGGAAATTCTCAGCTCTAATGGCTATGGCATAGGCATCTGGTAGGGTTATTCATCCCATAGATTGTATCATGATAGATATATCAGAATTTAGAGCTTTAAGAAAATAGAGAAATGCACCTTCATCCATTTCTTTGACCACAATTGGGATCCTTTCCCATGTTCTTTGAAATATGGAATTGAAGTATGTCATTTTCTCAGCTGGTGCCCTTTTGATTGTAGTCATTTTCTTCAAAAGGGATACGTTTTCATCCCTCTCCCCAAAATGGCCGCATAGGACTGTGCATAATTGATCCCAATTCTGAATTCACCCTACTCCCAAGCCTCTGAACCACTGCAATGCTTTTCCTTTGAAAGAAGAAGCCAACAACTTGACTGCAACATCCATCTCGACAATCTCATGTATGGCACAAACATTTGCAATGTCTTGAATGTGGTCGATGGGAGTTGTGTGATTTTCTCCAGTGAAGTATGGGATATTATTTAATGTTGCTATCGGGACCGATTTTTTTGCATTAAAGGCAAGTGGACTACTGCACATGAAATTTGCATAGGGGTTTGGAGTTGGCTGATTTGGTGGTTGAAGGTGAGCCATCTTGAGTGGCCTGAGAAACCTATTCAATTGAAGAAAGGGTCTACTAGGTGGAGGTGTTGATAATGTTTTATTTGGTGGAGATGGATACCTTTGTACTCTTCTCCTCTTCTTCCTCTTCCTGGAGATAACTGCAAGTATTCAAAGATACCTTCTTCTCTTGTTCTAGACTGGGTTTGAACTCTTCTCATGAAATTGATAAACTTGGGCTGCTGAAACCACTGGATTTAAATGATGGAGTCGCCATATGTGTTGTTGCAAAGCCTCTAAAGGATGGAAATTCACCAAGACACACATCTAATCTTGATAAATGTGAAAATATTGACTTCTGGTCTCACCGGGCATGCCAAAACTGTTAATGCAAAATTATAGCACCCCTGATTGCTTGTGATTTTGTGTACAAGGCAACCAATGCAACATGCATAATATGGGATTATCCTGGAGTGTGGGACCTTGCAAGTAGGATAATCCTCCAGAGAAAGTCGGCTTCTTCCTCTAACCTAGTGCCAACTTCTCCAAAGTGCAAAGAATGGAAATCTAAACTAACCCTATTCTAATGCTTTCCAAGGAGACAAGGATAGAAAGATGCATGAAATAAAACTACTCTAAGTGAAGGTGATGCACCAAGAAAGGACAGGACAATCCCAGTGAGTGAAAAATAGGGAGAAACTAAGAAGGAGAGGGCTGGTAAATATCCATAGTCTAGGAAAAAAATCAATTCCCTAAATTCATAAAGCACAACAAAATATGGGCTCTGCAAAGAGATAGATATATGCACAATATACTTATAAATGTAATGGAAGTTAGAAGAGGCAATTCATACAAGTTAGGGTGAAAATGGCCACAAAAACATGAATTTATTGCTCAGAAGCATGCACAATCCATCATACCATAAGCACAAGACAAAATCTTTTACAATAAGCCCAATTTCGAGGCCTTTAGCTTACAATAGCTCTGGAACAATTTTGACAGAGTTCTTTTGCTTTTTGGAAAAAGACCCCTCAAAATGAGGCAAATTTTACAATATATAGGGAAAAAGGGGGTTACCAACCGGCAAGATGCATTAAAGAGGTATGTGCAACCATCCATTTTGGTACTTTTCCTGCACGTGTGGTCATGGGTTCCATGCCTCATTGATTCTGGTTGTTGGGATTTCTTTCATTCACCTACCCTCGTGAGGCTTATAACCCATCCATCTATGTCGTACAACTGTAAGACGACCATCCTATGTGTTGTGTAAATGTGAAGGGTGTGAAGGGCATCAAAAAAAAATTCATACGCGTCAAAAAATGTGACCCAACCAACCCCCAGGTGTCCAACCCCATGACCCGTCCAACCTGGCCATTGTGCAAGTGTGACAGGTGGGATAGGCATAAAAAAATGACCGTACATGTCAAAAAAAATGTCACCCAACCAAACCCCAGGTGTCTAACCCCCAGCCGAACAACCCCCAGGCATCCAACCCCCAGCCAACCAATCCCGGGAGGCCAACTCCCAGCCGACCAACCCCTAGGCGTCCAACCTGTCCGACCAACCCCAGGAGGCCAACTTCCGAAGGCAATAACTTGAGCTCCTGGATGAGTGTTTGGGTGAAATTTTATATGATTTCGCATGGAAAAAACCCATTGAATCTAATGGAGGTAGTATCGATATCCAATTTTGAATTTATCACCTTGAAAATTGGGAAATGCGTCTTGGGAAATGTAACTAATGGATTGTAGATTCAAACGGCTCCCGAATATACCACATATGAAGATAAGGGAATGTAATATTGATGGTGTAGAGCACGTAAAAAGAGAAAAACAAACATGTATATTGTAGTAAAGGTGAGGGGATAAATGGGACATTTGATTAGATGTTTTACTTGATAATAGTTTTAGTATGTTTGCAAATATTTGATAAAAATGTCTCCTACAAGTTACATATTTTAAATATGATTGAGTGACATTTATATAGATTAATCTGTAAATTGTGTAAATTTATTTTTCTTTCATGTGTTTCCATAGTATAAACATGAATTTACAAAATAAAACAACTACTTGTTTCTCTTACAAAATGTAACTAGACATGAATCCAAGTCGAAGGAATGTAAAGCTGTATAGTTTGTATCAAGGTACAAGCATAACAAGTTTTTGCAGTGAAAACATGAAGTTTAACATCCAAAGCAAATTTCTATCCACAAAATGTAACCAAGTATAAATTTTTGGCCACACACATCTCAAAACTTTGTAGTTTGTAACAAGGTATAACTATACATTTTTTGTACAAACATAATGAAAGAGGCAATTATAAGTTATTTTGTTTCAATTTTTTTTATTTTTGTGTGTTTCATGTGTCTTTTTCAAGATTGTGACTTCTCAACTACAATTCCCATCTTCTTCAATTTGTGGGGAGGTTCGTATTTCTACGCATCTTCCTTGGAATCATAGGGCAAGCCAAATCCTTGTGAATGCAGGCCAATTATACGAAACTTGGAAAGGCAAAGCACACATGTAGGTGGTAAGTGAAGATAATCTTTGACCATCTTTATTATCATTTTCATGCAATGTAAAATATTAACAACAAATTAAATCCTTTTAAACTCTTCCTCCCATTAAAAGTGTGGTGTAGTCAAGGTCATGCGAATTGAAGGGGTGGTAATCATGTTGCTAAACAAACAAGCCCACAAATCCACAAGCGGACACAAAAAAAACTTTCCTAGAAGGTAGGGTATAAAAAAATAAGCCCACCTAACCCACCAACCATGTACAAACCGTAATCAATTTACCAGTGATTACCTTCCACTGAAAATGCACCTATTGATGGGTGCACGACCCATCAAACCACACCATCACATGCATGCACATGCCCTAGTGGGTCTCGCGCGTCAGCGGTCACATCAGTAGTGTATTGTGCATTATGAAAAAATCAAATCAAATCCCATTCCACCAACTAGCAGATGGTAGCTGGATTGGCAGGGAGTGTGTGTTGTGACCAAGCAGGTCACAGGTTCGATCCTCGCTGCACCTCCCCTACGCGCGGGTGAAAAACACATTGTGTTTTCAACAACCCAAAAAAACTAAGTATAGAACAAATTGTCACATGGCAACATGCCATCATGGGTTCGCATGGGAATTTCTTACATGCATAGGTGCAACATGAGTGAAGGGTATCTCTCTCCATCAATTTAAAGGTTTCCACATTTACCTTATTATAAAATAGACACATTCTTGGAGTATGTGTCATCCATTTAGTCAAATTTATGGGGTTAAAATGGATGAGTTAATCAAATTGAAACATTTAAAGGCAAAGACTTCCATATCTGACAAGTTCAAACTCAATCAATGTCAATTAATAAATAAATATTTGTGGGAAATTGTTGAATGTAAAGTACTAAAACCAATTGATGCATACAAAGCTGCCAAATGGGAAAGTAAGAATTGAAAAGCCACATCAGTTATTGGGCTAGGATTATTTGATGCTTACTTGCATCATACATACATATCAAAGATTTTGACATTCATTTAAATGACATTAACCAAACTATTTGGACTGCAAGCACAGAGCGCAATAGTGACACTAAAGTAGAAGTTATTTGGACTCAAGATGGAAGATGACAGTATTATTCAACACATCAATAACTTGTTCTATTTTAAATTTGTTACTTGGAATAAAATTTTATGTGCAGTATGATGATGCAAAAAATCACATTGTTAAATTTCATGACACTTAGCTATTATAACATGGTCTTCACATTGAGTACAATAAATCCTACTTTAAAATATTTGATTTCTTCTTTGATAGAGGAAAAAAATAGAACTAAGAAAACTAATCTGAAAGAAAATGTGATGTAAAAAAAACAAGATAAATCATATGCTAAAAGGAGATCCAAATCTTCTTTTTTGAAGGGATCAACTTCTAAAGATGCAAACAAAAAATTCATTTGTTGTTATTGTAAACAATATGATCACTTGTCTATAAACTACAGGAAATGAGCACAAGATTTACTTCATGGAAAACTATAAGAAAACTCCATGGGCATTAATGAACAAGAGGAGAAAGAAGAGGAAGCAAATATTACTCACACAAAAAATCTAAGTGATGAAGACTACTCTTATTAGATGATCTTCTATTGGAGGCTGAGGCAACAAAGATTGAACGAAAACCAACGTCCTCTCATTAGCCACTAACGTTGGGGTCACATGTTGTTATGGTGGTACTAGTTTATTTTCAGTTTGTTTTGTGTGGTATGATTGAAAATAAGAAAAGAATTGCATTCTTGTTCATATTTGTAATAAGTGGGCATAGTTATGATATAATCCCCTAGTGGAAAATGTAGTGAAAAACTAAAGCACAATGTATTGCAACATCATGATACTTGTACAAGATAAACATATGTGTGTCCATGTTCATACTTAGATTAGTGGTCACTATGTAGAACCGTTTGTGAAGCCTAAATAGATGTAGAATTCTTGTTTGTAGTTCCCACATTGGTTTGGTTGATGGGTTCCCAAAAGTGCATGGTTGATGAGAGGTTTATGAGTCCTTCCTCTACTTTCAGTTTGATTTGTGAACCAAGATCATGAGCAAGTAAAGGAAACAAGTTGAAGTTGGAGAGTGTGATTGTGTTTCTACCATATTTGCATTGTTTGGGAGGGGGAAGCGGGGGTGTTAGGAATGTATAGTATCAGTGCTCACATTTATTAAACTAAAGGTTTGTATGGGTAGATATTATCTGTGAGAAGTAATATTAATAATGTCTATGTGAAAATAATTGTACCTAAGTTGTAACTGTTACAAAACAACTCACTAGGCTTTAGGAGAGAAATTCTAGGTTTGTTGAGTAAGACTTGGGATAAGAGAGATTATGTTGGGGTGAATGAGTGATTTGGGGGATTGAAGAAGTGGTTTGAATCCTTGAATAAAGGAGTGAAAACATCTATATATTGTAACCTCTTTGTATGAATAAGATGTGTTATATGAATTGCAGAAATAGAATCTAGTATTATGTTTATTTATTTGGCAAAACTCTCACCAAAGTTTACATGTGTTCTAGAAATTCCTAGGTGTGCTAGTCCATGTTTTCCATCATGTTTCAAAATGGGAATTGAGTACTTATTACTAAGGTTATCCTTGTAGGTAGATCACAATCATCTCTAACTGAGATCTGCATTTTGGGTGGCATATGTGTCACTGATTTGTAACACTTCAAATATTTGTACATAAATGTGTAACTTTCCATGTTAGTGAAAACAATGCCAAGAATGCATGGGATGATCTATTTATTATTTACCGTTGTCTTTTGCATGATGGGTCCATTATTGGCACAAGGGATGCCTTTTTTAATTAAGGCCTTTTCTTTTCTCGTTGTGTACGCCTTTGTGACATGACATCAATTTATTAACTCTAGTATACTATCATGTTCATATTCTTTCTTTTCATTTTAAGACACCTCTATAAAATTGTAGGTGGAAAATACCTGGCGAATATCCCCGGAACCAGTTTCAGCGAAAGGCGAATTTGACAGTATTCCAAAACAAAAATTTCACCTGGTTTTTTCATGGCTCCATCATTGACGTGCGACAACAAGACGTCAATAATCACTCCTGACGCGCGTCAATGGAACGTCAATGGTCTTGAATGACACGCGTCACTGGCTCCAATTGACGCGCGTCACTGCTATTGACGCACGTCACTGGATCTCTATTGACGCGCATCACTGACTCCTATTGACGCGCGTCACTGGATCCTATTGACGTGCGTCACTGGCTCCTATAGACACGCGTCTCTGGCTCCTATTGACACGCGTCAATAAATCCTTTTGACACGCGTCGACCAACACTATTGACGCGCGTCAGCTAAGACCATTGACGCGTGTCTAATTGAAGCCATTGACACCCGATTTAGCCTATAAATACCCTTCAACCGGTCATTTTCTCGTTTTCACCTTCCCGCTCTTGAATTTTTGCAGGTCTCAATCGTTGTCAAAGACGCAAGTACAACTATAATGTCGACTTCACATGCTTCCCAACTGCAAGTTCAGCAAAAAAATCAAGAGAATCCAATTCAATCAATTTCCAAGATCAACTACAAGAATCCCTTATGCCCTCACATCCATACTGTTTTAAAGATGTCTTCAGAATATAAAGATTTGATGGATGCGTGTGAATTTACAGGGCTCGTTAATATGCCCCATTTCGAAACAGATCCGGATATTTTGAATTACCTTCTGTCATCCTACAATTCAGAGGACGGCATTTTTTATGTGACTCTGAACGATGGCCGAATGTTCCAATTCAGTATCGAAGCAAATGACATCCATCGGTTTACGGGCCTTCCGTTCAAAAATTTACCAATTGTTACAACCAAGGCAACACTCCTGGAAGAAGACAAGAAATTTCTCGAATCAACGTTCGGTTTCCATGTTGATTGTAAGTATAATTCGTTTTAATTCATATTTTTTATTCTGTTTTTTATTCTGATACAATTTGTTGTTATAAATTTATAGTAATTTTCACTGTTTCGCATTTGCAGCCCATGTCAATAAATCTAGACGTGGTGTGGATACACAATCAATTGCACACCACTTTCTTGCTGCACTTATTTCATTTTTTCAATCCAGAATTGCTTTGCAGGGTCACCAAACTGATATACCAAATTGGGCCATTGCATACATTGTTGCCACTATCTCAAAACAAAAATTCGATTGGTGCACATATCTATCCAAAAAAATAAGAACTGACATAACAAATTCAAAACTTTCAGAAAAACCTTTCATTTATTCAACAAACTATCTCCTCGGCCTTTATTATGAGGCACTTTTAAATTTAAAAGATAAAAAAATTCCTACTTGCACTGATGAGGAGTTGATGAAGTTGTCAATTCCGTTTGAAGAACAACAGGTATAAACTATTTAGTTTGTAATTGTATTTCAATTTTCGACATTACAGTGCACAGTTATTAAAACTTAAATTTTAATGTTTTGCAGAGAAGATTTATTGAAGCCCTTCCCCGAAAAAAGGCGTTATCGAGAGGAAGAGGCCAACAACACGCTGAGGCTTCGGGGGACTCCCAATCTGAAATGGAAGCTCACTCCTCTCCAAACCCTCAACAGTTTGAACTCGTTAAACGCCAGAGAAGTAATACCTTCTCATATATTATTTACAAATTCCAAAGTTGCATATTTATTTTTCAATTTAAATTTTAACCAAATGAATTGACAACATTTAATATTGATGAATTACAGGGACTTTGGAACATACACCTGTTTCACAAACTCAACCTTCTTCCCCAACTCACTCCATACAGTCGCATGCATTCATATCTTCTGAACAGACACTGAGTACAACTCCTACAAGGCCACCCGTAGCACCGAGAAAAACAACCCCTCGACAACAAGGTACAACTTTTCGATAGTACGTTTAATTTCGAAATTTTTGACTTTATGAATTGTTTTCCTATTTTTCATTTTTTTCTTGTACTTTTCAGCACATGTCAGTCCTGATCAAACCGCGGCACCGACACCCACTCAACCAATAATTTTTAAAATGCCAACCAGAGGAACAGTGAAAAAGAACATTGGTAAATGCATGCCTTTTGCTCCGGCCCCTAGTGGGACACTAAACATTGCCTCCTCCTTTCGAATTCCAACTCTCTCACTTGGTGGCTTGCCCAGTGCAACGGGCATATCTGTTTTGAACAATATAAATTTAGATGAAGATTATTTGGGCATTGATAGCAATGACCCAACTGGTTTTTTCAATACCCGCGAGATGATTCAAGGCCAGCAGGTATACTTCAAATTTCAATTTAAATATGCTTTACAATTTTGAATTACATTTCGATTTAAATTTATTTATCTAAATCTTGATTAATTTTTTCACAAACAGGATCAGCCCACCCAAAGGCAGAAACAAGTAGCAGTTGATCTTGCTGAAAGCCCCCATACTTCTCCAGCAAGATCGTCTTCATCAGATTCAGATAGTGAACAGTTGCCACCTTTTCCTTTGGAGAACTTAATTGGTTATGATTGTCAATCCCATGTCAGTGAGTTTATTCTTCCTCATATCAATCAGCTTATAGAATGGGAGAGAAGGGCTAAAGTTCTTATCAATGAGATTATTAGTCGTTATGAAAATTATTGGCAACGGGATAGTTTATACGCTGCAGTCCAGAATCAACCTGCGAAGATGGATTCCTTACTTACCCAAGTAAGAAGTGGGACTGTCACGTATAACAACAACTATAAAGACGACATTTTAGATAAGTCATTAAACAAATTGGAAAATATTAGTGCCGAGGCCCAGGCATATTTTAACAAATGGTCCAAGGACAAGGATTTGGTAGCAATCGCAAATGCCGAAAGAGATAGAGCGGTTGTAAGTACTATTACATTCAAACAATCATTCTTGTTAATTTGAAATTTTCATTTTTTAGTAATATTTTGAATTGACATTACTCTTTTTGTGCAGTTGAAATATGAAAATTTGAAGAGTCAGGCGAAGGTTTTGCAAGTTCACTTGGAAACAGCAAAGAACAGTTTATCCGCAGCAAAAAATTTGAAGCAAAATATTGTTTTGGTTAACAAACAAAACAATACACTAAAGTGGATAATTAAAGAGCATGGTTTCGACCCTGACATATTATTCAAAGCTAAAGCAGCAGCTGATCCAAATTTGCTGTCGCATGGAGATGCGACAAATCAAGAAGAAAGAATTTTAAAAAATCTGGACAGTGCTGCGGAAGATCTTATAAGTTCAGGGGTTATTTCTGGTGTTGGGGAAAGAGGTACAGCCACAGTGGAAGAAGCCGTTGGGGAAGAGAGCAGAGGAGTAGAATTGGATAAAGAAAAAGAGGGTTTTGAAAACTAGAAACTTTTATTATTGAGGAAACTTTAAATATTGAATTTGAAAACTTCTACTATTGAGTATGTACTATGGTATTTGAATTTAATTATATGGATTTATATACAGTCTTTAATTTTAATTGCATTAGATGGTGATTATCATGAATTATATGTATGTTTCTTGTTTACTTGCATTGTCATGAATTGTATGTGGACGTAGATGATGAATGATGATAATTGATAATTAATGATAGATGATGATGAAAGACGATGAATGACGATAATGATATGATATATATGGACGATGATCAATTTAATGTGGACGTAGATTTATCATCAAGCACAGTAATTCTTCTTCTCTAGACTTTTGAACTTGTTTTAAGATAATTATTCTCTATACTTGTAACGATATGATCATAATGTCATTAGAATGGATATAGATGATAAATAAATGGAATGTGTTATAATGGATATAGATGACATTAATGATTAGAATGGATATAGATGACATTAGAACGAATAGAATTGTAATGATATGATTATGAATTATTTTTAAAAAATGGAATTGTTTTAATAAATTTAAATTAGATAAATAATTGTGTTAATAATAATTGTAGTGTCAGGACTCAGGATATGATAATGATATGGTGATGATATGATATATATGGATGATGAGGAATTTTATGTGGACTTATATTTAAAATTGTATAATGTATTGTTTATCCCACAGTTAAAAAAATATATCAAAGGATTTTGCACATATAAAAAATAAATTAAATATAATTCTAAGAAATCAAGAAAGAATCATCACTGGTAAGAAATTAAACATAATTGCAAATATGATAGGGTTTAGCTTACCTCTTGCGTATTAGATTGCTGTGAAATCATCAAGGGTAACGTGCTAGATCTTTGTTTTACCTGACATTGTAGATAGAGGGGTGAGTTGCCTGACATTGTCAGTCCTGAGAAGTGCCAGCAACATCTTTAAATATATAGACCAACAATATCTTTAAATAAATGTAAATATATAGAATTAGACCTGTAACATCTTTAATGATAACAAGAGCTGAAAAAATGTAAAGTAACAAACAATAAGATTATGTTGAAGAAGATACCTATTTAAAATTGAAATCATCACCGGTAATGTGCTAGATCTTTGTCTTAAAAAAATTCAACACAAAAAATGGATTAGTAGATAGATGGGTGAGTTGCCTGACATTGTCAGTCCTGAGAAGTAACAGCTTCCTCGGACGGATGTCAACCCACGTTTTCAAAAAATAAAAAGATTGTATTTAACTAAATGTAAATACATAGACCTGTAACATCTTTAATGATAACCAGAGCTGAAAAAAATGAATAGTAACAAACAATAAGATTAAGGGGAAAAAGATACCTCCTTAAAGTTGAAATCATCACTGCCACTGGTAATGAGCTAGATCTGTGTTTTAAAAAAACCCAACACGAGAAATGGATTAGTAGATAGATGGGTGAATTGCCTGACATTTTTAGTATATAGACCTGTAACATCTTTAATGATAAAGATAAAAGATAGATAAAGAAGATACCTATTTAAAGTTGAAACAATCCATTATCAATAGCTTCATCAAACTCGATGTTGTCTTCTGTAGAATGTGACGAAGAGCCAATTACACTCTCAAGGTTGGGAATATTTGTACTTGTAGCTGTATTATTCACACCTCTTCTTTCGCAAAGGGAATTCCAGTGCGCAATTGCTCTGTCGAACGGAAAGGTTTCGATGGAGTATCGAGAAACATAACACCTCATGCAACTTTCCAGATTTTTATCCAACCTGTTTCTCAGTTTTGATTTTATAAATGACAATGCACTGAAAACCCTTTCATCCTCCACAGACCCCAAAATCATTGTTTGGCATAACTCATATAATCTGAAATATTCACTGATATCTTCTTGTAAGATAGAACTTTGATAGATTCCTCGCCACAGCCTTGTAATAGCACCACTTTCAGAAGGTTGATCTAAATTCTTATATTGGTTCCTCATTGTTGTTGCAAAATTTGTTGACTGAAACTTTAATAAATCGGCATTCAGTATACCTTTGATTTCCATACCCTTGAGCTCTGACGTCTTTGTAAATTGTTCCATTATTGTACCCATTGATTTATGGAAATGCTTTCTGACAAAGTCTGCACGGCCACCTTCAGTATTCCAAAAATTAGGATTCATCACACCCATGGCTTCCAAGAATTTTATCTTTACAGAAACGTTCCCTAATTTCTGATGACAAGGTTTCTGAAATTTTTTAAGCTTTATTCTTGTTTCAACTATAACAGACTCAAACAAATTACGTGTCACGGGAACATCTTCTCGTTCCGATCCTGTAATATCTTGACGTTTTTGCAAAATGTGCATTGGTATTTCCCTCCCATTAACAGTGATGCAGAGGTGATCGTGGATATTAAATCTCAAAAAGGTGTTAGGATTTTTAAGATCTAATAAATCTTTCCAATTTTCAAAAACAGGTGCATCAAAACTATCCTGGGAACAATACAATATATCAAGACTTTGACATACCATTTTTCTCATCCGTATAAAATCCACAATATAGATTAATCTGCCCTGTGCATGCTTCATCAGTGTATTGATCTCCTTTAACATTGGAAGAATACCAACCAATGTAAGCAATGTCTCCAAATCAGTTAAACGGAACAACAAGTCCCTTGCCCTATCAACTTCATGACGGTATTTGTGCATGAAACCAACCAATGAAGGATACTCCTCACGAACTCTGCATGCAGGTTCATACAAAGAGATCCATCTAGTCTCCACATCCTTCAGAAGTTTTTTGCCATCTGTAATTCCAATTGCAAATTTTTGGAACTCGAGAAAACGCTTTGGGCTGCTTGACATATAGGCATGAAGTTCTCTTATAAGGTCTTCTAATTTAGCAACATTTTCGTGGTTGCTTACCATTTTATACGCTAAATTCATTCTGTGAGCCATACAGTGAATTGGTAGCATATATGGGGCCACTGTTGTTTGTAATCTAACACAGAGCCCTGTTCGGTGACCCTGCATGACAGATGCACCATCTGCTCCAACGCATACCAACTTCGTAGCAATTTCATAATCAGTCATTCCAGCAACATCTTTCAAATGAGAAACAACTATTTTATATAGGTTTTCGGCATTGCAGTTTTCAACCATTTTCATAACACCCAACAGATGAGGTGTCCTTATATGATTTTCTAAAGTATAGATGTGGATACATACCCATGCGGTGTTGTCGACTGCTGTCACTTCATCAATTGAAAGAGAGATAAAGTTTGCTTTTTTTACATTCTCTTTCAAATCTTCCTTCTCTATCATCGAGAGGCATTTTGCCATTTCCCATCCACTACTTTCAGACCAATGAGACTGAGGTACATTCAGCATTCCGTTAAATTGATACAAAACTTTGAAATCGAGGAAATCCGAAATCGCTCTTCCTTTTTTTAGTATTTGAAAAAGAGTAGAGAATTGTATGAATTTTGCATGTAGATTTGTTTCTTTCATCTTACCAATATGCGATGTGATCGTTCCTCCCTTTTCCAACAGATGTCTGTGTTTTTTCTGCTCTGCCTCATATTCCGCTGCGTATCTAACATGCATGCATTCTTTTTCAGTTTTCCACCTATGTGTTTTGATTTTCTGGCCATCCGCCCCCGTTACAGTTAAATATTGTTTTCCACAATGTTTTTCTATAGTGTCCAGCTTCAGTTGCATTTTTTGTTGCTTTCCCAATTTCCACGTACATATTGTACATGTACATTCAGATGGGATTTCTTCAGAATTAGATGATTGTACAGGTTCAATAAACGGAAATTTAGCTGCCCAATCAAACTTGTATGTCCTGCCAATGGTCCACATATTCTTGTTCGTTTTCAATGCTTTACTTTTTTGAGTAGAATTTTGAGCAATATCACAATCACCTGGTTTCCTCTTTCTTGGACCGGAGTTTGATTTTGATTTCTGTCTTCCATTTTGCTGAGTGTTTGTATCTGTGATATCTAGCTGCACTTCTGGTTGCACCCCAACAGGAACAATATCTTCAAGATCTAGCATATTATCGTAGGTTTCATTTGTTTGACTTTGATACTGTGCAGAATGCATGTCCACCTCAATAATACCTTCCACACAGTCAGTATTTTGATTCTTTGTGGTGGCATCTATATGATTGGTATTTACAATATCTGTATCCGCAGAGTTTCCAAAATACTTGAAGAGTGATTTCTGAGATTTCTTACTTACTTTTAGGTTATTCGTATTCTTTGAGCTGGCACCTTCCATTATTCTGAAAAGAGTCCTGCGTCAGCAAAAGAACCAAGTAGCGACTCTGTCCAGTGTCTGAGGTCTTGTCATGCATCCCCTGTCTGAGGTCTTTGTCACGTGTCAACTCTGCACTTGTCGCGCGTCAACAACCCATTTCCTATCGCGCATCACACTACCCTTGTCACGCGTCAACTTCTTTGCCCAAGTCGCGCGTCAACACTTCCTCTGTCGCGCGTCAGTACAGCTGTTGTCGCGCATCAACAATGCCCTTGTCGCGCGTCAACACTGCATTTGTCGCGCGTCAACAATCACAGGCTAACAGTAATCTGAATCTCTGGTGCTTAAGGGTATGCGAGTTCAAATTTCACAGTATTGGTAATTTGTTAAGCTACTTGAGGTATACTACCCGGCGAATCAGCTAGGTTTTTATAGGAGATGTTTTCAAATGAAGGCGAAGCCGACCCCCCAAAAAAAATATACTATATATTTTAGGCGAACAGGACACCGACCCACTCCGAATAATTCACCTTTTCAAATTTTCCTAAAATGAAATTTTCGCCATATTACGAATATTCACCACTAAAATTATCCATTGTAAAATGGTTGCCATTGCAAACAAATTTCATATTGTGGACATGAGTTGGAAAACCCTACCCATGGGTGAGTAGCCACATAATGCACGAGTGAATGTTTCCCTTGCCTTAATGACGCCTTCTTGTCATGCTTCCTTCCCTAGTTGACAATGTTTAGAATATTTTTCTTTGGCTCCAAAGAGTATAAAGGGGTCAATTAGACAGTAGTATTATATGTTTGGCTCGGACCCATTATGTACTTATGAATACTATAATTTGGCTTATAGTAATTTTGATTGGTGTGTTGATTGAAGGAAGACCAATGTTCGGTATTTATTGGTCACATTTTTTAAGAACGCATTTGGGCTTGTGGCAACTTTAATATTGATCCATACCTTCCATAATAAATATGGTCAAGCTATAAATGGTTGTGGCTATAAATTCTCCCTCGGAATTTGTTGTATATTTTATGTTTTTTTATGTTGGTTTTCGATAGTTCATTCTATTCTAAATATATCAAGGACATCTTCATCTCCCACTAATTATATAGAGTTTAATCTCTAATATATATGAAGTGCATGTGTTTTCCCAAAAGGAAGAGAATCACATGTACTTGGGTGTGGGTGAATCAAAACACCTCATAGCATGTCAACTCGAGTTCTTTTCGTGGATTGCTAACTTACCATATATAAGGTTTACTCTCATGTATAATTTGGTTCATGTATAAAATAAGATACTTTTTCATGAATGTCCATCTTCTTTCATATTTTCATGCTTTTTTCATGTACTCAATGTTGATTGGTACTAAATTGAAATGTGATTTTCTTCAAACATCGGTGGGTTATTTTTCTGGTCGAGAATTGCATGGTGTTTTAGTTGATTTCTCTTGGGCTTATATAGTTTCATATCCAATTTTCTCATTTCAGTATTTAATTACATTCATTGTCATTTTTTGAGTCATGCTTTATGCATCCCGGAATATATTCTCCTTCAGCCTTGCACTTGCATATGTAACGGCTCTAACCCAATATTACAAGACTTATAACACACAAAATATATATCATATAAATGAACTAGGGCTAACAACTATATTCCACAACAATAATTTATATCTCTAATGTGTTATCATTTTCTCATGTTCTCATTACCCACCCTTCAACACATTTTTATTTTTTTCATTGGTTTTGATTTCCATGGACCGTATCTTGTCCATTTGCTCTTCATCCCTGTCAATGTGTCCATTGCAATTGCTAGTAATTAGTAAAATGTAAAGATTAAAAAATAATATATAAAATCACTTCAAAATATTTATTACCTGTATTGAAATGCCCTGATTTTGTCATACTCCATATGGATATAATTGTCAAGCTTCATTATTAATCCAAATAAATTTACTTTATCCAAAGGATAATGCAATCCATATAATGTTAACCATTAAATGTCAATAAGATTGAGTATATGATGCTTTTTAGATTGAAGATTCCTTGTGAGATTATTCATTCCCAGTTTTAAATTATTTTCCTCTGTGCTATTCTCAGAGTGATTCCGTATATGCACATATCATCAAGCATTTCCATCCATACAGTGCACCGTGCAACCATCAAGGTTTCGATGCAATTACTAACACTGATATAATTTCAATGATTTTACGAACAAATGGTAAACACGAAGCACATGATTCTTAAAAGTTTAAACTAATAACTTACCCATATGATAAAGTCAAAAATACAGCGACCTTTTTTGGGATATAAATCCATCCAGTACAGTAGAATTAAGTTTTTTTAGGCAGTATCAGTGGCTTAATTGATTTGATATTGCTCTCGGATATGGTCAAATTTCGAACTGGATATTTCTGTGCATTTTGGATCATCTGTATTTTAGAAGGCAGTGTTGTGTGCCTTTGGTATTTTTAAGTCCTTAATATAATCCTAGTGTTTTCATTATCCTTAAAAAAGTGCATAGCTCGACACATGTAACTAGAAAAGGAAAGCATAGTTACTCAAGAACCACCATGCCAATATGACCTCAACTATGCCAACAGACGGAAGAAAAAAAAAATGGGGTTAATCTATAAAAAAAAAAAACAGCTAAAGCACACATACGTTTTGATGTTGTCATCAATTAGCCATCCAACATGCTTTTGCAATATTACATGCCATTTTCAATCGAGACCAAAGTTCAATCAGAAACACAAATATTTCAAACTCCCTAAATTTAAGATGATGTAAACTTTGGAAATGTAGAGAAAGCAAATGCATATATGCTTGATCAGAACCAAAAGATTCAAGAGCATAAGAACATGTAGAACTGCAAAATGTGCCAATACTGTATTCTTCTCTTTAACTGCATAACTCCAAAGTATTGTGGCAATCTAGATATATTACCAAAGTGATAGAACAACTTATAAAATAATCATAGTGTTGAAAATTAATGCGTCCACTTAAGGAAAAAACCAATCACCTACTGAAAACTGGAACTCGCTATGATCCTAGTCTGCTTCTTGTTTCATCCGGTTCTAAACCACCATTAACAATGTCTCTAGCAGACGGCATGTTTTTAAGTCTCTTGGATATTAGACTTAGCCTTAGGACACCGATGCAAATCACAAGTAGGGTTGGGTGGAGGGTAACTATAGTGGAGCCATCTTAGGGGACATATGGAAATGTATATTCGACCACCATTCTACCAATAAGAGTAATTTCAACCTAAGTTGCCGCATTCGGCGAACTTGAAGGAAAAAGTTCGAAATTCGCCGAATTTTAACAGAGGGTTGAAAATCGCGATTTAATTCGCGTTTTTTTCCTTTTTTGGCAATTTTTTCCGTTTTTGGATTTTCGGTGAAAAAAACACAAGGAATTATCTTTTTTTTGCCATTTTTGGAAAGGGTCCGGGAAGATGTAGCAGCAAAAACTTGCATGTGCCATAACTTTCATTCTGTGGCTCCGTTTCAAGTGTCATTTTCTCTAAAAGTGCATATTTTCTCGAGCTCTACGCATTGATGGCAATATTTTTCTTATTTTCTTAAAATCCATTTTTGCATCTTTTTGGACCAAGCAACTTCTTGCAATCTTCGGAAAGAATCATGAGCTTTGATCGCCTGTAGACAGATTAGTAACTAAAAATACTGGATAGCTTTCCAAAACTCAGCGAGTATTCTCCCATGCTCGGACTAATTGTCCCATCTGCCAGCTTGGTTGCAACCTGCGAGCACATGTTTTTTGAAGTTTTTGCTTTCAAGCACATTATTGTAATAGCTACTTATGAAATCAATGAAATGTGATATTATCTCTCTTTTGAAATGTTAATTTATCTTTTGTTTTTTATATATTTAATAAAAATGTATATTTCTCATAGTCGAATTTAATCACGAATTTAATCGCTGATTTTTTTACCAGCGAATTTTTCACGAATTTAATCATTGGCGAATTCGAACACGAATTCGAATGCGGCAACTTAGATTTCAACCACTGTGATTTTCTGCCAGGCCACCCAATTGAGGGTAATAGGTATGTCTTAGGGCCAACATGGTGCCACTTAGCTTGGACAACTGCTGCCAGAAGTTTCTGCAAAACATGGGATTATGATCCCTAATAACAACTGTAGGCATCCTTGTAGTCTATGTATGGTTATCCAGAAAGAAATTTCCAACCATACCAGCAATTTACAGGAATTGTAACCTACAAATACGTGCATACAAAGTTCGTTTGCTGAAAACCACTAATATAACAATCTTTTCATCCAATTAGAAAGCTCTATACAGGACTCCATGCAATTAATGAATGCAGGCTTTCGTAGTCAATAAGAACTTTCAGATAAATATTTTTGGAAAGAACTGCGTAGAAACTTTTATTTATCATCAACGTGTCAGATCATCACATGTGATCCATGGATAGCTCCTCCCACCTCTAATTAGGAAAGGCAAAGGCCTGCAGAAGACTCAGAATCTTAGTGGTTCTACCCTCTTTCATAGAGTAGACACTTATTCAAATAATGACCCGGGTTTAAAACTAGTGCATGCTTCCCCCACCCATCTTAACATGGTAATTATGGTGTCGCTTAGTGGATGTGGTAAGAAGCTGACTTTCATTAAATTCTTGATTCAAAGGCAGTATGACAACAAGAATACGTGCCAACAACCTAGCCAGTAAAAAGGAGGTTCAGAACTGTTTTCACAAATTCGGATCCTTCTAGCACTGTGCTTTTTTATCTGAGCATGGCAGACATGGTGTATTCAAAGAATAAATTGCTAACCACGTGCCAGACCAATGGCATGTTACCACGGCCAACAATGAAAAGCTTGTACCGAAGGATTTGCAATAATACTAGATCCATTGTATTTGTTTGTTGAAGTACATTCTATATGCAAGCTACAAGTGCTATGATGCTATACTTATGTCTTTCCTCGACTCTAGCAAACAATATAACATTTCAAATCGGTAATGAATTAGCAGGAAGCCAACGAGCAACAGCTGCATATGAGAAATTATACAAAAATCACAAAGGCTATGAGACTGTTGAATCGAATCAATGCTTACAAGCTGGATCCTATGCCGAGTTTGTAAGTAGGAGATGAACCACCAATGCTGGTGGGAATAGCAACGAATTCAATTGATTAACTGTTTTCTGACGGTAAGAGACCAGCCTATCCTCAGTATACATGTTCTAATTATTTTTCTATCAATAAACAACAGCCCCAAGACAGATGATTAATGTGCAAACCCAAGGTCGGAGAGTCAAAATGAAGGACTGTCACAACCAAGAAGCCCAATATCAGAGTGCACAACATATCAAACACAATATTCTATAAATTGAAATCAACTGAGACACAAACAAACATTCCTCATTCACATGAAAGCCATACGGCATCTACACAATTTCATAGACTCTTTCCAACAATTTGTGCCACCCCATACTTCTGCAGAGCCTTATAAACACTTCTTCAGCACTCACAACTCTGTTTTCACACTTTACAGACTCTCTGACTCGGCTATCCCAAGAGACAGACTTTAATTGATAGCGCATTTCTATTTTCTTGAGCTTTTGACCCTCTTGAGATTTAAAATTTATATAAAATTACGGAGTTCTAATTACTAATATATAAAAATTATGGAGTTCTAATTTTAACCCTGCATAAATCTATAGTAAATCATGAGCGACAAATTACATTTACATATGTATTAGCACATATTGATATAAGTGATTTTGATATCTCTCACTGAGTTTTCAAACCCCCAGCTACAAAGAGCACCTGCAATTTAATCTGAAAATGGCTAGACACTGTGCATCTACCATTCCAATATCAACACAAATACGACAATGTAAAATAAATATTTACACTTCCAGAAGATGCAGGCAATATTATCTGTTTTCAGGTCTAAAAGAAATTATAACAGCAAAAAAGCAAGCTCAAATCTTCAAGCGAGCATTCCAATTATTAATCAACTTACACAAAAATATAAAAATCTTTCGCACTTGTGATGATTTCCAGCCATGAAATCAACGTGTCCTATTATAAATCCACTTCCAGAAGACTTTTCGGGATTAATAAAAATTGTACTATCTTGAATCATATAGGCCTGTCAGCCTAACTAAAAAGAACAAACAAATAGTCAGCAACCCAAAGTTCTGGTAACGATCTACCTCTAGACTATTATAACTATAAAATAGCCCGTGTATATTGTAAATACTTCATTTCAATTGTATATATCCCTGTTTGAAAACCTACATTTTATCAGCAATCTTACTTTAGTCTTTTTCTTTAGCAATCTGAGAAGCAAAATTATAAGCTGCCATATTAATGCAGGCTGCCTCGAATCGTCCATGAACCACAAAAAAATCCTTGTTACGATGCATAATTTTCAAGAAAACAATGATTGTAGGAAACATATAGAAAAACTAGCTCTTTTATTTCCTTGCAAGTATGAATACAAAGATACTGTAGCTGCTTAAGAATATTCTGTATTGCTCCTCTTCAAATGATACATTCTTCTGCATCATAATTTATTCACTTTCCTCCATAAACACAATGCTGTGAAATATTTCACTAGATAACTTTAGTGCCTGTATACATATCTTTAATAAATTGGCTTCCAGAAATAATTACATCCGATTTTGGTCACCTGCCAAAATAGCAGAAAATTTAGCATTATCAACGACTTGTGGAACAGGGTTGAACAAATTCATGGACTTCCTTTCAACAATCTTCTCAACACACCATCTCTGGTAAAGTTGTCTCGAGTACGGGACATAATCACTTATGAATCCTGCAAATTCAATTTACACATTCCATCAATTTACGGAAAATTTTGGAATCTCTTTATTTTATATTATCTACAGGGATTCATAACATTTCTGCAAAATTTTCACAAAACCCTGTTTTTACAAGTATTCCTTAGAAACTTATCATTCTGAAGTCTAGGAATGGCAAATAATGTCACACAAGATTCACGAATTTCAATCATTGAGTTTGTCTGTGAAAAACTATATGCTTTACAATATTAATAGCACAACGTACACTAGTTTCTTAAAAATCAAGCTTTTGGTAAGACTATTTAGCAGTAAAAAATCCGTTTCGGTCACACTCTAGCCAGATGTAGAAAATTCTAAAATGTTGATCACAAGTTTGCTACACAAACACGTATTTATGAATAATTTACACTAAATTTTATTATTTATAAGCATGGTGAATTCGTACCTAGATTTTTCTCTTGCAGGTCAGAAATCTGACTAGACGAAAATGTGCTGCAAATAGCACAGAGGATTGAACTCTTATTCAGGCCCTGCAAATGCAGCCTCAACTTCAAAGCATTTGGATTTCAACTCCAACAAAGTGGTTGATATGAAGATGCTAAATACAGAAGCTTCGCTGCTGCTTCAAAATTGGCGGCATCAGTATCATTATGATCCAACTCCTTTACAGGCGACAAAGGCTTTGCTGAGGAAAAGGATCCACCCGTTTTACTAGGGTTTGAAGATTTTGGTATGCCTTCATTGAACAAAATTGGCACACAATTATTTTCTATAGTGGAAATTTTTGCAGGAGCACAGAGCCTTGACCGTTTTATCAGACGATTACAATCCGTTTCCAACCACGGTAAAAAGTCCTCATTGTCACTGACTAGCCTTGGCATGCTTTCCATTGCATTCTCAAAATTGTCGATGGTCGAATTCTTGAATTCTTGATGACCTTTTGGTGTGGTGCATCTCTTTTTAAGGATTTTCTTTGGGGAATCCAAGATTTTGCAGAAATCAGACTTTTTTAGTTTATTGAAGCTGCAAAGTTAACAAAAGGATTTTCACTGCAATGAGATACACATACCTGCAATTTGAAGCCGTTCCTCAACTCCACGGACTCCTCGCCACGAAAATAAAGATCCGCTTAAATAACCTTGGTCAAAATCAGGATTTTCCATTCTAATTAAATTCAGAACTGTGAAAATTCTTGCGATCTCCATCAATTGTTGAATTTCGGCTGAGAATGTTGAAACAGAAAAATAAAATTCAGTACAAAGGTTTTCAAAAATGTTCATCAATTCTTTTTTCAAAACGAAAAGAAAGATCGAGATTCAATATACAGTGATATGTTTGAGGATCATTGCGGGGGTTGAGAAGTGCTTCCATGGCAAACTCAAGTGTTATGGAACGCTTCTACAGAAGATTAAAGGTTTTAAACAATTGTAGAAGGAAAAGAAAAATTGATCAATCTTAAAGTAAAGACAATCTTTTGAAGTTTTAACAAAGAACACCAACAAATTGACCTCATTTATAAGAAAAAGCAGTATGAATCGTTCCGTGAGCTCTTTCATGGGATTTTCCGCCATTTCTTTACTCAGGGGCTTCAACTTACTTGCTCTGTTGGGTTTGTGAGAAGGGTGGGCTTCTCGTTGTAGTGGACAGTAAGTATGATTGTGCATTTAAAATTATTTGTCAAATTCATATGTTAATTAAATCAAAACTAATCGTGAAACAAGATCTGGTGCAGAGAGGAAGGGGCAAATACTTTTATCTTTTTTAATGCAGATGAAATTTTGGTTGCACCAAGCCAGGTATACTTCTCCTTGTCTCTTTTCTGCTCCACAATCCGGACGTATTGAAGCACATTGAAAATTTTGAGCATTCTTCTTCTTCTTGTCCCTGCATTATTTAAAATGTTATGGTAAAAATTTAGATAAAATAACTATTAGATCCCTGAGAAAACCAATGAATTTCGATGCATTTTTTTTCTCGCCAACAAGAGTCGCAAGTGTTCGTAAAGAGACAACAAAATCCACTTTGGATGCACAAATCTCAAATAACCTGCAAATAATTAAATCCCACAACCTGAAAATATCAATAAATTGAAGTAAGACCTTGACATTCTTGATTACCTTTCGCACAGTTCATTAAGAGAATGTTTGTCCTTGTTCAAAGTCTCATGTGCTGGTTCATCTTGATTCGTTGAAGGTCTCTGCACATTTGGATTTGAATATACATTTCGAGTATTTGGGTTTTTTTTTGCCGAATAAAAAACAGAAATGTCTCATCCTCTCACCTGACTTTTCTTTATTGACAAGCCATCAAAAATATTGGCAGATTCATTCATAGTTTGATAGCCATCCATGAGCTGTAGATCCAATTGAACATATGTATTGCAACAATGAATCTCAAAATAAAATTACCCAGAAATCTAGACCTTATTAAATATCTACATCGCAACATTGAATTCCAATTATTACATATTTGAGTTTTTAATCCCCTCATGAGATAAAACCCCAATTATCAAGTTGCTACAAATTACCTTTTAATGGCTTCCTATCTGATCGATTGCTTAGAAGTGGAATCTGTGGCATAGCTTTCCCGCACCCTCCTTAAACCCAAAGCAAACACAAATACACAGACATTATTTAGCATGTCAAAGAATCGAATCCCATTAAAGATGGGTATGCATACAATCAATCTGAATTAAACAGGTAGGTAACTTTACCATTTCTACCTTCCAAGTTGAAATGAACCTTCAAAGAAACAACTCCAAGAGGAGCGTCTGTTGACAAAAATATGCCCCCGCGCTCATATTTATGGCCAACTCCTTTGTTCCCCTTATCTTGTGCCTCAGTCTCCATTTTTCGATTTTCAAGCGCTCAAAAGTTTCTGGAAGTGGCACCATTGGATAGAGCTTTTTTATCAGCTTTCCGGAAAGGTAAAATTTTCCCCCTAACTCCTCATATTTTTCAAGTTACGGCTTGACGGAGTTTTTGTGGGAAATTTTCCCCTAGCAGGCCCGCAGCCAATTGGAAGCCGCCACGTGTCCTTGAAAGTGGCGGAGAGCGGAGGAAAACTTGGAAAAATTCCAAGTTTTGGAAAAATTTGCAAAAGGAAAATTTTTGGCCCGCGGCCCCGCCGGCGAATCAGAATGCGCCACGTATCAGGGGGGAGCAGGGTAAAAAATTCGCTAAGTGTTGGCGCATGGAAGATTTTTGCAATTTTGGCCCGCAACCAATGAGGTGCTTCCACGTGTCCCAGGGGGGACGGCGGGTGTCGGGGGAAAATATCAGATTTTTGGCCACGTTTTGGTCAAAAAGGTCAAAATGGAAGGATTGGCCCGCATGGCCCGCGAGCCAATAAAACGTCGCCACGTGTCCTCACCATCGGTCTCGGCGTCGATGCAAGGAAATCGGGTTTCCGGATCGGGTTTCATCGTCGGAGGAACAACAAGAGAAAACATGTCGGGTGGCTTTCAAAACCCGACACCAAAGGAATATGTCGTCGGGTCGCCAAACCCAACGCACAAGGAAATCGGATTTCCGGATCGGGTAAACAGGTCGGAAACGCATGGTGAAGAAGCATGTCGGGAGCCCACCAAAACCCGACACCAAAAGACATGTCGCAAGGGGTAGAAAACCCGACAAGCAAGCAAATCGGATTTTCGGATCGGGTAAACAGGTCGGAAACGCATGATGAAGGAGCATGTCGGGAGGTCGTCAAAACCCGACACAATGCAAATCGGATTTCCGGATCGGGAAAACAAGTCGGAAACACACGGATCAGAGGCATGTTGAGCAGTCCTCTATACCCGATGCAAATGCACAAGGGAGTTCTGAACCCGACAGGCGTTGGGGATCTCACCTACCACCATGGTTGTTGAAGAGTTAAGTGCAGTCTTGGAGGTGGTTGGGGCAGTTCGAATTCCTCTCTTCTCCCCCTCTTTTCCTCCATATAAAAGGTAAGGGGGGGGCTGTTTTTAAAAGGTCGAACATTTTTTGTTTTGTGCCTCCTCCCTTCTTCTCTTTGGCAGGTGGAGTTGTGGAGCTCAAACCTCCCATTTGAAACTGTAATGCACCTTTGCCTCTGGGCATTTTTTGCAGTGTATTGTATCAACCTTCGGAGCAAATAAATGCATGACTGTGGATGTTTCTCAACCCTCTATGTGTTTCATTTTGCATCCTCCTGATCTTTCACTGTGAATATGTTTATCTGTGCATGATATTGCATTCCATTTCTGTGGTCTGTGTTTACATTGGCAAAACATATGTTCTTCATTCCTCGGTGCATCACCTCCTTAGCTTAGGTTTGTTTTTATGCATTTTTCTCTCCCTGTCTCCTTGGTAGTTAGATTAGGTTTTAGTGGACTCTCTGCATTTTATTGGTGCATCTGAACAGAGGAATAGGAGCCGGCCTTCATCCGGAGAGCTTTTCCGATTTCGCAAGGTCCCACACTTGGGAAAAGCTCCATGTTGTGCAATCGCACTGAGATTCTCAACCCATCGAGTTGCAGAGTCCCAGGGGTGCTGTGATTCGTCACCAACAGCATCATTGTTAGCCAGACCCCTAATGTTGCTGGCTACAGAAGTGCCCAACAATTATTGGTCGTTGTAGTCAAAAGAAGCTTGAAATTGGGTATTACTAAAACAAAAAATGCATGCTCAAATCAAAGTGTGTTATGTAGTGCCCACTTCCCTTTGACACCTTTGATACTGATCATGACACTATTGACTATACCATGGACATTGTTATATTTTTGATTTAGTATGATAATTAGATGTTAGATCATGGATTATTGTTGACTTTGATTCATGTATGATGCATGATGATTATTAGAGGCTTTTTATATGTTGATGATGATATATTCTTTGACATGGGTTATATGATGGATTTTATTTGAATTTGTCCATATTTGGATATTGGAGTAGACCTAGAAATGGAAAATTATTAGATGATGATATAGTTGTTGATAAAACTATAATGATATTGTTAGATTGATTTGATGTTGTTGTGATTCATATATCTAGATGATTTTGAAATTATATTTATATTATTTTGGATAGTTCTGATATGGCCACGAGGCTGAAGGAGTATTTGTATTTTGCAGGTTAAAATATCACAACAAACATCGGGGGATTCGATACCAACCAAATTGGAATTCTAGATGAATTCAACAAGGTCACCATGGCAACTAGTTTTGTTGTGTGTGTGTTTGTTAGTGTTAGGGATTCCCATGGGGGGGATCACCTTTAAATGTGACCAAGGGATTTTATGTATTTCTTTTATTTTTGGTCCCTTTAGTTTAATGTTTGCATGTGTTTATTTTGTGATGCTTTTACCCTTTCATTATTTATTAAATGGTGTGTAAATATTGTGAGTAATCATATTGTTTAGTTAATTAATTAAAAGATGTCATAAGAATGTAATTAATAGAGTTGTTGGTCATGTTTTAAAGTGTTGTAAGAATGTGTAAGTAATGTGTAAGTAATATATAAGTGATGTGTAAGTTAACTTTTGAGTGTGAAACACTCCACCTTCTTGGAAATTCGAATTTGTCCTTGGAGGCTGATTTTGGAGGCTTGTGGGACAAGTTAAACTTGTCCCATACCTCTTAAATTTACATACCAACCTTGCCTATGGTTGGAGAGTTAAATTTAGAATTTTATAATGTATTTTGGACAAGACAAATTGTAGGTTTTAATTGCACTTTTCTTACATGATTTAATTTCAGTCCTTATGGGGTGTGTGCTTTACTTGAGTGTGTAAGTAAAATTGTCATATTATTCACCCACCTATTGATTATGCATTGGATAATGAAGTTGAATTTTGTGTTTGAGGTTGAGGATGTGTGATGTGGCATCCTACATGGATCCACCTTATCCTCTTCTCTTCCCTCTTCTATAAAATTCAAATTTTTTGTCTTCTTTTGGGTTGCTTCACTTTTGGGAGACTTCATTTTTGGGTGAATTTTCTTGTTGTTTTGGGAGCTCTTGCTTGGAGAAGTTTTTGAAAGATTGTTGCATGCTTGTATTGGGTTGATTTTTGGATTGCTTGCATTGGAAGGAGCTTGTTGTTTTACAACCTTGGAACAAACTCCATTATGGAGAGGTAGGAGTTTGGCTCTTGGAAATACTCTTCTTTTCCCTTTTATGAATATGTAAATGCTGAATGTATGTTTGTTATTGTTTTGGGCTATTGGGTAGATGGCCTAGGAATGGTGTAGGAGAAGACTATGGGGTTTATTTTGTGGGAGGCACAAGTGTGTTTTAGGGAGGTATAAGGGTGGAGGGAGTTGGGATTTGGGTTCCACCTTACAAAGAAATATCTTGCATTTCTTTACTCGTTATGGGGTACTCATAAGAGGTTAGGGAGACATAAGAAAATGTGTAGAATAAGGGGTACTTGGGGGGGGGGCATAAGCGATGTTAGAGATTTGATATACTATCCTTTTGGCGGTTTGTAACTTAAGTGGTGATACCCATTTCCCCATTTTGGAGGCATAAGAAGAATTCCCCATAGTTGTTTGCTCCTTTGGCTTGCTTGATGAAGCCTTAGAATGGCTGTGATCATGTGTTAATGTGGTTGTAAGCACTACATTTTATTTTGGACTATGTTTTTAATTGTGATAATGTGCATGTGAAAGATTGTCTTTGTGATGTGGAATCCTGTTATTGCCATGAGTTGGATTACATATTTCTATTGCATTTTTGTTGGGACTCAGGGGGTCAATGAAGAATGATGGCTTCTCCTTTCATTTGATTTCTTGGTTAGGTGGAGAGCGTTGCCTTTCCCCTACCTCCTGTTGTGATCAAAATTGGAAGAATGAGAAGAATGCATGTTGTTGTTCTAGAGCTGAGAAAAGACAGTTTGACATTCACTTATGAAATGAAATCTCATTATAACCTTTCCCACTTGAAGTGGATGATCTTGTAAATGTTTGTAATGGAAAGATGTTGTACTGAATTGCAAGTGGAAATTTGAAATGTAAAAGAGTTATACTCTGTATTCTGTTTAGAAAGAATGTGAAAGAATGATATTGTTTTGTATATTGTATTTTGAAATCAAATGGAAAGGAGGTTGTATGAGTTTCATTGGAATTAATGGAAGTGTTTACCTTGTTCATATGATATTCTTCCATTGGAAATTTGTGTTTATCATGCACTAGGAAGTCCCTATTTTGAAAGTGGAAATGTGAAACACGTGAAAAGAAAATATATTATTCTGCCTTGTGTTCAATAAATGATTTTGGAAGGAATAAAAGAAAGAAGTTGTAAAATTGTCTTTTGAAATCAATAAATGAATGTAATGATTTTCTCAAATTGCATTGTAGTGTTGAATCTGATCATTTCAATGTATTGAAATCTCTGCTTGAAAGGAAGAAATGCATGTGAAGAAAAAAAATACAGTCTTTTATCTCTTTGAAATGTAAAAAAAAAATTGAAATCAGAATTGCATTTGGTCTTGAATAGTTTGATTTGAATCAACTAAAATGTGTTAGATTGGAATTGGAATGATATTCTAAATACTTGGAAGATGAGAAGTGGCAAATAGACCCATCAAAATTTGATCTCTGTTATTTGTAATTTCAAATCGGCAATTATTTAAAACCAAAAATGCATAGTTTGAAATTGCAACAATAAAATAACAAATTAAATGATTGAATTGAAGTAGAAGGGCATAAACGAGTTCAAATTGACAAAAAACACTTAAGGAAATATCTCAAAACTTAGCAAAATCAAGCTCAAACCGTTTTGCAGTCATTTTCTGTCAAGAAACAGAAATGTTCAAATTGTCAAATCAATCAGACAAATTGAACCTTGAATCCTTCCTTAAATTCATCTAAGAACAATCCTCCATGTCTATTTGACATGTTGAGAGAGGAAGAAGATCAAATTGAATAAAATTTTACAAGTTAAAATTACCAGTTCGCACTATAAAAGCCTGCAGGCTGTTTTCTTAAAATTGACCCCTTAAAATTTATCAAAACCAAAAATTAATGAGCTCTGTGCAAAGAGGACGTCGAGATATTTCCAGAAAGTCCTTGTTTTCCCAAAACTGAGCTCTCTATCAAAAGTTATGGCCTTCTAAAGTTTTCTTCACTTGGTGTTAAAATTTTGGAAAAAAATTCCTTGGTGGGCCTGTGGCCCAAATTTTTCCCTTAAGCACTTAGGAAAATTTTTGGGAAAATTTTCAAAATTTTCTCTGCTGGCCCAAAGCCAATCATAGACTGCCACGTGGCACCATGAGGTGACAGCAGAGGGGTGGATCCTCTTTTGAACTTAGCATTTTTGGAAAATTTTGGGAAAATTTTCCAAACTTTCCCTGTTGGCCCGCAACCAATCAAGTGATGCCACGTGGCGTCATGAGGCATCAACGAAGGAACGGATCCCTTTTTGTCTTTTGCATCTTAGAAATTTTTTGGAAAATTTTCCAAGTTTTCCCCATTGTTCCGCTGGCCCGCAGCCAATCAGGGGCTGCCACGTGGCATCACTGAGGTGTCGGCAGAGGCGTGGGTCTATGTACCCTCTTAGCCCTTCAGGGCTTTAAGTCAATTTTCTCCCCACCGCCCTACCTTCCCCATGTTGGCTTAGGAGATGCCATGTGTCCTTTACAGACTCACGGGAGTGCAGGCGCAGAGCCGACTTTTCACCCACGCGGGAGAATTTGCAAAATGTCTCTCGCCGCCCCGCCTTTCCTTGTTTTCCCCGCGCTGCCTTAGGGAGTGCCACATGTCCTTTGCGGACCCGCGGGAGCGGGGGCGCAAATGATATTTTTTCCCCGCGCAGGAAAAATTTTACAAAAGTCTCCTCGTGGCCCACCAACCTACCCTTTGGGCAAATTTTTTCCCTTGGGCCCGCAGGCCTGCCCTTGGGGAAAATTTTCACCCCAAGGCCCGTCGGCCCATAACTTGAAAAATATGAGGAGTTAGGAGGACTTCTTTATATCAATGGAAAGGTGAGGAAATTTCCTATCCAATGAAAGTGATTTAGGAAAATTTTGAATGCGTTAAGTATGAGAAAAATTAAGTTGAAACTTTAATCCTGTTAGAGAATGGGTATGGTGAAGAATTTTTCCCTCTGAACATAATTGAAACTTCTAACCTTAAATTTTGGACCTTATGACCCCTAATATTTATTAATTAAATGAAAAGACTATTCTAGTAGATTATAATTGTTCCTGAAACTTGTTAGTGACAATTGTTGTCTTGGAACATGGTTATAGATTCTTTAAATCAAAAAAAAAATTATTCCATAATTTTCCTAACTAATCCTAGGCTGTTCTTGGGTCTCAAGTGGGTTGTTTTAACAGGTGTTACAAACAACTAATCATTTACCTTATATAATTTAGGTTACACTCATTTATACCCTGCAATTATATTTTTCCATTGTTGGCACCTATGGTTATGTAAATATTAACATTGATCCCATTTTGTCATTTCTCATCCTTTAGGTCCAAGAATTTAGTCCTCACATTCTTTACTTTTTTCAGTTACATCTATTATCTGATATAAATTCTTTTTGGTTTTACCTGTAAACTTTTTCAAATGATCAGTTATTCACTTGAGTATTTCTATAGGATCTACTGAGCTTATTATTATTCAGAATACATGACAAGTTTGAGTCATGTTCTTCCCTACATTTGTATGATTTGTATTACCCACCATTCAGATCTGGACGGAATGACACTCTTGGTGACTGGAAACCAATTTTAGCATAAATAATTATTAGTTATTTTCTGCATAATCTACGGATTAAATATAATCTAAAATTAGAATAAATATGCAGGCAGGGGCTTTTCTAGAAAATGTAAGCTTGAGTAATTGATATAGAGAATAATTAGATGAGTCGAAAAATCATTAATAATTGAGCCCCTAAATCAGTTGGTCATATGATTGACAAGGTATATTATATGTGTCGATTGAATTTACTAGTCCATAAATAAGTTTTTAGTTTGAATGCGTATTTAACTTGTTAGATAAGACAAAAACATGATTGTTATGTATGGAAATAAATATGTGCTAAGTCCAATACTTGCAGACTTCATACTAATAAGAAAAAATAATGAGAGTTATAATTACTTTGAATCCACCATGTTGACAACTTGTATGTTCATTCCAAAAAAACGCCTAATAAATGTGAATGCCCAATCGAATATTTATGTAATATTTGATGGTCAAACAGATTCAACACTACAAGGACAAAGCTTGACACCACCTTAACATATTGGAAACCAAAGTTATTGATATTCTTCATATTGAATCAAACCAATAAGGAGGATCAGCCTGAGGTTTTCGATGCTAAATTTGATTTTGGTAAGGCTCAGTTGAAGGGAAGATGTACCTGCCTAGATACTATTTCATTAATTGCAAGAGGGAAAAGACCCTTTCAGATTTAAATTTTTGATGCCTCTTAGCAAGCCTCCTAGTGTGTTTATCGTTTTGGTCAGGGCTGTGTTTATCAATCTACATCCTTTATTTCAAGTTGAAATCACAGACCTTATGTTTCTGGTTACAACACTTCAATAAGACTGATTATGTATTATTATTATTATTACATAGTCGCTAAATTTATAACATTTACATAAATAAATGATAATAAAAGTCATTCGTAGTTAAAACTCAAACATAATAACGATGGAATGCTAATGACATGTATACATTATAATAATATAAATCATGATAAATATAATAAAATAAGCCTGACTCCATGGACAAAATGCAAAACCTTCCCCCTTCTAGTTCAACAACTGATCATTTTCTATGAATACTTTGATTGGCTTTTGTGGATGACATTGGCATTGTATGCACCCTTAGGCTTGAAACTTTTCAAAACAACTTGCTCTTTTTTTTCCTTCATTCCTTCAAGATAAGTCAAAGAGAACTTGAAATTTTAATGAAGTTTTACCTTTGGAAATGGATAAACAGACTTGGATTTTTTTGAGTTTCATGACTAGATGTTATTGCATGTGCAACTGGTAGATGTCTGGAGAAAAATGTGGAAGAAAACGTCAAGGCATTGACATTTTTCCCTCAACTTGGGAAATGCGACCTACAATTGTAGATATATGCACAACAGTTACTGTAGAGAAAGGGAGGCCCAGTTGAATCCAAGGAATTACACATTGATACTTACTACTCAGAACCCCCCCTCCTTGTAGAACTCCCAACTACATGAGTCTTGAGAGCCTCAATTAACCTTCTAGAACACTAATGATTTCTAGGAAGTAAGATTCACTCCCACTCACCATATTTACAAAGATCACAAGATTTAAGGAATGGTACTACATTAAATTGATGCTCTGGGAATTGTGTTGACCAAATGACTTGCACGAGTTAGCCACCTAAATGGAATATATTAATTGTAGCTTACAAAATACATGGGTATCCAAACATGTCATGAAACAGCTATCTGGACCAACCCATGAATCTAGTGGGTGTTCATTTTGATTCACCATTTCATTGCAGGTACTCTCGAGCCCATGCAAACCCTTTTGAACAAGGTCTCGAGTTTCACCCCAAGTCAGACACGGTGGCACTAGTCATACACAAAGTAAAGCCTTGGTACTAGTTTTCAATGTCACTTAATTACAAGATCAAATTTTGATGGCATACCTCTGATGGAAAGTTGAGCTTGTGAATGTAAAAAATGGAAACATGTCAACTAAACATTCGTAACTTTAACTCCTCTTCTCTCGACTCACAAGATCAATACATGCATGGTTGATCTACACTTCTATATTGAATAGAAAGGTCTTCGGGAGAGCTATAATTTGATCTTGGTTTTAGTGAAGATGATTGAGGTATCAAGGAGAACTCCATGATAAAATTTTAAGGTAGTTCCATCTAGTTTTCTCAATGGGATGGTAACACCGAATCACTTCTTAATGAATTCAGGTCACTTCTACAAAACTTCCAAAGGACATGTTTTTTGAGTATGACCCATATATTTATGTTTTACCCTCCAAGATATACTTGGTTAGACTTTAAGAACAATACTAGATAATGGAAAAGGTGCACATAAAGATATAGTGGTCTAAAAGGTTTATTTATGACTGTTTGAGAAACTGATAGCCTAATTCTTCTTCATTCTCCTAATTTCATGGGAAAATGGTGTTTTTTCTTCTAAGGAAATGACTTCATAAAACACCTCCCTAAACATCTCATTCATCCAAGGAATGGCATCAAGTTGTGATTATGTTCCCTATCCATGTGGAGTGTTGTATCAGGGTCTATGGAATAATGATCTCTCAAGTTACGCATGTCATGACTTGGTATCATTTTGTCACTACCTCTAAGGATTCCATGTATAATGCCCTTTTTACAGTTTTGGGCAGTGCTGGATCAGTTAAAAGTTGGGCTTGGGTTTTGCATACCTTTAGAATCTAGGCCCTAGATGAAGTTCAACATGGCAAATATCAACATTCTTCATATATCTTCGTGATAGTATTTATCCATTACGACAATAGCTATCAACTCATCAATCTATGAATTAATGCAACTTTGCAAACTTTTATTATGACAAGGAGGTTTTGTAGGCCTCCAGTTATTGGGTGAACATGTAAAACTAGTCCAATTACCCGATTGGTGGTTTCGGGAAAGTAGTCGGAAGTTGTGTACCATGTTTGCCAATTTAGAGTTCCTTTAACTCCAATGAATTCCTTGTATATAGGAGAGCGTATAGGATTTGTCTCATGGTGTGACTCGGCAATCTGTTAGTATCATGTTTTTTAATGCAATTCCATATGCCCGTTAGGTTAACTGCTTAGACATCTTGTCACAAACTTGTTCTTTCATTTCATGTGAAAGAATGTCAGCTAGGACCCTCTTCAAGTCAAATAACTAACAAGAACACTTGTAGACACTAATATATGAATGTATGGAAATATCTTTTGTTGTTCATTTGGAAAATTTTGATTGTCAGGCTCTATGATTGCTCTCTAACTCTCTCTTTCTCCTCTCTCCGTTATGAAATGTAGAGTGATCCCCTCTATTTTGGTGCATCACCATTTTCTTTTGTTTCATGCTTTCTTTCTTCCCATTTTCCTTGGTATTTGTTAGAATAAAGAAGGTTAGTGTTAGTGTTAGAGTACATATGTGAGGAAGTTGGCCTTCTCTGAAGGTTTGTCCCAAGGTGCCAAGGTCTCACACATTGGGGGCATCCCTATGGTGTTGTTGAGGTGGCCAAGTATTCCAAAAATTTGTGATCTTGCAGGTTGAATAGTTGTCACCATAAGACTAAATGTATTAATAATTGCTCTCAACAACAGTTGACAATCGGATTAACCCTATCTATTAGATTTGCAACAATCAAAAACCTTTAAAATGGAAAAATAATCACATGATAAATTAGTTTTGAGGAAACAAAGATCTCAAGAAATTTTGTAATTTTGGGGAATCAAAGATCTCAAATAGTTTTAAAGTTTTGAGGAATTAGAGATCTTGGGAAATTTTACAATTTCGAGGAATCGTAGATCTCAAGATGAGTATTGCACGAACAATTTGCAATTTAATTACAAATCTCTAAAAGTGTGTTTTTAAGCATTTCTTTCAACCCTTGCCCAATTTTCACGTCCCCATTTCTTGGTTTCCTTATATTTATACTTGTAAAAGATGAAATAATGTGCTTAAAAGTTGGATAAAAACTTGAAATTCAAAATATGAAAATATGTAGGAGATTTGGTTTAATATGTCTTATAGTTTTGGGTTCAAATATGTCTTCCTCATATAGGTTTGGGTCCAAATTTGTCCATGGGTTATAGTAATTTTGATTGACATGTTGATTGAAGGAAAATCAATGTTTGGTATTTATTGGTCGCATTTTTTAATAACACATTTGGGCTCGTGGCATCTTTAACCTTGGCCCATACCTTCCACAATATATATGATCAAGCTATACATGGTTGTGGTTATAAATTCTCCCTTGGAATTTATTGTGTATTTTATGTTGGTTTTCTATAGTTCATTCTATTCTAAATATATCAAGGACATCTCCATCTCCCACTCTAATTATATAGAGTTTTATCTCTAATATGTATATATGAAGTGCATGTATTTTCCCAAAAGGGAGAGAATCACATGTACTTGGGTGTGGGTGAATCGACAATAGTTGAGTTATTTTTTGTTTTCTCACTACAATTTCAACAATAGAAATGTCTATGTAATATCAAAACACCTCATTGCATGTCAACTCGCGTTCTTTTCCTGAATTGCTAAGTTACCATATGTAAGGTTTATTCTCATGTATACTTGGGTCCATGTGTAAATAAAGATACTTTTTGATGAATGTCCATCTTATGTCATATTTTTTTGCATTTTTCATGTACCCAATGTCATTTGGTACTAAATTGAATAATGATTTTCTTCAAACATGTGAACTTTGGTGGGTTATTTTTCTGGTCAAGAAATGCATGGTGTTTTAGTTGACTTCTCTTATGCTTATGTAGTTTCATATCCATTTTTTTCATTTCAGGTTTAATTACATTCATTGTCATTTTTTGAGTCATGTTTTATGCATCCCTGGCTATACTCTCCTTCAACCTTGCACTTGCATATGTCAACAACTTGAACCTGATATTACAAGGCTTAATACACACAAAATATATATCATATAAATGGACTAGGGCTAACAACTACATTCCACATTAATAATTTCTTTCTCTAATGTGTTATCCTTTTTCTCATGTTCTCATTGCCCACCCTTCAACACATTTTTTTTTTTTTCAAAGGTTTTGTTTTCCATGCACCGTTGCTTGTCCATTTGCTCTTCATCCCTATCAATGTGTCCATTGCAAGTGCTAGTAATTAGTAAAATGTAAAGACTAAAACCTTGACCATGTGCTGTCATAGAAAAAATAATATTTTTAGAAAGAACAGAACTATTGTGCTTTTTATGGAACTCATAGTGGTTTTCATGTTGGATAATTGTTATTGTTAATGAGTGTAGAGCACAAATTTTGTTGAGTTTTTAGCATGTTTGACCCGTAGTCTCGAAAATCCAAGACATTTACAAACCAAAAGGAAAAGTTTTGATTTTTATATTTAAATAGCATGTACACATTCTTGTTATACTCACCAATTAGTATGTGATGCTCACTCTCTCGATTTTGACCTAATGCTTCATAATTGGGCACTTCAATTCTACAAATGAATCCTTAATTTTTCATGGCATGCTACATATGAACCCAGTTTTAATTAATTCACATTACAATTACTTGATTTTGTACTAGAAATGGTTAAACACTAACAATTAATATCAGTATGGATGTAGATCACCATAAATTGACTAATCTTCTACTAACTACGAGTAAAAATAACCAATCAAGGTCAATCAAAAGTATATCTAGCCTCAAAATCAACCATTGTTTATATTAATAATGGTTAGTTACAACCAATAAGGACTATTTGAGGTCAATTGGATGCAACACAATAAGTATCAAATCAACTTAATCTATTTAACATTCATATGTCATTATTAGATTGATTTTGGAGCTTTGCACACACAATTAGATATGATTGGATCATTGAAGGCCGATTTGTGGGTATGGAAAAACAATGGATCGATACTTGTCATGGACAATTTGTTTTTTTTGCAAAAATGAGATGTTTTATATCTGTGTATATCTAAACTATTTAGATAAATTATACTAAAGTTTTCTTTTATAAACACGTCACTATTTGGGGCCCAAAACTGCCAAAAAGTAGGACACTTTTGTTTTTAGGGAATAAATCCCTTGCCTCCCCATTATGAAGGTATTTCTAATCAATTTCAACTTCTTTTGCATATGATATGTTCTAAGCATCACCTTTTACCTCCACATTCTTTGCCCTTAACAATCTCGAGTATTGTTCCCACTCAAATCATGTTGACAAATAGTTCATCACATTCTCAAAACATAGTTGGGCAAATACCAATCACATTCATATGATTTGGGCAGCGATTGTTTCAAAGATAATATGCTCGACATATGGGCCTATAAGGCAATTATGTGCTCACCCTTTTACCCACACACCTTTAGGGTTGGGGGTTTAGGTGTTGAGGGCAAGAGCCTAAAAGCCGTTTTGATGATGAAGTGCCTAGGGCTTCTTGTAACACGTGATAAAAGCTTTTTAGATAAAAAGTAATATATAGAATCACTTCAAAATATTTATTACCTATATTGACATGCCATGATTTTGTCATACTCCATATGGATATAATTGTCAAGCTTCATTATTAATCCAAATAAATTTACTTTATCCAAAGGATGATGCAACTCATATCATGTTTAACCATTCAATGTCAATTAGATTGAAGATACACTTACGAATTAAACCTTTGCACCAATTGTGAAATGTTTTGCACGTTTTCCTTGTGAGATTATTCATTCCCAAGTTAAAAATTATTTTACCAAATGATTCAAGTGATGTGCCTTTGTAAGTTTATACCCACTAACAATTTTTGCCTTTATGGTAATTACTTGTTATTACCCAAGAGAGCAGCTTGCAAGAGCCTATGCTACAAAAGCAACATACTTGTAAAAAGCATATTTGTTTACTGGGATTGGTTTACTTTTTTGGTATGGTTTTTCATCTATTTCTAAATATTGGACTGTAATTATATCGCAGTATCTCTGAGGGGACAGGAGATTAACGGAAAAATTGGAGCAGATGCGAATGAAGCTACAAACATATAGTGGAAGATAAGTGTTTGAACCGTGGGAGTCTGTTTGCTCACACAAATTATAGCTATACACATCGATGACAACCATACATGTTGCCATAGTAATTATAGATCACATATATTATTAAAGATTTTGAAAAATCTGTTAGGGCAGCCGAGTCGCACTGTTTTCTACTTAGTTTTCTTCATCCTAACACATGCACAACAATCATCACAAAAATTATGTCTAGTCTAGAGCTCTGGCCTTAAACAGCTATCTATTAGACATTTCATGACTATTAGGCAACCCTAA
Organism: Taxus chinensis; assembly: GCA_019776745.2. Taxonomy (NCBI): domain Eukaryota; kingdom Viridiplantae; phylum Streptophyta; class Pinopsida; order Cupressales; family Taxaceae; genus Taxus; species Taxus chinensis. The sequence continues at coordinate 133,977,780 of CM034156.1, forward strand.
TTTCCTAATGTTTTAATTTCCATCCATAGCCACTCAAGTTCTTTGGAAGTCTGTTCATTGAATAATTTGACATTTTTTTGAATAGATTTACAAATTAAAATATTTCAAAACTAAACACTCCAGTAGATAGAAGATGCGGATCTTTTTTGGTTATAAGATCTGTGTTCCACGTCACTCCTAAAACAAATACAAATAAGTAGATTGTTTATGAAATTCGATCATAGTTATCATTGGTCAATAAAAAATGTCGCTGTAATCTACATATGCTGCAGTGTCATCTTACACATTAGTAGTACACAAATTTTGCAACAATTCTCTCTCTCAAAAGGGCTTTGCTACATCTCCGTATATGCAGAATATTACAGAACTCTCAACAAATGAAGGTATAGTCAAGGAACATTACCAACACACGATTTGGCAAGGTTATGTGCTGAAATCCCTCTCAACAAATTAATTCTTGTAGTTAAACTTAAACCTAATAGGTAAGGGGAAAAAAATGATGCCCTTTATAATATTGATACTGGAATGAATGGCATTTACCAAGCTACTTCCTATTCATTTGACAAACTTAAAAAATGTTTCTCCAAAGAACTAAGGAAACAAGATGTTATTCAGACTTATATCCATTGGTTGTCTGACTCAAAATTGCTTGCCAAGCTCCATTTTTTTAACCAAACGCATTCCATTGTACCACATAGAGTCCAGAATACCTGCAACCTGTACGCGAAACATATTCAATGCAAGCTGAAATCAGAAAATGTGAACAAGTAAGCTCCCCATCATAAAACATCCAGACATTGGAGAAATGCAGAAATACTGCGTACTGTCATTGTCAAAAGACACAAGCAGAATTGTTGAAGATAGAAACATGATCTTAATATAATCATAAATGAAAGGATGCTCGTAGCTAATGAAAGATAATATCAATGAAGATAATGCCAGCCCGGTAATGATGGCTAGAATCAACATCTGGTTGTTTACATTCTGCTATATACCATGGGGAATGCAGCTTAAGATGTGCATGCCTCTACCCATTGAGCACTACAATTTTATTTTATCCTATGAGTACATGCCAGAATTTCTAGCCTTTGGAATAAATATCAAAATTTGAAAATTCTTTCCAAACTGCTAGTCCCTTGACAAAACATTTGTATCACACAAAACAATGAAGCTATAGTAAGCTAATCAAATGCATATTAAACTAATCAAGTATAGAACATATTACCGTGAAAACACCACCAATGATTGCACAAACATTGGTAATGAAGTGTGAAAACGACTTCTTGTTTTCTGTCACCAAGACCTGGTCCAAATTAGAAATGAATGGTTAATGACAATAATACTCGTAAGAAAGAAAGGATAAAAACAAAATGTAAGCCCAATTTGCACAAACTACAGACAAAAGTCGAAGTTTAGTGAACACAGATTTAAAACAAATGGGACAAGCATTTCTGAGACATGAAAGATAATTCTGGAAATCAACAAAAACAAAGTGCCCTCGATTCTGTATGAATGTTGTGCTTATGAAACATGTTGGACCTGCATTGGCGAGAGTTCAAAATGAAACTTTGCGACAGGGACAGCTGCTGTTTGCATCATACTGCTATGTGCAGTATATTCGTGCTCCTCGAGCAAAATTTTATCTTTGTCAACTCTGTTTGATACCACCTCTGTCTTAACAACTTGAAGATAATGATCAATCTGCAACCCAGAAGGTCCAACAAGGTAAACTATTAGCCAGAAGGTCCAACAAGGAATGATCAATCTGATAATGATCAATCTGTAACTAACTATTAGCCAGAAGGGTCCAACAAGGTAAACAATGGTAATCAACAATAAAAGCTCAAAAATCAAGGCATTAACCTCTGTGCTATTATCTTAGTGATTCCATATACACGTAGAACTAGCTCCACAAGCTCAACATCTTATATGCACATATCATCAAGCATTTTCATCCATACAGTGCACCGTGCAACCATTAAGGTCCATCACTAACTCTATCTCATTGTCCCTTTGGTTTCGATGCAATTACTAACACTGACATAATTTCGATGACTTTACGAACAAATGAAAAATATAAAGCGCCTGAATCTTAAAAGTTTAAACTAATAACTTACCCATAAGATAAAGTCAAAAATACAGTGACATTTTTTGGGATATAAAATTTAAATCCATCCAGTACAGTAGAATTAAGTATTTTTAGGCATTATCAGTGGCTTAATTCCTTTGATATTGCTCTCGGATATGGTCAAATCTCAAACTGGATATTTCTGTGCATTTTGGATCATCAGTATTTAGAAGGTAGTGTTCTGTGCCTTTGGTTTTTTGAAGTCCTTAATATAATCCTAGTGTTTTGATTATCCTTAAAAAACTGCATAGCTCGACACATGTAACTAAGAAAAGGAAAGCATAGTTACTCAAGAACCACCATGCCAATATGACCTCAACTACGCCAACAGATGCAAGACACAAAATATGGGGTTAATCTATCAATTAGCCATTTTCAATCGAGACCAAAGTTCAATCAGAAATTCAAATATTTCAAACTTCCTAAATTTAACATGATGTAAACTTTAGAAATGTAGAGAAAGTAAATGCATATGCTTGAATGCCAATAGCAACAAAATAATGATCAGAACCACAAGATTCAAAAGCATAAGAACATGTAGAACTGCATAATTTGCCAATACTGTATTCTTCTATTTAACTGCATAACTCCAAAGTGTTGTGTCCATCTAGATATATAACCAAAGTGATAAAACACCTGTTAAAATAATCGTAGTGTTGAAAATTAATGTGTCACCTTAAGGAAAAACCCAATCGCCTGCTGAAAACTGGAGCTCACTATGATCCCAATCTGCTTCTTGTTTCATCTGGTTCTAAACCACCATTAACAGTGTCTCTAGCAGACAGCATGTTTTAAAGTCTCCTGGATATTAGACTTAGCCTCTCACCGATGCAAAACAGAAGTAGGGTTGGTTGGAGGGTAGCTATAGTGGAGACATCTTAGGGGACATATGGAAATGTATATTCGACCACCATTCTACCAATAAGAGTCATTTTGACAACTGTGATTTTCTGCCAGGCCACCCAATTGAGGGTGATAGGTATGTCTTAGGGCCAACATGGTGCCAGTTAGCTTGGATAACTGCTGCCAGAAGTTTCTACAAAACATGGGATTATAATCCCTAATAACTGTAGGCATCAAATCATGCCCTTCTAATCACTTCTAGAGACCGAGGATGGCGCTAGGGTTTACGGGGGGAGGTGCAGAATCCGTTCTGGGAGAGAGCAGCTCTGCAGGGAGACGTCAGATTCCCCAGGTGGTGCCTGTTAAGGATGCCCCATGCTCTATTTTTTTGGGAAAAGAGGATGGTTTTGGGGCCCAGGTCAATTTGTATGAGAGGACAGCTATTGTGGCAAAGTTCTCAGGAAGAAAGCTCTCCACGGATGGAATCGCGGGTTGGTGTGAGAAACAATGTGGAAAAGGCCTGCGGGTTAGATTTTTGGCTAAGGGTTTTTCCCTGGTGCTTCTCCGAAGTGCGGCTCAGCAAGAGGAAACCCTCCTCAGAAGAGAAAGGCCTTTCCTGGAGCACAGGCTTGTATTTCAAAAATGGAGTTCGAACTTCGATCCGAATAATATGGTAATGGAGGATATTCAGATTTGGGTCAGATTATATGCACTTCCAATAGTATACTGGGAGCCTTGTATCATACTAAAATCTGCGGGATCTTGGGCAAGGTGGTCAGGATCGATCCCAAGACTATGTAAGGGGATCTGGCAGCTTATGCTAGGGTTTGCATCTCGGTGCACTGCATAAACCCTTTTCCAGACTCTATCTCGATTAAAACCCATGGAGGGATCTGGATCCAACAAGTGGAGTATGAGCGGATTTTCTTCAGATGCGTCAAGTGTCAGCAGGTTGGACACTTGAGAAGGGATTGCAAAGCACAGACAGTGGATTCAGAGCCTAGAAGAATGGTCTCTGAGGTGCCTCAGGTCATTGGAGAGGCAGAAGAGAAAGATGGCAACTCTCATCCCACTCCAAATCGAGAGCTTCTGATCGCTTCAAAGGACAAGCCAGCGAAGCTTACTCCGAACTTGATCTTGGAGGAAAGGTCCAAGGTCGTGGAGGAATCCTCTCGCTTGTGTTCGCTGCTGAAGGAAGGAATTGAAGCAGGTCATGGTGATTCTTTGGAAAATCTGAACAAATGGTCTGACATGCGGTATCAAGTGTTCGACTCAGTGTTGGAAAGGGAGGCGGAGGAAGAAGCAGATGGTGCCTCTCAAAATGATTGGGAGGCGGTAGAGGGACCATGTTCCATTGTTGGGATTTCAGGGTTAGGAGAGCTCAATTGCGGCAAGGAATCTGGGTAGGCCGAGTTTTGCTCGCAAGACCCATCAGGATGTTGTGGCAAGTAAGCAGAAACATCTTATGTCTTTTTATAAATCAGTGAGTAAGGAGGGCAAGTTCCCCCAAAGAAACAATGAAAATTGTTTCATGGAATGTTAGGGGCATGAACACATCTGACAAGCAGTGCCTCGCGAGGTGCCTCTCATTGGAACAAGGTGCAGATTTTTGTTGTTTCCAAGAAACTAAAATGACTGGTGATGATTGTCTTTCTAGCTGGGCAAGAAAGTGGAAAGCTTGGCAAGGATCTTTTGTTGATTCTGCAAGGGCTTCTGGTGGATTAGGGGTGATGTGGCTCTCAAGCAAGTTGGAGGTGTCAGTAGTGGCTTCTTCTGCAAACTGTCAGTGATGTAAGATTTTGGTTAAGCATTCGAATAAGAGTTGTTTTTCTTTGCAATGTTTATGGTCCTGCTTCTATTACGTACAAGAGGGCCATGTGGGCTTCTCTGGCGGAGGTTTTCGATAATCTTGGGGAGGAGATGGTTATCTTTTCAGGGGACTTGAACGCGACCCTCTCAGACTCAGAGTATGGGGGGGTTTGCGTAGCAATCCACAGACGCAGAGAGATTTCTCGTCCTTTCTTCAGGACTCGGGGCTCGTGGATATTCTTCCAAAAAGTGGATGGCTGACCTGGTCGAACAGGAGACTTGGCATGGGGCAGATCATTGTAAGGTTGGACAGATTTCTAGCCAATTCCCTTTGGCTTCAAGCTAATATTCTTTTGGAAAGTGAAGTCCTCCCTTGGTTGGGTTCGGATCATTTTCCCATTTTGCTCAACATCTCTTTAGATTTGGCGCCTAGGAACTCACCATTCAAATTTGAAGTGGTGTGGATGAGGGACCCTTTCTTCAAAGAGCAAGTGCAGAGATGGTGGCTTTCCTTCGAGGTGACAGGCACTAAAATGTTCATTTAACCAAGAAGTTGGCTCTTTTAAAAGAGGAGATCTCAGTCTGGAATAATAATTCTTTCAATAACATATTTCAAGGAAAATCAAGAGTGGAAACGAAGCTAAAGTCTTTGAATGAAAGAGTGTTTAGAGATGGAATGGATCATGATGCTTATCACATAGAAAAGGATCTCCTGGCTGATTTGAATGATCTTCTCCTCAAGGAAGAAATCTATTTTAGACAGAAGTCCAGAGAAGTCTGGCTGAAGGAGGGCGACAAGCATACTAAATTCTTTCATGCCTCTGTCAAACAAAGGCACAATGCCAACTATATTTCCAAGATTCCAAACAACAGAGGAGAGTGGTTGACAGATCATGTTGTTGTTAAGAATGAGACTGTTGGTTTCTTTGTTGAGATTTTGGGGGGTGAAACGCTTTCTCCACTTCAACAGCACCAGGCGCTCTTTGATCAAATCCCGCGTGTGGTCAGTGATGAGGACTTGGATTTGCTTATGGCTCCCTTCTCGGAGGAGGAAGTGTGTAGTATTGTCTTTTCGATGGAAAGAGAGAGCGACTGGCCCTGATGGTTTTCCGACAACTTTCTTTCAGGATTTTTGGGAGGTTATTGGTAAAGAGGTGTGGTTAGCAGTGGAGGAATCGCGGGCATCAGGTAAGATTTTGAAGGAAATGAATCACACTTTCATATGTTTATTCCCAAGGAATTCTTCAGCAGAATCTATGGATGCTTTCAGTCCGGTTTCCCTCTGCAATACCACTTATAGGATCATCTCCAAGGCAATAGCGAGTAGGCTGAAACTTCTCCTAGAGAAGACCATTTCCTACAAACAGACGGGTTTCCTGTCGGGTCAGTCCATCATGGATGGAATCATCCTGTCGCATGAATTGATGCACTCGCTCATTGGGAACAAGGTCCCAAGTATGTTGTTGAAGCTAGATTTTAGTAAGGCATGTGATAGACTTAACTGGCGATTTCTGAGGAAGCCTTTGCAGCTTCTGGGTTTTAGTAGGATGTTTTGCAATCAATTTTTTTAGTTGTATTGCCACTCTGAGCTTCTGTGTTCTAGTCAATGGCTCCACTGAAGGTTTTTTCCGAAGCAACAGAGGGGTTCGACAAGGGGACCCCTTATCATCTTACCTTTTCATATTGGTGGCAGAAGGCCTTAGTAGGGCTTTGAAAGTGGCAAGGAATGCTGGTCAAATCAGTGGGTTGAGGATCACCTCCAATTTGGAAGCAATCACTCAACAACAATTTGTGAACAACTCTTTCCTCTTTGGTCGGGCTTCAGTCGAGGAGGCCAAAAATTTTCAGGTGATTTTGGATATCTTCTCCGATGTTGTTGGTCGGTCTATCAGCTTTGAAAAATCGTTGATCTTCTTTTTCAATACTCAGGGTAGAGTGCAACGAAGAATTCTCAATATTATGGGTTTTCAGAAAGGGTCTCTTCCCCAGAGGTATTTGGGAATCCCTCTTTTTGTGGGAGCAGGTAGATCCAATCTTTGTAATGATTTGATAAGGGCGATCGAGGTGAGAATTCAGAGCTGGAAAGGAAAGTGGCTTTCTCTTGCAGGCAGAATTCTTCTTATCAATTCGGTCCTGAACGTTATTCCGACCTACACGCTGTCAATGATGAGAATGCCTCCTTTGGTACTTAACAAAATTGAGAAATTACTCAGGAAGTTCTTATGGAGTGGAAGCAATGAAGAGAAGAAATTGCACTTGATCAAATGGGAGCAAATGGTCTTGCCCAAATTGCAGGGTGGGGCCGGAATTTTGAACCTCAAATGGCAAAACTTTGCGCTTCGGGCCAAGCATATTTGGCGTATGATCTCAAATACAGAGGGAGTTGTTAGTTCTATGTTCAGAAAGAAGTATTTGGGAGGGGGAGAGCTGAGTTGGTTCTTTCCAGCACAAAGGTTCCCCGCGGTTCGCACATATGGATTTTTTTTTATTTGATGCCATAGTCTTTACTCAGCTTGCATCCTAGCGGGTTGAAAACGGTGAGTCAGCCAACTTTTGGAACGACTCTCGGAATGGGCATCCTTCCCTTTCTCTGAACCCGGATCTACATGAAGTCATGGAAGCAAGCAAGAACCAATGGGGACTCAAAGTCAAGGATTATGGAAATTAATCGATTGATGGATCTCTTGCACTTCGCTGGAAGAATCCAGATGAGCTTGACATATCTAACTTTCTTGAAGGAGTTATTTCATCAGGTATTAAGTGAGAGAAAATTTTTGTGCATCCCAAGAGGCTGACTCTCTCTTCTGGGAGAGCTCACGAACTGGCTCTTATAGGACCAAAGATGGTTACAAATGGTGGGCGTCCAAAGAGATTGGATTGTCGTCCCTAGCTAGATGGGTTTTATGCCAAGAAGCCAAAGAGGATTTGGACCATTTTTGCAATTTTGTCCTTTTGCTTATCATTGTTGGTGTTGGTTGTGTGAGAAGATTGGTTTCACTTGGATTCAGGGTAGATCCATCAAGGAAACGTTGATGGCCTGGCCCAAGCTGGGGAAAAATGGTTCTCTCAGCTTCATTTGGATCAACGCGCCCATTCTTCTTCTTTGGCACATATGGTGGGAGCGTAATCTCAGTAATCTTTAGGGGAATTTCCTCTGATATCTCTGTTGTTCATGAATAAGTTGGAGATTTCTATTTTGGAGAATATAAACGCCAAGTGTAAAGATGTTTCTTGATTCTCTTCCATGGATGCTCGAGTAAGGGAGAGCTTGGCCCCTTATAAAGCTCCCGACTCCAGGCTCTGCTTTGAAAAAAGGTTTATGCCTTGGATGGAGAAGGCCTTGTGTAGAAGGACAGCTATAATGGAAATCACACCCTCCTATTTGTTGCAAATTGAATTTCGACAGAGGCGTCAAAGGACAATCCTTTTTGACACTTCGGGAATGGGGTGTATAATTAGAGACGAGGGCAGTAATTTGGTGATTGTAGGTTCGTTTCCTTTGAAGAATGGAACATGCAACGAAGTCGAGGCCCAGGCCTTGTTAGAGGGTGTCAAACTTGTGATTCATTCTAGTTGTGATGCTCTGGTGATAGAGGGGGACTCCCAAGTTATTATAACTGATATCAAGCGTGGTAGTGCACTATCATGGAATCGGGATTTCCAAATTCATAATATCTTATTTTGGTTAAGTAAGATTTCGACATGGAGTATTGAGCACATTTTTCGGGAGGCCAATTGCATCGCCGACTTCTTGGCAAATCAAGGAGTAATTGTGATTGATGGCTTGGTCATTTTGGATCATGCTAGTTCGTGGGAAGGCCTTCAAGGCTTAATTTATAAGGACATTGGCAAAGGCAATTTTTTTAAAAAAGGGAAGAGAGTTAGTGTTCTTTTCTGCCTTTTCATTGTGTGGTGGGTGAGAGAGCAGTTTGCAGGGTTTGTCAAGTCCCATGGAGATTCCACCCCTTCCATGCTTGTTCCTACAGGGGGCGAAGCGCGAAATGGCCTTTTTTGGAGGCATTACAAGTCCCGGGTGCGAATTATATTCAAGGTGGAGTCGAAGGCGATATGCAAAACAGATGAAAATATTTTAGGGGAAGAATATATGGCCGCCTCTGCAAGAGCTAGGGTTAACTCCGAGGTAGCCTAGTGGTTTATATCTCGACTCTTACAGGTGAGGGGGAAGAAAGAAGAGGCAAGGGTTATAGCAGAATATTTCATCAAATCCCAGCATCGAATCAAGTTAGAAGAAGCACTTGAAGCTGTTAATATGGTGCACCCCTGTGCAAGCTGTGGGTATGCATGGGATTTTGACTGGTTGAAACTAAGCAGCTGCTTGCAGCCTCGTCCTCCAGGAACTCGGCTCGTCATGAGATTTGCAGAGAATGTCCAGAGTGCCTATGCGGCTGGTATGGCAGGTGGAAGTCATATCAATAGGTTAGATCTCCCAGGTCTATTGATGCGCCTATTGTTCTCAAGACGGAGCTGGTGAAGAGATTCCAGAGCAAGGTGAGCTTCTTCTACAATCTTCTGCTCCAGGTGGCAAAGGAAAGAGCGACGGTGGGTGGGAGGCAGCGGATGGGGCCGAGGGAACAAGCAGGAGAAAATGTTGTTGCTCAGGTGGTCGTTTGATTCTTCTTTTGTTTGGCAATGGTCGGCTTCCTGCCTTGTTGCAGGCTTCATTTTTTGTAATTTTAAATCATAGTTTGGTTGGTCTCAGTTGCAACGGGTGCGATCCCATTCAATCCCTGCTTCATAGCTCCAATCAAAATTGTTTAAATTTAAAAAAAAAAAACAATTGTAGGCATCCTAGTAGCCTATGTATGGTGTCCAAAAAGAAATTTGCAACTATAATAGCAATTTACAGGAACTGTAGCCTACAAAAATGTGCATACAGAGTAAGTTTGCTGAAAACCACTAATATAACACTCTTTTCATCCAATTAGAAAGCTCTATACGGGACTCCATGGAATTAATGAATGCAGGCTTTCGTAGTCCATAAGAATTTTCAGATAAATATTTTTGAAAAGAACTGCGTAGAAACTTTTATTTATCATCGACGTTTCAGATCATCACATGTGATCCATGGATATTTCTTCCCACCTCTAATTAGGAAAGGAAAGACCCGCAGAAGACTTGGAATCTTAGTGGTTCTACCCTCTTTCCTAGAGTAGACACTTATCCAAATAATGACCCGGCTTTAAAACTAGTGCATGCTTCCCCCACCCATCTTAACATGGTAATTATGGTGTCGCTTGGTGGATGTGGTAGGTAGCTGACTTTCATTAAATTCTTGATCCAAAGGCAGTATGGCAACAAGAATACGAGCCAACAACCTAGCAGTAAAAAGAAGGGGATTCAGAAATGTTTTCACCGTATCCTTCAGTTTTTTGTGTCATGCAACTTTATCCCTTCTTTCCTTCTAGCACTGTACTTTTTTATCTGAGCATGGCAGCCATGGTGTATTCAAAGAATAAATTGCCAATCACATGCCCGACGAACGGCATGTAACCATGGCCAACAATGAAAATCTTGTACCCAAGAACTTGCAATAATACTAGATCCCTTGTATTCATTTGTTGAAGTATTTTCTATATGCAAGCTACAAGTGCTATGATGCTATACTTGATGTTTTTCCTCAACTCTAGCAAAAAATATAACATTTCAAATTGGTAATGAATTAGCAGGAAGTCAACAAGCAACAGCTGCATATGAGAAATTATACAAAAATCACGAAGGTTATGACACTGTTGAATTGAATCTATGCTTACAAGCTGGATCCTATGCCAAGTTTGTAAGTAGGAGATGAATCACCAATGCTGGTGGGAATAGCAACGAATTCAATTGATGAACTGTTTTCTGACGGTAAGAGACCAGCCTATCCTCATTCAACATGTTCTAATTATTTTTCTATCAATAAACAACAGCCCCAAGACAGATGATTAATGTGCAGACCCAAGGTCGGAGAGTCAAAATGAAGGACTTTCACAACCAAGAAGCCCAATATCAGAGAGCACAACATATCAAATACAGTATTCTATAAACTGAAATCAACTGAGACACAAAGAAACACTCCTCATTCACATGAAAGCCATACGGCATCTACACAATTTCATAGACTCTTTCCAACAACTTGTGCCTCCCAATACTTCTGCAGAGCCCTATAAAAACTTCTTCAGCACTCAGAACTCTGTTTTCACACTTTACAGACTCTTTGACTCAGCTATCCAAGATACAGACTTCTATTGACAGCGCAACTATATTTTCTTGAACGTTTGACCCTCTATGACCTCTAATTTTGACCCTCTATAACTCTAATACAACCTGATAATACATTACAGAACTCTATTAACAATTTACACTTTCAAAATACAAACATCAGTGTTTCAACATTTGCGGACCGTTTATCCTCAATTCCAGCAGCAGTTGCTTTCTACTCTCTTCTCGTTAAGTTTTACAAAATTTGTGCTCCTTTTATAAATGCTTTAAAAGTTTCTGGACTCTTCAAGATCTCTGAGATATTTTATAGTTCTTTGTGTGCCTCTTAACTTCCTAGAAGCTTCTTGTGTGTCCCAAGCCATTTTGGAGGTCTCTAGAATTCTCTGTGAGTATATGTGGCAAAACCTTATGCTTACACCTGTGCTTCAAGGGTCCAAAGTCGAGAGAATTTGATCCGATGAGAAAATATGAGAGAGGAAATACTTAACAGAATATTCAAGATAAACAGAAATGAAAATAAATATACAAGATTTATCCTAGGAAACATTTTCGGGAAAAACCTCGGTGCAGTAACTTCTCTCTCTCATTGCATTAACTTGAGGTTTAACTTTACAATACAATAATGTACTTCCAAATTCTGCTATACCCTATTGCATGTCCAGGTATATATGTAAGCACATCAATAGGTAACCGTCAAAGCGGTTTTACAATACAATGGGTACCAAAACCATGGGCTAAGAAAACAACCCATAACGGTTCCCCATAAATCATGGGTTTTGACACTAACCGTATACACGTATAGATTAAAAAAACCACATATTTATACTCCGAGAAAATTAGGGATCCCAAAAAAAATATCTTGGGGGCCACATTTGTATACCGATTCTCCTCATTCCAGTAGCACTTGGTTTTTACTCTCTTCTTGTTGAGTTTTACAAAATTTGTGCCCCTTTTATAAAAGTTGGATAAGGCTCTGGACTCTTCAAGTTCTCTAAGATATTTTACAATTCTTCGGGTGCCCCTTAACTTCCTAAAAGCTTCTTGAGTGTCCTAAGTCATTTTGGAAGTCTCTAGAATTCTTTGTGAGTATATGTGGTAAAACCTTATGATTACACCTCTGCTTCAAGGGTCCAAAGTGAATAGAATTTGATCTGATAAGCAAATACGAGAGAAGAAATACTTAACATGATATTCAAGATAAACAGAAATGCAAATGGCATACACAAGAAAACATGATCTCTATTGGGAAACCCTTTCAAGAAAAAAACCCAGCACAGTAACTTCTCTTTGTTATTGCATTAACTTAATTGTTTACGATACAATAATGTACTTCCAAGTTCTGCTCTGCCCTACTGCATGTCAAGCTATATGCAAGCACATCAATAGGTAACCGTAAAGCGGTTTTACAATGCAATTAATACCAAATCCATGGTCTAAGAAAACAACCCATAACGGTTCCTTATAAATCATGTGTTTTGACACCACCCATATACATGTATAGATTAAAAACCACATATCTATACTCCCGAAAACATAGTGATACCAAAAAAATTCTCTGGTGTCAACTCCCGAACCCCTAATTGGGGGTTCGCTGACCCTCCAAACCAATGCTCATACTAGAGGTATATGCAAAATATACAACATATTCTAACACAGAGTTCCACGCATCCATGAAGAAAATTCAAAGCACAAAATCCCTGCGAAAATCCAAAAATGGCCCTAGGAAGTTTTAAATCATCATTGGGCCCTACACAAGCATTCTCGTGCTTAAAAACCACTACGGTAGGAAAGCTCTTGATGACAACTCTCGAACGAGCCCGCATTTGTGTCCCCGAGTGATCCGGAGGTCATTTTTGGGCATCAGAAGTTCCCCAAATCTCCCTAGACCAGTACAGTACGGAAGAGCATTCTAAGAACTTTTCAACACCTATTGGAACACGTGAATTGGAAATTGTATGCTCAAGTTGTTGCTGGTCAAAGTTCGGGTAAAAGTTGGTAAACAGGCAAGTGCAGGTCAAGCAAGACCCTGGTTCGTTTATAGAATCTATTTGCATGATTCAAGGTTGGCCAAGGATAAACATTGACTTGGACGTGTTTGGTTTGGCTCATCAGTCTTTGTCGAGCATGTGCAAAAAGGGGGGTTCAATAGTGGGGTCCATGTTTTTTATGGAAGGGGACCCAACCGCCATAGTATTAGTGTAATTTTAATTTTTTAATTACACTACAGTTTCTATCACATTATTTTGTGCCCTATCATACTGACACTTGGTAGGTGGAATAGCTCATTGATTTTGTGATTCATGAGAGGTCCATATGGTGGGTCCTTAGGCCACCATGTGTCCTACCACCAAACTCATTTCTAGCTCAGTCCTTATCCTCACCTGCCATCTCAACGACCATCTCGGACTCACTAAAAAACTGACCAACTTTCCCACTCACCAACTACCCACACAACTTGGCAAGAAGTTCCAACCCACCTATCTACTTGCCAGCTTGTGTGTCCGAGCTACTTAACAACCATCTTGACTCACAAACATTCCTAAAGAGCTCACAGATGGGCTATTGTTATCATAAATGGAAAAATAGGTATGGATGTGGCCACAACCACATAACACTTGGGAAGATAAATCCTATTTAAAGGCTTCGTTTATTTCCATCCCCTACAATGTGGGATAAACCCACTAAATCAAATCCTACACCATGGGATTTGAATCCTGAACCTACCACACAAAAATAAATTCTCAATCGTTATTTCATGCCCATCCAAACATTATAAATTGGGCTTCATGGTATTTGAAGGGACATTGGTCGTAGAGTTTGTATTATTTGATAAGGGGCGGTTTGTAAAAAATGGCGATTCATGCCATATTTAGGGCATTTTTAGATTTTGAGAGGGTGTGGAGTATTGTTTAGAACGTAGATATGCTTTGTGTGGACTGATTATTTTCTTGTTGTGATGTTCATTTTCCTTTATTAGAAGCATTTTATAGTTTCTTTCAATGGAGAACTAAGGGAAACTAAGTGCGCAAGTACTATAAGAAGGTAGGGGATGTTTTTAGACATAATATGAGTCCCCTAAAGGTATGATGGTATAATGTTTACAAGTTATTTGTTCCATTATGGTATTATGATTTTTTTAATTGTACTTACATTCGATTTTTAATGGATAAGTTTGTATGAACTTGGAGACAGCCAATTGGTGAACTCCGTAAATAATTTTCATGTTGTACGTTCATATGCATATGTTATTTCTGATTATTTGAATATTCAAATCATATTTTAATTAACTAGATGTCATCATAACATTTTCACAACAATTTAAAAAATCACATTTTGATCCTTTTGATCGTGTAAACTGGAAACAAATAATCAATTTGAATTCAACTTTTTGATTCAGTATTTATGCACATTTACATTAAATTTTGGATCAGTTTTCTCGTTTATTTTAAATCAAGAAATTGAGATTTAATCAATATTTGATTCTAAACTATTTAATAGTATGGGGCCTATTACAATTTATGAAGCAAATTTTGGTATTAAAGTTGCTAGAATGTAGGATTGGATTCTATTTTACAATTTTGATATCATATTTTCAGTGGTTTTTATTTAGTTTGTGTAGAATTTTGGGCTTGTTGATCTTCCATTTGTAGTTTGCAATTGTTGGGAGTACAAGTTGTTTATAGGAAACAGGTAACCACATGACCATATTGATATATGGATCTCTTTTGGTCTTTCTTTCAGGGTGGTGTATATCAAAATGGAATCTAATTACTGTTAGAATTCATCACATTCCTTTAGTGAGTAAACCATATCATGAAGCTTTATTTTCTGGTATGATATTTGTATTTGTTTTTATGCCTATTTCCTTTAATTAAGAGAAATTGAAAAGAATAATTCCATTTTAAGATCTAGAAATCGCATTAGGACATTGTGCAACAATTCGACATATTTTTTACACTCCTTTCATTTAGGTATTAATTGGTTATCAGTTGAATTTAGATTTCCAACTGTTTATAAGCAATTCAAGATACATTATTACAATTTTTTAAAATTTAAATGATTCGATAACCTTTTCTCATAGGGTGTATAGTTCTTAGTTTGTGAATGAGGTAAAATATGATCCAACATTTCTTATCTATGAGAAATGGCTATTTTCATACATTTTTTATTTTCATATCCATGTTGGACAACCTTTGTGTGGCTTGTTGGAAAGATATGCCTTTTTTGGAACTATTTGAAAACATGGGGTTTCATCACTACCTCATTTCACAGGAGGTTTTCTATGGTGTAGCCTTTTATTCAAGTAGTTGAACTGTGAAGAAGGATCAACCCTTGTATTGGTAAAAATTGATTTCTTGGATAGTTTTGATTGACTAGATGATAATTTGATTAACATGCGTAGTTTTTAGAGAATATTTTGTGGCTCCTGTTGTATGTAGAAAGGATATTTACCCATATGATTTTGGCTTTGAATCTGGTTGAGGTTGTCACATATAGTGAAGAGTTGAGTGAAAATTTTAACATGCTCATATTTATCTTCTCATATTTATGGTTGACAATTTCAATTATGATTCATGTATTAGTTTATACAAATTTAGTGGACATTTTCAGTACCTCTAATTTTGGATATGTATCTGTTGTCATTTTTTAGTGTGCAAATATGGATGCTTATAAGACCCATTTGGGGCAATTGTTTGTATTTCATAATTAATTTAAAATTTTATTGTATCCATACATAATAATTGCACATGATTTTAAGTCCCTTATTTTAGGCATTTAATTACAACTATTACATGTGGTTATAGTTAGGGTGTATATTGATTACACTAACAAACTCATTTACAGTTACACATGGTGATCTTTTGCAATGATAACAATTTTACCAATTTGAATGTGACATTTGGCAAGCAAATTTGATCTATCCCCAATTTTATATTGGATGGATATATTGATCTTCACTTGCTGTTTTGGGGATTCAATCTAACTCTTAGCCTCATTATAGGCATTTTTGTAGTTTGATTTATGAATCATTTCCATGATATTTTGTAGTGATATTTCTGTGATATTTTTCGTGAATGGTAGTTTCATAGGGGGTTAATGAACACCACCTATGTTTAGAATTCAGTAGTATATTTCATACTGATTATTTACAAAACTTTTTATATCATCAGATTAATAGAAACTCACATATGTATGACATGTAGTCATCTACTTCATATTGACCAATTTTAATGATATTTCGTAGAGTTTACAATTTTATAGATCATGAGATCAATAGACACTCGCATATGTTTGGAATTTAGTCATCTATTTCATATCGATTGATTTCAATGATATTTTACAGAGTTTACATTTTTTACAGATCACCAGAACAATGGAAACTCGCCTATGTTTGGCATTTAGTCGACTATTTCATACTGATCGATTTTAGTGATATTTTCTAGAGTTTACAATTTTTACAGATCACATGATCAATAAACACTTGCATATGTTTGGAATTTAGTCATCTATTTCATATTGATCAATTTCAGTGATATTTTATAGATTTTACAAATTTTGTAGATCAAAGGAATTAGTGGAACATCAAAGGAATTCTATAGTTATGGCATTTGGTAGTCTATTTCATAAAGATCAACTTGGAAGTACTTTTCAATTCACTAGATCAAAAGAAACTCGCCTATGTTTGGAATTTAGTCATCTATCTCTTATTGATCAATTTTTAATGATATTTTCCATAGTTGAAGATTTTACAAGGTCAGTGGACACCATCCTATTGTTGGCATTTCAGTGATCTATTTCATACTAATCTAATTTGGGCAGTTATAGTATTGGCCAATTCACATGGGTTCAGTTAGACATTGCCTCTTTAGAAGGCACTTTGTGTCTATTTAAAATAATCCATTTTGTGTGATATTTTTGGCATTTCAGTACATTTTTCAGCCTTAACCACTATGTTATATTCTAGGTTCTACACTTTGGGTTGATGTAAATATCCATGTAGAAAATTCAATGGGTGACTAGAATTTTGGGGACCAAAAGCCTTCTTATTGGGAGGTGTGATTCGGAGGTCATTTTTAGGCATCATAAGTTCCCAATATATCCCTAAAATAGTATAATATGGAAGAAAATTTTGTTATCTTTCCAATACCTATTCCAAGAACATGGGAAATAGAAAATGTATATTATCGGTATCACTGGTCAAAGTTTGGGTCAAATTTGGTCAACATGCAAGCACAAGTCAAGCATGACCTGGTTCGTTTCTTGAACCTATTTATGTGATTCATGGTTGGTCAAGGAAAAAATTAACTTGGATGTGTTTGGTTTGGTTTGTTAGTCTTTGTCGAGCGTTTGTAAAAAAAGGGGGTTCAACAGTGGGAGTCCACTTTTGCTTTGGAAGGGGATCTAACAACCGTGGTATTAGTGTAATTTTTATTTTTCAATTATACTATAGTTTTTATCACATTTTTTTGCGCCCTCTCATGTTGACATGTGGTAAGTGAAAGATCTAATTGATTTGGTGATTCAGGAGAGGTCCATGTAATGGGTCCTCATACCACCACGTGGCCTACCACCACCACTCACTGAATTCATTACCAACTCAGTCCTTATCCTTTCCTACCAGCTCAATGACTAGCTTAGGCTCACCAACAAACCCACCAACTCTCCCACTTGGAAATGATCCACATAACTCGGTAAGAATTTCCAACCCACCTATCTACTCTTCACCTTGTGTGGCCAAGCCGCTCAATGATCAGCTCGACTCAATAACATTCCCCATGAGCTCGTGGTGGGTTCTTGTTACCATAAATGGCCAAAAAAGAGGCATGGATATGACCACAACTATGCCAATGCTTGGGCAGATAAATCCTATTTAAAGGCTTTAGTTATTTCCATCCCCTGGCAATGTGGGATAAACCCACTAAACCAAATCTTACACAATTGGATTTGAACCCCTTACCCAATTGTTTTATCACACCCATCCAAACATTATAAATTGGGCTTCATGGTATTTGAAATGGGGTCACATTGGTTGTAGACTGTGTATTATTTGATAATGGCAGTTTGTACAAAATGGTGATTTTAGGCCATTTTAGGGGCAGTTTTTATCTTATGAGAGGGTATGGAGTATTGTTTAAAACTTAGAGACGCTCTTTATGGACTGATTATTTTCCCAATGTGATGTTCATTTACCATTATTGGAAGCATTTTGCAATTGCTTTCAATAGAGAACTAAGGGAAACTGAACGTGCAAGTACTACAAGAAGGTAGAGGATGTTGTCGTATGTAATCCAAGTCCTCTGAAGTTCTGATGGTATAATTTTTACATGTTATTTGTTCCATTATTGTATTGTGACTTTTTTCATTGTACTTACAATTTATTTTTAACTGGATTAGTTTGAATGAACCCAAAGATGTAGTCAATTGGTGAAATTCGTAAACAACTTTCATATTGTGTGTTCATATGCATATGTTATTTCTGATTATTTATAGATTGAAATAAAATTTTAATTAATTAGATGCGATTATAACATTTTCATAATGATTTTGAAAAAAGTATTTTTGATCCTTTTGATCGTGTAAACTTGGAAATGAATAATCAATTTACATTCACATTTTCAATTTAGTATTTATGCACATTTATATCAAAATTTAGATCAGTTTTTCTCATTTCTTTTAAATAAGGAAATTGAGATTTAATCAATATCTTATTATAACTATTTAATAGTAGGGGGTCTACTACAGCTTATGGATCACCGAGTGCTCAAATACAAAAGTCATGTGAGCTAAAAACTTCATGGGGTCTTCACCTCTTTTTGTTCACTGTAAGTACCTTGAGATGCTCTGTATGTTCATGTTTATGTGGGACCCTAAAGCATTGACTGTGGGACCCCCTCGTGCCTATCCAAGATCTTGTCAAGTGTCAAGATCTTGGGATGTCTCTCGTCATGGGATTATGAACCCTGGCAGACTTGTGACCTTTATAAACTGTGCCTTTATTTTCCCTCACATCCACTTGACTTTCTCTTAGGACATGCCAAATTGTTTTAAGTTTTCGGGCCCTCGCCTTTATTCCCTTCTTTCCCTCCTCTCATTTGACTATGATGCAGAAGCATCAACAAAAACTCGAAGATTGCATATCTTTTGACATTTTGACTAAGGAAGGTGGCACGCGCAAAATGCAAAAAAGGTCAACAAAGACAATAAGGTACAAAAGGAAAGTGTGAGGCAACGTGCAAAAGTTTTGACAAAGGAAGACCCAATGGAGTCAAGCGCGTGAATGTGTTGGACTGGACAATAGGGGCGCTCAAATCTTTCAATGAGGAAAATGGAGTGCGCGCGAAGCAATACTAGGAGGCGAAGAGACCACGTAGTAGGTGAACAACGAACCGCCAACTCAATAGTGACGTGCAAGTTCCAGATGCAATGCTCTCAACTACCAAGCTAGAAGTGGTTGGACGCCATTAATGCACCAGAGTTCGAATTTCAGTTTGAGATGGACTTTGAGAAGATAGATAAGATTAGATAATAAGATAATTATATTAATGTCCAACAAATAACCACAAAAGTAGGTTAATGGGACTGTATAGTACAATGCAAGAGGTGCTAGCAGGGAGACCCAAAGGGGTCATCCAAACAATAAAAGAAGAAAGAAGAAGAGAGAGGAAAGAAGGAGAAGAAAAGGCCATCGTGGCCGAAAGAGTGCAAATGGATGGAGCTGAAGAGGAGGGTGGGAGAATCCCACCATTGACACTGTCACCTAGCATCCGACACCGACTGAAAGTAGCCAGCATTATGCCTGTCCTATAGCTGAAGCCGTGGGAAGACTGGAATGCCGGTGTCCGGAAGAAGGGCGAACAAAACGAGCCCTCTACGTTCTCTTGGACGAACATGGCCTCTGAGAGAGGACACCTAACCAAGTGCGATCATGAATACCTCTGGACTGGGAGGTAGCCCCCCGAGTCCTGACAAATCTTGTCTGAGAATCCTAACTGGTATCACGGTGCCACTTGGTGCCCCTCCCTGAGGGGCCCGAGGGGAACATCGTAAAGAAAGAAGTAATCTGTAGAGTAGCAACCTGTCTGGGAGGAGACTAAAGGGTCTCATTTCGAAGCCTAAGAGCCTCATGTAGGTAGAGAGCAAGACATTGTTGATCATTGTACTTGAATAAAGCTACAAAAGATGGATGCTCCCAAAATAAGCAATGGAATCTCCCTCTGATCTCGTAGTACATAGGACCCCTGAAAATGAAGTGATATTTGTTTCAATCTCTTCGAGAGAACAAAGCTAGCAGATGCTCTTAGAGCGGTCCAATTGGTGATCCTCCACGTGAAGCATATGAGAGCCCACTCTAAACTAGCCTAGGGAAATGCGGACTGCCTGTAACCAGTGTCAGGATATATACACAGTCTGGTTGATAAGCCCGTCTGTGACCTCAAGAAAATGTGCAGCATTGAAAGCCATCTTAGGACGAAGACCATCCTAAGGGCTGATCCAAGTATGCTGGATAAACTACTTCTAAATGTCTTCTCTGATAATTTTGTGCAGATCCTGCTTACCCGGTAGGAGGTGGGCAGGTGCATCAAGGGAGTATTTGTAAGGTGGGAGACGGTCCATCTGAATCCCGAGAGGGCCGAGAAGACGTGAGACCCCGACATACCAGCAGCGAGAGCGGGTGCTATGGTCAAAAAGAGCAATAGCCTCAGAGGAATGGTAGGCGAGGTAAAGATACCTATCTCTGCTCGCGGAATATCTTGAAAGCCCTCGAATGTGATGTAAAAGCGAAACCAGGCCAAATATAGTCTCTTATCTAAGGGATGAGCTCCGAACTCGGCCAAGATGATATTATGTGGAACTATCTCTCTGCACCTGATGATGCGTCTCAGCATGAGGATCTAGACCTGCTCAACTGTAGCCCAATCAGAGTCAAGTAAGGATGGTTCCCAAACCTCGGAACCATAAAGAACTGTGGGTCGCACAAGAGAATCCGAGAGAGACATCTTCGACAAGATGTTCTGGAAGTGGTGGCGGAAGCACTATCTCTCCAAGATTGCCAAAGAGCCATAACCCTTGATGATGTGGAACTGAAGGGTAGGCCGAAGACTGAAGCAGAACCCAGTAAATAAAACTCCCAAATAAGTATCGGAGTTGGTGATCTCAATCTCCTCCCTTCTATAGAAGAAATGGAAGTCTGAAGTCTTCAACCCAGTGAAGATCATGATCTTGGTTTTACCAAGGTTAACTGTCAGTTGTCTATGGTTGCTATAGAGGACTTAGGCGTCTAGCTATCTCTGCAATCCCTCCGAGGAAGAGGCAAGGACTACGTCATCCGCAACAAGGAGGATGCAGATCAATGCCTGGTGAAGAAGACAACCATTCCCTTCCTGGATATGGTCCTTAAGAAAGTCTTGCAACTCGTCAATGTAGATACCAAACAAAGTAGGTGAGAGGAGACAACCTTGCTTAACACCTATAGTACTTTGGATGAAATCACAAAAACCGGTAGCAGTGTAAAGACGGCCTAGAACATCCTCATACATGCGCATAATGGCAGCAAGAAGGGTTTCGGGAATACGATGTCTCTGAGCCTATGGAAAAGAGCTTCCCGTGGCACACAATCAAATGCTTTCCAAAAATCAACGAAGCAACAAAGACCTTAGAGGATTGGTGACGAGCCTCCTCAATGATGGCTCGAAGAGTGAGGATGTGGTTGATGGTCGAATAAGCAGGCCAGAATCCCACCTGCCACATGGCTCTGCATTGGTGTTGCTCCAAGAACTCAGAAAGCCGCATGTGGAGGACCGTGGCATAGAGCTTGGAGAATGTGTGGCCAACCATGATCGTCTTGTAGTTGTTCGAGTCAGAAGTGGGATGCGACTTGTGGATGGGGTGAATAATATGATGGGACCATGACTTCGAAAAACCTGTACAAACCACCTTATTGAAGAGATCCACAAGGTAGTTGTTTAGAGTGTCTAGGCCGTGCTTGAAGAATTCCACTTGGAAGCCCTCCTCATCAGCTGCCATGTTGTTGTTCATGGCTAGGATGGTTTTCTTCACATTCGTGTAAGTAAATATCTGGCAGATAGGGGGAGGGAAAACCACCTACATCTGAGGCTAGCCAGGAATATCATAAAGGGTGGAAGTATGAGTGAACATGGAGTTAGGAAGTAAGACCTGGGGTAAAGAGAAATGGCGGGGAAGAATGGTAAGCCAGAAATGTTTAGGAGAGTGCATAAGGGAAGCATGGAGCTCAAATCGACGGCGAGAGATGGTGTGTTTTTTGTGGCGGAGGAGACGGCGGTAGTCAGACTTGAGAGACAGGAAGGAGGGGAGAGCGTGTGTGAAAGCAAAGCGAAGCTGCCGATGAAGGGCTTTACAGTCATCATCCTACCACTTGGTCATGGGGCACGTCCTCATAAATGGAAGGGTGGGAGTGAAGTGGGGAAGGAGCACAAAGCAGCATCGTGGATGGCGGAGGAAAGGGTAGCAAACATCACATCAGATGAGAGTGAGGAGAATTGGGGTGTAGGGGGGAAGAAGCTGACGAAGGTGAAAAGAGAAGTCTCCAGGATCACCTTCATCAAACTTCCAGATGGTATGGTAAAGGCTGTGAGAGGGAGTCAGGGAATGGGGGGAATTACCTGTAATGAGAAGTAAAGGGTCGCATGGTCAGCTAGGGGAATAGGGGATACACACAAATGGCAAATGTAGGGAATCAGGTTGGAAGTAGTCGTGATGTAATCCAACACGCTGGCCCCACCACCATGAGGTCTGTAAGTGAAGAAACGGGACTCAGGGAAGCACTGAATGCCATTAAGAATCAACAGATCATGAGATTCCCCCAGCTGTAGGAGGTGTCGACCATATGACGTCAAGGGTCTTGTTACATCCTCAGAATCCAACCGAAAACCAACTAGATCAAGGTCCATCTCCGATGTACAAAGTACGTCATTAGTCCTATCATGAAGTGGAACCTAGAAGTTCCTAGTAGGTGCATTAAAGATACTACCTCACCGAGTATTGGGAAATGGTTGTATATAGGTCAAAGAAAGGGTCCTCTTCTAGGCCATTATGATGGGAGCCAACAGAGTTGTTAGTGGCTCACAAATGCAACAGCCTAGGCTCGAGCTTGCACGGCAATGGAGTCGCGACCTCAGAGGAAGAGGAAATGACACTCTCAACCCTAAGACCTCTGCGACACAAATGGGAGCGTAGGGTTCTGTAGAAACGAGCCTCGACAGAGTTAAACGAGCCACGATTTTTTGATTTTTCGGTTTGCACAAGAAATTTCAAAATCCTTATGGGTAGGAAGATTGCCTATAAATATATGCATTTGCCTTGCTTCGGAGCTTTTGGAGATTTAGAGCTTTTGGAGAACTTGAAGAGGAGAGTTAAGATTTCTGAGAGCTGCCACCCCATAGCCTATTAAATTGTAAATACTCCATAAGTATCGACTATTGTAGATGTTGTATGGCCTTTTTAAAAATACATCCAACCTCTATTGTAGATTTTTGTTGGGTTTTACTCTGCAAACGATCCAGGATCATTTCGATCCGGCAGAATTGTCAAGTGGTATCAGAGCATGGCTACAAACCTTGAAGTTAGGTTGAGAGGTGAAGGATTGGTAGAACGTCGACCGTGAGACAACTAGTCATAAGGAGAAGATGTCACCAAGAAGAGAAGCCAGTGTGGCATAGCAAATGCAACGAACATAGGAGCACTAGAGCAAGTGATGACGAAGCTGAGTGGTGTGAGAAGTAAATTGGAAGTTGTTGAGGAAGACATACGAAGAGGATTTGTGGCACCGAATGCACAAAGCGATGATGAAGGCAAGGCAGTAAGTAGGAATGCACGCAATGCAGAAGTTGTTGAGGATGTGCAAGAAGAGGCTGAAGCCATAGACGTAGGGGAAGCGTGATTGCTTCAAGCAATTTCTAAAATGGATCATGGACCGAGAGTGGATGTCCCCTCGTTTTCTAGAAGGTTGTACCCAGAAGAATTTGTAGATAGGTTGACAAGTATGGAGGAATACTTTGAGTTTGAAGAACTTGTCAACACATTGCGCATTAGAGTAGCACAAACCAAGTTGAAAGAACATGCAGCGTTACGGTGGAAAGATGTGCAAAATGAGAGACAAAGGAGAGGAAAGGATAAAAAAGTGCACTGGAATCGCATGGTCACAAAAATGAGGAGTAAGTTTTTCCCATTCGATTACCAGATGAGCTTGTTCAAGAAGTTGCAAAACTTGAGACAAAAGGTGATGTCAGTTGAGGATTACACGAAGGAGTTCCATCAAATCATGGTAAGATCTGGACACGTGGAAGTTTACCAGGAGAAGGTCACGTGATATATCAATGGCTTGAGATTTGGAATTCGGGAAGAGCGTAGCATGTTGTGCATTCAATCTGTGGAAGAAGCTTATCAACTAGCTTTGAAGGTGGAAGAAAAATTGGCACACAAAAGTCAAAGTGCGGCCAAAACAAGAGCCTACAATGTACGCGGTAGAGGAGGAAGTGGTCGAGGATATAACAGACCACAAGAAGAAGAGCACAATAGTGTGCAGACACTATCCCAAACTAGTGTGCGGAGTAATGAAGCGGTGTACTCTTCAAGAGGATACGGGAGATTTAGTTAAGGACGGGGGAGAGGATTCTCTGGGACATGTTTCAAGTGTGGAACCATAGGGCACCGTGCATTCGAATGCCCAAATGCACAAAGTGAAGTTATGAGTAGGCACACAGAAGTTGGCACGCATGTGGCACATGGAGATGATGAATCGACGGGCTCAACAGAACATTCTGAGATACCAGAATGCAGAGAAGCCTTGATGATAAGGAAGGTATTGTTGAAGACATCACATAAAGAAGAGGAACTTGTAAGTCAGGTGAAAAATGTTGTAAGGTAATTGTCGATAGTGGGAGCACAACTAATCTTGTTTCCTACAAAATGGTGGAGAAGTTAGGGATGGAGAAAATTGTGCATCTCAGCCACTATAATGTGTCATGGTTACAAAAGGGACATCGAATTTCAGTAAATGAGTAAAGCCTTTTGAAATTCTAGATTAGTAATTATTACGACGAAGTATTGTGTGATGTGATGCCAATGGATGTCTATTATCTACTGTTGGGAAGGCCTTGGCAATATGATAAGAAGGTTGTCCATGATGGGCGCACGAATGGCATTAGCATAGAGAAGGATGGGCGCAAATTTAACTTGTCGCCATTAAAGACTGACGAGAAAGGAGAAGTGCGCAATAGAGTTTGTGCCAGACTCTTAAGTTTGTCAGGTAAGGACTTCTTACGAGGAGTTGAGGAAGAAAAGAATGTAATGTCCCGTTTCCTACGCCAAAGGCCTAAGGACCAATTCGAGTCCAAGCCCTGGTCATACCCAAGGGGCTTTGGACGCTGGGAGCTATTGGGTATGAATATCTAGTCCATTTTGTTATAATTCTTCATTGACATAAGCAAAAAGGTGTTTTAGAGGGACTAGATGTTATGTTTTGTCGTTAGGAAGGGGCCACATGGTACTAATGTTCTAATTTTGCGTTGGGGGGTCACTTTTGGACCATGGCGACTTAAAAAGGGAAAAGTAACCTAAGTTACTTTTATTTTATTGGCCTTTCCAACAAAAAAATGTGACTAGGGTTTATTGGGGCTCTTTTGCCTTAGAGAAGTTATATAAGGAGTTGGGGGAAAAAGGAAAGGCATTCTTGCATACTTAATTATCTTCTTTCATGTGCAACTATTGTTTGCAAATCTATAGCTTGTGGAGTGAAATCCCGCAGGAACCTTAGCTTCGGTGGTGAGAGATCCATCCCTAGCTAGCAGGGCATTCTTCGGTAGTGAAAGATCTACCCTAGCTTGTCATTTTGAAACTATTTTTCAAGGCTGATTTACAGAGATATTTTCAGAGGTTTTAGAGATAAGGTTTTGAGGGTTTTTGAGATATTTTGTGAAGATAATCAGTGGGTTTTCATATCAGACTTACAACAGCAATAAAGAAAAGGTTTGGCATCATTTCTAGAGGATTTCAAAGGGGTTTTGACCATCTACCAAAAAGGGCAACTTGTTATGGAGATTGCAGCCTTTATTTGGAGGGTTTCCAGTTGGCCATTTTCAGATCTGAAGGTTGGAATATCATCTTCTATATTTGTAAATGTTATTTCCAAAGTTTCATAGTTTTTGCACTTATATTCGAGAAGATATGAATTTTAGAAGTTTTCCAGCTATTTAGGGCACGCTATAATTTTCTGGCAGCGTTATATTGTCTAAAAAATTCCAAAAATAGTTTTCTTATGTTCTTTATAATATTAGCAAGCTCTCTTTAAATTTTCAAGTGATTTGAGTGGATAGTTTGGGAGTTATTAATTTTCTTCAATTCGCTGTCCTAACTGGTAAAAATCTGCAAAAATCAGTATTTTATTTGGCTGCAAATTTTCAATATTTTGTGTTATTTAAGTGGGTATCCCACAAGGGATATTTCAAAGAACTGTTAGGCGTTATTACTAAAGGAAGTGCGAGAAGGTTGCACAAAGGAAGACATTCCTGCAGAGGTCGCCATTAAAGACTGACGAGAAAGAAGAAGTGCGCAAACAAGTGCAAGAATAGCTTGATAGAGGACTAGTGCGCGAAAGCTTGAGTCCTTGTGCAGTACCAGCAGTGTTAGCACCAAAGAAAGGAGAAAAATGGTGCATGTCTGTTGATTCCAGAGCCATCAACAAGATTACCATAAAGTATAGATTTTCACAACCCAAAATGGACGATTTGATGGATTGCCTTAGTGGAGCGCGAGACTTTTCCAAGATCGATTTGAAGAGTGGTTATCACCAAATCCGCATTAGGGAAGGAGATGAGTGGAAGAATACATGTTCAAGATGAGATAGGAAGGCTTGTATGAATGGTTGGTTATGCCCTTTGGGTTGAACCAATTTTCCCAAGTGCTTTTATAAGGCTGATGAATAAAGTATTGAAGCTATTATTGGGACAAATTTGTGATAATATAATCTGGATGAGATACTTGATGTTTAGTAGGATGAAGGAAGAGCATCATTCAGATCATTTGTAAAAAGTGAAATGAAGTGCACTATGCATGGAGATAAGTTCATTAGTAAACATAAATAATTAAAGTTTCCTGCATAAAAAGTTGATATACGAGGGTTTTATGATATCCTAGGAAGGACTATGCGAATGGACCCAAAAAAGGTGTGAATAATTGTAGGAGTTGTTATTATCTGAGGAATGTAACTGAGGCATGAAGCTTTCATGGGTTAACAAGATTTTGTAGGAATTTTTTTATAAATTTTAGTAGTATTGTGCGTGTACAATCACAAAGACATATGAAGGGTTATTATAAGGAGTTTGTGTGAACAAAAGAGGAAAAATCATAGCTTACAAGAATTGAAGCATAGGATGATTGCACAATAACTAATGCTAGTATTACCCAATCTATGACAAGGGTATTTCAGATGGATTGTAGATGTAAGTGATGTATACATAGGTGCAATAGTACGTCAATAAGGGAATCCAATGGCCTACTTTAGTGATAAGTTCAATGACACCAAGAGGAGATACTTAATTCTATGACCAAGAATTTTATGCTATTATAAAAACATTGAATAATTGAAGTGGCATTACTTATGTTGCCAAATGAGTTTTTCTTTATACACCAATCACCAAGTGTTGTAGTTTAATCAATACCCAAGTGAAGCTTAATCCAATGCACTTATGAAATGGGTAGAGTTTGTGTGAAGTTACTCTTTTGTAATAAAGCACCGCATAGTGGGAAATCAAACATGGTCACGGATTCCTTGAGTAGGAAATAGTTCAGCGTTGATGAATGAAATGTCACAACGAGGTCATAGAAATTCAGCACCATGAAGGGATTTGTACACAAATAATGATGTTTTCAAGGATTGCATAGATAAGCATGCACAGAAAGCATGCTACAAAACTAGCACACAAAAGTGTAGATAGGTCACCTTGGTTAGACTATTTTGCATCAAGATAGAAATGTTGTTTATGAGGAGCATAATTTTGTACACTTAGAAGGGTCAATGCATGTGCGTCTTAGTTAGAAAAAAACATAGTGGAGGATTAGAAGGTCATTTAGGTGACATGAAAAAAATTAGTGCACAGCTGGAGGAGCGATACGTTATTTACATAAGATGGGCACATGGATGTTCTCAAGCATGTGACAAAGGTGTACGAATTGTCTAGTTATGGCCAAAGGGTTCAAATAAGAATACATGGATTGTATTAGACTATTACCTATACCTAGGAGACCATGGGAAAAACATTAGCATGGATTTCAAGCTTGGATTGTTGAGAATGACGGATGAGGTAATGGCTGCATATTTTGTGGTAGTCAATAAATCTTTCGAAGATGATGCACATTTTATTACATGCAAAAATACTAGAGAAATGCATATAAAAAAGTAAATTTGTGTCTTAAGGAGATAAGTGTTGTTGTATGAATTTCCATTGTTACATAGGATCTGCATAGAGATACAAATTTAGGTTAAGTCATTTTTTTAGCACATTCATGGAGGATATTATGGTGAAAAAAGATGAACTTTTAGTTGAGCATATCATCCACAAACATGATGGAAAAACCGAAGTGATGAACCAGAATTTTAGAAAAGTTACTACGCAACTTGGTTGGATACATGCCAGGAAAGTACTGAGATATTGGCGGTAGAGAAAGAATGAATTTTCCTACAATGACTTATGTTAATAGAGATAATAGTCAAGAACTCTCATTTTAAATTGTTCTATGGGAAAAGTTTTAGAGGGAGTTATTGAATTGCGAGATGTAGTTGATAACTGAAGAGCATAGAGGCATCAGACTATGCATAGTATATGCGCGAAATACATGAGGAAGTGCGCGAAAAGTTGGCAAGGAATAATCAAGGTTACAAGGAATGAGCGGATAAAGGACGCAGAGCAAAGGAATTTAAGGACGGAGATCCGATAATGGCACATTTGCGGAAGGAAAGGTTTCCCAGAGGAACCTATAATAAATTAAAGTTGAAGAAAATTGGACCATGTAAGGTAATCCAGAAGACTGGGTCATATGCATATAAGTTGGAGATGCCCAAAGGATTAAATATCTCTCTGATATTTAATGATTCAGATTTATATGAGTTTCATGAAGGAGATATTGATGTTGAGAAGCAAAGCACATAGGAGCTAGATGAAGATGCGCTGGAAGTTGAAGAAACTTTAGACTAGAGAAAGTAGATACCAGAAAAGAAGGCCAAAGAAATTGAGACCATACTAGACTCGAGAGTGACAGAGAAAACGCATGGAAAGGAGTACAGAGAATATCTAGTGAAGTGGAAAGAGCGCACAGAAGAAGACGCGACATAGATAAGTGCGAAGGAACTTGGTCAGCTTGGCCATACTCTGGAGCCCAACTCATGAGATGGAGCTCACTTTTGTTTTACCTAGGATGTTTGATGCAGGAGCATCACCGGAAACTCGAAGACTGCATATCTTTTGACATTTTTGCTAAGGAAGGTGGCACGCACAAGATGCAGAAAAGGTCGGCAAAGACAATAAGGTGCAGAAGAAAAGTGCGAGGCAGCACACAGAAGTTTTGACAAAGGAAAACCCAATGAAGCCAGGCGCGTCAATGTTTTGGACTAGAAAATAGGGGCACATGGATCTTTTGACGAGGAAAATGGAGTGTGCACAAAGCAATCCTATAAGGCAGAAAGACCAAGTAGTAGGTGAACAGAGGACCACCAACTCAACAGTGACGTGGAAGTTCCAAATGGATGCTCTCAACTACCAAGCTAGAAGTAGTTGGACATCATTAATGCACCAGAGTTCGAATTTCGGTTTGAGCAGGATTGTGAGAAGATTCTAGAAGAAATTTCAAAATCCTTCTAGGTAGGAAGATTGCCTAGAAACATCTTCCTGTCGCCTTGTTTTGGAGCTATTGGAGAACTCTGAGAGGAGAGTTAGGATTTCTGAGAGCTGCCACCCCATAGCCTGTTAAATTGTAACTACTCCATAAATATCGACTATTGTAGATGCCGTATGGCCTTTTAATAAATATATCCAACCTCTATTGTAGATTTCTGTTGGGTTTACTCTGCAAACGATCCAGGGTCGTTCCAATCCAACCAGATTGTCATCAGACTGCGAGCTTTGAATAATGCGTACAAGTGACACGTGGGCTTGCAGTCTCAGGCAAATACTGTTTTTTTTGCAAACTCAGAAGCTTAGAGTTTTGAGTAGATTCGTGTTTCCATAAGGATCTGCTAGATATTATTAAGGACCTTGCTTCAAGTGTAACCAGTTCTCAACACTTAGAGCTCAATGAGACTCCACGACCCTAACACTTTTAATTAAATGTTAGGTGAATTTGTGACCTGTATGCAGGACCCTAACACTTTACGAAGTGTTGAGTTTTTATGTGGCCCCAAAATATATTACCTGGCATCAAGCAATTCAAAAGTGACTCTTTGACAAATTTAAGCATTATTATTGTGACCCCTTAGTGCCTTTTTAAACACTAAAATTATTGGGTCCTATTTTAAACTTAATTTGGGGGCAAATATGGGAATCCGTGAATGATTTGAAGAGTTTCGTAATGCTGCCATTGATTCTGCAACTGCTGATACCCAAAACAAGTAAAATTTAGCAGGATTAATTGAGTTCTCGGGATGCTCCTGCATCAATGATTGATTTTGGAATAGCCAAAACCACAACATGCACTTCAGTCCAAAAGGTAAAAAAGAATGAGTGTAAGGATATTGTGTCAGATTGTATCAATGACCACCTAAGCCTATCCCTTGTAATGGATCAGTACAACCTCTTATAGTTAAACTCAAGAATATATGGGAACTAAACCGCCGGCAGCCGCAGCACAGCTATTTTAAGTTATCCATATATTTTGATAGACTAACAGCATGATGAGAGTTTTCACCCCTAAAAGTGAGGAAGTGGACCTTCAAAAGCCAACAGATGCAGTTCATAAGGAGACTGAGCACACAAGAATCAGTCAATGGATAACAGATCGATGAGTAAACACCGCTTGATATAAAATCTGCATTTGCATTGGTCACATTCAAAATTATATGCAATTGAACATAAAGATGAGTGTAATCTATGAGACCCACTGATATAATTTTCTAAATTTTTACTCAGAAAGTAGCTTCTTGCAACATGGTACCCTCTAATGACACCAATATGTCACCCAATTTAATTCAATACTAGCCTAAAAAATATGACACGTGATCAATAATTATCTACACACATTCCCAGCAATGAAATGCAAGACAACCATTGTAATGAGTTCTAGGTTTTTAACCTGAGTAATATGAGAAATAAACATTCGACTCTGTTATTCCAGGACATCCATATCTTTTGAAAAACTAGCAGAAAGAAGAGGGCACTTCACCCTAGGAAATGGACTTTTAAAGCCAAAGGATGCAGTGCTAGGGATACAAGAAGGATTTAAATTTTAGACAGATCGCAGATTGATGAGTAGCAGTTCTAATTAGTCCACACTGCTTGATATAAAAAGTTAAGTTTATATTTGGCATATATCAGTAATATCACCAGTGCTACATTCATACACAATTGAACATAAAGGTCGGAGTAATCTATGAGACCTAATAAAATGATTTTCTAATTTCTGAATCAAAGAAGTAGCTTCTTGTGACCTTGTACCCTCCAATGAAAACAAATCGTCGTCCTTTTAAGCTGATTTGAGAATGCATTTAAAATAAAATGAAAGAGCAAAAATGATAATAAGGAATTCAGAAGGAAGATGTAATGAATAATACTCCCAATTTATCCAAAGAAGACATTGGTATGGTGGAGATATTAATTTCTCCTTTTCAGTTTCAAAAAAAGTTAAACATGCATGTGTGTTGTCAAAAAAGAAAAAGAGAGAATATGATAAGGCCATACACTACTCAAAAAAATTCACAAGAGTGTCATTCAAACAACTAAATGAAATTTTAAAAAAAGCGCTCATCTTAAAACCCACTTACCGTGACATTTTCATGATTTGCAATGTAGGGTTTCCCAGATAACCGATCAATACTTGCACCAACATAAGGCGACAAACGATTCACTTCCTTCAACAATTTCCAGGATAATTTTTTCCCAAAAGAAAAATGAGAGATGACATGGGACATATTCATCGCTGCAGCATCAAATGAATGTGATCCAGAGTGAGCTGATATGATAAGATTTCCAGGCACCTGCATCCAGGAAAATGGTGAAGATCATGCATTTTGATTCACTTCAATCACAAAGAATGATAGAATGGTGCCTCACTCCATGCAAAGATTTGTATATGTTTAGAATCTTAGATCCATAGTTTTTATGGGAATGCTTGCTAAATGAACGATCAAAAAAGCATTTCAGCCTGCGAAATGAATATGCATGAGAGTGCAGGCTGCAGCCATTGGAGACACTGGCAAACCCAAAAATCAGGCTAAGATTGGATTTTGCACATATGGCCCTCTCATTATTTGATATGGGTATGCGTAAACAATTGCATGCACACAGAGATAACAGACAGTCGCACCCACATGCGAAAAAAGATAAGCACACATAGATATACGCGTGCATGTATGAAAATGCCAAAATTAAAAAACTCACTCAGGCAACAAATCAAACATACAGTTACAAGTACATCCAAGTCCTGTGTAACTGAAACCACTAGTTGGAATGGATAAATGGTGATTCCTGAAAAAAATGTGCAGATATGTAACAAACACAAGACATGCTAGGAGCCAAGAATTTTCAAAGGCAAATGATTGATGACTGCGTGAAAGATGAATGTGCTATGAGCAGATATTTTATCAGGACCCTTCCATCCTTAACTCTTTTCTTTTGTATCAGGTATTATTATAAAAGCATAGTTACCATGTTTGAAAAGTTCGGTAGGTTTGGACACAGAAAAACGTTTGAAATTTCAGAATTTTGCAAAAGGTTGGGTTTCAATTGGTTTGGTTCAAAAAATTTACTTATTTAAATAATAATAATAAATAATCCACATTTATTTTAGATAACAATTACAGATTTTTTTAAAATGAACATACAGGTATATACATAATAGTCTATAATATTAAAACCAAAAAAATACAAACTTAAAAATTATAAATAAACTAAATACAAACTATTAAACTAAAATAATCTTATATTTAACCCAAATAATAAATAACGTAAATATTAAACTAAATACTATTAATTAAACTTAGTAAAACTTTTAAACTATCTAGTAATACCATATACGGTATATGATATAGACTATATCGTATAGTAAATAAAAATACAAAAAAAAACTTAGTGATCATTGTTGCAACACGACATCTGCAACCACACCTTCCATGGCCTCTGAAAATGACCTGGAATCTGCAGACACACTCCATAATGATAAAATGGCTTGGAATTGCAGAATACGGCCCAAATTGGAGAATACAGCCCAGAGAATGCAGAATACCGCCACATGATGGGAACAGGTATAATAATTACACAGATCAAAGGTATTTGCAATTACCTATTGCACAGATCAAATTGTGTTTTCCCTCCTTTCCGTTTTAACATTTTCCTCAAGCAGGCTTGTGGCACAACAAATGGGGGTTAAATCAGGTTATTTTTTCCTTTATAGCAGGTTTTTAAAAAATTTTGATGTTGTAAACGGTTTCTTATGGACTTGACTGAGCAAGTTCATTCTTCCCTAAAAGAATGCTGCAAACCAAATTTTGTACAGGTTCATATGAATATGGCAACTATGAATAAAAGGATTCATATGCTTTATAAGTTGTCCCTTGAGTTATTTGGAATAATTTCACATGCATGGGATGTTGTGGTTGTCTAGATTAGAATTGGTATAAATAAAGTGCACAGGCTAGTGCAAAGGTATTCATTGAATAATATGTATTAAGCTTTGCTCCAAGGAGGTTGCCTCTTCAAAGAGGCTAAAAGGATGTTGCCCCTTTGAAGTGGCCCGCAATATCTAGATATATCATATAAGCTTTATGTTCTTCATTTCATTGAGTATTCTATTCTTCCACATACTTTATTACCATTTGAATTATTTTTCAGCAAGTAGGTTCATAACAAACTCACTCAGATAACAAATTCGTTCATTATTTACTATGGGTGTGCATAAACACTTGCATGCACAGAGAGAGAGACAGCCACATGCACAAAAAGCTACATATGTGCATGTGTGAAAATGCCAAAATAAAAAACTCACTCAAGGCAACAAATCAACCATACAGTTACAAACTTACAACTACCTCCAAATTCTGTGTAGCTGAAACCACTAGTTGGGTACAGAAAACTGGTGATTCCTGAATAAAAATGCACAGATATGTAACAAACACAAGACTTGCTAGGAGTCGAGAATTTTCAACAGAAAATGATTGATGACTGCATGAAAGATGGGTGTGCTCTTTGTAGATGTTTCCCCTCTTCTCTCTTGCTGCCACCGATATGGGAGTTACAGAACTGTGAGTACCAACTATGTTTGGAACTCATGGATTAACTAATGGCTACTTCCTACATAAAATGTCAAGTTTACACCATATTTTGAACCGCATAATGAGTACAATAAACTACAAACATAAAATACACTATATCGTGCTCATCATTTCCTCCATGTTTATGAGTAAGTGCACTTAATTTTATTTGTGGGCATAGATTGACTGCCAAGTGAATGGAGAGTTACACTTAGCCTGAGGCAAGTAGCCTTATTTCATGGGCATGTTATGCAGTAATCTGCTTCTTGGTAATGTCGTAGGTCCTGCTGTCAATCAAAGTGTCTCATGAGAGTGCTGTTGTCACTTTAGGCAACACCCCTCCATTAATTTAATATTTTTGGCTCACTTCTTAGTTTCATTGTTACCATAAGACGTCAGCCTGTTGCACAGAAAAAGCTTAGGGTCTTTTTCTCTCCATCATCTTTCTGATCTGGCATAGTTTGTTCAAAGTTACTTCAAGCCATCTAGCCATCATTTTAATCATTTTTCAAGCTTTCAAGAATCCTTTTTAAAAACCATAGTTATCCCTCATTTGCAAAAGACCCCTGAATCAGCCCAATGACCCAGCAACTACGTCAGTCCTCAAGTTAAAAATAAACTCATACAGAGCTCAAAAGATTTAAGTTAGAAAACCAGTGGTAAAGGTACCAAAGGCCTGAAATTGGTTGTTAAAAATATAAGTAGTCTAAGAACGGATGAAGAATGTATATCACTTAAAGAAGGGGAAGCAGATTTAAATCCTGAGCACATATTAGAAATGATATTTTTGTGGCTTCCATTGATCTATTTTTGGTATTCGCAGTGTCTGCAAGAAGTGGAAGGCTTTCTGGTCACCTCTAATATTTTCAAACCCAATGGACTTGAGTGCGTAAAGTCTACTCATAACTGCTTCCGAATGATGCAATTAAAGGATCAAGTGGAGAGCTGGTATTTACATGCCACAGCTTGATTTACAGTCGATGTATGCAAATGGCTTTTGAGTTTTCTCCAATGCTGAGCACATCAAGTACAATTGCCAAATACATTGTGAGGAGGAAAATAATGAGTCCTATCAAGTGGTGAATGTGGACTTCAAAGGGATAAGGAGCAAAATTTTAGTAGAAATATATGATTTTCCTGAAAAGTCGTGTAGGATTGCAGTGGACCAGCTGCAAGGAATTTAATCAATTAAAAAAATTCTTTTGTGCCAGTCAATCTAATAATATGGTTTTCTGTAACAGTTATTTTTTTTGTAAGAAAATTACACCTAATACGGGATTATGATTTTCAGCACACAAGACTGTAGCCATATGACATTTGTGTCTTTGCCTCTCAGTACTGGGAACCTTATGCACACGATCACCAAGTTGAGTAAAGAGTTTCAATTTTTATGGTGGACAAGATTTATCTTGGTGATTACACTCTCACAAACATAATCGTAGAGAATCTAATTTACAAGGATTCCAAGCCTTTGTTTTGCAAGGAGATTAGGATCAGTGTTTATAAACCATCCGAACTAGAACCGGAACCAGAACTGGCTGGATTGACCAGTTCAATAGTAAAGGGAACAAACTAGTAGAAAAACCAGCTAGGGGACTGGTTTTGTACTGAACCAGCCGGTTCGGTACGGAACTGATCCAAACCAGTCGGTTTTGTCCCAAACCGGTCTTCGCAAAAAAAAACAGTGATTTGACATTTACAAGACTTTTTTTTTAAATCCAACTTTCTAACTGGCTTTATTCTATTTTAATGATTAGTAATTTGATCCTTGACATCAAACATGTACTAGCTTTTAGCATATTGTTTTTTGTACTCTAGGGGTCTAAAGGTCATGTAGAGCCTCATTGTTTACGTATTTTGTTTTGGATAGGCATTGCATTGGTATATACATGCAAAAACTTTGCATATTGTGTCTCTAATCGTATGGAATCATGGTTAGGAATCTTTAAAATATATTGATTTCATTAAAATGTAATATTTTATGTACTTTTTAGCAAACCAGTTCATAAATATTAAATTGGTTCGAGTCTGATTGGACCCTCGGCTGGTTCCAAGTCTGATTCCAACCTATGTCACCAGGTTCGTGTCCGTGTTCGTGTTCGGCAAGGATAAAATTCGAAACAAATTCGGCACTTGATAAAATTCAGGAAAAAAAATCATCAATATATTTGAATTATAAAATATTTTAAATTTTAAAACTTATTTAAATCTAATACAATATTTTAATTAAATTTTAAAAATCTAATTAAATTACTTGTAAAAGCCTTTCACCCTATCTCAAATTGAAAATTTTTAAAATAAACTAAAAATATAAGTCTTGTAACTTTACTTAAATAATTTAAAATTTAAATTAAAACTAATTTTTTATTTATTTTTATTGATAAGGCGAGTTGAAGGGACCTGTTCCCTATTTACAAAAAAGGAGGCTCAACCTCAGATGTATCAAAAAACCAACCATAACCAGGTCCCACTGGCATATAAACAAAACCAGACATTATTCTATATACTAATACTAGGACCTGGACGAAAGAAACCTATTTTAACCATCATCCGCCGCTATATTGAGTCCCCCAGCCGAAAGCCCCTGATCCATCCCGAGCTCCAATTCAGAATCCACGTCAGGAGTAGAACCCTTGAGCCAGCCCTGCCAGAGGTGTTCGAAGGTGTCACCCGCATCAGCTCGGAGCTCCACCCACTAGCACGGCATAGGCTCCAGAGGCATACCCAGAGCGCGAACATCTGGAAGCCTTATGCGAGCATGCCCAGACTTCTTATCTCGAGCGAAAACCACCAAGGACTCGACGAAATCCAACAGAATCTGAAAGCGCTTCTCCAAGTCCGCCATACCCGCATCATTACCTCCCTGTGAACACAGAGCCCCCCCAGACACTGGCCAAGATACCAAACTAAAATTAGCAACCTCCGAGGCAAGGTTTCCACAGAAAGAGGGTGCCAACCAGTAAGCAGCCAGATTAACTACCTCCGCCTTCGAGGGACGCAAAACCAGAAGATTTTCTACGAAGATGGAAGCAATTCTCTTATAAATTCTCGGCTACCCATCCACATTAAAAAAACCCAACCCCAACACCACTTTCACAACCTCCAGATCCTCAGAGCTTGAAATATGAAATATTTTCTTCAGCCTATAGTCGGAGACCTTATTACGAAAGGCCATTTCCCTCATATCGCAAGACAGCGCCAACAGTGGAGCCCGAGGAGGATCCATAACAGCCACAAGCAAAAACTGAACAAAAAGGAGCCCCCCATCTCCTTAAGTAGCAATCCCATCCTTCACACGCAGGGGAGAACTGTCGTCGATTCCATAATTAGGCTCCTCCTTCGAAACCATCATATCAAGGCCCTCCCACGCAAAGCCATTAATATCAACCTTCTTCCAAAGAATTTGCTCAATACTTTTATTTGCTAGCCAGTCGGCACACTGATTACCCTCCCTATACACGTGCTTGATGCTCTAATTATTAAAAAAGGAGAGTTTTCATAAAACTTTTTGAACCCCTAAGTCCAGCTTCCATGAAAGGGCTCTTTTTTTAATAATGGCATTATTGATTACCAAGGAATCCCCCTCTATTTCCAGATTCTCAATTTTCAGCGAGGCCGCTAAGGACAATCCCTTACTAAGCGCTTGAAGCTCTACTGAATTACAGGTACCCACTTTAAGCTTATAGGAAGCAGCACTCACCAACTTACCCATGGAATTACGAATTAAGCACCCCGCACAAGAAACACCCAGATTCCCCCGGGCAGCTCCATCAAAATTCAGTTTTAAAAAACCAAGGGAAGGGGAGAACCATTTAACCTTTTTTCTAGCCAAGGAGGAAGGCACAAAAGATTTCAGTGCACCATCACTAGGTTTGATAATCAAAGGCCAATTTCTTTCAAGCATCCTATCTTGAGAAGTAAAAGGACAAGATCTCTACCAATTAGATGACACCACTTCCGAAATGGCTCCTTCCAGCTTGTATAGGACCATTTCCACATAACTAGACTCTTCCCTAAAGAGCCGCTTATTCCTTTCCCACCATAAACTCCAAAGGAGTAGCACAAGACTGCAAAACCATATGGCGAACAAAGCCCCCGAGTGGGAATACACCGACCAGGCCAATATAACAGCCGGGAGAGAGGACGGTTGAACCCATGGCAGATTAAGCTTGGCGCACAACCAATTCCAACACTCCACTGCAAAGGGGCGGTGTAATAACAAATGATCCCTATCTTCTTCTGCTTTTTCGCATAAAACACACCTAGAGGGACTCTGAAACCCAAACTTTTTCCTTCTTTCCTGAGTAAAAATTTTACCTTGGAAGGCCATCTAGGCAAAGAGGCCGGCCTTTCGGGGGTAGGGAGGTTCTAAACATTCTTTCCAAATGTTAGCCTCCGTCACAACATCCTCATGAAGCAAAAGATAACCCAGATGCGAGGAATACAACCCCGAGGAAGTAGCAATCCAAACAATTTCATCTTGCTTGCCAGAGATCAACACTTGCCTATCCTGCATTGCATACTTAAAATTCTTCATTACTGACTCCGAGAGCCCTAAATGATCAATCTTATTCCATAAAAAAATAGAGGGAGGAGGTTCAGCCAACTGCCCATAGTTCGAGACACAAGGACCCCAATCTTCAAGTAGCCTCTCTTTAATTTCCTCAAATTCCAGAACGTCCCCCAAAGCAAGGAACCCATTCCAAGGATCGTCCCAAAAAAGGGCTTTTCACCATTCCCACTTTCCAATCCACATTGTATAAGAACAAAGACCTGCAATCCAGCATAAAGTTCCAAATATGAGAACCCCTGGGCAGGTTCACAATACAGAGAATAGATTCTGGAAGGGGGGCTTCTAGATATTTCTTTTCAAAAACTTGACTGAGGAGACGGTTAGGATATGAAATTAAATTCCACACCATTTTAGCACCTAGAGCCAAATTTTGTAGGCCCAGATTAAGAATCCCCACCCCACCTAGAGCATTGGGTTTTGTTAAAACGTCCCAACTGATCAGCGGGATTTTCCTTTCTCCCGAGAGACCTTGCCACAGGAACTTTCTCATCATCACCTTCAGCTTTTCCAACACACTTTTGGGAAATTTGAGAACAGAAAACAAATACATGGGAGAGGCACTGAGAACCGATTTGATAAGCTGCAATCTCCCAGCTAAGGAAAGCCATTTTCCTTTCCAAGAGTTTAATTTCACATCCAACGAGGATAGCAAATCCTTCCACAACGAGACTTTACCCGACTCTTTAAACACAGGAATACCAAGATATTTGACTAGAAGGAGACCCTTTCTCAGTTTGAAAATATTCTGAATACGAGCTTCAAGCTGAGGGGAGACATTGAAAAAAAAATGCAGGACTTGAGGAGACTAACTTCTTGCCCTGCAGGTTTCGAGTATTCATCCAAAGTCCCCTTTAACTCTTTAGCTTCCCTAATGCTAGCCCTACCAAACAAAAAGGTATCATCTGCAAATTGCTAGTGGGATAGAGGAGGGACACCGTCTGCAATTTTCAATCCTCTGAGGCTACCCTCCACCATTTTCCTCTTCAAAGCCCTACCTAAAGATTCAGCAACCAAAATATAGAGAAAAGAGGACATCGGGTCACCTTGCCTAATGCCTCTGTTACTAACAAAAAAACCTTCAGCACTCCCATTAATTAAAACCGAGAAGGAAGGGCCAGAAACGCAGCTGAAAATCCAATCACACAACCCTTTGGAGAAACCAAACTTTCTAAGAACTCTTATGAGAAACCTACATTTGATCTTATCATAGGCTTTACTAATATCAAGTTTTAAGAGCATACCAGGGGAATTCAAAGAAGAAAGGGAGTGGGTCAACTCATGAGACAAAATAACTCCCTCCAATATTGATCTGCCCGACATAAACCCGGTTTGTTCTTGGGATATTAAAGGATCCAGAACAGCTTTCAAACGAAGGGCTATGGCCTTAGAAATAATTTTATAGGAGGTATTACAAAGAGAGACCGGCCTAAAGTCCGCAAAGGAGGAAGGATGAGGTAATTTCGGGAAGAGGCAGATAAAAGTGTTA
Source organism: Taxus chinensis (assembly GCA_019776745.2). Taxonomy (NCBI): domain Eukaryota; kingdom Viridiplantae; phylum Streptophyta; class Pinopsida; order Cupressales; family Taxaceae; genus Taxus; species Taxus chinensis. Next base: position 134,018,329 of record CM034156.1, read on the forward strand.
TTCAACATCTAGAGCACTAACGGGACATCCTCAAATCTTCCACAGCTGCCCACACATCATAACCCACAATCCCCCAAAATTTCTGAAAAAAATCAGCAGGGAAGCCATCCGGGCCTGGAGCTTTATTCTTCTCCATGGAGAAAACAGCTTTGTCAATTTCAAAGAAGGAGAAAGGCTTTAACAGGAAAGCATTTTGGGACTCCGAAATAAGGGAAGGGATACACTCCAAGAGGGAAGATTGAGCCCCATCAAAGGAGGCCACATCACCAGCATGCAAGGAGGAAAAGAAATTAATACCCTCATTGATAATATCCTTCTGATTAGTCAACAAATCCCCCTCGTTGTTCTTAATCTCCGAAATAAAGCTCAAATTCCTTTTGGATTTAACTGAAGCATGGAAAAAATTTGTATTCCTGTCCCCATCCTTAAGCCAAAGCTCCCTAGATTTCTACTTCCAGTAAATCTCCTCTCTGAGAAGCAGCTCCCCTAAATCCCTTAGAAGAGACTTCTCCAGAGCGAAGTCCTCTTGATCCATCCCCTCAGCGAACACTTTCAAATTAAGAGCCTTCAACCCTCGCTTTTTCATGAAAGATATTTTTGAAACACTTACCATTCCATGTCAGCAGATCTTTTTTCAACCTCTTCAACTTCTGCGCTAGCACAAACATCTTAGAGCCCACCACTTGATAAGATTTCCACCAGAATGCAATCCACCCTTCCAAGGAAGCATCTTTGAGCCACATTAACTCAAACTTGAAGGGAGATTTGTGAGGGGCAACATCACAACTGATAACTAGGGATATTGAAAAATGGTCCGATCCAAACCAAGGCAGAACAAAGCTTTCCAAAACTATGTCTTTCAGAGACCAATTAGGGCAAACCAGAAATCTATCAAGCCTTTCGGCAATATTACTGAAACCTTTTCTCCTATTACTCCAGGTGAACCAACCCTCCTTGGGCTCCAGATCCAACAACGCACTGTCCCTAATAAAGGAACAGAAGTCCAATTGTGACTTAAGGTTTCTGACAATACCCCCCTTCTTATCCTTACCATTAGTGATGGCATTAAAATCGCCACCCAAGATAAGCAAATTATCCCCCAGAGAAGAGACCGAGAGAAGCAAATCCGCCCATAAACTTTTTTTCCCCAAGATACTATTAGGGGCATACACATTAAATAAAAAGAAACTTAACTAGGAGTGGGCAAGGCTAACACTTACTAGTTGTCAATTGTGGGACTGGGCTTGCAACTCCACCTTGACAACTCCTTCCTTCCAGAGAATACCAAGACCCCCGGAAGCTCCTAACGAACCCGAGAAGACCCCTTTCCAACCTTTGGCTGAGCCACTCCACATTCGCTCCGCTTCAGCGACTGACACCTTTGTTTCCTGCAGAAGAACCAACCAAGCCTCCGAGGAGAGGATATAACGCTTAACAAAGCGATGCTTGTCAAAAGAGTTGAGGCCTCTGACATTCCAGGAAAATAGCTTCATTGGAAACAGGGAAGGATTTTCACCTTCCCAGATTCGGCAATGTCAAATTTTAGGGTGCTTTGATTTCCCAACTCAACCTCCAACAGCGCAAGCTCCTGTTTAGATTTTCTACCTCTCTAACTAGCAGAGCCGCAAAGGGCGGATTCCATACCATCCTAACTGAAGGCTAAATTAGAGGGAGACAAATAAAGTACTAATACATCAGGAGCAATTTCCCCTTCCTCCTTATCCCCTTCTGAAAAACCGGGCAATGCCAAAGCCAGAGACTCGTTATTTGAAATCCAACCATTAAGAATTTCCATCGAGGAGGTCTATCCCTTCACCATGCCCTCCTTGATCAAGGTGGCGAGCACCCCGGAATCCCAATGAACTTTTTCGGTTTCTTTTAGGAGAGAGCGAGGTATCAGATTCAAAGAAGGGCCACAGATGGCCAAATCCGAGGCCTGCCCCACTAGTAAGCCATTATAACCACCGAGCTGAGGAACAAGGGGATCAGAGGAATTTTCCGGAAAAAGCAAGCCATCCCCCATCTGGGATGAAGGCCTAGAAACCGCTTCTTTTTTCCAATTAGACGGACAAGCCTTCTTTAAGTGACCTAATAAACCACAAGAGAAACAATGAAGATGCAACCCTTTATAGTCAATTGACTGTGATCTAGAAACCCTATCAATGGCCAGAATGACCGAGCTCAGAAGAGGTGAGGATAAATCCATCTCGACACAAATCCGGGCTAAAGAATTTTTCCAAGTCAATAGCGAAGGGTTAAAAATATGAACCCACAATCCGAGGGTATTAGCAATCTGCTTTAGGTCAGCCTGATTCCTAAATTTTGAAGGCAAATTATGAAAACTCAACCAAAGCGGGGCACTAAGAATTTTTTCCTTATGCAGATTAAACTCAGAGGACCACGAACGCAGATACAGGCTCGAGGAATTAAGAAACCAGGGTCCTCCTTTGAAGACTTTCTCCAGCAGGGCCTCCGAATGAAACAAAACTTGGAAGAAGCCATTCGGGAGAAAGAAAACTTTAGGCTTCCTCTCCTTGCCCCAGAACCAGAAGACCCAATTTAAGATTTTTCTCCTGGAAAACCTAACCCCCACAAATTTACAACAGATTGCTCTTTTAACACGAAAATCCACAAAGTCCCTCCTAGGGCCTGAAGGGAGATTAACCCGCACCACTTCCTTAGACAGTTTAAAACCAATCCCCCCCCACCTTCATTTCCTCCACCTCTTGCGAACCGCTTACTTCGAGCTCGATTGGATTTGAAGGGACCTTCTTCCCCACATCCAAGGTGGGCGAAACAATCCTTTGGCAGGAATCAGCATCCACCAACAAATTTTTTAGAGCCGAATTCCCTAACAGCCTAACCAAGGACTTGACCACTGTGCCACGGCCAAACTTAACCAACAGCGCCGAGACTTCATCCTTCGCCAACTCCACACCATTCTTCCCGAACCACTCCACCCCACTACCAGCGCCTAGCGGGATTCTATTCGCACCAGAGGCAAAACGCCTCGGGCAGGGCACAACAGTTGCGGCCTCCTTTCCCGCCATGGAAACTTCCTCCAACTCCGAATTCAAAAATTCACGGGAATCGCCACTACTCCGCTTCATCACCTCCAAAGTTCTTGTTCCCAAATTAAAACTAAAATTAAACCAAGTTTAAATTTTATCAAAGTTTATGTTTAAAAAATAAAATTGAAAATAATAAAGACAAAAAAACTTTTGCAAGAGATACAGTTACATGATAACAGAATAAAGACAAAATGAATAAGGCAAAAGTAAGACTTGATAAAAGTCTAAAAACCTAATATTAAGTACTTACTTGGTGTTACATTTCACTAAAGTCTGAAGTTTATTAGACCTAGCAGCGGCACAACTTTGCAAATAGTTTCAATTTTAAATTTCTTCTACGACTCTGAAAAATCTTCACCCAAGCTACACGTAGCTCCACATAGCAGGCATGTTTCATGTCTTCAAGTTGGTTCGATGAAAATAGCGGCCAACAGTAGGAAATATTATTTAGAAATTTTATGCCCTAAGATGGTGACATTTTTCAAGTTTTTTATATAAATACTTCAAATATTTTGAATGTGCAAATTTCAAGGCGTTTTTGAACAAATTTCAATGATTTTATTGAAAATCACCGAATTTTGAATTTTTTGATTAAAAATCGGCAAATTCTATGACACTGATTCCAACTATTAAAACATTGGTCACGATGCCTCCATTAGTTTTTGAGGTTTTTAATAGTGTGAAAGGAATGTTCAATTGTGTGGGAGCAAAAGATCATATCTTGTTCAGAAAGGGTATATAGCCGCTAAAAAAATGATTGTATACAATTTGGAGAAAGGCAGCTGGAATTGGCTTCCCAATGTTCTTTCCCAAGCAGTAGTGATGACAGTGATACGAAAGAGGCATTCACAATCCCAAGAATGCATAAAAATATTTTTTTGTTGTAGCTAGTCTCCTGGGCTCTTATTTTCCTTCTTTAATTTACATTGAGCCCTACACTTTGGTGTGTGGATATTGCAACTATTTTTAACATTTTGAATTAGATAAGTAGCAAACAATGATGGAGAATATAGGTTGCATCCCTGTAATGTCCCCAATGGGATATAATAGAATCCAAAAGGGAACACCTATAATTTTTTATTTATTGCAGCAGACTTGTTGACGAAAATTAAGTATAATAATAATGCAATTTATCCTCAATTTACAGATCTGAAAATACCTTGGAATGGAGACCTGATCTAGAGATCAAGAACCCTCAAATCTGATCTAAATTCACTCAAATCTTTGCCAAACTAATCAGAATTAATTATGCATGCAAGAATACCCTAACTATATAGTTTTTTGACCCAAAACAAGTGCTGGAAATTTATTAAAAATCTGCAGAAGTGCATCTTACAAAATTGGCCGGAAAGAAGGATTTCCAAGCCCACATCAACTGAAACCAAGTTGAATATGGCCAACAAAATTATTGCAAGCTTGATGCTGATGAGATCCGGAATAGTCGTGCCCTAGGATGATCACACTTCACCCACAAGAGGGGTCGCTACCCTAGAACAAGGCTTAAAACGAAGGTAGAAATCAGCCAAAACACCCTTGTCTTCAAAACTTGGCTGGAATGCCTCAAATCTGCAATATTGGGTCTTCAATCATTGCTGAAATTCTTAAATACTCCTTGAAACCTCACTAGAAACTCCTGAAATGGAGGATCTTCACACAAAGGATGAAGAGTTTTCGTTCTTCAACCTTAGCAAGAGAGGGTTTTCGTCCTCTAATGCAAGTACACCAAAGGGTTTCCGTCCCTCAATGTAGAAATGGAAGAGCAATCAACCCAAACCAAAAACTGGATGTCAAAATGACTAAAAGATGTCCTCTCCCAAGTGTGTCGACCTCCTTTTATGGTTGGAAGTGGCACAAGGACTCGTGCAAAACGCCCAAATGGTTCGCTCCACTTGGAGGGAGTCACTTTTATTTAATATTTTTATTGCCCTTTGATTTATCCCCCATATGGGTCGCATTTTCTCTTTAGAGAAAAATACAAATGAAGTGTACATTTACTTTATTAATTTATCACTAACAAAATAAAAATTACTATGCACTAAAATTAATTTACTAGGATTAGTTTCCCTTATTTTCTACCCCTTAGCCATCGGGAAACAAAGAATAGGTTAAGGGTCTTCGACCTGTTATTTTTGAGAAAGTGATATTACAATCCTCCCTTCCCCAAATTGCTTTCCCTCAAGCAATTGCAAACTTGAATGTTCCAAAATTTCTGCATCTTAGGTACCCTTCTACCCATTTGTTGACAATTTCAATTTGCTCATCCATTTGGGGAAGTTAGCTTGTGCTAGGAGTCGACTTAGTGCCTGAAAGATGAAAGAGTTCTTGCCAAAAAGAACTCGTAAACCTACTATCCCTGTCACTCATAATGTTCTTTGTTAGCCCATGAAGTCTAAAAACTTTCTTTAAAAAACTCTCAGCCTCTAGTGGTCCATCAAACTTAGTGGGAAGAGGAATAAAATGGGGATACTTAGTGAGTTTATCCACCACAACACAAATAACGTTCTTACCTTGCACCGAGGGTAGTCCAATAATGAAATCCATAGAAATACTCTCCCATTTTTTTATTTGCAATAGGCAAAGGCTGCAAGAGACCTGTTGGAAAATCATGTTCCCCTTTACTTTGTTGGCATGTGAGGCACTCCCGGATGTGTTGAAGAACTTCTCCTTTGAGCCCTTTCCAGAAAAATTTCTCTCTAATTGTGTATTTTGAAGTACCCCGAATGACCAGCCAAAGGAGAGTCATACATAGCCTCCAAAATATTATGTATTACCTTGGATTCCGGAATCAAATAAACTTCTTTTTTATAGTATGATGACATCTACTACCGTATACTTGTCATCTTCGATTTCTCCTAACTAGCAAACTGATTTTTCGCATATTCAGCTGTTATGACAGCCCTCCAATCTGTTGTAATCTCTATCATAGAACAACAATATGGTTTCCTTGACAATGCATCTGCTACTGTGTTATTTTTTCCTTTAACAAACTCAATATCAAAGTCAAAAGATTGAATTTTGCTTACCCACTTCCGCTACCTTCCATTCAAATTAGTTTGGTTAAGGAAGTACTCCAAACTATTGTGATTCGTCTTCATGCCAAATCTGCCACAAAATAAGTATTGTCGAAACTTCACCAAGGCATCCATGATTGCCAACATTTATTTGTCATAAATGGAATACTTACGCTCAACATCTTTGAGTTTCCTACTCTCAAATGCAATTGGATGTTTATTTTGCATCAAAACAGTCCCAATACCATCTCCGGATGCATCACATTCAATAACAAAAGGAATTGAAAAATCTGGAACAAGTGCCAAGCATGAACTCATTACCTTTTTGAGCTTGTCAAATGCTAGTTGGGCTGAAGGTGACCAGCTGAAAGTTCCATGCTTTGTTAAATTTGTCAAGGGGGCTATAAGTTGTGAAAATCCTTTCACAAACCTTTGGTAGTAGCTACAAAGACCCAAGAATCCCCTTAGTTGAGTCAAGGTGATGTGAGGAGACCAATCCAAGATGGCTTGGATCTTCTGTTGATCCACTTGTACTCTTTGAGCATTGATGACATGTCCAAGGTACAAAATTTCCTCCATCCCGAACTCACATTTTGATAATTTGGCAAAGAGAGATTGTTGTTCAAAAATGTCCAGCACCATATCCAAATGCTTCAAGTGCTCCTCCCATGACTTACTATAAATCAAAATGTCATCAAAGAATACTAACACAAACTTCCTCTAATGCTCTCTAAAAACATGATTCATACATGACTGAAATGTAGCGGGGGCATAGTTAACCCAAAGGGCATTACTAGGAATTCAAAGTGACCAAAATGACACCAAAAGGTTGTCTTGTGGACATCCTCTTCTCTTCCCCGGATTTCATGATACCCGGACCTTAGATCAGTTTTGAAAAAGAACACTGCTCCATGCAAGTCATCAAACAACTCATCAATCCTTGGTATGGGGTACCTATTTTCGATTGTCTTTGTGTTCAACAACTGGTAGTCGACACACATCCTCAAGGTCCCATCCTTCTTCTTCACAAGAACAACCGGAGAAGCGAAAGGACTAGAACTTGGTCTTATGAGTCATATTTCCAGTAACTCCTTAATTACTCTTTCTATCTCTTCCTTGAAGGCCCTTGGATGGCAGTAAGGAGAAGATATTACCAGAGTGGAGCACGGTTTTAACTCAATAATATGTTAAAACCCTCTATCCGGTTGCAGCCCATGAGGTAAATCATTGAACACCTTAGCATGATTGTCCAAAATAGGTTGAATATCAACATGATAGGACTGTTGTGATAAAAAGGAGGATGTATTTGTTACCCAACAATGCACAGCCCATGCAATCTGTACCCTCTTTTGAAAGATCTTTCCATACTCTTGGTTGTCACAACTTGGGGGGCACCATTCCTTATACCTTGTAAAACAACTTCCTTTTCTTGCGCCTTGAATTTCAACTCCATGGTTTGATAGTTTTGAGTGAAATCACCCAAAGATTGCAGCCATTGTACTCTGAGTACTACATCCGTCTCACCAATGCCAACGACATAAAAATCATCTCTTACCTTATGTCTTCCCAAAGTGAGCTCAAGTTGTGGGATTTTCTTCATGCATGAGAGTGACTATCCATCCACTACGGTCACATTGAACCCTTGGAAATCTTCCATCTTCAATCCCATCCTAGTAACCAAGCTTTCATTAATGAAGTTATGGGTAGCTCTACTATCTATCAACACGGTGATCTTTTCTCCATGAAGGACACCTCTAACACGGAATGCATTGTTAGGAATTCTTTTATTTAGTGTTGCACATGTTAGTCTTTGTGTTATATTGTTAGTTGGATTGTTATACCCATGAATAATATTCAAGGTTAATTTTTATAACACCTCCCGATTTTCTAGGAGGTTGTTTAGCTATGTAAATGGCTATATATTAGTCGTATATTGAGCGAGTGAATATATCGAAATATATTATTATTGTGTAAAAGTGTTAGTATTCTTTCAGTTGGTACCAAAGCATTGATCCTGTTCTGATGGAGAAATAGTTTGTGAAGAGGCAACGTCATTTAAATCATTGTCTCAAATCATGAGTTCAATTTTCTGATAAGAATGCTTTAGAATAATTTTATTAGCATTATCAAAATAGTTTTCTGTGACCATTATCTGCAGCAGTTGAATTTTGATTTGTATTGCATGCAATCTGCAACTCGCACACTATTGGTTATTTGTCTCAATCCAATCTTATTTCGTGGACACTAAGACTCGTATTTTGCCTGCTCGGATTCACATTGAATAGCCTGAGATCTACACCCTCAATGCATTACATGCTACATTCAGTTTCTGATTTCTGCGGACATTCTATTTCAGTTAACGGCTGCACTCAAACAACATTACATCGGCTCTTGTTTACATAGATTCAACACCATCAAGCTTCTATCAGATCCTTTCTTCGACAGATTCGTGGAACCAGAAAAAGTTTTCTTTGTATATTGATGTTGATTTCATAGATAAATAAATCTTTGCATAGACTTTCGTCTCAGATTTTACATGTGCCTGCTCTCTACCTTCTCCATCATTGTGTTTTACAGTTTGCATCGATATTGTCAACGACATTTTCGATCCACCTCTAGCTCATCACAACGACCCCCAACTGCATCAATCGCATGTTTTTATGCCCAAGCATAGCATTTTAAAGGAGAAGCACCGGTCCAAAGAATTTCTTTTGAACACAGTTCATACGTGTATCAACATGATGTGAGGATCCATCAATTTTTAACATTGAAGGTGTTTGTAGTTCACCATTTCATACACGTCACGAATCTCCAGACAACTGTCAGATGTTGCATGCGAAGACACTTCTCCTAACATGCTCTCGGCGTTTGGAAATTTTAGACTTGGAATTCGAATCTTTCATTTAACACCAGTCAGGTCAGTTGTGTTATGTGTTGGTCAAAAAGTAATCCTTCATTTATATTTGTACTTTGTTAGTGGTTAAGGATATATTGTCTTACGTATAGTTTGCTTTAATCTTAGGTATAGGTTCTAGAGTGAAAAGTTTATTTATGATAAATGATTGGAGTCAAGTGTGAGAATATTAGTCTTATCATCATTTTGTCATTCTATTGAATCATTTTTTTAATAATACGGCCTGTTTAATCAACTTAGAGTACTAGGTGTCATAATAGTGTCAATTGTTTACTCATTATATCTACTCATCATGGTTAAAGTGATTACTACTATGTTCCACCAAGTTTCCGGGACGGGGACGGCATGGGATGGGGGGACGTGTTTCCGGGACGGATTTTTTTTTAGGCCTTTTTTTAGGGGACAGCAGGGGACGGCTATTAAAAAATAAGGGAAAATTTTAAAAATATAGGAAATTTCAAATATTCATATGATAACATTGCTAAAGCAAACCTTAATACATAAAATTAGAGTTGAATTGAGATTTCACATAAGATTTATCATTTAATCTTTAAAATATAGGAAATTTCAAATATTCATATGATAAGTATAGCATATTGATAAACTTAATCTTAAAGCATTCGTCACTGTCTTCTTGCATGAAAACTCCCCATTCGTGTAGGAAAAAAATGGTTTGTAACAAGAATATGATATACCAAGATCAAAGACCAAAAGGTCTGGCATTTTGCGGCATATTTCTATGGAAAGAAAAACGCTACAATATATTTTCTTGTAGACGTCCATAATGTAAATGTTGATAGAACTGTTTGAAATTGTGTGGTAGCATATAAATTTATTAAGGATAGATGATAAACAACATGCAGGCTTCAAAATTCAGAATTGAAATCACACGATAAGAATCCTATCAATGTCATGTAATCTAAAGAGACTACAAGTATAAGCTCCATACTTTATAATATAACTATTTTATTCATTTCTCTCACAACTTATAGATTATACCATTGGATGATAACTAAGACTAACCACACATGACTTCTTAAAGGTTTGTTGTTGACCATTTGAACGAAGCCAGCATGCAGCTTTGATTGAAGATATCCAAAACAAAGGAGTGACATTTTAAAGCATATAAAATATTTATCTCAATTACAATAGCGGAATATACCAGCCCATTTCATCTTCAATCTCCTCAATTATCTAATCAATACAGACCATTGATTTAAATATAAACGTTGTTTTGATAACCAGCTATTTTTTGTTATTGTTAATCTCTTGTTGGCTTTTAGCAGCGTCTTATCGACTCTTTTGTTATGTTTAGTTGTAGTTGACAGTTGTGTTTTAACCAAAAACCCTTGGATCTTTGATTCTTTTGGTCATATAAACAGAATGATTCCTTTCAGGGGAAGGGCGCTGATGTGACAGTTCCTCCCTGTACCAAGTGATTGTATTGAAGTTTGAACACTACCTTATGCAATAAATTTGTTATTCATAACTGAGTTTCTTTTTTTTTTTTTATGTTTGTTTTAGGTTTAGGGCACTTAGAAATGAAAGTGGGGGTCCTTGTGGGCCTCCACATTGCTTTACTTTTAATTAAAAATGTGTTTTTTTTAAAATGGGTTTTTTAAGGCTATTTGCGTAGGGGACGGCAGGGGACGGTTGGACGTCCTCAGTACGTTTAGGGGACTTCTAGTCGTCCCCTAAACATACCGGGGACGTCCAGCAGTCCCCCCCTTTTTTTTACATCCCCCGGACGTTTCCTAAAATTTGCAAAGTTTGGGGATGGGAAGGGGACGTTTCCTACCCGTCCCTGAGGTTGCAAAACGTCCCCGGTATAGGGACGAGATAAAAAACATAGGGGACGCGTCCCCGTAGAACATAAGATTATTATTGTTAATGCCAATGTTTTGTCGTCAAGGTCTTTTAGTGTCAAATTTTGTGAGTTGTCAAAAGTTGTAAAAAAAAAAAAAAAAATCTTTACGGACGCATTTTCGGTGTTACCCGACGTCCGAGTTATAATTGAGCTCCATGATCAAATCCGTCTGAGTTAGCAACATGTGACCGGAGGACAGCTGCATCGGAGGTTGGAGGTCAATCAACGACCTCTCGTCAGTCGCCAACGACGAGGCCGCATCAAAGGTTTGGTGACATGTGTGTGTGCAGTTTTCTTTCATTTTTTGTGGTGTGCTTTCCGTTATGTTCAGTGTTCCAATTTCAGTATTCTTCAGTTTGCAATGTTACTGTGTGGTGTGAATAAGTGGAAATTCCACATTGAAGGGGGGAACATGGTCCAATGTTCCATTTCCAAAATCCAGTTTTCAGTTTGTGTGTATGAGCAAAAGAATTCAACAGATTTTCCTATGTTATTCCTTGAAGTGAGATAATGATGAGAGTTGAGCAATGTACTGCAGCATCATGATATTGTGGTTGATGGTAATCCACTGGAAAACCATCTATAGTTGTGGTTGTTTGTAATCCATGAGGAAAATTATCTATAGTTGTGGTTGTTGGTTAACCACTTGGAAAACCATCCAGATCATGAGCAAGCTACGTAGTGGTACGTTGCAGTACACGGGCATGTTTTCCCCATGTTCGCACTAAGGGGGGGAATGTTAGGAATTCTTTTATTTAGTGTTGCACATGTTAGTCTTTGTGTTATGTTGTTAGTTGGATTGTTATACCCGTGAATAATATTCCGGGTTAATTGTTATAACACCTCCCGATTTTCTAGGAGGTTGTTTAGCTATGTAAATGGCTATATATTAGCTGTGTATTGAGTGTGTGAATATATCAAAATATATTATTATTGTGTAAAACTGTTAGTATTCTTTCATGCATAATATCTAGGTGCTCCGGATAAGGTAGCTAGTCTGTCATTCTTGAGAACCACTTTCTCTTCCTTTGCTTGCTCTTCAACTTCTTCCAGATCAACATTCTCTTTATCTTCTTCTTCCTCAACTGAAACTACCTCAATGTAATGCGTTGCCCCTTTACCAAGGCAACGATGGTAGGGTGTCCATGGATCCTTACAGCTGAAGCATAACTTTTTCCTTCTTAGCTCATTCCTTGCCTCTATTTCCTTGTTTTTTTCAGCAACTCTCTTGTATCAGATTTCCCTTGAGTTGACTTAGTTTGCTGTCCAAAATTTGTTGTCCTTTGGTCACTATTTTGAGTTGGTTTTGGTTGTCCAAATGACCCCTTTGGCTGCCCCAAAAGGTACAGTCCTATGTTGTCCATATAGCACAGTTTTAGGCTGTCCAAAAGGCAAATTTTTGCTTTTTGGGACTGAAGTTTCAAGGTCCAAAGACTTATTTATAGTTCCTTGTAGAGAGGGAGGGTTGAAAGCCTTGACTAGGCCTCTACGTTGCTCCACTAGGCCCTCAATGAACAACACCACAAGCCTTCGTTCACTTACATCCGGCACCATCACCGCAAGTCTTTGAAACTCATAAATATATCTATCCAACGGCCCCTCTTGTTTGAGTTGGGTCAACTCTCTAAAGTGGATCTTTGGATTTATCCTATCAAACCTTTATGTTAAACATTGGCTGAATTCTTCAATTTTCGTGATAGATCCGTGTCCTTGTGTGATCAATCCATGATACCACCATTCATGTGCTACCCCTTCCAAATGCAAAGTGACGAATTTAACGGCTTCCTCCTCATACATGGGATTCAAGGACAAATATGTATATAACTTCTGTAACCATGCTCTTGTTGAACACTTATTGGTTCCATCATAAGAAGGGAGAGTTACCTTTCCGAACCTCTGTTGTATGTCTCTTCTTGGTTGCTCATGTTTAACTCTTCTATTCTTTCTAATGCCTTTACTATTCTTCATTTGGCAGTAATCTCTGAAGGACAACATCTCTCTCACCCTAAAACTGAGGGATGTGTACTCTTCACCCCATGCCTCTATGTCTTCCATGTCACTTGGTGGATCTAACTCAACTGGTTGTTCTTTCTGAAGCAATTTGGCCCTAAATATCTAAGGAGGTTTAATGGATGTCTTTGCTTGACCAGATGAACTTCCCTCACCATTATTTGTTGCTCCCTGATTCGGTGATTTGTCGATATTGTGTCCATGTAGAGCCTTAGCCAAGTCCATAATAGATCTTGTCAATGCATCATGCATTTCCTTTTAAGATTCCCTCAAAACATATTTTGACTCCCTTTGGCTCCTTGAAATTACTTCTTGAATAAAACTCATAGCATATGTAGGAGGAGCTCTATAGTCTTGATCATCCATGGTTTCTTTCCTTGGAGTCTGACTTCTTCTTTGATAAACCTGAATCGATTTTTCTTTGTGCATCAAGATCTGATTTCTTTTCACAGGCTAGCAAGGATTACCACTCTGATACCATTGTAATGCCCCTAATAGGAACACCTGTAATTTCTAATTTATTGCAGCAAATTGGTTGAGGAAAATTTAGGATAATAACTCAATTTTTACTCAATTTACAAATCTGAAAATACCCTAGAAATGGTGAGTTGATCTAGGGATCAATAACCCTCAAATCTTATATAAACTTACTCAAATAATTGCAAAAATAAATAGAATTAATTATGCATCCAAGAATATCCAAAATATATGCTTTTTGGACCAAAAACAAGTGCTGGAAATTTATTAAAAAATTATAGAAGTACAGCTTACAAAATAGGCCGGAAAGAAGGATTTCCAAGCCTAGATCAACTGAAACCAAGTTGAATATGGCCTCCAAAATTATGGCAAGGCTGATGGTGATGAGATCCGGATTAGTCGTGCTCTAGTATGATCAGACTTCACCCACAAGGGGGTCGTTTCCCTTGAACAGGGCTGAAAATGAAGGTAGAAATCAACCAAAACACCCTTGTCTTCAAACCCTAGTTGGAATGCCACAAATCTGCAATATTGGGTCTTCAATCACTGCTGAAATTTTGAAATACCCCTTGAAACCTCACTAAAAACTCCTCAAAAGGAACATCTTCACACAAAGGATGAAGAGTTTTCATTTTTCAACCTTAACAAGAGAGGGATTTCATCCTCTAATGCAAGTACACCAAAGGGTTTCCATCCTTCAATGTAAAAATGGAAGAGCAATCAGCCCAAACCAATGG